>CAWUFW010011506.1:0-610180 GCA_963921515.1 Calotriton arnoldi | reverse complement strand
ACCCCCTACACTGCCCGAACACCACTGCACTGCCCTAAACCCTGAAACACCAGCCCCAGCACGACCCCCTACACTGCCCGAACACCACTGCACTACCCTAAACCCTGAAACACCAGCCCCAGCACGACCCCCTACACTGCCCGAACACCACAGCACTACCCTAAACCCTGAAACACCAGCCCCAGCACGACCCCCTACACTGCCCGAACACCACTGCACTGCCCTAAACCCTGAAACACCAGCCCCAGCACCACCCCCTACAATGCCCGAACACCACTGTACTGCCCTAAACCCTGAAACACCACCCCCTGCACCGCCCCCTACACTGCCCAAACACCACTGCACTGCCCTAAACCCTGAAACACCACCCCCTGCACGACCCCCTACACTGCCCGAACACCACTGCACTGCCCTAAACCCTGAAACACCACCCCCTGCACCACCCCCTACACTGCCCGAACACCACTGCACTGCCCTAAACCCTGAAACACCACCCCCTGCACCGCCCCCTACACTGCCCGAACACCACTGCACTGCCCTAAACCCTGAAACACCACCCCCAGCATGACCCCCTTTACTGCTCGAACACCACTGCACTGCCCCAAACCCTGAAACACCACCCCCAGCATGACCCCCTACACGGCCCGAACACCACTGCCCTAAACCCTGAAACACCACCCCTGCACGACCCCCTACACTGCCCGAACACCACTGCACTGCCCTAAACCCTGAAACACCACCCCCTGCATGACCCCCTACACTGCCCGAACACCACTGCACTGCCCTAAACCCTGAAACACCACCCCCAGCACGACCCCCTACACTGCCCGAACACCACTGCACTGCCCTAAACCCTAGAACACTACCCCCAGCATGACCCCTACACTACCCGAACACCACTGCACTACCCTAAACCCTAAAATACTCCCCCAGCACGACCCCTACACTACCCGAACACGACTGCACTGCCCTAAACCCTAAAACACTCCCCCAGCATGACCCCCTACACTACCTAAACACCACTGCACTGCCCTAAACCCTAAAACACTACCCCCGCATGACCCCCTACACTACCCAAATACCAATGCACTACCCTAATCCCTAAAACACTACCCCCGCACAACCCCTACACTACCCAAAGACCACTGCACTACCCTAAACTCTAAAACAATACCCCCGCACGACTCCCTACACTACCCAAAGACCACTGCACTACCCTAAACCCTAAAACACGACCTCCTACACTACACAAACACCACTGCACTACCCTAAACCCTAAAACACTACCCCCAGCACGACCCTCTTCACTACCTAAACACAACTGCACAATTTGTTACAGGCGTTGCAACGCAGGCCTGTGGTGCTTACTGGAAGTACCTGGTGGGCTAATTGGGCCCCAGGGACTCTCAGGATTCAAGGTGACCTAATCCCCCAACTTAAAACGCGCCACGGGGCGCGTTTGCACAGTGGTGAAGGGAGGGGCGGGGCCTCAGGTGACATGTGCGCAAACACGCCCTGTGGTGCGTTTTAAGTTGGGGAGTTAATTCCCTTTGAATCCTGGGGGCCAACTAGCCCACCAGGTACCTTCAGTAAGCACAACAGAGTTGCGTTGCAGAGAGGTGAAAAAGGTGCGTGGCCTCGGAACGCCTCTCTGCAACTCAGCTCTGTGGTCCTAACTGTAGGTACCTGGGGGGCTAGTTGGGCCACAGGGACCCTCAGGATTCAAGGGGACTTAATCCCGCAACTTAAAACGCGCCAAGGGGCGCGTTTGCACACATGTCACCTCAGGCCCCCCTCCCTTCACCACTGTGCAAACGCGCACTGGCTCTGGTTAGTCAGAGTCAGTTACCACCAGTACCCGTCTGAAAAGTTGTGGGCACAGGATGATTTTGCAACAAGGCCTCTTTCTGCTCCTCTGTTGGTTCTTTCTGCACATCTTTTGCTTCTTTCTGTGCGTTTTTTCTTCTTTCTTCACATGTCCTACCTCTGTTGGCATAGTTAGAAACTAGCATTTAAAAAACCTTTGAAATTCACTGAAAAACCATAGGTTTCAGGCACGTTATAGTTAGAAATTAGCATTTAAAAAACCTCTGAAATTCACTGAAAAAACCATAGGTTTCAGGCACGTTATAGTTAGAAATTAGCATTTAAAAACCTTTGAAATTCACTGAAAAAACCATAGGTTTCAGACACGTTATAGTTAGAAATTAGCATTTAAAAAACCGTTGAAATTCACTGAAAAAACCATAGGTTTTAGGGACAGTTATAGTCAGTTGGACATTGCACTCGTACAAAACCCGTGAAATTCCCCTGTTATAGTTAGTTCAGCTAACTATAACTCGCGCCCGCAATGCACTGCTGATGACGTCACATATTACATCACTCATGACATGGTCAGTGACATCACTGATGACATCTCAAATGACATCACTGATGACATCATCCATGTGATAATTTCATGCATCTTCTCACACCCTAATATAACTTTTGATACACCCACTCTAAATTACAGACTGCCATTCTCAAAACCATAGACACTCCAACACCAAAAACTACATACCCACTCACTGATTCTTAGGTCTACACACACATCCACTCACTCACCTGTACAGTCACTCATACTTACAGTCACTCAGTACAGGACTATCATATGCACTCATACACCTATATAAATACTCACACACCGCCACTCATCCATAGAGGTACTCACACACCTAGTCAGTCATGCAAAAATTAATCACACACCCATTTACTCACCTATACAGTTATACACACACCAGCTCACTTACTCATACAAATACTAGCACATTCTTACGCTCTTATACAATAACTGATACAAGCACACACGCATCCATACAGCCACTCTCACAATAACACACTCTCACTTATAGCCATTTAAATACTCTAACACACATATATACTGCCTTTTACATATGTAGTTACTCGCACATGTACCACTGAGATATACATTCACTCACTAACACACCCATACACACACTCACCCACCCAAGCAGTCCATCACAGATGCACTCTTGAAATCATGCACCCAGTGAATCACCCACTCACACATCTATGTATAGAGTCCACACACCCCACCCACACAAACACTCAGGCAGCCATACAGATACTCAGAGAACCAATCAATAACCCATATAGACACTCATGTAGCTATTCGCAAATCCATGCATCCCCTTACACACCAACAAACAGACGGATACAGACATTCACACAGTTTAGTCACTAACCCATGCATTCAGTAAGATACGTTTAATCACTCACTTGTAGAGTCAGTCACTCACGTACTAAATCATCCATTCAGACACTTATACACCCACTCATTCTTTCAATACGCCTTTCCCTATATATATTAAACATATTTAAACTTTACAGAAACACACAGTCACTGGATGATGTCATCAGTGATGTCATCAGTGATGTCATTTGAGATGTCATCAGTGATGTCATCAGTGATGTCACTGACCATGTCATGAGTGATGTAATATGTGACGTCATCAGCAGTGCATTGCGGGGCGCGAGTTATAGTTAGCTGAACTAACTATAACAGGGGAATTTCACGGGTTTTGTACGAGTGCAATGTCCAACTGACTATAACTGTCCCTAAAACCTATGGTTTTTTCAGTGAATTTCAAAGGTTTTTTAAATGCTAATTTCTAACTATAACGTGTCTGAAACCTATGGTTTTTTCAGTGAATATATATATACATACATATATAAACATATATATACACATCTGCATATCTATTTAAATACAAATATAAATGCATGCATACATATACATATATGCATACATATGCATGTTATGTACATGAAAGTTTGAAAAACACTAATAAAAGCAAAGCTAAAAAGCCACCTAATTACAAACAGAATTGCTTTAACTTAAACGAGGGCGAGACCTATTGCATTTTCAAAGCTTGTTTATCCTCTTTCTGTTTCTGCAGATACAGCGGAATCAGTTTTGAGTTATACCAACATGGCTGCCTCCAGTGAGCAGCTAATCAGGAAGTCCTTTTTTGTTAACTATAACGTCCCCTGACCTTTGTTTTTTTCTAGGCCTGGGCGGTAAACCCCACTCGTAGAGTTTGCAGAGTTTTTCCCATGCTGCGTAGAGGTCTGAAAATCTCAGCGGAGCAGAGTTTTTCCTCTCTCGCGGCTCGCCAATGTTAAGTTGGTGAGCGAGTAAAATCCAACACTCGTGTTGAGAAACCTGCCGCTCGCGTTAAAGAAGCTACCTCCCGAGTAGAACATCTACTAGAGCGGCAGCTGGGCTCTGTTGTGCTGCGTGTGGTGCCATTTGCGTTGCTTTTACAGTGTCGGACAAGCGCCGGATGCTAAAATTCAGTGCGAGCAGCACAACTTACCTCACTCTGCCGCTTGCTGAACTCAGTGGTGCGCAGCAGAGTTTTTTTGTCACTCTGTGGAGTTCTGCATAGCAAACTCCACCCAGGCCTAGTTTTTTTCAGTGATTTTTCAGGTTTTTCTTAAAGTAATATTTAATTAGCATACACTAACCCAACCACCACTGCCAAGGCCGAAACCTGCGGCCAGGCTCTGTGGCCAGGCCCCCGCATGCAACCAACCACAGACTGCGCACAGTGTAAAAATGCTTCTCCCTGCAGGAGCAATCTTTTCATCTGTTTCCTTGCCCGCTTCAGTGTGGACAGGGAAACAGATGAAAAGTCCGCTCCCAGAGGGTCGGAGCATTTTTCATGCTCCCGCACGCCGGGAGTGGACTTGGTGTTTGAAATCGCTCCTGCCAAGCGAGAGCAAACACAGATTTCCATGCCAGTGAGGGCAGGGAAACCGCTATGTCCTGGGAGTAGGCACCCCAGGACATAGCATATGAGCCGGTCTTGGAGGATAGGGCCCCCAAATCCATTGATGGCTCACGGAGGGGGGTCGCGTGGCTCCCCTCTTTTTCGTAGTTGTAGCCAGGCCCTGGTAGATGGGTCCTTGGGGCCAAAATTGACCCGGAGAGGGGGGCCACGTGCCCCCTCCCACTTGTTTTTAAAAGGCCCGGGGATGGGGTCTCCTGGGCCAAAATCGGCCCGGGGAAGGTGGTGTCCCATTTTGACGATCAGCCGGGACCCAGGGTTTGGCCTGGGGAAGGGGGCCACACACCCCCCTCTCTCCAAATATATATATTATTCCCCTGCTGGCACCTGGCCCACCTGTGGGGACATAAAAAATAAAAAGCACGGCAGACCATGCGTGACTTTTTTTTTTTTAATCTAATTTTGCCTCACATTCACTGCAAATTTGCGGCAACATTTCTTTAAAAATAATAATAGTTTTTGGACCCTCCACCAGGCTTAGGGGTCAGGGTATTCCTACTCCGCCCCTTGTGTTTTTTTTGCCTTTTTTCTTGGGACTTGGTTGAGTCCAAGTCTCAAGATGGCTGCCATGACTTCCTGGTTGAAGTGGCGGCAGCAAATCCGTGAATTGCTGTTGGCGTGTGGATCCGCATCGCTAGATATATATAAATCTTTTTTCTTTAATATCTCCAAAACTACTAAACAGATTTACACAAAATTACAAAAAGCACTCTTTCTGGACCAAGATCTAGCTTTCTGGCAAATTCGTTGTACATCCATTCAACAGTTCGGGCTGTAATAGTTTCTAAAATCCCTATTGGAAATTGCATGGGAAACATGCTTTTTTGGGACACCCCCATTTTTGCTGGACCACGCTCGATAGATCACCCTGAATTCTTTCAGACAGCAGTTGAAGTTACTAGCAAACTAGTTTTGAACATTTTGTGCTGATTTGTCAAATGTGTCAAGGATTTAGCAAAGCAGAAAACGATTTTCCTATAGAAAATAGGTCCTAACTATAACTAGCTACAGGCGACTGCAAGAAGGAAGGAAGGGGAGAGGATGGATGGATGGATGGATGGATATATATATAACTGGCAGTTGCCAGTAGGTAGTTATAATTAGGCCCTAGTTTCCATAAAAATACGTCTTTTGTTTTACCAATAACTTTGGTGCTGCTTGACAAATATTTACAAAATGTTCATAACTTATACTTTAGTCGGTTCGGCCGCTGCGTTGAAAGTTTCGGAATGAAGTGTCAAGCGGGGCTGAGGAAAAAAGGAGGTCCCAAAGCACGTTTTGCCGTAGGGGCACCCAGTTGACATGGATGGGGTCCCTGGGCCGAAATCCACCTGGGGAAGGGGGCCGTGCAATCTCTCACATAGTGTCTGTGAAGAGGGGGCTCTTTCTTTTCATCTGCTGCTGAGACCAGAGATTGTGCTCTAAACTTTTACAAACTAGAAGTGTGTAAACTTGCATAGAATCCCCGCCCGTTTCGGTCCGCCCTATATACATTAGCAGTATGCAGCGTCTTCCCGCCCTTTTCTCAGGATGATGTCAGCTTACTAAAAGGCCCCCCAAGTGCGTTTTCTGCCAATTTTGGAGATGTGGTCTTGATGCCTAGGAATACAACCGCATCTCCACCAAACAAAGAAGCACTTACTTATGTAAAGTACAAATCATCCAAGTGTGTTTTCTCTGCATTTCCACATTGCAATTTTACCTGTTGAAGACGCTTGAGCAACAATCACATTAGCAAAGTTACAGACACACAAAGTCACAGGAGACATTTCCTCAGCGCTCTTTACACAGCTGTAGTGTAGGAGATGCACTGTACATTTACCCAACGGGGTGGCACTTACTAATCATCCAGTAGAAAGTGCTCCAGTTGGGTAGAGATGTCGCACAAAACGGTGGCCTCTTCTTGGATAAATACGCAGGACAGGATTCATTCTGGCGCGATACTCATTTCACAGAAATTAAACCTCAACAGATTACCGTTAGGAAATAAAATGTTAAAAACCTTAGAAATTCAATTAAATGAAACAAAGGTTACAGGAAGGTTATAGTTAGGCTGACATTTCACTCGTACAAAACCAGAGAAATTTAGCAGTTATAGTTAGCTGAGCTAACTATAACTTAATGCACTGTGTAAAATATGGGCCTAACTATAACGTCCCTTTAACTTTTGTTTTTTTTCAGTGAAAGTTGATGTCGAGGCTCGGGTATGGGGAGTGAGGGGGCTAAGCTGGTGTTCGAGGCTCCTGTATGGGGAGTGAGGGGGCTAAGCTGGTGTTCGAGGCTCGTGTATGGGGAGTGAGGGGTTAACATTTGTGTTCGAGGCTCGTGCAGAGCAGTGAGGGGTTACCACTGGTGTTCGAGGCTCATGTAGGGGGAGTGAGAGGGGTGACACTGGTGTTCGAGGCTCATGCAGAGGAGTGAGGGGGCTAACATTTGTGTTCGGGGCTCGTGCTGAGGAGTGAGGGGGCTCACATTTGAGTTCGAGGCTCGTGCAGAGGAGTGAGGGTGTTAAGCTGGTGGTCGAGGCTCGTGTATGGGGAGTGAGGGGGCTAGGCTGGTGTTCAGTGCTCGTGTATGAGGAGTGAGGGGGCTAGGCTGGTGTTCAGTGCTCGTGTATGAGGAGTGAGGGGGCTAGGCTGGTGTTCAGTGCTCGTGTATGGGGTGGGGAGGTTAACACTGGTGGTATATGGGGGCGTGGGGCTAACTGGTGTTCGAGGCTCGTGCAGGGGAGTGAGGGGGTTAACACTGGTATTTTAGGCTCGTGAAGAGGAGTAGGGGGGCTAAGCTGATGTCGAGGCTCGTGTAGGGGAAGTGAGGGGACTAGCCTGGTGTTCGAGGCTCCTGCAGAGGAGTGAGGGTGTTAAGCTGGTGTTCGAGGCTAGTGTATGGGGAGTGAGGGGGCTAACACTGGTGTTCGAGGCTCGTGCAGGGGAAAGGGGAGCTAACACTGGTGTTTGAGGCTCGTGTATGGGGAGTGAGGGTGTTAAGCTGGTGTTCGAGGCTCGTGCAGGGGAGTGAGGGGTCTTACACTGGTGTTCGAGGCTCGTGCAGGGGAAAGGGGAGCTAACACTGGTGTTTGAGGCTCGTGTATGGGGAGTGAGGGTGTTAAGCTGGTGTTCGAAGCTCGTGCATGGGGAGTGAGGGGGCTGACACTGGTGTTCGAGGCTCGTGCAGGGGTTGAGGGGGCTGACACTGGTGCTCGAGGCTCGTGCAGGGGAGGGAGGGTGTTAAGCTGGTGTTCGAAGCTCGTGCAGGGGGAGTGAGGCGGCTTACACTGGTGTTCGAGGCTCGTGTATGGGGAGTGAGGGGCTAGTAGGCTGGTGTTCAGGGCTCGTGTATGGGGAGTGAGAGTGTTAAGCTGGTGTTCGAGACTCGTGCAGGGGAGTGAGGGGGCTGACACTGGTGTTCGAGGCTCGTGCAGGGGTTGAGGGGGGCTGACACTGGTGCTCGAGGCTCGTGCAGGGGAGTGAGGGTGTTAAGCTGGTTTTCGAGGCTCGTGCAGGGGAGTGAGGGGGCTGACACTGGTGTTCGAGGCTCGTGCAGGGGTTGAGGGGGCTGACACTGGTGCTCGAGGCTCGTGCAGGGGAGGGAGGGTGTTAAGCTGGTGTTCGAAGCTCGTGCAGGGGGAGTGAGGCGGCTTACACTGGTGTTCGAGGCTTGTGTATGGGGAGTGAGGGGCCTAGGCTGGTGTTCAGGGCTCGTGTATGGGGAGTGAGAGTGTTAAACTGGTGTTCGAGGCTCGTGCAGGGGAGTGAGGGGGCTGACACTGGTGTTCGAGGCTCGTGCAGGGGTTGAGGGGGGCTGACACTGATGCTCGAGGCTCGTGCAGGGGAGTGAGGGTGTTAAGCTGGTGTTCGAGGGTGGTGTATGAGGGCGAGGGGCTAACACTGATGTTCGAGGCTCGCACAGAGAGGCGCGGGGCCCAGACAGGGAGGGATTATCACACCTGGTGTTTCCCCAACAGCTGCCGCTCTCTACACACAACTCCCACATTCCTGAGTGCGCCCGGCTCTGCCCCCGCCCGGCTCAGATCTTCAGCCTCGACAGTCGACAGCAGCTCCCCCACACACACACACAGTCACGGGTTACACACACAGAAGGAATGCTTGGCACCGGATCCGAGGCAGAAAACCACACAAACAAGAAAGAACTATTCCCAGCGCCCACCTTGCCTGGCCGCCTGCCACCCCAAGCCCTACCCACCCATCCTACCCCAGCGGGCAGTGCCAACCTGGCATGCTCCTGGTACCTTAGACAAGGTGAAGTGGGCACCACCAGGGCATTGCCACCTCCAAGCCCTCCCCACACATGCCCCCCCTCCCGGACACCACAGCGGACGGCCTCCCCCTTGCCTGCCTTGGGTACCTTCGACAAAGCGGCTGCCTCATGTGCAGCTGAAGTGGGACAGGGCGACGTGGGCACCACCAGGGCAGTGCCACGCTAGCCCCCACCTCTGATACCACAGCTTCTTTCCAGACCTACCCACAAAGCTTAGCGTGGGTGAAGAGGACCCCTGACCTCCACCCACCAGCCGCACCCCCCCCCCCCCACTTGTCCTCTTCAGTCACATCCCGGGCCACAGACGATTCCATCTAAAGTGACTTGTGTCTCCCATCAGCCCAAGGTCACAGTGTGGCACTCCAAGCCCCGCAGCCATGCAGAGTAACGATCGTGCTCACAAAGTTATCAAAGTCATTTAATTACTTTTTAGGGCTACTGTAGGACAGGTCACCATTGGTTACAGTTTCGCTTCTTTTGCACACCTGTAGGAGAGCATCTTTCAACTCCACAGGCCAAACGTAAGCTGTAAGACATTCCTTTTATAAATCATATCTAGGGAATTAAAAACTTCTAAACCTGTTCCAAAACTAACCACAGAAACGTAGAACAAGCGTCCAAATCCCTGCTGTGGGAGTCTTCTTCAGGGCACAAACGGAAATGCACAGGATCCTCGTGGTGCACAGGTCTGGTCCAAAGTTTACCTACTCTGGACAAATCCGCAAAACTCCGTCTGTTATTTTGTATAACTTTATTGACCCGAGTGCACACCTCCGTAAAGTCAGTCTCGCGACATAGCAGTGGGACCCTGGTTGGCACACGAAACGTTTCGCTGACACCAGGATGTGCTCGCGCCAGCCTCTTGCTGGTATCTCCCAAGACTTCCTTTACACGAAGTGCACTCTTAGAAAAAAGTGACATGTGGTACCGACCAACTACATTTCACTACAAATTCGTAATTTCACTAAATTTTCATTCAAATTTCACAAATTTGGGGTGAAAACCAGCAATTTCACACATTTCGTAGATATGAGGGGGGTCCAAAGGAGGCCCAGGGTTGGATCCATGACAGATTTTGAGGGGAATCTCAGACTGTGCAAATGCACTCATTTTTAGATTCATGTTGTGTAAATTTACTGCACGACGACATCCATAAAATCTGCCCTGGATCTAGCGGGCAAGTCCACAAACTGGACATAGCTTCCGTGTACGAACCACAAATTCCGCATTAACTCCATCTGTATCCTAGTGGCGGCCTCTGCAATCATTCATTATTCCCCATCCCGCTCAAGAGTGAGCATTGAAGCCTGGTGCCTAGAAGCCTCAAGCACCCAACCCCCCTCCCATCCCCCAACTTCCTCCAGCTCTGGGGCTTTTCGTGAAGTGCAGAAACCAGGAGAAGACACCTAGGACCAGATTTAGATCTCAGCGGACTGATTACTCCGTCACAACGGAGACGGATATCCCGTCTGCCGAAATATGAATCCCATAGGATATAATGAAACTTATTTTTGGGCGGGCGGGATATCCGTCACCGTTGTGACGGAGCAACCCGTCCGCCGAGATCTAAATCAGGCCCACCTAGTAACCGTCCATTCCAACGTGTCCCTAAGTCCTAGCTTGACCCAAGCCCAGGTATTATTCTAATCACATATACATGAAACCAGTGTAATGACCTACACAGTGAACAGTAAAAACAGACTCAATGGTACAGAGTATATACACACCGCGGCCCCGCAGCCCCTGCCGCCAGCATACAAGGACAAGGGCAGACACCAGAGCGATGAGAGAGAACCTGGTCTCAACAAACTAACAGGAGTGTAAACATAAAAACAGATGGAAACCAATGAAACAGAGAGTTGCCCTACATTAGGACCACTTGGCTGTGTCAGGTGATAGAAAGGGGTTGACCTTTGAACTTCATATGGGCATGCTGGCCTACAGAAAATACTGTCATAGTCTTTGTCGAGGAGGGAGCTCGAGCCTGGGGCTGTCGCCTCCTAGGAGAAGTCTTCCTCTGGGCGCTTCAGGAATCCACCTGCTTGATCCCAAATTCTTCTTCTTTGATAAAAATATATTTGCGATCGTCTATGAGTTGGTCTTGTACCGACCTTTTTTGGTGGCTTTGTTGAAAATAAAAAAATCAAAGTAGCAAGTGACATAAGTTTTCGAAGAATAATCCACAGGTAGGGTCCTGAAATGGCTCAGAACCCGCTCCCTCTCGGGTAGGGCACAGGAAGACCCCAGAGGGCCAGTATGGAGGAGAACAGCCTAGTCGAAGGAGTGCGTCAACATGGAGAACTTGCATCAAAATGGACGCCATCCTTGGGAAGAGACCAGTCCTATCGAGGGAAGAAAAAGAGAACATGAGAGTAAATCGACAGAACCTACCCCTTTCTGAAGTTCTTACCACTTGGGGCCTGTTACTGCGTCACAACGGTGATGGATAACCTGTCTGCCGCAATTAAAATCTGATAATATCCTATGGGATTTATATTTCGGCGAACGGGTTATCTGTCACCATTGTGACCGAGTTACCCATATGCCGAGATCTAAATCAGGCCCTTGGACTCTCTGCTGTAACATTTAGGAACCTTCTGGTTTTACTTCACTCGTTTCCAGAAAGATTGCGTCAAGATCCCGGCAAATACCGTATGACCAAGGAACAGAAGAGTTCTGTCAACCTGTGACCAACCTCTACAGAGCTGGCTTCACTGAGCCATTGTGAAGCAGCTGCACTAGTGCACACAGAGGCTGCAAACTCCACGGAGCACAAACTGCAGCAATTGTGATCGGGCCAGCGGGAGAGCCCTTATTCCAAGTATAATGTGTTAGTGACTGAATGGGGAGCATTGAGAAGGGAACACCACAGTAAATCTGGCAGCGACTAGCTCTTTGACTAAGTGTGACAACAGGGCAGCACTCCCTTGGGTTCCCCGTGTTAGGCAATGTTCCTATGGCACCTGAAGCAATGTTCTCCGGAGTGCAATAATGTAAGATAGTACATCTTACAATTTAAATAATTGCTAGTTTTCTAATATAACAGGTTTAGTAATCCAGTCCTGTTGGACATTAGAGGACAGAAGGACTAATTAAGAATGACCTCCAGTATTGGGGGCTTTCATTGAGCTACCCAGAGACTTTAGGTCCTGACGAAGGCCACTGACCTTTGGGGCATATTTGAGGATGGCCGAAACATGTTGACCATTATCACAGGATGACATGGTAATTAATATCCCTGGTTATCATCCCCTTTTTTGTATTCAATCCTATCAGGGCATTCACTAATAAATTAGAAGGTTACAATAGCTCTAGGCACTTTCAATATTCACTTTCTGTACCTCTGATTGACGTGGAGTGCGAACAAGAATATATATAAAAAGAAAAAAAAACTTGCTCCCACTTAAATACCTCACGCCTTTTGTTGGTAGCATAGAATGGGGAACCCAACATACATCCATGACCCTGGTTTACAATAATACCCAAAGTCTTTTCTTTATTCTTGTCATATTATTTTGTAGTGTGTTCCTTCTTAGCGGAGTAGG
Organism: Calotriton arnoldi; assembly: GCA_963921515.1. Lineage (NCBI taxonomy): Eukaryota > Metazoa > Chordata > Amphibia > Caudata > Salamandridae > Calotriton > Calotriton arnoldi. The sequence continues at coordinate 597,504 of CAWUFW010011506.1, read as the reverse complement.
CTGAAATAAACACATATAAATTAACCATTTAAAATCATTGATCTGCAGGAGACAAGTTGGCATGAGCTGTTACCTAATCTCCCATTGGGCGCCCGCCTCCTCCGGACGACAGCAGTCCTCTCTGTTCATTCCTTTTGTCCGTCTTCATCTCCACCACAATCTCATTCGTGTTGGTTTCCTTGTGGGTCCTAGAGAGGGAGTCAAGAGCGAGACTGCAGTTTAGTTGTACAGGGTATTTCATGAGCTGAAAGATGATTCACAGATACAACCAAGGGCTCTTCTTAAAATGATAATGAAACTCACACCTGTTCATGGAGAACAGACAACCTCATCTAGAAGACCAGTTTCATCGATAGAGGGGCGCACCCCAGCAACACACTCAGAAGGCCAGCATCACACGGAGAGAGAAGAACAGCTCTGTTATCAGAAGGCAGAAGACCAGCTCCATCCATGCAGTGCAGGAGACCAGTTCCATTTACGCAGTGCAGAAGATAAGCTCCACCCAGAGAGTGCAGATGACCATCTCCATCCACAGAGTACAGAAGACCAGCGCCACCCACACATGGCAGAAAACCAGCTCCACCCCAAGGTGCAGAATACCAGCTCCACCCACATAAGGCAGAATACCAGCTCCACCCACATAAGGCAGAATACCAGCTCCACCCACACAAGGCAGAAGACCAGCTCCACCCACACAGTGCAGAATACCAGATCACCCACACAAGGCAGAAGACCAGCTCCACCCACACAAGGCAGAAGACCAGCTCCACCCACACAGTGCAGAAGACCAGCTCCACCCACACAGTGCAGAAGACCAGCTCCACCCACACAAGGCTGAAGCCCAGCTCCACCCACAGAGTGCAGAAGTCCAGCTCCACCCACAGAGTGCAGAAGTCCAGCTCCACCCAAAGAGTGCAGAGGTCCAGCTCCACCCACAGAGTGCAGAAGTCCAGCTCCACCCACAGAGTGCAGAAGACCAGCTCCATCCATGCAGTACAGGAGACCAGCTCCACCCACACAAGACAGAAGGCCAGCTCCACCCACAGAGTGCAGAAGTCCAGCTCCACCCAGAGTGCAGAAGACCAGCTCCATTCACACAGTGCAGAAGACCAGCTCCATCCATGCAGTGCAGAAGTCCAGCTCCACCCACACAGTGCAGAAGACCAGCTCTATCCACAGAGTCCAGAAGACCAGCTCTATCCACAGGGTTCAGAAAACCAGCCCCACTCACACAGGGCACAAGACCAGCTACATTGACACAGTGCAGAAAACCAGCTCTAGCCACAGGGTCAGAAGACCAGCTCTATCCACAGTGTGCAGAAAACCAGCCTCACCCACAGAGTTCAGAAGACCAGCTCAATCCACAGAGATCAGAAGACCAGTTCCATCCACACAGTGCAGAAGACCAGCTCCACCCACACAGTGCAAAAGACCAGCTCCACCCACACAGTGCAGAAGACCAGCTCCACCCACACAGTGCAGAAGACCAGCTCCACCCACACAGTGCAGAAGACCAGCTCCACCCACACAGTGCAGAAGACCAGCTCCACCCACACAGTGCAGAAGACCAGCTCCACCAACACAAGGCAGAAGACAAGCTCCACCCACATAAGGCAGAAGACCAGCTCCACCCACACAAGGCTGAAGACCAGCTCCACCCACACAAGGCTGAAGACCAGCTCCACCCACACAAGACAGAAGGCCAGCTCCACCCACAGAGTGCAGAAGTCCAGCTCCACCCACACAGTGTAGAAGACCAGCTCTATCCACAGAGTCCAGAAGACCAGCTCTATCCACAGGTGCAGAAAACCAGCCCCACCCACACAGGGCACAAGACCAGCTACATTGACAGTGCAGAAAACCAGCTCTAGCCACAGGGTCAGAAGACCAGCTCTATCCACAGGGTGCAGAAAACAAGCCCCACCCACAGAGTTCAGAAGACCAGCTCCACCCACACAGTGCAAAAGACCAGCTCCACCCACACAGTGCAAAAGACCAGCTCCACCCACACAGTGCAGAAGACCAGCTCCACCCACACAGTGCAGAAGACCAGCTCCACCCACACAGTGCAGAAGACCAGCTCCACCCACACAGTGCAGAAGACCAGCTCCACCCACACAGTGCAGAAGACCAGCTCCACCCACACAGTGCAGAAGACCAGCTCCACCCACACAGTGCAGAAGACCAGCTCCACCCACACAGTGCAGGAGACCAGCTGCATTCACACACTGCAGGAGACCAGCTCCACCCACACAAGGCAGAAGACCAGCTCCACCCACACACTGCAGAAGACCAGCTCCACCCACACAAGGCAGAAGACCAGCTCCACCCACACAAGGCTGAAGACCAGCTCCACCCACACAAGGCAGAAGACCAGCTCCACCCACACAAGGCTGAAGACCAGCTCCATCCACAGAGTTCAGAAGACCAGCTCCATCCACACAAGGCTGAAGACCAGCTCCATCCACAGAGTTCAGAAGACCAGCTCCACCCACACGGTATAGAAGACCAGCTCCATTCAGAAAGGACAAAAATAAGTGGTTATTTCTAGAGTGCTGATGTTAATCCCATTACACAGCCTGTAGGTGCTGTCGAAACTAACTCCTGCCTGGATAGTAAGTCAGATTTGTGACTAAAAGTTAAGAGAAGAGGCTTATCAAATTGTGAGATCGAGTACCAGGTTTTAAACTTCTAGTATGGCTTCTGAAGTAATCATGGAATAGAAACAGCTTTGGTATTTGCGATGGATAGCATTTGACGATTAGTCGATGCAGGGCAGGCCGTGGTTCTGATCCATTTGGATCTTTCTATATAAAATACTTTATTGCTTTTTTAACAAGGTATACAAAAGCGTATATCAGCGTACGCAAGGTTATCCCAGGTGAAATTTTACATGTACATGTAACACGTGAGGGTGGTACCCTACATGGTTATCACGGGCCTAACCCCGCGCCCATTGGTGGCTGATAGACAGGACAGGCAAATGAAAGGGTAAAGGAAAGGGTAAAGGAAAGGAAAAGAAGAGAGGGAGGATCCACGGCTAGGGGAGCTATAGTATCATATTTGCATATCTATACATTTGAACGAATAAGGGTACTCGACATTGGCAATTTTACATCACCTGGCAGACCATTGAGTGTACCACTGACACATTTATCTTGAATACAGTTAATACAGCTGGTACAATAGTAAAGCCTCTAAAAAGTTCCATAGTGTCCTGGTACGATAGTAAAGTCCCTGGGTTTGGTTCCTTCCTGAGTTCTTTTATTCACGGGGGTTCATAAGAGTCTAGCAACGTGTCTATAGAGTTCCATAGTGTCCTGGTTGACGGTTTCCATGAGGAGCTTTGTAACGCTATGTTGTTGGCCCCTCTGAGATGGATGATCCAGTTTAACTAGCTCTTATACGACGTCTTGGTTGTGTCTTTCCAGTTGGCAAGAACCATTTTTACTGCCGAGGTTATTAATAGGTCAAAAAGGTCTCTGTCAGATTCATTTCTCCATTTTGTACTTATGCAGGCCGTGGGCAAATTGAATGTATCTCTGTCCAAATTACTTTTAAAAACCCCCCCTATGAAGGAAAAGTTTTTGTCCCAAAACGTTTTGAGTAATGTACAATGGAAGATAAGGTGGGCTAAGTCCCCCGTTTCCTGATTGCAGTTCCAACACGTTGCAACGCTTCGGAGCCCTAATGTAAATAACCGGGCCAGGGTCCAAAATGCCTTGTGTAGTAGCCAGTATTTGGTTTGGGAGAGAACCGGGGTGATCTTATTACGTGAGACGGATCCCCATAACAAGGGCCAGCCCTGCTCTTTTGGCGTCTCTGGTGGCAGTTGACCCCAGTAGGCTATTGCTTTGTCATTAAGTTTGGAAGATTTTGGGCGGAGAAGTTTATATATCTGTGATACCTGATGTCCCAGTTTGTTAATGTTCGACACAAATGTGGAGATTGAGGGTTGGGCGTTAGATAGTTTTGATTTTGTGATTGCCGCTCTAATTTTTAAGAAGTTGTAGAATTCAATGTCAGCTAGGTTATACTTCACTTGGAGGTCCGAAAATGTGAGCGGGTATGTGGAGTTCCCTAGTTGATAAGGGAAGAGGATTCCCTTCTTGATCCATGTGTCTAGGGTTAGGCTTTTGCCTTTATATTTAATCTTGCTATTGGCCCAGAGGGATTCTAAGTTAGATCCTTTAATACTGTTTTCCAGTTTTTTGTCAACCTTAAGCAATGCTATCTTTGTGTTTTTAAAAATGGATTTGGAGGTCTGTGGGTATAGTCTATTTGTTGTTAGCAGTGCGAGTGGGCTTAGGTTATTGAGGATGGCCCTCTCCACCTCTAGCCATGCCGGGGTGTAACCGGGAGGTGGAGTTATCCAGTATGAGCCTTGTTTCGCCAGGAACGCCAGCTGGTATAGTCTGAAGTCAGCTAGGTTCACTCCTCCTAATGTTTTAGCTAGCCTTAGTTTCTTGATACTGATCCTTGCTTTTTTCCCGCGCCACAGGAATTTAGAGATGAGGTTATCTAGTTTGCGGTGGAAGTCGTCAGTTAGAAGGAGTGGGAGCATGCTGATGAGGTAGTTGACCATCGGGGTGATCATCATTTTGATAGTCTCGATTCTGCCCCACCACGTAATGAATTTTGGTGACCAAGACTCCAAAAGCTTCTTTATTTTCCCTAGTAATGTTTTCTCGTTTTGGTGTAGGGTGTCTATCATGTTACTACCAAATTCGATGCCTAGGTATTTTATGTAGCCTGTTTGCCATGCTAGTCCCGACCCTCCCAGGATCTCCCTCATACAGTGGATGTTTAATGGTTTGAGTTCTGATTTCTCCCTGTTGAGTTTGTACCCCGAGAAGTCGGAATATCTAGTTATTGTGCCCATCAGGGCATCAATTGATGTCTTTGGCTGTTCCGTTACAATTAGTATGTCATCTGCGTAAGTGGCTAATTTTATTTGGACGCCATTGATCTCTACCCCCTTGATGTTGTCGTTTGATTTGATGTCCCTGATAAGGGGTTCCAATGCTAGTAAAAATAAGGACGGAGATAGTGGGCAACCCTGTCTGGTACCTTGCTGTAGCGTGAAGGGCTCAGAGAGCGAGCCATTCACGATGGGTTTCCATAGAGGGCCATAACCATACGTGTATATTCCTCCCCTAGGTTGAAGGTCTGCATGCAGTGTTCCAAGAAGCCCCAGGAAACCCTGTTAAGGCCTTCTCGGCGTCTAAGGTGATAGCTACTGCGGGCTCAGTCTTATTGTTGGCATGCTCTATAATGTGGCACAGAAGACGGGTGTTATCATTAGACATGCGCGTGCGGAGGAAACCTACCTGGGAGTTGCTAATTAGTTTTGGTAGGACAGAGTTGAGTCTGACAGCTAGGACCTTTGCGTATATTTTGCAATCTACATTAATCAGTGAGATAGGTCTGTAATTCTTCGGTGATAGGTGGTCCTTCCCTTCTTTCGGAATAACTATTATATTTGCTTCTGACATGGTGTGCGGCGTGGTCCCTTGGGATGCAGTGTGATTAAAAACTTGCTTCATGGTTGGTTTTAGCTGGTCTAAGAAGGTTTTGTAGAAAGTGGCTGTAAACCCGTCTGGGCCTGGGGCTTTGTTTTCCTTTAAGGATCTGACTGCCATTTCGATCTCTGTGTAGTTAATTTCCCGTCCTAGCTTGATTTTTTCTTCTGCGTTTAGTTGCGGGAGGTTGAGTTTTTCTAGGTATTTGGTACATTCTTCTAGATTTAGGGCCTGGTCATTCTTATAGAGTTCCTGATAGAAATCTTTGAAGGTCCTAAGGATGTCTGTGTTTGGTATGTGTTTTGTTGCTAGAGTCTTTGATGGATGAGATGACAAACTGGTTTTGTTTGTGCTTGAGATAGGAAGCAAGCAGTTTCCCCGCTTTGTTAGCTTCACATAGGTTAAGCGCTTTATATTTATTAACCCATAACCCTGCCCTCTTGCTTAGAATTTTGTTGTATTCGTATTTCTTTTGAGTTAGAGAAGCCAGGATCTCGCTATTGTGTAGGGAAGTTGCGTGGGCCTGCTCTTGCTTTTTGATCTCCGGTTCTAGCTGAGTTAACCTCAGGTTGGCGCTCCTGTTGATTTTTGCCTTTATACTAATTATTGTACCCCTGACCGTAGCTTTCAGTGCATCCCAGAGTGTATCCGTGCTAGTCTCCGGAGTGTTATTGTGTTTAAGGTAGTCTGTTATCGCCTCTTCAATCCTTTTTTGTTCGCCGGGTCTGAGAGTACATCACTGTTAAAGCGCCATCTCTTCGGTACTGCCTCATTGTGACATCCTGCCAGTTTTAGGCTAATACACGAGTGGTCCGACACTAACCTTGGGGCTATGTCTGTGTGTTCGATTAGTCGAGTATGGGAACCGGAGATGAGAATATAGTCTATCCTGGTGTATGAGTTATGGGGGTTGGAGTAAAAGGTGTAGTCCCTTGTGTCTGGGTGCTGAAGACGCCACGCATCCTTAAGGTTAAATTTGGAGCAGATATTTTGTAATACCGCATGTGAGCTCGTGGGGTGGTATTGGCAGGTGGATTGTCTATCCGTTATGTGGTCCAAAGGGATGTTGAAGTCCCCTGCTACGACCATAAGGTCGCTTTGGGGGAAACCCTCCAGCGTGGTGGACACCTCGGTCCAAAAAGCTGGGTCATCTGTATTGGGGCCGTATATGTTCGCCACATGGATTAGCTCTTCCCCCCTTCTCAGGTGTGTTACCAGGAGCCTGCCCTCGTTATCGTGAGTCTGTGAGTCTAGCGAGATGTTGGATCTTTTCGATATTAGGGTGATTACCCCCCGTTTCTTCTTAACTGCAGGTGAGTGAGCTACTTGTGAGATCCAGTTACTTCTAATGAGTTTGGCATCCTCCCCAGACAGCTTTGTTTCCTGGAGAAGGATTACATCCCCTTTAGTTTTGGCTAGGTATTCTAGAATTTTACGGCGCTTGAATGGATGGTTGAGACCTTTAACATTTAGGGACACTATGTTGAGGTCGGTTGCCAGGGCGAGTGTTTTATTGAGGGCCATCAAATGGGGTGATGTGTGGTAGATACGTCGGTTCTATTCCTAAAGGGCCGGAAGTTACTGCTCGGGCCCGGGAGGGGATAAGGAGTTGCCCCTCCCCCCAAGCTATGCACAGATCTCCTGTGTGTCTCGAATACAATCTAATCACATTTTTAGGGTACCCTTGCGTGTCAGGTCTCACTGGTCGTACAAACACTCCGAATTGCCCGCCACCGTTTGTAGAAGAGAAAGAGGTGAGAAAAGGTAAGGAAACCAGAAAACAGAGAAAATTAATACTGTGAGCCCCCAAGGTGGGTGTCCCATCTTTACATGCAGCATTCTGCAACCTCTCGGTTACTCCCCTCCCCTTCCCCCCACCCACCCCTCCCCCCCTCCCAACCCTGCAAACCTCGTGTGTAGGAGGTGTGACGGCAGGATTCGTCTTCCGTCTGTCGGAGATCAGCTGTTGTGGTAAAACTGTAACTTGAATCTCCCTATGGGTATATTTGGCGTAGTTCCATGGACTGAGGCAAGGCAGGCCCACTGAACATAAGGCTGACTCAGGCTTACCTAATTTCGTCTCCAATATTGTGTTCCTAGTAGAGTCAAATGTCAAATGTCCATTGTGGAGTTATGAAATTGGTAAAAGGCTACAAGTGTTAGGCCTTGGCCATAGTGGGTTAGTTAACTCCTCTTGTCGTGAGGTTCCCCTGTGGTTATACTTTGTCTAGTTACCTGAGCGGGAAAGAGGCGTAGGTCCTCTGCCCCTGAGCCTGAAGTTATTTGACGCATCGTTGCAGCGACCTTAGACAAAGTACTTAAGCGAAGTCCCAATGTAGCAAACTTAAAGGATACTTAAAGGATACGTAAAGGATACGAATTTGGTATTTCCTTTGTCGTGCTGCCATCATCCTAGGCAGGCTGTTATTATGAGGTAGCTATCAAGGTGTGTGCTGAGGTAGATATTGATAGATGTTGAGGTAGGTAGTGGTTAAATTCTTTGTTAGTTGCGGCTGTTACTCGTGGTTTGAGAGGGCATGGCCTGCCCCAGGTCCGCCGACTTGTCTCCTCAACCCGTGCCTGGTTCTGGAGAGGATCTTCTTTTGCTAGAGGCATGTCTTGGGCTGTTGGGCCTTCCAGAAATGACGCCAGGTCTTTAGGATCATTGAAGTAGTGCTGTCTACTGCCATCGGTTACCCTGAATTTGGTCGGGCCTGCAAAGGAGAACAGCATGTTCTTGCTTCTGAGTTTGTCGCGTAACGCAAGGAAACCCTTCCTGGTGTCCACCGTAGGCTTGGAGTAGTCCTGTGTGAAGATGATCTTATGACCATTCCAGATAATCTGATGCGTTTTCCGTGCATGGTTAAGGATAGCTTCCGTGTGTTGGGCTCTCAGCGGTTTGCAGATAATAGGTCGAGCAATTTGTCTTGCCATGGTTTTAGAAGCGGGTACTCTGTGCGCACAGTCCAGTTCGAACTGGCGTTCAAATTTTACATTGGTAATTTTTGGGATCCAGTCCTTGAGAAAGGCTAGACAGGAGCCTGCTGGATCCTCCGCGCCCTCCGGGACCCCGAGTATTCAGATGTTCCCCCTCCGGCTACGTTCCTCCAACTCCGCTGTTTGTCTTTGTAGTGTTGAGGTGAGTTTTGTGAAGGTCTTCACATCTCGATTTGAGTTGGCGGAGTTGTCCTCTATATCGCTGATTCTTTGCTCGGCCGCTGTTAATCTATTATTTACTGTGTTTAGGTCAGCCCTGACGGCCGCGATCTCGAGCTGAATCGCGTCCGTGGTGTGCTTTGTGGACTTAGCCAAGTCATGGACATCTGCTAGTTTTTTTAGAATCATGTCCAGGGTGCTATTGATGTCCGGCTTCTGTTTGAGTGGGGAGTCTGAGATCGTTGGCTCTCCCCTGCTCTTTTTTAGTTGTTGCTGTAGCTTAGATTCTCTATCCGCCATGATTATTTCCTGTGGTGTTCTTTTGGTGTTTCTCTGATCCTTCGGTGTGCTTTATTGCTCCTGGTTCCTATGTCACATGCTGGTATCTACCTGGTGGCAGCTTCCCGATGGCCCGAGGTCACTCGTGGCTCACTTTCGCTTGGTAGCTTCCTGTGGGTTGGGTTTTGGTGTCTACTCCTTGGGGCTGAGGTTCTTGCGTGGTGGAGATGCCCTGGTGTTTGCCCTGGTGTCTGCTGATGGACAGAGGGCCACCACGGCTGTCTTTCTGCACTCAGGTCGCAGGCACGTCTTCCCAGCGATAGCGTGCACGGTGCTTAGCAACGGTATCTGCTTGGAATCGACACCCCCCGGTGCTAGGTCGTCAGTGTGACGTTGCTCTGCTTGGCTGTTTCTGTTTCCTGAGCTCTCTTTACTTGGGGCTTGGGAGCTCGTGTTAGACCAGATAGGGCCAGGGAAGGTTCCTCCGTGCGCATACGTCGACACCTCGGTGCTTGTGCTTTTCCTTCGCTCTTAAGTGTTCCTGCGGAGCGTGCTGCCCCCCTTCACCCGCGTCTGTCCCGGCCTGAGGGTAGCCTCTCTTACTCGCTGCTGTTGTCCTCCCAGATCTCGAGCGGCCCGGGGGGAGAGGTGTATTCTCTGTAGTGAGTGCTGGCTGCTCGCTCCCTTCTGCAGGCGTATATCTGGTGGTTTGGTTCAGCGTACGCTTAGCTTCCGGTTACGGGAGCACTTTGAGCGGGCAGGTGATGTCTGGCGTGCCGAGAGTCCGGCCTCTAGCTCTACCGCTGTGTGACCAACGCCATTATTATGGGGGGTCTCGTGCTGCGGCGAGCGGTAGTTTCGCTTTCGGTCTGGCTACCTTCCCTTAGGTATCTCTGACACCGATCTGAGTCCGATCTTATCCCCTCGCATGTTATTGAATGCTTATGGCCACCCACTGTTTTCTTGCCGCAGCTCACCACGTCCACCGACCGCGCCTTGTAGCAGTGTGGTAGTGCGAGGCACAGCAGTGCGAGGCTCAAGAGTTCACAGCCGCCATTTTCACCATTCTCGCCCTTCTCTCCGTTGCACGCTCCAGATGGTGACTGGGCAGGGGTAGTTGGGCACGGTGGCGTCCCGGCACAGGCCCTGATGCTTTTAATCACTCCCCCCTTTGCTGTCTTAACGTGGGGAAGATCTCCGCACCAGCGACTTTTCCGGCCGAGGAGCAGGCAGTATCACCCGCAGTGTCCCCGCTGTTACTGTGCTCTTCACACCGCCCCCCACATGCGCTTTCTTTTCACCGAGAGCGAGAGAGAGGGGTATAGCGTACCTTCTAGTGTCCGTTCGCCACCCTTATCCGGTGCTTTGATGACTGGCGGACTTCTGGGTTTACAGATGCTTCCTCAAGTTTCGGTTTTGTAATCACTGGGTCGCCATTTTGCTCACCCGTCTCGCTCTTTTGTCTCCGGGGCGTATCAACGATTTTCTCCCCCTCTTGGGCACCAGAGTTCACCGCGACTGCGTCTTCATTGGCAGTGGCAGTTCCTACGCGTAGATTTACGAAAGTTGCGTCCTTTCCGCTTGCATACCCTTCGGGATCGGTGTTCTTTTTCTCCGATCTGACGGAGCAACGTACTCAGGCAGCCATTAGCTCTGCCGTCCAAGCCACGCCTTTGACACCATCTCCAAACCCTGCTGACAGAGCGCTTGCAGGAGCTGGCAACTAAAGACAGAGCTCTGAATCTGCTGTCCTCTTTCGTATTGACAGATCTCAGAGGGTGACCATAAATCAGTTTCAATCAGCCCCTTCTTTGTTGCCATGTGGGGTACCACAGGGTTCATTCTTGAGCCCCACATTCTTTAATCTCTCTGTCTCCTCACTTGCCAAGCTCATATGCTCCTTTGGACTGAAGGCTGTGTCATACGCTGATGAAACACAGATAATTGAGCCTATTTCTAAAGACATGGAGTACATCGCAGTCAACTTCAATCACTGTATGAAGGCAGTGCCTTTATGGATGGGCAAGAACTATCTGAAGTCAAACGGTGACAAGACAGAGGTACTGCTCTTTGGAAGTCAACCTACGATCTGGAACAGCAACTGGTGGCCAGACATGCTCGGTACCTTACCCACTCCAACGGATACAGCTAAGAATCTAGGTGTCATCCTGGATATCAAGCAGTCACTGGACCGCCAGGGCAACTGTACAGTGTCAACCTGCTTCTGGACTATCAGAACGTTGAGGAAAATCTTCCTGTTCATGGCTCTCCCGGCTTGTAAACATGATGCTCTTGCATTGGTCTCCTCAAGGATAGACTAGTGTGATGCGCTCTACCTTGTGACCAACAAGACGACTCAAGCAAAGCTGCAGACTGTGCAGAACACATCGGCAAGGCTTACCTTTGATATTCCTAAGCGGCTGTCGGTGTTGAAAGGTCGACGAGAACTGCACTGGCTTCTGGTAGAGAAGTGCATTATGTTCAAGGTACGCTGTACTGTACATAAGGCTCTCTACGCAGTAAGTCCAGCTGGAATTATTAAAGCCATGTTCCAATGGTATGTTCCTACTAGAAATCTTCGCTCAGCACATCATAACTGGGTGACGGTTCCCAGAGTTCGGAAGAAGAGATGGAGAGGCGGAGCTTTCTCAGTCGCGGTGGCAAGGCTTTGGAATACTCTTCTCCATCATCTCACGTGCCTGAAACTGCATTCCCCCTTCAGGAAGGCCTTAAAAACCTGGTTGTTTACCCTGTAGGAACTCGTAGTATCACTGGGTGCTTGTAGTATCAGTGCTTACTGACCGGCGTAGCAAGACTACAGTGCATTTCTTGTGCTTTTATACATTTTGGTCCCATCATATCATATGGTCAGAATAGTTTTTATCCTTATTTATTGCTGATTCTCATAAAGAAAAGGTCAGGTAAACCCATAGATGACAGACATCCATCACCACCCATAGGAGACCAGCTCCACCCACACATGGTGAAAGCTCAGTTCCACCCATAGATGAGAGACATCCATCACCACCCATAGGAGACGAGCTCCACCCACACATGGTGGAAGCTCAGCTCCACCCATAGAGGACAGAAGAGCATTTTTACCCAAGATGGCAGAAGACAGGGCAAATGATTAGACCAACCTCAGAGGGCAGATTTTTTTAATGAAGAACGCTGAAAAGTGTCCTCTGATGGAGGGCGGATCTATTCATAATGAACAACATGTTGGTTCCAACAGTGGTGAGTAGCTTTTCTGGTTTATCTGTAGGACACAGCTGCTCGGGCCATCAATGCAGAACATCTATCCATGATGTCCAGTGTGAGGAAATGAGGTGTATTATATGGTGTGGTTGGGCAACCTCACTGTGTAATACACTCACTAACCCTTTTAGGACCAGGCTACCAGTAGCACAAGTTACTTACCTTCGGTAACGATATATCTGTAAGAGACATTAGTTAGTGATAGATTCCTTACCTTAGAATATCCCCAGGCGTCAGTCTGGATCCGGAAAGTTTTCGTCAGCAGTACCCCTGCGCGTTGGAAGGTGGCGTCGTGCGGCTCCGCGTTCGTCGTAGGCGTCGTGATCGCCGGGATGACGTCGCGGCAGCTACTTAGACGCCGCCCTCGCGCGCTGAGTCAGTTCTGTACACGACTTTCCGCGCCAGGAACGCAGAGCCATGCAAGATACTGACCACTGGTGCAATGAAACTAGGGCCCTGAAAGGGATGACCTTAACCCTAGAAATCAGTTCGCAGAACGAGGAGGATGGGGGGGGTGGGGCGGTAAGGAATCTATCACTAACTAATGTCTCTTACAGATATATCGTTACCGAAGGTAAGTAACTTGTGCATCTGAAAGAGACACGTTAGTGATAGATTCCTTACCTTAGAATAGATACCCCAGCAATACCAACCCCGGTGGTGGGTCTGCGAACCAAGATCACACCAGAAAGTCACAGAGAACAGAACGGCCAAAGAAGCCGTCTCTCCGGACTTGGCTGTCAAGGCAATAATGCTTAGTAAAAGTGTGCAGCGAGGCCCACGTGGCTGCCTGACTGATGTCTTGCAGGGGGACACCGCGTCCCAATGCTGTAGTAGCTGCCGTCGCCCTGGTAGAATGGGCGTGCAGCCCCACTGGAGGCTCCTTCTTAGCCAGAGAATAGCAGGCTTTTATACACAAGACGACCCAGCGGGAGATAGTCCTCTTGTGTACAGCCCAGCCTTTCTTGGCGCCTACGTAGCCAACAAAGAGCTGGTCATCCACCCGGAACGGTTTTGTGCGGTTGAGGTAAAATGAGATCGCACGTTTTGGGTCCAGACGGTGGAGCCTCTCTTCCTCTCTGGAAGGGTGCGGAGGCGGAAAGAAAGTGGGCAAGGTGATAGTTTGCCCGATATGGAAGGCAGTAACAACCTTTGGCAAAAAGGATGGACGTGTGCGTAGCACAACCTTGTCTGGATGAACAGACAGAAAAGGAGGTTTACATGACAGAGCCTGGAGCTCACTCACGCGCCTACCGCAGGTGATGGCAACCAGGAAAGCAGTCTTCAAAGTTAATAAACGAAGAGGACAGTTGTGAAGCGGCTCAAAGGGAGCGCACATCAAATAAGTAAGAACCAGATTCAAGTCCCACTGTGGCATCACAAACGGAATAGGAGGGAAAAGGTGAGTAATGCCTTTGAGAAATCTATTTACAACAGGGGACTTGAAAAGAGAGGGCTGATCAGGTAGCCTGAGAAAGGCTGAAATTGCAGAAAGGTAGCCCTTGATAGTGCCCAGAGCAGAGCCCTGCTGGGCTAAAGAAAGAAGGAACAGGAGGACCTCAGAAAGAGGGGCAGAAAGTGGATCCACAGCCTTTGCTGTGCACCATGCCACAAATTTGTTCCACCTGCAGGCGTATACAGATTTAGTGGAGGGACGCCTGGCTGCCAGAATGACATCACAGACTTCGGGAGGCAAGTGAAATGAAATCAACTGTCGCCGCTCAATCTCCACGCAAGGAGGTGGAGATTGGACAGGTTCGGGTGGAGGACCGTCCCCTGTTGCTGCGACAGAAGATCCTCCCAAAGAGGCAGTCGGATCGGGGGATCCACGCTCATACTGAGTAGCTCGGGATACCAAACTCTTCGAGCCCAGTCCGGAGCCACAAGAATGACTTGGGTCCGGCCGCGTCTGATCTTCTTCAGCACTCTGGGTAGAAGTGGTATAGGCGGAAAGGCGTACAATAGACCGCAACTCCACTAGCGACGAAAAGCGTCGTCGAGCGAGTGCCGCCTTGGAAATTCCAACGCGCAGAACTGCTGACATTGCGCGTTCTCTTCTGTGGCGAATAGATCTAACCAAGGCTCTCCCCACTGTTGAAAGAGACCTTGCGCCACCTCCGAGTGAAGACGCCATTCGTGATCAATCATGCACCTGCGGCTGAGTTCGTCCGCCCTGGTGTTTAAAGACCCTGCCAAGTGTTGAACCACCAGGAAAATGCCCTGGCGTTCCAGCCACGTCCAGAGGCGCAGAGCCTCCCGACAAAGGGCCCACGACCCCACCCCGCCTTGCTTGTTGTAGTACCACATGGCGGTGGTGTTGTCTGTGAACACCTGCACTACTCTCCCCTTGACAGAGGGAAGGAATGCTTTCAGTGCAAGTAGGATCGCCCGGAGCTTCAGAAGGTTGATATGGAGCCTGGACTCCGCCGGAGACCAGAGGCCTCTGATCTCTGCCTCTCCCATGTGGCCGCCCCATCCCAGGAGGGATGCGTCCATCACTACTGTGTGCTCCGGTTGGGGAAGGGAGAGGGATCTGCAGCTGACCCAATGCTGGTTCGTGAGCCACCACTGTAATTGTCTTGCAGTGCCCTCCGAGATCTGGACGTAGTCGGACAGGTTCCCCTGATGCTGCGCCCACTGGAACTTCAGGTCCCACTGCAGAGCCCGCACATGCCATCTGGCATGATTGATCAGCAGGATGCAGGAGGCCATGAGGCCTAGCAGCCTCAGGGTCATCCTGACCGAAACCCAGGATAAGGGCTGAAAGATTGGAATGATAGCCCAAATATCCAGGACTCGCTGTTCAGGAGGATAGACCCGAAACTGCGCCGTGTCCAGAACTGCTCCGATGAAGGAGCTTCTGAGAGGGAATCAGGTGCGACTTCGGCACGTTGATGGAGAACCCCAGCAAATGCAGGAGGTCGGCTGTAGTCTGGAGGTGGGAGACAACTGCCTGGGGCGAGCCCGCCTTCAACAACCAGTTGTCGAAATAAGGGAAGACTGAAACCCCTGATCTGCGCAGATGAGCTGAGACCACCGCCATCACTTTCGTGAACACCCGAGGGGCGCTGGTAAGGCCAAAAGGGAGCACGGTGAACTGAAAGTGCTCGTGGCCTACCGTGAACCGCAGGTAACGCCGGTGGGCCGGCAGGACGGGGATATGAAAGTAAGCGTCTTGCAAGTCCAACGCTACCATCCTGTCTTGCGGGTCTAGGGCAGACAAGACCTGAGCAAGTGTGAGCATCTTGAACTTCTCCTTCCGGAGGAAGAGATTGACGTCCTGAAGGTCCAAGATAGGAGGCAGGCCTTTGTCCTTCTTTGGAATCAGAAAGTAGTGGGAATAACAACCACGACCTACTTCTGGCGTTGGAACGCGCTCTATGGCCCCCTTGGCCAAGAGGGCCACAACTTCCTGCTGGAGAAGTGCCAAGTGATCCCCCGACATGCGGTGGCACTGAGGTGGCATGGCTGGAGGGGTAGTCTCGAAGAGGAGGGAGTAGCCCCTTCGGACTATCTGTAAAACCCACCTGTCCGAAGTGATGGCACGCCAGTGGGGGAGGTGATGGCGAAGCCTGCCACCCACTGGCGTTTGATGGGCCTGAAAGGTCGGACTAGGAAGATTTGGAGGCAGTGGTGGCTGGGGTGGAGGTGGACTGACCCTGCCGCTGGTCTCCTGAACCGCCGCGGCGGTTCCCACGTCCGCGGCCGCGCGTGGACTGTTGCGCCGGTCTCTGGCCCTGTTGCGAACGTGGTGGGTTGCCCCTTCCGCGAGCACGAAAGGAGCGAATGGCAGAAGGCTGAGGAGGCCACGTGGCCGAAAGGCCCAAGGACTTGGCCGTAGCCCGCGAGTCCTTAAATCTCTCCAAAGCACTGTCTGCCTTGTTGCCAAAGAGGCGAATGCCATCAAAGGGCATGTCCATCAAAGTGTTTTGGACATCCCCCGAAAAGCCAGTTGTCCTCAGCCAGGCGTGGCGGCGGAGCACCACTGTCGTGGAAATCGCCCGGCCCAGCGAGTCGGCGGTGTCAAGGCCACAACGGATCGTGAACTTGGCTGCATCTCTCCCCTCAGCAATAGCCTGGGAGAGTAGTGTCCGGGCCTCCTCCGGACACTGAGGCAGCACCTGCGCCACCGTATCCCACAGAGAGTGAGAATAACGGCCCAAGAGGCATGCGGTGTTCACAGACCGCAGTCCTAGACTGGCAGAAGAAAAAACCTTCTTCCCAAACTGTTCCAGTCTCTTGGATTCCCTGTCCGGGGGTGCGGAAGGGAATGCGCTTGGGGAAGCGGAGGCTTGGACAACCAAGCTCTCAGGGGTGGGGTTTTAGGAGAGGAAAATGGGGTCGCCCGGGGCCGGGCGATGGCGTCGGGCCACGTTCCTGTCCACAGGAGCCCCTGTGTTGGGCCTGGACCAGGAGCCCAAAAGAACGTCCGAAAGTGCGTCATTAAAGGGCAGCAGTGGTTCCGCAGAGGTAACTGCTGGCTGAAGCACTTCTGTCAGGAGGTTAGTCCTGACGGCCACAGTAGGTAGCTCGAGGTGGAGTGCCTCGGCTGCCCTACGCAACACCACAGAAAAAGAAGCACCCTCCTCCGTAGCCACGGTAGGAGGAGACCGCATGCCAAGGTCTGGAGAGGTGTCCAGACCACTGGCGTCCCCCAACTCCTCTGCCCAGTCCAGGTCATACTCGCATTGAGCAGCGAGAGGGCCCTCAGACCCCTCCCAGTCCTCCCCATCCTCCTCATGCTGTTGTACAGGCCTAAAAGGAGGAGGATGGAGATAGGGAAACAGATTCCCAATAGGCGTTGGAATCGGCGTCGGTCGACACCCTCCCGGCACCGTCTCCACTTCGGGGCTGAAACCGGGGCAGACGTCGTCCGGCGCGCCCGGGCGAGGTGAAACGTGGTGCCGGTGGGGTCGACGTCGGTGGAGGTGTCACGAGGTCAACCGGCGTCGACCGGGATCCACGGGAGTCCTGCGGCGCCGGAGCCGATGGCAATGCCAGGCCCGAGCCACCGGCGTCAAAGGGCGAGGACTCCCAGTCGGGCGCACGGGGCCCGAAGGCGCACCGGAGGGGACCGACGGCCCAAATAGGCGAGCTATAGTGGACAGGAATTCCTGTACCTGGGCCGGAGTCGCCGACGAACCCGGGAAGGGCGGGTAGGTCGCCGGCGACTGCGTAGGCTCCGCCAGAGCCGCGGGGGTGGCACCACCCGCACCCTCAGCCGAGTCGCGGGACTGGCGAGGGAAAGTCAGAGAACGATGACGTTTCTTCGACTTCTTTTGGCGCTTCGCCTTACCTGACCCAGAGTGCGAAGACTTTGATTCGGAAGATTTCCGATGGTGGTGGCTCCGCGACCGGTCCCTCGACCTCCCTCGGGACCGGGACCTTTCACGGCGTTGAGCCGACTGCCGGGCTTCAAGCAGCTTTCGGGACCGCTCCCGCAAAGACTTCGGTGCCATGCTTCGGGGCACGACTTGGGGTCGTGGTCGCGCCCCAGGCAGAAAAGACACGCAGTGCGGGTCAGTCACCGGCATCATCCGATGACAGTCCTCGCAAGACTTAAACCCGGGCATCCCTAACTGCACCAGGAGTCGATCGACTCGAAAAGCTGAGACAAAAAATCTCCAAAAACTCAGTCAAAAAATGACTGGGGGTACCGCTCTCTCCGGATCTGCGCTTGCTGGCGCGGAAAAAGAAAGAACTGACGTTCGCGCGCGAGGGCGGCGTCTAAGTAGCTGCCGCAACGTCATCCCGGTGATCACGACGCCTACGACGAACGCGGAGCCGCACAACGCCACCTTCCGACACGCAGGTGTACTGCTGACGAAAACTTTCCGGATCCAGACTGACGCCTGGGGATATTCTAAGGTAAGGAATCTATCACTAACGTGTCTCTTTCAGATGTAGCCTTTAGCTCAGCCCTGGTCGGTGGCTCTGAGCAGTCAGGATTACACAAGTGAACACGTGTAAAGCATTTAAAAGACACCAAAACAATTCAAGAAGAAATTGACAAGACACTCAAGAAATCCAACACCAATTTATAAAAATAGACTATTTTTAGACACCACAATGAAAAAAGAGCCACAGGAGGGTTCTGGAGATATAGCATTTGCAAGGTACGGTAAATATGCACTTTTTACATAAACACGAACAAGCATTGTCAAATTCCTTAGAAACCTTTTCAAGAACAACTTGGGTAAGTATCAATGGGGTTACTTTAAATTACTTTAGGTGACCAATTCTGACAAGGAGCCAGTCAGGGGGCCCAGCAAGGTCCTCCGACACAGTTGCCTCTAGAAAAGAAGCAGCCCTCAGTCAGTTCCAGGCATTGTATCCCTTTGTCATAGACCCCTATGAAAGTGAACCTGATGCTCAACAATGCTGTGGATGTGATGCGGTCGACGGGGTCTTCCTGTTGCTACAACTCGGTCCATGGACATGCTGAAGCGGTCCCGGTCACAGGATCGACATCCCTCAAAGTCCTCTGGAGCCTGGCAGAAGTCCAGCCACCACTGGGTTACCAGTCACCCGATATCACGGTCACAGTGGAACCCTTCCTTGGGCGGTAACTTGCCTTCTGGGCAACCACACTGCATTCCAACAGCTACACCGGGTTCAGCAGAATCGTGGGCAAGTTTGAGCATTGACTCCTGGTCACTGGCGCTGCAGTGCGGTGATCAGAAGGCAGGGGCTACCAACTCGTCTCAAAAGGCTTCTTCAGCTGTTGTGACTCTGTGCTGCGACCAGGAGGTCAGCCAACGGGCCCATGACGTCTCTTGGTTGGGCTCAGGAGTCATCTTCTCCATGAGTAGGACACAGCCGGCACAGTCCCTTCTCCTCTGCTAGCTCCCAGGTTCAGCAGATGCAGTCCACATTGGTGCAGCCGCTCTTCGCTGGTGCTTGGTGCTGCAGGGCAGTCCTTCATCGGTCCTTTTCTCCAGTCCAATGAAATCGGAGTTCTGGGTGCCAGGGGTGCCTCTTTTATGCACAGAGAATGCCCTTAGAGTAAGTTGTGGTCAGTAGCCAATGGGCTACTAGGTTTCCTCCCTCCTTATGACCACTTCCTACGAAGTGTGGCATCTGTCTCTCCTCGATTTTGTTGATCTTCACGCTGGAAGAACCCCTCACTTGATGTGTAGAGCTCCCTAGTCCAACCCAGAGGTGCGGCTGCGAATGGGGGCTACATGCCCTGAGAAACTGGTTTGGCAACTGGTTTCCCCTCTAATTCCCGAGAGCCAGTTTGTCTACCTAAACAACCACTCTCTCAAATGTTCACCATTTGCCCTTCAAAGGCGGCTTCTCCTTTGAAGTTCACCTTTGGGCCAACACCTTTGAGGTCTCCTGCCAGGGAGAGGTAACACCTGTCCCCCTCGCAGTCTTCTATTGTGTCCTTTCCTGGAAGTCGTTTGCACATCTCCCCAGGAGGGCAGAAAGCTGTCTCAGAGCCAGACCCTGTGTGTAACCATGAACGGGCACAGGCGATTTAGAGCATCAAAGAGGTACTTTGTAAAAGTTGCATTAATGCGAATTTGGGCATCAAGTGAGGCTTACTGCAACGAGCTGTTTGATACTTTAGTAGTCCCAGTCAGAAGTTAGAAGGGCTGAGGTGGCAGCTTGTAAGTCTGCAGTCGCTAAAGGGGCTACTAGCCTTTCCAGAGTAAAATCGATAATTTAGTGTTTTTACTGCTGGAAGATGTAAAAGTACATGTTCCACTTTTTACCATACAGTACCCTGTCTTAGGGCTCCTTAGGCCTACCTAAGGGGTGACTTACGTATATTATAAAGGGAGGTTTGGGCTTTCCCATGACCTTAAATGGTGAAGTGGCGTTAGCAGCTTACAACTGCCCTGTCAGTCTGCAGCATCAGACCGGGAGCCGTGCTTTACCTTCGTCACTCCCAGGTTGTCACAATCAGTGCTGTAGTCCCGGGGTGATCCTCAAACTTACAGGTTCTGGGTACCATGGTTACATATACTAGGGACTTACAAGTAAGTTAGCATATGCGAATTAGGTATGAGCCAATCAAACATACACATTTTAAGGTCAGGGCACTGGCAGTGAGGTCTGGTTGGCGGCCTCCGTGCACTCGGAGTCAAAAAACCAGCAGCATCAGTCCACAACTTTGGGGGTGAACATGTATGTGGGCAGGCTCACACTCACTGTCGGCTACAGACATAGACAGACTGACACTCCCCGTTGGCGACAGACAGACTGATGCTCGCCATCCACAACAGGCAGATAGACAGACTGATACTCACCATCTGCGATGGAGATGGATAGACAGACCGACACTCCCCGTTGGCGATAGACACAGACAGACTGACACTGGCCATCGGCAACAGACAGACAGCCTGATGCTTGCCATCGGCAACAGACAGGCAGACAGACTGATGTTCGCCGTCCGCAACACACAGATTGACAGACTGACACTCACCATCTGCGATAGAGACGGATAGACTGACTCATCATCGGCCACAGACAGACTGATGCTCGCCGCCAGCAACAGACACAGACTGACACTCGCTGTTGGCGATGAATACAGACAGACTGACACTGGCTGTCGGTGACAGACTGACACTCGCTGTCGGCAACAGACTGACACAGACTGATGCTTGCCATCGGCAACAGACGGCCAGACAGACTGATGCTCGCCGTACGCAACAGACAGATAGACTGACTGACACTTATCTGCAACAGAGATAGATGGACAGACTGACAGTCGCAGTTGGCAACAGACACAGAACAAGCATTGGAAATGCAATAGGTCTCGCATTTGTTTGATTTAGAGCTTTTGGCATTGTAAATGGCAATGTTTTGTACCCACGTGTTATGGAGTGTATGTAGGTTATTATTTGAACCTCACATTTTATTTATATTTATTTTATTAAAAATTGCATTTAACGTTGCTTACAGACTTGAATAAATATGTAGTAAAAGTTATTAAAATTGCGATGAGCCCGGTTGGTGGTTGTCGTGACAATCCCATGAGCTGCCCATTGATGTGAGCTGAGTCTAGATGTGTGTTAGGAGCCGACAACTTCAAGATTGGTTCAGTGCCTGTAAATCACGTCATGGTGACCAAGCATAATAACCGCGCCAAACAAACGGATTCCACCCATAATGTATGCCAGCGGGGTCTATTTGACTTCTTAGCAGCGCTTTACAAAAAGACGAGAGCGTGCATAGGCCAGGAAGACCAGATTCGAAAGGGAAATGAAACTGGAAGAGTATAATAACGTTTGTTAGCTTCAGGTTGCAGCAAAAAGCAGAGCTGGAAGAGGTAACTAGGAAAACCAGCGCTGTTCATCACCCCTGAGCTGAACGCCCCCCGCTGCCATACGTCACTCCCGGGTGCCTCTTGTTTGCCGGCTTGTAGCAGTGCTGCCCCTCCATGAAGTACAACCCGGCAGAAGCCCATGGCAGGGGAGCAGCAGCAGCTTGGGTCGGGTCATGGTCAGTCAGTGATTGTGCCTTATGTGATTTCTCACGGTGAGCCGTAGCAGAAAGACCCTTACAGTTCCGGGTCCGGCCCGAGGGTGAGTAAGGGTGTCTGGGAGCACCCTTTAAAGGGGTCGTCGGAAATATACGGAGCCTGAAAGGAGCTTCCCCGTAAACCCTCTGGTGTAAGTTTAAAAAAAAAAAAAAGAAAGCGCAGTGTCCCAGAAGCGTGCGTTGTGCTCAGTATTACATTACAAAAATAAAATAAAATAAACCGAGCGCGGTGTACCTGAAGCGGGCGCCGCGCTCGGTATTACATTTAAAACAAACATCTCTTTACAAGCAGTAAGTCAGGCAGGTTTTCCCCACATTAGAGTCTCCGATGACGAGAAAGGGGCACAGGGCTATTGCCGTAAAACAGAAACAAATAATGTACGTAATCCCAGGGGGATAAAAAAAAAAAAAAGGAGTATAGGGAGTTTTTCGACCGGAAGAGAAGTAAGAGGAGAGCAAGGGCCTAGATTTTTTTACCTGGGGCAGCAGCCACAATGGCCCAGCAGCAGGAACCCGTAGAGCTCCATGGCGAGCTCAGCTCTCCCCTCTCCCTGGCCGCGTATCACCCGGTATCAGGTGTAGAGAGAGCTCCATGGACGGCTGCCACCAAGCGAAGTGTAGCTCATGTCAGCATAAACTATGCGGCCTCCCTGCCCCAGGCACTCACCGTGGAGCACCATGGCGAGCGCAGCTGTCCCTGATGTGCGGCCACGCATCACCCGGTATCGGGCGAAGAGAGAGATCCAGGGCGGGGCTGCCACCAGGAGAAGTCCAGCCCGTCAGCATAATAAACAATGCAACCTCCCTGCTCCTCGCACTCCCTGGTGAAATAAGTTGAGGGATGCGAACTCATTTCCTGTGACCGACTTATGTTTATACTTGTGCTGCATTACCGCCAAAAATGCGACAGCTATTGAACAGCGTCTACAACCAACAGCTGCATAAATGTTACTGAATTAAATAGAGGTGGGCGAGTGCGCGCAAGGCGCGGCCGCCATGTTTAAAGATACAATGCCCAAAATGACCCAGAATGTTATTACAGTAAATAAATAGAGGTGGGTGAGCGGCGCAGAGTAAAAACAAAAGAGTACGGTGGAAAAAATGACTGTGCGTTTGCAATATATACACAAGGACAAAAAGTCGTTCGACAGAAAATGAATCTTGGAGAAACGTAACACAATGCTAAACGCACAACCCACATGCCAGTAATGGTAAAGAAAAAAGTGCCGAGACAGTAATTATAAAACAGACCGTCTCACGCCTCCAGTAAAAGATCCAGTCCGGGTGGGTGGGCTGAAAGAGGACAGGGCGGTAACCAGGAGGGACTAAAAAGCCTCAGTTACAATCAAAAGACACCGTTCACCATAACGAATGACGCAAACCAATCAAAATAACGGGCGGAGTCGAAATACCACTTCTGAAAGTGTATTGATTACAAGAAGCCCTCGCAGAGCGAGCAGCGCATGCGCGCTGCAACGCCAGGCGAGACCTAAAAACTGATGCTTGCCGTCGGCGACAGACAGACAGACTGACACTCGCCGTCGGCGACAGCCACAGACCTACTGATGCTCGCCACAGGTAACAGACAGATAAACAGACTGACACTCACCATCTGCGATACAGTTGGATAGACAGACTGACGCTCACTGTCGGCGACAGACAGTGGGTAAACAGAAAGTATACCTTTTGTGAGTATTGTGGTTCTTGTCATATGGACAGACATATAGGTAGTCTGACGCATGCCGTTGGTGCAGGCAGTCTGTGGCAAGACACTAATGTCAATGACAGACTGACTGGTGCTCGCTGTTAGTACAGACATACCTACAGTCTGACTGACTTCCACCATCTGCAACAGACATACAGATAGGCGGACTGATGCTTGTCGTTGGTGACAGACATACAGATACAAAGAATTATACTAGCCATCAGTGACAGATATACAGACAGACATACTGCTGTTCACTGTCGGTGCCAGACATAGACATAGGCAGAGTGACACTCATCGTTGGTAAGAAACATATTGGTAAACAGACTTATGCTTTCCCTCAGCGACAGACATACAGACAGACTGGTGCTGGCTGTTGACGACAGATATAAAGATGAGCCGACTCATGGTAGACATCGGCCTTAGACATACAGATAGACAGACTGATGCTCCCCGCTGGTGACAGACATACAGATAGACAGACTGATGCTCCCCGCTGGTGACAGACATACAGATAGACAGACTGATGCTCCCCGCTGGTGACAGACACACAGACTGATGCTCCCCGCTGGTGACAGACATACAGATAGACAGACTGATGCTCCCCGCTGGTGACACACATACAGATAGGCACACTGATGCTCACCATCAGCTAAAGATGTACAGACAGACTGATGCTTGTCGTTGGCATCAGACATTCACATAGGCAGACTGATGCTCTCAACAGACATACAGATAGACTGATGCTCACCATCGGCGACAGACTTAAAGACTGGTGCTAGCCATTGTTGAAAGACAAAGGTGAGCAGGCTGATGGTAGGCGTCGGCCTCAGACATACAGATAGGCAGACTGATGCTGCCCGCTTGTGACAGACTTACAGCTAGACAGACTGATGCTCACAGTAGGCGACAGACATACAGACAGAATCGTGCTCGCTGTTGACGACAGATATAAATTTGAGCAGACAGATGGTAGACATCGGCCTCAGACATACTGATAGACAGACTGATGCTCACCGTCAGCGACCGACTTACAGATAGACACACTGATGCTCTTCAACAGCGACAGATTTTCGGACAGACTGACACTTGTCGTTGGAGTCAGACATTCACATAGGCAGACTGATTCTCTCAACAGACATACAGATAGACTGATGCTCATCGTCGGCGACAGACATACAGCTTGATGCTAGCTGTCAGTGACAAAGAGAGATACAGATTAACGCTTGCCTTCAGTGACAGACATACAGACAGACTGATGCTCACTGTCAGGCGACAGACATACAGAGTGACACTTGTTGTAAGTGACAAGACAGATTCAGGCCAACGCTCGCCTTCAGTGACAGACATGCAGACAGACTGATGCTCACTGTCAGGTGACAGACATACAGCTTGATGATCGCTGTCAGTGACAAAGAGAGATACAGATTAATGCTCGCCTTCAGTGACAGACATACAGATAGACTGATGCTCATCGTCGGCGACAGACATACAGCTTGATGCTCGCTGTCAGTGACAAAGAGATACAGATTAATGCTCGCCTTCAGTGACAGACATACAGATAGACTGATGCTCATCGTCGGCGACAGACATACAGCTTGATGCTCGCTGTCAGTGACAAAGAGAGATACAGATTAACACTTGCCTTCAGTGACAGACATACAGACAGACTGATGCTCACTGTCAGGCGACAGACATACAGAGTGACACTTGTTGTCAGTGAAAGACAGATACAGGCCAATGCTCGCCTTCAGTGACAGACATACAGACAGACTGATGCTCACTGTTGGGCAACAGACAAAGAGTGACAGTGATAAACAGAGATACAGACTAGACATACAGACAGACTGATGCTCACTGTCAACTGACAAAGAGTGACCCTCACTGTCGGTGACAGACAGAGATATAGACCAACGCTCGACTTAAGTGACAGACATACTGATGCTCACTGTCGGGTGACAGACAAAGAGTGACGCTCGATGTTGGTGACAGACAGATATAGACCAACAAATCACCGTCGGCAACAGACATTCAGATAGACTGATGCTCATCATTGACAGAGGCAGACTGATTCTCGACATTGGCGACAGGCATACACATAGGCGCAATAACACACACAGTCGGCGACAAACATGTGGCACGTAGACAGTCTCCAAGACACCTCGATGCTACTCACAGAGACTTCTTTTCAGCCTTGCCACAACTCAGCTTGCCCTTCTTCTGTAAGAAGTAGAAGAGGGCGACGACGAGGAGAAGGAGGAGGACGCAGACGATGACAGCGATGATGGCGGTGCTGCTTCCCCCCTGCTGCTGGTCCACTGAAAACCAAGAGAAGAGACAGAGTGAGACCTCATGGCAAGGGACAGCTTGTCTGAGCAGAGGAGGCGAGGGTGAGACCTACTGGCAAGGAGCAGCTTGTCTGAGCACAGGAGGCGAGGGTGAGACCTCATGGCAAGGGACAGCTTGTCTGAGCAGAGGAGGCGAGGGTGAGACCTACTGGCAAGGAGCAGCTTGTCTGAGCACAGGAGGCGAGGGTGAGACCTCCTGGCAAGGAGCAGCTTGTCTGAGCAGAAGAGATGATGGTGAGACCTCACGGCAAGGGACAGCCTGTCAGAGCCTAGGAGACGAGGGTGAGACCTCACGGCAAGGGACAGCTTGTCTCAGCAGAAGAGATGATGGTGAGATCTCACGATAAGGGACAGCTTGCCTGAGCAGAGGAGAAGAGGGTGAGACCTCACGGCAAGGGATAGCTTGTCTCAGCAGAGGAGACTAGGGTGAGACCTCATAGCAAGGAGCAGCTTGTCTGAGCAGAGGAGACAAGGGTGAGACCTCATGGCAAGGGTCAGCCTGTCTGAGCCGAGGAGGCGAGGGTGAGACCTCCTGGCAAGGAGCAGCTTGTCTGAGCAGAGGAGACAAGGGAGAGATCTCATTGCAAGGGACAGCTTGTCTGAGCAGAAGAGACAAGGGTGAGACCTCATGGCAAGTAGCAGCTTGTCTGAGCAGAAGAGACAAGGGTGAGACCTCATGGCAAGGAGCAGCTTTTCTGAGCAGAAGAGATGATGGTGAGACCTCAAGGCAAGTGACAGCCTGTCTGAGACGAGGGTGAGACCTCACGGCAAGGGACAGCTTGTCTGAGCAGAGGAGACAAGGGTGGGACCTCCTGGCAAGGAGCAGCTTGTCTGAGCAGAAGAGATGATGGTGAGACCTCACGGCAAGTGACAGCCTGTCTGAGACGAGGGTGAGACCTCACGGCAAGGGACAGCTTGTCTGAGCAGAGGAGACTAGGGTGAGACCTCATCAAATCAAATCAAATCAGAGGGCATTTATACAGCGCACACATCACCCTAAAGTCTCATGGCGCTCGCAAACGACTCCGAAAGGAAGTGAAATGGCTTAGATGTCAAAAAGCCATGTCTTCAACCTCTTGCAAAAAGAGTTATGGTCATGGCAAGGAGCAGCTTGTCTGAGCAGAAGAGACAGGGGTGAGACCTCATGGCAAGGAGCAGCTTGTCTGAGCAGAAGAGACAGGGGTGAGACCTCATGGCATGGGACAGCCTGTCTGAGCCGAGGAGACAGGGTGAGACCTAATTGCAAGGGACAGCTTGTCTGAGCAGAGGAGGTGAGGGTGAGACCTCCTGGCAAGGAGCAGCTTGTCTGAGCAGAGGAGACAAGGGAGAGATCTCACGGCAAGGGACTGCTTTTCTGAGCCGAGGAGATGAGGGAGAGATTGCATGGGACAGCTTGTCTGAGCAGAGGAGAAGAGGGTGAGACCTCACCGCAAGGGACAGCTTGTCTGAGCAGAGGAGACAGGGTGAGACCTAATGGCAAGGGACAGCTTGTCTGAGCAGAGGAGGCGAGGGTGAGACCTCCTGGCAAGGGACGCTCGTCTGAGCAGAGGAGACAGGGTGAGACCACACGACAAGGGACAGCTTGTCTGAGCAGAAGAGACAAGAGGGAGACCTCATGGCAAGTAGCAGCTTGTCTGAGCCGAGGATGCGAGGGTGAGACCTCATGGCAAGTAGCAGCTTGTCTGAGCAGAGGAGAAGAGGGTGAGACCTCACGGCAAGGGACAGCTTGTCTAAGCAGAGGAGGTGAGGGTGAGACCTCCTGGCAAGGAGCAGCTTGTCTGAGCAGAGGAGACGAGAGTGAGACCTCATGGCAAGGGACAGCTTGTCTGGGCAGAGGAGACAGGGTGAGACTTCACGGCAAGGGACAGCTTGTCTGAGCAGAGGAGACAGGGTGAGACCTCGTGGCATGGGACAGCCTGTCTGAGCAGAAGAGACGAGGGTGAGACCTCACGGCAAGGGACAGCTTGTCTGAGCAGAGGAGAAGAGGGTGAGACCTCAAGGCAAGGGACAGCCTGTCTGAGCCGAGGAGACGAGGGTGAGACCTCACAGCTAGGGACAGCTTGTCTCAGCAGAAGATATGATGGTGAGAGCTCACGGAAAGGGACAGCTTGTCTGAGCAGAGGAGAAGAGGGTGAGACCTCATGGCATGTGTCAGCCTGTCTGAGGCGAGGAGACACAGGTAAGACCTCACGGCAAGGGACAGCTTATCTGAGCAGAGGAGGAAAGGGTGAGACCTCACGGCAAGGGACAGCTTGTCTGAGCAGGAGTTCTATGCATAGAACTACCCAGAATGAGGGACGCCTGCTGTCCGTGCATTCCCTAGAGTGGGCAGTGGGAGATGCTTAACCATGGTGTGAGAGGGCAGTGAGAGAGGACTTCCCATATTGTGATAGGGCAGTGAGAGTGGACTTCTCATGGTGTGAGAGGGCAGTGAGAGAAGGCTTCTCATGGTGTGAGAGGGCAGTGAGAGAAGACTTCTCATGGTGTGAGAGGGCAGTGAGAGACGATTTCCATTGGTGTGTGAGACCAGTGACAGATGACTTCCCTGAGTGTGCAGACATCAGTATGACAGGTCTTCCTGTAGTTTAGAGAGGGCAGTGAGATTGCAGAGGGCAGTATGCCAGGACTTCCCATAGAGTAGAGAGGCCAGTGAGAGTGCAGAGGGCAGTATGACATGACATCCTGTAGAGAAGAGAGGCCAGTGAAAGTACAGAGGGCAGTATGACATGACAGCCTGTAGATTAGAGAGGGCGGTGAGAGTGCAGACACCAGTTTGACATGATATCCTGTAGAGAAGAGAGGTCAGTGAGAGTGCAGAGGGCAGTATGACCGGACTTCCCATAGAGTAGAGAGGGCAGTGAGGAAGAATTGTGGAAGATGTAGTAAAAGACACTTTTACAAAGTGATAACAGGGCAGTGAGAGGGGACTTTATTTTTAATGGATAGGGCAGTGAGAGAGGATTTTCAAAAGTGTAAAGAGGGCAGTGAGATATACCTTCACCTTGTGATAAAAGGCAGCCTTCTGATACCAAGGGAAGGGCAGTGAGAGACCCCTTCCGAAAGACAATAACCAGCTTGGAGGAAGGAATTCCCACAGCAAGTGACAGACTCCTTTCATAGTGGAAGAGTCCACCCTGAATGAAGAGAGGAAGTGACAGATCGTTTACCACAGAAATGAGACGGCCACAAGCCCCCTTACCAGCATCACAGACCACTTCGAAAGGAGAGAGAAAGAGAAAGAGAGTTGGTTCCCAGAGCTGAGGGCACAGTCATCCTCCCCCACAGGAAGGAGGGAGGTGAGAAACTCTCATCCCCATGCACTTAGACACCGATAGATACTCACTTGTTCCAAGAACTGGGTCAGCTACATGCAGCATGAATAAAATAAAAATCTATGGTTATGATTAAATTCTGCAACTACAAAAAATACAACTAAAATGTCACAGTCCCTCAAATGAACCTGCAGCTCTGCTGTGACGTTCCACCATTAAGCCCATTAAAACCCCAGTCTGCAGAGGTACACACAACATGAGGCATGGACGGCGCCTCAGCCTCTTACCTGCGGTGGACACGGTGGAGGTAGCCGTCGTGGGAACTGCAGAGAGAGGAACAAGATGGGGGACATGAGGGCTGGCAACCAGCACCAAGAGGACACTCAACTTTCATTTGTGTTTCTGCATTGTTCAGTAGCACAGCGCTAAGCAAGGGCGTCAGTGCGCTTTACAATACAGCATCAGTGAATCGGCAAACAAACTCAGTAAGGTTCTTGGACCCATCATAACTGGGAGGGTTGTCCTACACATGCCCCATCACTGTCATATACATTCATAGTCTTTCCACTACACAAAAGCAGGAGTATGTCCCATCTACACCATCAGTATCCCACACACGCCCCATCACTGCCCCATACATTCATTGTCTGTCCACTACACACAAGCAGGAGTATGTCTCATTGTCATATGCTCCACATTGGGCGCCACGTCGTGTAGTTTCCACTAATCAGTAGGAACTGCGCGTTTGTGGACAACATAAACTTAGGATGGTGCCAGACTGACTCCATGCACCTCCGTAGGATATATTGTTCCTTGTACCAGCTAGCTCACAGTGCCGCTGTTAGCCTCCCTAAACCTGAACAGGAAGCAAACAGTTCTGGCAATCACCGAGCATGACAACTCTGTTGCCTGAGAAACCGTGGTGACAGACTTCAAACTTTCGCTCAGTCACTCGTGTTTTCTTGTGCTCAGAGACATATACAATGAATACACGAAGAGGCATTTTTAATGTTTATTGAACCATAGTGATTCTTGTATATAAGATATAGGCTGCGATGATTAATAGACAGAAGCAGACAAGAGTTATAATAAAGTCAACACAGAGAATAAAACAAAGAGTTCCAACATCTTGTTGATACAGGTTATATATGCATATATATATATATATATATATATATAAAAGATTATAACAATCTAGCATACTCCTACGATGCTAACCCTAACCTCCGTGCCTAGGGTGTGAATGTATGATCTGCCAAGAAAACGACAGTCTGGATGATCTAACCCCTTTATCTGGTGGGTGGCGTTCATGGCACAACAGGACATGAGGTAGTGCCAGCTCCATTCGGTCTTGAACTGGGGCACCCATTGCAGAGCAAAAATAATAAAAGCAGAATCCCTGCAACTAGGATCAGGACCAGCGGAAGACCTCTAAAGATACTTCCGAAGATGGAGTGCCTAGATTTTAATATGATGTTAAAGCATTTTTTACAATACACAGTTTTAGCAATTTTTCCTTTATGCTAAGTGGTTATTAGTTTGCTTTTGATAGCTTTTTTACACCAACATATATACAAGGAGTGGGCGTCATGTGCCAAGTTAGGCTGGGTAGGAATTAGTGCGATTCTTGCATGTACACAATCCTTTTTCCTAAAATTGCCTTCTCTTTGCCACATTAACATGTAACACACATCTTTCATTCGAAACGCTTGGGCTGGTTTTGCAGAAACACCAACCTTGCTGACATGGAACACTTCATGATAACACGATCACATTAGCTATCTGTAGAACACAAACAAAGATTGGGTGATCACAATCTCGGCCCGAGGCAAGAATGCCATTTTCTATACATAGCCTTTTGTTTCCTAACATAATGAGAGGAGACACTTCTGCTGACTTCGAGGGTCCCTGCATGCTGAAGCTTTCACCTAGCAGCTGACTGACATCTCTGTGAGAGGTGTCCAGTTCGTGACCAAAACGGGATCTTACACTCTTACCCACCAGGTAAACAGGTTAGATCATCCAGACGGTTTCTTGGCTGATCAAACATTCAAACTCTAGACACATAAGTTAGGGTTAGCATCATAGGAGTATGCTAGATTGTTATAATCTTTTATATGTATGCATAAATAACCTCTATCAACAAGATGGTGGAACTTTTTGTTTTATTCACTGTGTCGACACTTATTACAACTTTTGTCTGCTTCTGTCTATTAATCATTGCAGCCCATATCTTCTATACAAGAATCACTACAGTTCAATAAATATTGAAAATGCCCCTTCGTGTATTAATTTAATTGTATATGTTTCTGTGCACAAGAAAACACGAGTGACTGAGCAAACATTTGAAGTCTGTCACCACGGTTCCTGAGAAAACAGAATTGTCATGTTCAGTGGTTGCCAGAACTGTTCGCTTCCTGTTCAGGTTTAGGGGACTAACAGTGGCACTGCGAGCTAGCTGGTCCAAGAAATAATACATCTTACGGAGGTGCATGGAATCAGTCTGGCACCATCCTAAGTTTACGTTGTCTCAAACGTGCAGCTCCTACTGATTAGTGCAAACTACACAGCACCATCTGCACCGTCTGTATCTCACACATGCCCCAACACTGCCCGATACATGCCCTGTAGATACACTACACATGCAAGGTCAGCAGACTAAACATACATACATTCTGACCACTCTACATAGGCACATTAAATGGGAGTACACTACACATGCGTCATAAAGTCTATGTCTGCACACCATGGGCATCATTCAGAGTTTGGCAGACACAGTACTCTGTTGCAAATGCGATGGAGTATATTGGTTGCCAAAATTATGGTCTGTTAGCTACATTATTTTGACGATGGTGGTCCGTTCGACATAAACTTCCTCTGACAGACTGACAAATTAGGGGCCATCGGAGGAATGACATTGCACCATCCGTGCTATTAGGCTAGACAGTGTAAAGTCTTTTTTCCAAGTCTTTCATTTCCTCGCCTTTACCACCAGGAAAAACCTTGTGGTAAGGGACAGGAAAAAAACCCAATAATGACCACCACACTCTGGGAGAAAACTCCCAGGGTGTGAGGCCATTAGTTTCTTGTTTTTCAGAAACAAACCCTGCTTTAGTTGTTTGGATTTGAACAGAAAAACACTTTCGAAAAGTCTGGCATTCAGGCGTTATGGCGGACAGTACCATCCATCAACCTTTTCCTACATTGACAGGAACAAGGTGCCTTTCAATTTACAGAGTTATCCGCAGAGCCACTGGCAGCTCTAAACGTGGGGGCGGAGGTCCCTAGGGATACCTCAGTCATCCTGAGAGATGAAACTCCGTCCACCAAACTCTAAACGTGGGGGCGGAGGACCCTAGGGATACCTCAGCCATCCAGACAGAGTAATCTCCGTCCGCCAAACTCAAAATGTGGTGGGCGGAGGAGGTTCCTTGGGGTACCTCAGCCATCTCGACAGAGTAATCTCCGTCCGCCAAACTCAAAATGTGGTGGGCGGAGGAGGTTCCTTGGGGTACCTCAGCCATCTCGACAGAGTAAACTCCGTCCACCAAACTGTAAATGTGGCGGGCGGAGGAGGTTCCTTGGGGTACCTCAGCCATCTCGACAGAGTAAACTCCGTTCACCAAACTGTAAATGTATCGGGCAGTAAACTCTAAATTAAGCCTAAAATATGCACCATCAGCAGACTATACTCTGACCACACTACAGATGCACGGTCACCCTCAATATATTTGGGAGCTCACTACACATTCATCATAAGAACTGCGCATCCATTGTCAATACACAATATATCCACCAAAACCACCCAGACATCCAATGTCAGTATACTACACATTCACAGTCAGCAGACTACTCATTCATTGTGACCACAGCCCTGAACACATTAAAAGGAGTACACTACACATGAACCATATCCAATCATTGTCTGTACACTAAACATGCACGGTCCGACTACACCCTAATTGTCCTTACACTACACACACACACACACACACACACACACACATCAGCACCTCAGACATTCATTGTCGGCACACTACACGTACACCATCAGCACCCCACACATTGTCAGAGCATTAAACATACACCATTTCCACCCCACACATTTGTCAGCACACTACACATACACCATCAGCATCACACACATGGTCACCACACTACACATACACTATCAGCACCCACAAAATCATTGTCAACACTACACATACACCATCAGCACCCCACATATTGTCACCACACTACACATACACCATCAGCACCCCACACCTTCATTGGCCGCAAACTACACATGCACCATCAACAACCCACAAAACCATTGCCAGTGCACTACATGTACACCATCAGCACCCCACACATTGTCAGTGCACTACACATGCACCATCCATAACCCACAGATTGTCAGCCCACTACACATACACCATCCGCACCCACACATTGTCAGTGCACTACACATACACCATCAGCACCAAACACGTGGTCACCACACTATGTGTACACCATCCGCACCCCACAGATTGTCAGCCCTCTACACATAAACCATCTGCACCCCACACATGGTCAGCGCACTACACATGCATCATCAGCACCACACACATTGTCAGCACACTGCACGTACACCATCAGCACCCCACACATTGTCAGCACACTACACATGCACCATAAGCATTCCACACAACATCAGCACACTACACATGGTCAGCACACTACATGTACACCATCAGCACCTCACACATTCATTGTCAGCACACTACACACACCATCTGCATCCCACGCATTGTCAGCACACTACACATACACCTTCCGCACCCCACAGATTGTCAGTGCACTACACATACATCAGCACCCCACATATTGTCAGCACAATTACACATGCACCATCAGCACCCACAAATTGTCAGTGCACTACACGTGCACCCCACATGTCAGTGCATTAAACATACATCATCAGCACCCCACACATTGTCAGCACACTACACATGGTCAGCGCACTAAACATACATCATCCGCACCCCACGGATTGTCAGCGCACTACACATACACCATCAGCACCCCACACATGGTCAGCGCACCACAAGTACACCATCCGTACCACACACATTGTCAGCACACTACACATGCACCATCAGCACCCCACACATTGTCAGCACACTACACGTACATCAGCACCCCACACATTGTCAGCACACCACACATACAACATCAGCACCCCACAGATTGTCAGCGCACTACACGTACATCAGCACCCCACACATTGTCAGCACACCACACATACATCAGCACCCCACAGATTGTCAGCGCACCACAAGTACACCATCCGTACCGCACACATTGTCAGAGCACTACACGTACACCAGCCGCACCCCACACATTGTCAGCACACTACACGTACATCAGCACCCCACACATTGTCAGCACACCACACATACAACATCAGCACCCCACAGATTGTCAGCGCACTACACGTACATCAGCACCCCACACATTGTCAGCACACCACACATACATCAGCACCCCACAGATTGTCAGCGCACCACAAGTACACCATCCGTACCGCACACATTGTCAGAGCACTACACGTACACCAGCCGCACCTCACACATTCATTGTCAGTACACTACACATACTTCTTAATCCCACAACACATACATCATCAATGTCCCGTACATTCATGTCGGCACATTACACAGGCCAGTTTTCACCTCTATGCGTTTTGTCAGCACATTGGCAAACTTTCCACACATGCACCATCAGTACTCCATTTATTTACCCCCAGCGTGCCACACATGCACCATCAGCACTTTATTTACCCCCAGCGTGGCACATATGCACCATCAGTACTCAATTTATTTACCCCAGCGTGCCACAAATGCACCATCAGCAATCTATTTATTTATCCCCAGCATGCCACACACATGTTGGCTGGGTATGCCCAGACGTGGGTCCCTTGCTCACTTTGCCACTGGATTCAATCTAGCCTGGCTGATGAGGGGTGTTACACCGAAACCAGTCCCAGGATGCTTGTTTCCGGTCCAGGGAGGACCTGGTCTGGCAGTTCGGGCTGGACTGTTCCCATGAGGCACAGGGTCAAGACTGATTTGCATATAGCTGGGTCTGAACTGGGGTGGTGAAGTGAGCTAAAGAACCATGATGGATTCAACCCAGATCTGTGACTGGGGGTGAGGGTCTGAAAAGTTTCAGCGCTCCGTCCATCATCTCTTTGTGTTTACACATGCCCCATCAGCACTCTATTTACCCCCAGTGCGGCACACATTCACCATCAGCATTCTATTTATTTACCCCCAGCGTGCCACACATGCACCATCAGGACTTTATTTCCCCCCAGCGTGCCACATATGCACAATCAGCACTCTATTTACCCCCAGCGTGGCCCATCTGTACCATCAGCACTCTATTTACCCCAGCGTGGCCCACATGCACCATCATCAGTCTATTTACCCCCAGCGTGGCCCACATGCACCATCAGCACTCTATTTACCCCAGCGTGGCCCACATGCACCATCAGCAGTCTATTTACCCCCAGTGTGGCCCACATGCATCATCAGTGCACATGAAACATTTAAGGGTCATTGAAACTCACCAATACTGAGCTGGAAGGTGCGCTTAGAAGTCCCAAAGCCGTTGCTGGCGCTGCAGGACATCTCAGACTCGAGGAGCTTTTGAGTGACGAGCAGAGTGACTTCGCTCATCAGTCTGTTCCCCGAGCTGGTCACTGAGGGCTGAAAAGAGGATTAACTTTCAAAGATGGAGTCTAAGCAGTACAGGCAGTGAGCACACACGAGTAACAAGGAGTCTAAGCAGTACACGCAGGGTGCACACAGGAGTAACAAGGAGTCTAAGCAGTACAGGCAGGGTGCCCACAGGAGTAACAAAGAGTACAAGCAGTACAGGCAGGGTGCCCACAGGAGTAACAAGGAGTACAAGCAGTACAGGCAGGGTGCACACAGGAGTAACAAGGAGTACAAGCAGTACAGGCAGGGTGCACACAGGAGTAACAAGGAGTACAAGCAGTACAGGCAGGGTGCACACAGGAGTAACAAGGAGTACAAGCAGTACAGGCAGGGTGCACACAGGAGTAACAAGGAGTACAAGCAGTACAGGCAGGGTGCACACAGGAGTAACAAGGAGTACAAGCAGTGCAGGCAAGGTGCACACAGGAAGTAACAAGAGTACAAGCAGTACAGGCAGTGTGCACACAGGAGTAACAAGGAGTCCAGGAGTGCAGGCAGGGTGCACACAGGAGTAACAAGGAGTACAAGCAGTACAGGCAGGGTGCACACAGGAGTAACAAGGAGTACAAGCAGTACAGGCAGGGTGCACACAGGAGTAACAAGGAGTACAAGCAGTACAGGCAGGGTGCACACAGGAGTAACAAAGAATACAAGCAGTACAGGCAGTGTGCACACAGGAGTAACAAGGAGTCCAGGGAGTGCAGGCAGGATTCACAGAGAAAGGCAGGAATAACAGAGTAAAAGATGTGCAGGTAGGTTGCACCCAGGGAGGCAGGAGTAGAGTCAAAGGAGTGCAAACAGGATGCACAGAGAGAGACAGAACTAACAAAGAGTCCACAGAGTGCAAACAGGAGGCACGCGGAGAGTCAGGAGCAACAAAGAGTCCAGGGAGTGCAGGCAAGGTGTACAGAGAGATACAGAACTAACAAAGAGGCCAAAGAGGGTAATAGGGGCAACACAGAGAGGCAGGAGTTACAAACAGTCGAAGGAGTGCAAACAGGGTGCACAGAGAGGCTGAACTAACAAAGAGCCCAAGGAGTGCGAACAGGGTGTACAGGGAGGTAGAAATAACAAAGAGTCCAGGAAGTGCAGGCAGGGTGCACAGAGAGAGACAGAACTAACAAAGCGTCCAGGGATTGCAGGTAGGGTGCACAGAGAGAGAGGCAGAACTAACAAAAAGTCCAGGGAGTGCAGGCAAGGTGTACGGAGAGATACAGAACTAACAAAGAGTCCAAAGAGGGCAATAGGGGCCACACAGAGAGGCAGGAGTAACGAAGAATCCAGGGAGTGCAATCAGGGCCACACAGAGAGAGGCAGGAGTTACAAAGAGTCCAAGGAGTGCAAACAGGGTGCAGAGAGAGGCCAAACTAACAAAGAGTCCAAGGAGTGCAAACAGGGTGCAGAGAGAGAGGCAGAACTAACAAAGAGTCCAGGGAGCACAAGCAGGGTGCACACAGAAAGGCAGGAGTAACAAGGAGTCCAAGCAGTGTAGACACAGTACACACAGAGAGGCAGGATTAACAAAGAGTGAAAGAGCTGGCAGGGTGCACCCAGGCAGGCAGGAGTCCAAGGAGTGCAGGCAAGGTGTACAGAGAGACACAGAAGTAACAAAGAGTCCACGGAGTGCAAAAAGGGTGCACAGAGAGGGGCAGGAGTAACAAGGAGTCCAAGCAGTGTAGGCAGAGTGCACAGAGAGAGGCATAACTAACAAAGAGCACAGGAAGTGCAGGCAGTGTGCACAGAGAGAGGCAGGAGCAACAAAGAGTAAAAGGTGTGCAGGAAGTGTGCACAGAGAAGCAGGAGTAACAAGGAGTTCAAGGAGTGCAAACAGGGGGCACAGAGAGGGACAGGAGTAACAAGGAGTCCAAGCCGTGTAGGCAGAGTGCACAGAGAGAAGCGGAACTAACAAAGAGCCCAGGGAGTGCAGGCAGGGGCACAGAGAGAGACAGGAGCAACAAAGAGTAAAAGGTGTGCAGGAAGTGTGCACAGAGAAGCAGGAGTAACAAGGAGTTTAAGGAGTGCAAACAGGGGGCACAGAGAGGGGCAGGAGAAACAAGGAGTCCAAGCCGTGTAGGCAGAGTGCACAGAGAGAAGCGGAACTAACAAAGAGCCCAGGGAGTGCAGGCAGGGGCACAGAGAGACACAGGAGTAACAAGGAGTACAAGCAGTACAGGCAGGGTGCACACAGGAGTAACAAGGAGTACAAGCAGTACAGGCAGGGTGCACACAGGAGTAACAAGGAGTACAGCAGTACAGGCAGGGTGCACACAGGAGTAACAAGGAGTACAAGCAGTACAGGCAGGGTGCACACAGGAGTAACAAGGAGTACAAGCAGTACAGGCAGGGTGCACACAGGAGTAACAAGGAGTACAAGCAGTACAGGCAGGGTGCACACAGGAGTAACAAAGAGTACAAGCAGTACAGGCAGTGTGCACACAGGAGTAACAAGGAGTCCAGGGAGTGCAGGCAGGGTGCACACAGGAGTAACAAGGAGTACAAGCAGTACAGGCAGGGTGCACACAGGAGTAACAAGGAGTACAAGCAGTACAGGCAGGGTGCACACAGGAGTAACAAAGAATACAAGTAGTACAGGCAGGGTGCACACAGGAGTAACAAGGAGTACAAGCAGTACAGGCAGGGTGCACACAGGAGTAACAAAGAATACAAGCAGTACAGGCAGTGTGCACACAGGAGTAACAAGGAGTCCAGGGAGTGCAGGCAGGATTCACAGAGAAAGGCAGGAATAACAGAGTAAAAGATGTGCAGGTAGGTTGCACCCAGGGAGGCAGGAGTAGAGTCAAAGGAGTGCAAACAGGATGCACAGAGAGAGACAGAACTAACAAGAGAGTCCACAGAGTGCAAACAGGAGGCACGCGGAGAGTCAGGAGCAACAAAGAGTCCAGGGAGTGCAGGCAAGGTGTACGAAGAGATACAGAACTAACAAAGAGGCCAAAGAGGGTAATAGGGGCAACACAGAGAGGCAGGAGTTACAAAGAATCCAGGGAGGGCAAACAGGGTGCACACAGAGAGGCAGGAGTTACAAACAGTCGAAGGAGTGCAAACAGGGTGCACAGAGAGGCTGAACTAAGAAAGAGCCCAAGGAGTGCGAACAGGGTGTACAGGGAGGTAGAAATAACAAAGAGTCCAGGAAGTGCAGGCAGGGTGCACAGAGAGAGACAGAACTAACAAAGTGTCCAGGGATTGCAGGTAGGGTGCACAGAGAGAGAGGCAGAACTAACAAAAAGTCCAGGGAGTGCAGGCAAGGTGTACGGAGAGATACAGAACTAACAAAGAGTCCAAAGAGGGCAATAGGGGCCACACAGAGAGGCAGGAGTAACGAAGAATCCAGGGAGTGCAATCAGGGCCACACAGAGAGAGGCAGGAGTTACAAAGAGTCCAAGGAGTGCAAACAGGGTGCAGAGAGAGGCCAAACTAACAAAGAGTCCAAGGAGTGCAAACAGGGTGCAGAGAGAGAGGCAGAACTAACAGAGTCCAGGGAGCACAAGCAGGGTGCACACAGAAAGGCAGGAGTAACAAGGAGTCCAAGCAGTGTAGACACAGTACACACAGAGAGGCAGGATTAACAAAGAGTAAAAGAGCTGGCAGGGTGCACCCAGGCAGGCAGGAGTCCAAGGAGTGCAGGCAAGGTGTACAGAGAGACACAGAAGTAACAAAGAGTCCACGGAGTGCAAAAAGGGTGCACAGAGAGGGGCAGGAGTAACAAGGAGTCCAAGCAGTGTAGGCAGAGTGCACAGAGAGAGGCATAACTAACAAAGAGCACAGGAAGTGCAGGCAGTGTGCACAGAGAGAGGCAGGAGCAACAAAGAGTAAAAGGTGTGCAGGAAGTGTGCACAGAGAAGCAGGAGTAACAAGGAGTTCAAGGAGTGCAAACAGGGGGCACAGAGAGGGACAGGAGTAACAAGGAGTCCAAGCCGTGTAGGCAGAGTGCACAGAGAGAAGCGGAACTAACAAAGAGCCCAGGGAGTGCAGGCAGGGGCACAGAGAGAGACAGGAGCAACAAATAGTAAAAGGTGTGCAGGCAGGGTGCACAGAGAGGCAGGAGCAACAAAGAGTAAAAGGTGTGCAGGAAGTGTGCACAGAGAAGCAGGAGTAACAAGGAGTTTAAGGAGTGCAAACAGGGGGCACAGAGAGGGGCAGGAGAAACAAGGAGTCCAAGCCGTGTAGGCAGAGTGCACAGAGAGAAGCGGAACTAACAAAGAGCCCAGGGAGTGCAGGCAGGGGCACAGAGAGAGACAGGAGCAACAAAGAGTAAAAGGTGTGTAGGCAGGGTGCACCCAGGGAAGCAGAAGTAAGAGTCGGAGGAGCGCTGCAAGGTATACAGAGAGATACAGAAGTAACAGGGTGCACAGAGAGAGGGGGAACTAACAAAGAGTCCTGGGAGTGCAGGAGTAACAAGGAAATCAAGCAGTGCAGACAGGATACAGAGTGGTAGGAATAACAAGCAAGAGAAGTGAGGAAGGCGACAACAGCTGGGGAGAAAAGATGCATTTAAAAACAAGCACTGAACCAAGGCTCTGCTCCAGTACCATCACAGAGGGCAGTCACTGCTGTACCATCTCTGAGTCTAGGCATTGCTATTGTACCAGAATTGAACCCAGGCACTGCTCCAGTACCATTTCAGTACAGAGCTCTGGTACTTCTCCTGTGCCACCCTTGAGTCCAGACACTGCTCCTGTATCAGTACAGAGCTCCGGTACTGCTCCTGTACCACCCCTGAGTCCAGACACTGCTCCTGTATCAGTACAGAGCTCTGGTTTTGCTCCTGTACCACCCCTGAGTCCACACACTGCTCATGTATCAGTACAGAGCTCCGGTACTACTCCTGTACCACCCCTGAGTCCAGACACTGCTCCTGTATCAGTACAGAGCTCCAGTACTACCCCTGAGTCCAGACACTGCTCCTGTATCAGTACAGAGCTCCGGTACTGCTCCTGTACCACCCCTGAGTCCAGAAACTGCTCCTGTATCAGTACAGAGCTCCGGTACTGCTCCTGTACCACCCCTGAGTCCAGACACTGCTCCTGTATCAGTACAGAGCTCCAGTACTGCTCCTGTACCACCCCTGAGTCCAGACACTGCTCCTGTATCAGTACAGAGCTCCGGTACTACTCTTGTACCAGCCCTGAGTCCAGACACTGCTCCTGTATCAGTACAGAGCTCCAGTACTACTCCTGTACCACCCCCGAGTCCACACACTACTCCTGTATCAGTACAGAGCTCCGGTACTGCTCCTGTACCACCCCTGAGTCCAGACACTGCTCCTGTATCAGTACAGAGCTCCGGTACTACTCCTGTGCCACCCCTAAGTCCAGACACTGCTCCTGTATCAATACAGAGCCCCGGTACTACTCCTGTGCCATCCATGAGTCTAGACACTGCTCCTGTATCAGTACAGAGCTCTGGTACTACTTGTGTACCACCCCTGAGTTCTGACACTGCTCCTGAATCAGTACAGAGCTCCAGTACTACTCCTGTACCATCCCTGAGTCCAGACACTTCTCCTGTATCAGTACAGAGCTCCGGTACTACTCCTGTACCACCCCTGAGTCCAGACACTGCTCCTGTATCAGTACAGAGCTCCGGTACTACTCCTGTACCACCCCTGAGTCCAGACACTGCTCCTGTATCAGTACAGAGCTCTGGTACTACTCTTGTACCACCCCTGAGCCCAGACAGTGCTCATGTATCAGTACAGAGGTCCGGTATTACTCCTGTACCACCCCTGAGTCCAGACACTGCTCCTGTATCAGTACAGAGCTCTGGTACTGCTCCTGTACCACCCGTAAGTCCAGACACTGCTCCTGTATCAGTACAGAGCTCCGGTACTGCTCCTGTACCACCCCTGAGTCCAGACACTGCTCCAGTATCAGTACAGAGCTCCAGTACTACTCCTGTGCCACCCCTAAGTCCAGACACTGCTCCTGTATCAGTACAGAGCTCTGATCCTACTCCTGCCCTGAGTCCTGACACTGCTCCTGAATCAGTACAGAGCTCCAGTACTACTCCTGTACCATCCCGGAGTCCAGACACTGCTCCTGTATCAGTACAGAGCTCCAGTACTACTCCTGTACCATTCCTGAGTCCAGACACTGCTCCTGTATCAGTACAGAGCTCCAGTACTACTCCTGTACCATCCCTGAGTCCAGACACTGCTCCTGTATCAGTACAGAGCTCCAGTACTACTCCTGTACCACCCCCGAGTCCACACACTACTCCTGTATCAGTACAGAGCTCTGGTACTACTCCTGTATCAGTCCTGAGTCCACACACTGCTCCTGTATCAGTACAGAGCTCCGGTACTACTCCTGTGCCACCCCTGAGTCCAGACGCTACTCCTGTATCAGTACAGAGCTCCGGTACTACTCCTGTATCAGCCCTGAGTCCACACACTGCTCCTGTATCGGTACAGAGCTCCGGTACTACTCCTGTGCCACCCCTGAGTCCAGACGCTACTCCTGTATCAGTACAGAGCTCTGGTACTACTCTTGTATCAGCCCTGAGTCCACACACTGCTCCTGTATCGGTACAGAGCTCCGGTACTACCCCTGTGCCACCCCTGAGTCCAGACGCTACTCCTGTATCAGTACAGAGCTCTGGTACTACTCTTGTATCAGCCCTGAGTCCACACACTGCTCCTGTATCAGTACAGAGCTCCGGTACTACTCCTGTGCCACCCCTGAGTCCAGACGCTGCTCCTGTATCAACAAAGAGTGCATGGCTTGCTCCTGGGTGAGCACAGAGCTCAACCACAGTTTGTTTGCCAGTACTGACCCCAGGCAGTACCCCAATACCAACACAGAGCAGAAACACAGCTCCAGTACCAATACTGAGAACATGCACTACTCCAGTACCACCAACAATCTTAAGTACTGCTCCCGTCCTTGCCATGAGTCGAGGCACTGCTCCTGTACCAGCTCTGGGCTCCAGCACTGCTCCTGTACAAACACTGAGCTTCAGCACTGCTCCTGTACAAACACTGAGCTCCAGTACGGTTCCAATACCAGAATTGATCCTATACCAGCCATCCTGTACAATGCCAGTGAACTAGTCCCATCATCAGGTTTAGGTACTGACACTCTGTACAACATAGCGAAGAGATAGCAGGGGAAAGTGGTGCCCCTACTGACACTGCAATGCAGACCTGGCGCTCCTGCAGGAATGACACCAGGGACATCCCGTCCCCACAATCTGCTTGCATTCTGAGTGAAAGGGCACGTGGCTAATAGGGGCCCCTGTGGCATAGTGGGGCCCCTTTAGCCCAAGACCAATGAATATCTGGGTGACTCCGAGGCCCCTTATCACATTCTACAGGGGGGCACTATCATTTTGCGTTACGCCACTGGTGACCCATTATGTCGAGCTAGACTGTTCCTGCTGGGTCCGGACCTCAGAGTCCTGGGCTTGGACTCACCAAACCTGCCAACCAGACAGAATTAATGTTGTGGCACACTGGATTGGCATGGGGAGCAAAAAACCGGTGGATTTAGGCCCAGATCTCTACTGGGGTGAATGCTTGACATTGCGCAGCATTCTGTTCATCAATTGTACTTTTTGCATTTGTCGCCCTGAATGGGACGTGTACGCCCAGACGTGGGTCCCGTGCTCTCCATGCCACTGGAGTCAAGCTAGTCTGGCTGATGAGGGGCGATGCCTTGAAACCGGTCCTAGAATGCTTGTTTTCCAGTCCAGGGAGAACCTGGCCTGGTGTTAGATTAGGCCTGTTGATGCTTACGCAGTGCTCTGTATAAGTCAGCATTCGCTGCACCATTTTCTTCCTTGACTCCATTTTATATGGTGACCGAAACTAATCTTTTGCTATTTCTGAGAAATGCCCTTTGCTGAGTTTCGTTTTGCAATAAAGAACTGTTAGTGCCAGCGCATAGCTTTCCCACTAGATAAAGGCCCTCTCCCACCTATCTGGTAGTTTGATCGCAGCTCAGGGTGCAACGGCTTTGGACTGTGCTGAGTTGTTTAGATACAAGAGCAGAAACCTTTTTTTTTGTATTTTACTGTCCAGCTCCATCTGCCTGGAAAATTCCACTGAGGGCGTGTTCTTAGTCGACCATTAAATGTACACAATGTAATCTCTATGCTTGCTGGTCTTCAGTTGCCTCTGTAGCTCTCTCAAGAGATTCTGCAGACGGGGCTCCACTCTGAGTGTATACAAATATACAGTTATTGGTGTATATTCTCCACTGTCTCTCCGACTCTTCATTTGGTACGGAAGGCTGAGAGGTGGTCTACAGTGACCCAGGTGGCCCTAAGCGGGTCACTTCCATCAATTGGCGCCCGAACAGGGACTCCTTCGGGTTATGACATCACTTTTCCGCAGACGGAGGGGTGGGCAAGGACATGGTCAGTTCGGACTAACGGCTCTGGGATCCCTGCACGAAGAGCTTTGTTACTCGCAGCTGCTGCCTCTGTCCCACCGGAGGATGCCTCGCCCAGTGGTCATCCCGACTGGGGTCCTAAACGGCGAACCTTTGATCTGACTGTTTGGTCCGAAGAGTCGGCAGTGGAGAACTGGTTTATCTGTACCTCTGATATCAGGTGAGTCTGTTTTGGTTCTATGTGGATGTGGTACCATTGTGATTTGGTTTTGTTTCAGCACTAGGACTGTTTTGGTGAAAAGTGTTTGCAAATACTTTGCCAGGCAAAATAACAATTTTGTTTTTCTTCACTTTGCAATGCCTGGTTTCAGTAAACTTTGGAGTTTGTGCTGTTATTGTTGTTCTAAATACGGACGGTTGGAAGAATCCCAGCCTGCGCCTCCTGAGGGCAGTCCTAATTTTGATATGT
Source organism: Calotriton arnoldi (assembly GCA_963921515.1). NCBI lineage: Eukaryota > Metazoa > Chordata > Amphibia > Caudata > Salamandridae > Calotriton > Calotriton arnoldi. Next base: position 552,903 of record CAWUFW010011506.1, on the reverse strand, counting down.
ATGTGAAACATGGCCTTGGCCCTATTATGTTTAGTACGTTATGGCACAAATATACGAGGGACAATGCAGAGTTACAGTGGCCTTTGACGGGCTCTTTTGATGAACAAAAGATTGGATTTCTTCAGGAACAGTTGTTTAAGGGACGTAGTAGACAGTCTAGTAGCAGACAGTAGAAAGACGTTGCATCCTGGATGAGCAGCAGCTGCCTGAAACTCAACTCGGTGAAGACAGAGGTCCTCGTCCTCAGACCTTCCCCCTCTGCATGGGACAACACCTGGTGGCCTACCGCCCTTGGAAGCCCTCCCACCCCCATGGACCACGCCCGAAACCTCAGCATCGTACTCGACTCTTCCCTCTCCATGACCCGACAGGTCAAAGCAGTCGACTCCACCTGCTTCAACACCCTCCGCATTCTCCGAAAGACCTTCAAATGGATCCCCCCCCCGAATCAAGGAAAACCGTCACCCACGCACTCATAACCAGCAGACTGGACTACAGAAACGCCCTCTACGCCGGGATCAACAAATCTCTACTCCACAAACTCCAGACCATACAGAACACCGCAGCCAGACTCGTTCTCTGTATCCCTCGACACAAACATCACCCATCACCTGCGGAACCTCCACTGGCTTCCCGTTGAGAAGAGAGTAACGTTAAAGATACTCACCCACACTTACAAATGCCTCCACAACACCGGACCCCAATATCTCAACAATAGGATCTCCTTCCACGTTCCCAAGAGAAACCTGCGATCCGCCGACCTTGCCCTTGCTGAACACCTGCGCATCCGCAGAGCACGAACGGGCGGAACAACCTTCTCCTACATCGCAGCCAAGACCTGGAACAAGCTCCCAACAAACATCAAACGCGCCCCCACCCTGCACATCTTCAGGAAGACCCTCAAGACCTGGCTCTTCGACTGACCGGAGCTGCACCATCCTCCCCTCCCCCCCCCAGCGCCTTGAGACCCTCATAGGTAAGTAGTGCGCTTAACAAACCCCTGATTGATTGATATGTTTGACTCTCTTTGTACTTGGCAGAAAGAGGCCAAGCAGAGGTGATTGAAAATGCAAAAGGATGCTGGAAAGCGAGGTATGTAGGCTCTTACACAGAAGGCTGTTGCTTACGATAACGAGAAGCAGGAAATTGGAATAGAGTGTGAAGATAGGAGATTTCGGTTGCACATTGATAAGTTGTATGTGGCTAAGGAGGATGGGGATACTATCCTGGATGCCTTGTTAGACACTCAACCCCCGCCGCCATATGTCCCAAAACGGATATACCCAGTCGTTCCCCATCAACAACAACAACCTGCACAAGGTGCATCCGCCCCTACAGTTGTCACACCCACTGCTCCAGTTAATGTACCCCCTACTCCTCCTCTTCCGTTACAATCTTTAACTGCTGCAATACCTGTTTCTCCTGTTCCAGTTATTCATCCTCCATTGTCCTTAATTACTGACACACCAGTGCGCGGCTCGGAAGATAGAGATCTCACTGGATTCAGTGAACGGTCAGGTCCGTTAATGCGATCCGGGGTGGGGGATAGAAAAAAGAATGAAATAGCGGACCAGGCAATAAGGTGGGCTCACAACCCAATTTATAGTCTCACAGATATCTGGCAGGTATTGCGAGACTTCGACCCCTTTCTGCAGCAACATGCCCTTAAACACTTGTCCTCCACCCTAATTGACCTTTGGCTCACACACATTGAAACAGAAGCACCCCAAATATTATTTGATATTAATGAAGGCGCTTATGTACATAGTTTGGAGCCGACCTCTCTGTATAGGAATGTTTCCACACTGTTGACTTATAGAGATAGGCTACATGATAAGAGTCCCACCAAAATAACTCCGTTCCCAATGCGAGAGGTTCATCCCATTTACCACCCGGAAATCCCTGAAGTGACAGATCAACATGGGGCGGTTACCAGACCGGCTGTGGCTGCCCGTTTTCAGGAACAATGGGTTTATACTCCATGGAAAAGAAGTGAGGTTCTGGCCCTTAAGGCTACGTTGCCCGACCCTAGGAAAAATCCTACTGCCTATTGTAAAGAGTTGACAGAGGCTGCCTCTTCCACTGTGATGACCCTTGCTGATATTGAAATGTTTTTTAGTTTACTAGTTCCCTTTGATATTTGGCGGCAAGTTCATACCCAAGACCATGTCGCCGAGTTGGGCGGAACATGGCATGTGATTAGGGGTTGGGATCGAGATAGGAAGCCATGAGACAAACCATGTGCTGAGTTGCTCGCCCTGCCCGGTCGTATCATTACTTGTATGCATACACTCATTCCCCCCCAAGAAAGTTAGTTGGGACATATTGACTGCCTGCCGGAAGAAGAAAGACGAAAGTGTTTCAGATTTTTTCACTAGGTTTGAAGAGACGTTTTTGGACTACAGTGGGTAGGATATGTCTACGGAGGGAGGAGTCCATTTATTTGTCGATAGGTTAATCACTAATCTCCTTCCCGAAATAATGTCTAGACTCCAGTCGTCTGAGAGCACTTGGTCTACATCCTCTCCCTCTGTGATCTTAAATATGGCCCAATAATATGAGCATAGTGATAATGAAGAGAAAGACAGAAATGACAAAAAGCATAAAGATTTTAAGACAAAGGTATCACTGCAACAGGCATATCGAGGTAACAGCAGGGGACGGGGACCCCAACAAAAGCCTCCTCGTACTAGAGATCCTCCAACTACACCTTTGGGGCAGAATCAGTGTGCATATTGTTATGAGGAAGGTCATTGGCGCAGCCAGTGCCCCTTAATTTTGCAAAAAGTTTTGTCCACTAGAGGACGAGGTTCTGGACCCAGGGGCCGCGGGACCAATAGGCAGCAACACACTACTGCCCCTGTGAACCGTTCTGACAATTATTTTGATGACACTAAGCACAGGCAGTACTACAATGACAACTATGATATTGATGATGTGACAGGGAAGTCTTACAGCTAGGACAGCTAGGGATAGGGTACGGGACCAGTTCAAATACCTGTAGACCAGTGTGGCCCTTATTTCAAGATAGATCTGCAAGGATCTCCTAAGGAGTTCCTGGTTGATACAGGTGCCACGAAAAGCTCTTTTGCCCGACACCTAGTCCCTGCTTCAGTGGGTTTTTCAGGAGTACCGGTTGTGAGCCCCATTTCACGCCCCCTTCCTCTTTCCATTGGTCCTTTTACTGTGGACTCTCCGTTTCTTTTAACATCTAATTGTGGAGAGAATTTGATGGGGTTGGACTTACTAAAGAAACTGCATGCTACTATCTATTGTTCGCCCGACGGTGTTTACATTACAATGGGCCCTAATGCAGGTACTAGAGAGTGTCTATCTAAAGATGCCCCCCTTCCACCTGAATTTGATCAAGTACCCCGTACGCTATGGGCCACTGGTGACACCGATGTAGGTCTATTACATATATCTCCGGTTTTGATACAGGTTAAGGACAATGCTATATTGCCCCGCATTCCTCAACATAAAATACCACAGGCAGGAGAAAGAGCCCTTCTACAAATAGTTCGGGACCTACTACACAAGGGAGTTGTTGAGGAGACTACAGGTAACTTATGCAATAGTCCTATTCTTCTGGTCCTAAAAAGCACACTTTCAAATTCCTCTGATAAAGCTGATGATGTATATCGTTTTGTGATTGATTTGCGAGAAGTCAATAAAATAGTAGTCCTGCAATTCCCAGCGGTTCCTGATATCACCACACTTTTAACGATGATTCCATCTACCGCTAAGTTTTTCTCCATTATTGATTTGAAAAATGCATTCTTTATCATTACTATAACCCAGATAGCAGATATTTTTTGGGATTTACACTAACTGGCAAAAGTTTACGCTTCTGACGTGCTCCTCAAGGCTATACTGAAAGTCCTAGTATTTATAGCCAAGCACTGAAAGGTCAGTTGGATTCACTCTCACTTTCTCCAGGTAACGTATTGGTGCAGTATGTAGATGATTTGTTAATTGCTTCTGACACGGAACAAGGTTGCAAGGATAGTACGGTGAAATTATTGTTACATCCGGCACATCATGGACATAAGGTCTCTCTTTCGAAGTTTCAGTATTGTCAACATGAGGTCACCTATTTAGGTCACCTACTGTTGAAGAAGGGTAGAAGGTAGAACGCCAGAACGCATCACTATCATCACTAAAATGCCTCTTACGCAAACGCAAAAAGATGTGCGCGCTTTTATAGGCATTACTTCCTACTGTCGACAGTGGATTCCTAATTATTCTTTATTAATCAAACCTCTGCTTGCATTAACAACGAAAGACGTGCCTGAGCCTTTGCCTTGGACGCCTGATTGTCAACACTCTTTTGAACAATTAAAAGCTGCTGCTTTGCTCTGCTCCAGTGCTAGCTACACCTGATTACAGGAAACCTTTTGTTCTGTACGTCCACGAGATGGCTGGTTGTGCTCTTTCTGTCTTGACTCAAAGATTTGGTGATAGACAGAGACCTTGCACTTATTTTTCTGCTTTGCTTGACCCTATCGCAAGAGCCCTCCCGAGCTGTCTGCACGCGGATCACGGCTGTGGCCACTTCAATCAGACAATCGGCTGGACTCGTACTTGATATTGACCTCACAGTTATGGTACCCCATGCTGTGGACATACTTTTGAATAAAACAAGGATACAGCATCTCACCAGTGCACGTCTTACTGGTTATGAATTGACATTGTTTGCTAAGCATATTACGATTAAAAGATGTGCCACTCTGAATCCAGCCACGTTACTACCCCTCCCTTCTAAAAACGATGTAGTCAATAAGCATGACTGTATTTTCCGAACAGAGGAAGAGACGAAAGGACGGGTAGACTTGACTGATGTTCCCTTATCTGATCCACAAGGAGAACTATATGTCGATGGCTCTTGTTTTAAATTACCAGATGGCACCACTACTGCAGCTTATGCTATCACTACATTGCGCACAGTAGTTGAGACATCACAGGTCCCCTACCGGTCCGCCCAGGCAGCAGAACTTGTTGCCCTTATACAAGCTTGTGAAATGAGTTAAGGTTTGGTTGTCAATATCTATACGGACAGCCAATATGCATTTGGGGTTGCACATAATTTCAGGCGATTGTGGGCAGAGAGAGGGTTCCTTACTTCCCATGGCACTAAGATACAACATGGACATCTTATATTGCGGCTATTATCTGCATTAACACTTCCCAAGAAAGTGGCGATTGTAAAGTGCAACGCCCATAGAAAGGTGACAGATGATGTTGGTAGAGGGAATGTGTTTGCAGAGCAGACAGCCAAGGAGACTGCTCGAAATAAGATGAAGAGAAGGTTTGTTGCAGGTCCAGCTAGGTGGGTTCCTGAGAACGCCATGTTTGAAAATACGGTTGAGAGTGTGAAAGAGATACAAAGTGAGGCCACGATAGAAGAATTAGCGGTATGGCAGGAAAGTACAGCACAGTTAAATGAGGAAGGATGTTGGATTGACAAGTCTGGGGAGCAGAAATGGATGTTACCTTGTGCATATGTGCTCCCTTTGGTTAGTATGGCTCATGGTCCAGCTCATATTTGTGCAAAAGGTATTTGTAAACTATTAGCCCCAGTTTGGTGTAATGATATTTCCAGAACGGCTGCGCATTTAGTGAAAAATTGTATGATTTGCATGAGGCACAACCCAGGGAAGGGTACCCCCACACCATCTGGTAACTTTGCGCCACCTACATTCCCATTTGATGTCCTCCAAATGGACTTTATTGAGCTGGAACGTTGTAATAATCTCAAGTATGTCCTAGTGGTTATATGCACGTTCAGTAAATGGGTTGAGGCTTACCCCACTAAAGACAATACGGCCACCACAACTGCTTAAGTACTCCTGTAAGAGTACTTTCCTCGATTCGGAATGCCCTGAATTATATGGAGTGATAACGGATCTCATTTTAATGGGAAAGTGATTAGATTAATATGTGAAGGTTTGCAAATTAAACAGAAATTTCATGCTGCCAATCACACGCAGTCAGCTGGTTTGGTTGAGAAGTACGATGGTACGCTCAAACTGAAATTGTAAAAAATTCAGGAAACAAAAGGGTTGAGATGGCCAGATGCCCTTCCTTTGGCTCTTTTGTCAACTAGGACAACAGCACATTCTAGAACTGGCTTATCACCTTATGAAATACTGTTTGGATGCCCGGCCAATGTCTGGGGAGTCCTGCGTCCTTGAAAATACTCTGACATTGAATATCCTGTATTGCTTGATTATCTTGGACAATTGACTGAAAGTCAAAAATGCCCTTTGCTGAGTTTCGTTTTGCAATAAAGAACTGTTAGTGCAAGCGCATAGCTGGCGTAGCTCTCTCAAGAGATTGTGCAGACGGGGCTCCGCTCTGAGTGTATACAAATAAACAGTTATTGGTGTATATTCTCCACGGTCTCTCCGACTCTTCATTTGGTACGGAAGGCTGAGAGGTGGTCTGCGGTGACCCGGGTGGCCCTAAATGGGTCACTTCCTTCACTGGAAGTTTGGGCTGGACTGTTTCCATGGGGAACAGGGACAAGACTGATTTGCATATGGCTGGGTTTAAACTGGAATGGCATGGGGAGCAAGAAAAATGATGGATTTAGGCCCAGATCTCTGTGCTGGGGTGAATGTTTGACATTGTTCAGCAGTCTGTCCATCAATTGTTCTTTTTGCTTCAATCCTGGCTAGCACTGATTCAAAAGTTGTTTGAACTTCCAAAAATGTGGTGTCAAATTCAGTCTGCCAAGGTCTCTATTACAAGCGCAGCATTTTATTTCAATACCCGATTCATCCTCTCTATGAAACCATTTCACACGGATGGTGGAAAACTCTCCTCCCATCTGCTCCTTTACAGCCTCTCAACAAATCCCTCACAGGCAAGGAGTAATAAATTAACACCATTATAGGGGACTTGTCTTTCAGAGAACACTGATGCCACATCAAAGATATGCCATCATCCCCTCGTCCATGGACTTTCCCTCAGCAAGTGTGGGTGCGTCATCCAATTACAGATCTTAATTCTCACCTCAATCTCTCAAATGGTCAGGCTTCAGGGCACCTCTGCAGACAGTACAAAGGCCTCGTCACTGCATATTCAGGCAGCAAGACCTCAGATGTTCGATCCCTTCAGTGCCACCATCTCCTTCATACCACGCCCAGCTGTCCCTCCAACTCTGTGGTGGTATGACTCAGACCTCCTTCCAACACACCATATTGTGCCACCAGCAGCTCTTGCTGTCTGAGTCGCAATGTCTTCAAATCACTGTGGGCTTCCTTTCTAGGTGCTCCAACATGTTTTCATCCTGTTCAACTTAACATCCTCTAAAGTGTGAGGCAAATAACCTTATACATCACCAGTCAGTGAGAAGCAGCGCCAACACCAAGGTCAACGCACCACAGCACAGGCTCTCACTTGCAGCAGCAGCAACCTTCACTGGGCCTGCAGCCACTCGTAGCAGAGACAGGTCCTGAACTCTCCCAGCAGAGATAGGCTCTAGACTCAGAGGAGAGGGGGGTCCTGAACTCTCACAGCACAGACAGGCTCTAGACTTTCAGAGAAGAGAGGGGTTCTAGTATCTCACAGCAGAGGGGGGGTTCTGGACTCTCTCAGCGGAGGCAGGCTCTAGACCCAGAGCAGAGAGGGGTTCTGGACTCTCGTAGCAGAGGCAGGCTCTAGACCCAGAGCAGAGAGGGGCTCTGGACTCTCGTAGCAGAGGCAGGCTCTAGACCCAGAGCAGAGAGGGGCTCTGGACTCTCGTAGCAGAGGCAGGCTCTAGACCCAGGGCAGAGAGGGGTTCTGGACTCTGGTAGGAGAGACCAGCTCTAGGCCCAGAGCAGAGAGGGGTTATGGACTCTGGTAGGAGAGACCAGCTCTAGGCCCAGAGCAGAGAGGGGTTATGGACTCTCGTAGCAGAGGCAGGCTCTAGACCCAGAGCAGAGAGGGGTTATGGACTCTGGTAGCAGAGGCAGGCTCTAGACCCATAGCAGAGAGGTGTTCTGGACTCTGGTAGCAGAAGCAGGTTCTAGACCCAGAGCAGAGAGGGGTTCTGGACTCTGGTAGCAGAGGCAGGCTCTAGACCCAGTGCAGAGAGGGGTTCTGGACTCTGGTAGCAGAGGCAGGCTCTAGACACAGAGCAGAGAGGGGTTCTGGACTCTGGTAGCAGAGGCAAGCTCTAGACCCAGAGCAGAGAGGGGTTCTGGACTCTCGTAGCAGAGGCAGGCTCTAGACCCAGAGCAGAGAGGGGTTCTGGACTCTCGTAGCAGAGGCAGGCTCTAGACCCAGAGCAGAGAGGGGTTCTGGACTCTCGTAGCAGAGGCAGGCTCTAGACCCAGAGCAGAGAGGGGTTCTGGACTCTCGTATCAGAGACCAGCTCTAGACTCTCGGAGGAGAGAGGGTCCTGGGCTCTCACAGCAGATATAGGCTCTAGACTCTCACCTGTACATTGGGGATGCTCCAGGTAACTTTGGGTTCCGGATGTCCCAGCACAGAGCAGGTGAGTGTGGCCTCTTCTCCCTCAGCAGAGAACTCACTCTTGTACGCCTTGTCTTCGATCTCTGGCTTCCCTAGGAGAGAGAAAATCATTCTGATGACATCACTCACTCTGGTCCATCTCTTCTACAACTTCCTCCGTCACTCATTCTCTCTGTGTTCACTCATTCATCTCAAAATCCCAACCTCATCTCCTCATTCTCTTTCTAGATCCCCCTCTCTCCTGTCATGATCTCTGCCCTTCTCTCCTGCTCTACTCCATGTTTACCCACACAACCCTTTCCTTCTGATTTTGTCTCAATGTTTCACACTTTCTCCGAGGTATCGCCCTGCTGTATGAAGAGGTCTGCTGCTCCCCCCCAAGCCAACTGGGCTGGCATGACGCCCCCTTCTGTAAGTGAAGTCAAGGCGTGTCCCTCGGTACCTCAGTAGTTTGCTCACGGAAGCACTCACATGCTTCCACAGAGCAGACAAATCTTGGAAGGGTGCAACTTGTGGGTACAAACACCTACAGGGGGGTATTTTCAGCTCTCCTCTCTTCACAAGATATTGGACACTGCTACATTATTGGCTCCCTCTCTTCTGGAGATGGTCAGATGAGGGCATTAGTTCGCCCTCGATGCCCCTCTCTTCTGGAGGTGTCCAGGCGAGGGCATTAGTTCACCCGTGATGCCCTTCTCTTCTGGAGGTGTTCAAGCGAGGGCATTAGTTCATCCTTAGTGCCCATTCTTCTCTGGAGATGTTGAGATGAGGGCATTAGTTCATCATAGGTCCCCCTGTCTTCTGGAGGTGTTGAGATGAGGGCATTAGTTCATCATAGGTCCCCCTGTCTTCTGGAGGGGTTGAGATGAGGGCATTGGTTCATCACAGGTCCCCCAGTCTTCTGGAGGTGTTGAGATGAGGACATTGGTTCATCACAGCCCTCCCTGTCTTCTGGAGGTGTTGAGATGAGGGCATTAGTTCATCACAGGTCCCCATGTCTTCTGGAGGTGTTGAGATGAGGGCATTAGTTCATCACAGGTCCCCTAGTCTTCTGGAGGTGTTGAGATGAGGGCATTAGTTCATCACAGGTCCCCTAGTCTTCTGGAGGTGTTGAGATGAGGGCATTAGTTCATCATAGGTCCCCCTGTCTTCTGGAGGTGTGGTGATGAGGGCATTAGTTCATCACAGGTCCCCCTGTCTCCTGGAGGTGTTGAGATGAGGGCATTGGTTCATCACAGGTACCCTAGTCTTCTGGAGGTGTTGAGAGGAGGGCATTGGTTCATCACAGGTACCCTAGTCTTCTGGAGGTGTTGAGATGAGGGCATTAGTTCATCACAGGTCCCCCTGACTTCTGGAGATGGTCAGATGAGGGCATTAGATCACCCTTGCCTCCTCTCTCTTCTGGAGGTGTTGAGATGAGGGCACTGGTTCATCATAGCTCCCCCTGTCTTCTGGTGGGGTTGAGATGAGGGCATTAGTTCATCATAGGCCCCCCTGTCTTCTGGCGGTGTTGAGATGAGGGCATAAGTTCATCATAGGTCCCCCTGGCTTCTGGAGGTGCCAAGATGAGGGCATTAGTTCATCACAGGTCCCCCTGTCTTCTGGAGGTGTTGAGATGAGGGCATTAGTTCATCACAGGTCCCCCTGTCTTCTGGAGGTTTTGAGATGAGGGCATTAGTTCATCATAGGTCTCCCTGTCTCCTGGAGGTGTTGAGATGAGGGCATTGGTTAATCACAGGCCCCCCTGTCTTCTGAAGGTGTTGAGATGAGGGAATTGGTTCATCATAGGTCCCCCTCTCTTCTGGAGGTGTTGAGATGAGGGCATTGGTTCATCATAGGTCACCCTGTCTTCTGGAGGTGTTGAGATGAGAGCATTGGTTCATAATAGCTTCCCCTGTCTTCTGGAGGTGTTGAGATGTGGGCATTGGTTCATCATAGGCCCCCCTGTCTTCTGGAGGTGTTGAGGGCTTTAGTTCATGATGGGCCCCCCTGTCTTCTGGAGGTTTTGAGATGAGGGCATTAGTTCATCACAGGTCCCCCTGTATTCTGCAGGTCTTGAGATGAGGGCATTAGTTCATCACAGGTCCCCCTGTCTTCTGAAGGTGTTGAGATGAGGGCATTGGTTCATCACAAGTGTGCCTCTGTTCTGGAGTTGTTGAGATGAGGGCATTGGTTCATCATAGGTCTTCCTGTCTTCTGGAGGTGTTGAGATGAGGGCATTGGTTTATCATAGGTCACCTTGTCTTCTGGAGTTGTTGAGATGAGGGCATTGGTTCATCATAGGTCCCCTGTCTTCTGGAGGTGTTGAGATGAGGGCATTGGTTCATCATAGGTCCCCCTGTCATCTGGAGGTGTTGAGATGAGGGCATTGTTTCATCATAGGTACCCCGGTCTTCTGGAGGTGTTAAGTTGAGGGCATTGGTTCATCACAGGTCCCCCTGTCTTCTGGAGGTGTTGAGATGAGGGCATTAGTTCATCTCAGGTCCCCCTGTCTTCTGGAGGTGTTGAGATGAGGGCATTAGTTCATCTCAGGTCCCCCTGTCTTCTGGAGGTGTTGAGATGACGGCATTAGTTCATCACAGGTCCCCCTGTCATCTGGAGGTGCTGCGATGAGGGCATTGGTTCATCACAGGTCCCCCTGTCTTCTGATTGTGTTGAGCTGAGGGCATTAGTTCATCATGGGTCCCCTGTCTTCTGATTGTGTTGAGCTGAGGGCATTGGTCCATCATAGGCCCCCCTGTCTTCTGGAGGAGTAGAGATGAGAGCATTGGTTCGTCATAGCTTCCCCTGTTTTCTGAAGGTGTTGAGATGAGGGCATTGGTTCATCATAGGACTTCCTGTCTTCTGGAGGTGTTGAGATGAGGGCATTGGTTTATCCTAGGTCACCTTGTCTTCTGGAGTTGTTGAGATGAGGGCATTGGTTTAACGTAGGCCCCCCTGTCTTCTGGAGGTATTGAGATGAGGGCATTGGTTCATCATAGGTCCCCCTGTCATCTGGAGGTGTTGAGATGAGGGCATTGTTTCATCATAGTTCCCCCTGTCTTCTGGAGGTGTTGAGATGAGGGCATTGTTTCATCATAGGTCCCCCTGTCTTCTGGAGATGTTGAGATGAGGGCATTAGTTCGTCACAGGTCCCCGTCTTCTGGAGGTGTTGAGATGAGGGCATTAGTTCATCATAGGTCCCCCTGTCTTCTGGAGGTGTTGAGATGAGGGCATTGGTTCATCATAGGTCCCCCGTCTCTTCTGGAGGTGTTGAGATGAGGGCATTGGTTCATCATAGGTCCCCCTCTCTTCTGGAGGTGTTGAGATGAGGGCATTGGTTCATCATAGGTCCCCCTGTCTTCTTCAGGTGTTGAGATGAGGGCATTAGTTCATCACAGGTCCTCCTGCCTTCTGCGGTGTTGAGATGAGGGCATTGTTTCATAATAGCTCCCCCTGTCTTCTGGAGGTATTGAGATGAGGGCATTGGTTCATCAAAGGCCCCCCAGTCTTCTGGAGGTGTTGAGATGAGGGCATTGGTTCATCATAGATCCCCTCTCTTCTGGAGGTGCATTGGTTCATCATAGGTCCCCTGTTTTCTGGAGGTGTTGAGATGAGGGCATTAGTTCATCATAGGCCCCCCTGTCTTCTGGAGGTGTTGAGATGAGGGCATTGGTTCATCATAGGTCCCGTCTCTTCTGGAGGTATTGAGATGAGGGCATTGGTTGATCATAGGTCCCCTGTTTTCTGGAGGTGTTGAGATGAGGGCATTGTTTTATCATAGTTACCCCTGCCTTCTGGAGGTGTTGAGATGAGGGCATTGCTTCATCATAGGTCCCCCTGTCTTCTGGAGGCGTTGAGATGAGGGCATTTGTTCATCACAAGTCCCCCTGTCTTCTGGGGGTGTTGAGATGAGGGCATTGGTTCATCATAGGTCCCCCTGTCTTCTGGAGGTGTTGAGAAGGGGGCATTGGTTCATTATAGGTCCCCTGTCTTCTTGAGGTGTTGAGATTAGGAGATGAGGGCATTAGTTCATCATAGGTCCCCCTGTCTTCTGGAGGTGTTGAGATGAGGGCATTAGTTCATCACAGGTCCCCCTGTCTTCTGCAGGTGTTGAGATGAGGGCATTGGTTCATCACAGGTCCCCCTGTCTTCTGAAGGTGTTGAGAGGAGGGCATTGGTTCATTATAGGTCCCCTGTCTTCTGGAGGTGTTGAGATGAGGGCATTAGTTCCTCATAGGTCCCCCTCTCTTCTGGAGGTGTTGAGATGAGGGCATTGGTTCATCATAGGTCCCCCTCTCTTCTGGAGGTGTTGAGATGAGGGCATTGGTTCATCATAGGTCCCCCTCTCTTCTGGAGGTGTTGAGATGAGGACATTAGTTCATCATAGGTCCCCCTGTCTTCTGGAGGTGTTGAGATGAGGGCATTGGTTCATCATAGGTCCCCCTGTCTTCTGGAGGCATTGAGATGAGGGCATTTGTTCATCATAGGTCCCCCTGTCTTCTGGGGGTGTTGAGATGAGGGTATTGGTTCATCACAAGGTCCCCTGTATTCTGGAGGTGTTGAGATGAGGGCATTAGTTCATCTCAGGTCCCCCTGTCTTCTGGAGGTGTTGAGATGAGGGCATTAGTTCATCTCAGGTCCCCCTGTCTTCTGGAGGTGTTGAGATGACGGCATTAGTTCATCACAGGTCCCCCTGTCATCTGGAGGTGCTGCGATGAGGGCATTGGTTCATCACAGGTCCCCCTGTCTTCTGATTGTGTTGAGCTGAGGGCATTAGTTCATCATGGGTCCCCTGTCTTCCGATTGTGTTGAGCTGAGGGCATTGGTTCATCATAGGCCCCCCTGTCTTCTGGAGGAGTAGAGATGAGGGCATTGGTTTATCCTAGGTCACCTTGTCTTCTGGAGTTGTTGAGATGAGGGCATTGGTTTAACGTAGGCCCCCCTGTCTTCTGGAGGTGTTGAGATGAGGGCATTGGTTCATCATAGGTCCCCCTGTCATCTGGAGGTGTTGAGATGAGGGCATTGTTTCATCATAGGTCCCCCTGTCTTCTGGAGGTGTTGAGATGAGGGCATTGTTTCATCATAGGTCCCCCTGTCTTACGGAGGTGTTGAGATGAGGGCATTAGTTCATCACAGGTCCCCCTGTCTTCTGGAGGTGTTGAGATGAGGGCATTAGTTCATCACAGGTCACACTGTCTTCTGGAGGTGTTGAGATGAGGGCATTGGTTCATCATAGGTCCCCCTCTCTTCTGGAGGTGTTGAGATGAGGGCATTGGTTCATCATAGGTCCCCCTCTCTTCTGGAGGTGTTGAGATGAGGGCATTGGTTCATCATAGGTCCCCCTGTCTTCTGGAGGTGTTGAGATGAGGGCATTAGTTCATCACAGGTCCTCCTGCCTTCTGCGGTGTTGAGATGAGGGCATTGTTTCATAATAGCTCCCCCTGTCTTCTGGAGGTGTTGAGATGAGGGCATTGGTTCATCATAGATCCCCTCTCTTCTGGAGGTGCATTGGTTCATCATAGGTCCCCTGTTTTCTGGAGGTGTTGAGATGAGGGCATTAGTTCATCATAGGCCCCCCTGTCTTCTGGAGGTGTTGAGATGAGGGCATTGGTTCATCATAGGTCCGTCTCTTCTGGAGGTATTGAGATGAGGGCATTGGTTGATCATAGGTCCCCTGTTTTCTGGAGGTGTTGAGATGAGGGCATTGCTTCATAATAGCTCCCCCTGTCTTCTGGAGGTTTTGAGATGAGGACATTAGTTCATCATAGGTCCCCCTGTCTTCTGGAGGCATTGAGATGAGGGTATTTGTTCATCACAAGTCCCCCTGTCTTCTGGGGGTGTTGAGATGAGGGCATTGGTTCATCACAAGGTCCCCTGTTTTCTGGAGGTGTTGAGATGAGGGCATTGGTTCATCATAGGTCCCCCTGTCTTCTGGAGGTGTTGAGAAGGGGGCATTGGTTCATTATAGGTCCCCTGTCTTCTTGAGGTGTTGAGATTAGGAGATGAGGGCATTAGTTCATCATAGGTCCCCCTGTCTTCTGGAGGTGTTGAGATGAGGGCATTAGTTCATCACAGGTCCCCCTGTCTTCTGCAGGTGTTGAGATGAGGGCATTGGTTCATCACAGGTCCCCCTGTCTTCTGAAGGTGTTGAGAGGAGGGCATTGGTTCATTATAGGTCCCCTGTCTTCTGGAGGTGTTGAGATGAGGGCATTAGTTCCTCATAGGTCCCCCTCTCTTCTGGAGGTGTTGAGATGAGGGCATTGGTTCATCATAGGTCCCCCTCTCTTCTGGAGGTGTTGAGATGAGGGCATTGGTTCATCATAGGTCCCCCTCTCTTCTGGAGGTGTTGAGGTGAGGGCATTGGTTCATCATAAGTCCCCCTGTCTTCTTGCGGTGTATAAAGAGATTCCAGTTCTTCCGCTCAGTTTCTAGAGTTAGTGACCGGTCCACATGGAAGTCTCCATGAGATGCTGTCAGGACAGTCACAGCTGGTGCTCTGGAGGATTTCTCAGAGATCTCTGGGGACTGAGCGCAAGACATTCAGCATCATGAGCTAGGGAAAGAACTGTGCCAGAATGGAATGTTTTAGATGTGCTGGTGCTTGCAGGAGATCAATAAACAATAGGAGAGAGAGGGAATTTTTAAAGGAGCACTCTTGGTCCCCCAAATTATATAGTCCAAACAACAAAAGAGTGTGCCTTCTAGGAGAAGAGCTAGCATGTAGGATCAAATTTGATTCTTTAGAAAGCCCTCACTCACCAACCTGGTTGGTGACATGCTTCATCATCGGGCCCCACCAGGAAGGTCGAGTACCTCCCCGGTGTGCTTCAACGCCAGAATTACTGCGGAGCAGGTTAAAGTGACAAGTGCAAGTGATTGTGAAGTGAATTAAAAGTGACTAGGTTGTATCCGAAAATAATTTTATTCGTCGGTCAGCCAGGCACAAATAAAAACAGAGTGAGTGGTATATGTGCTGAATAGATTGGTCAGCTATGTCTCACTGTGTGTGGTCAACATGTTTCTGCACACTCTTTTGTTGTTTGGGCTTGATGGAGATCGCCATACCATGAAGCTGTTTGTAGTTGAAGTGTTACTTACACGGTTTACGGTTTCTGATGTCTTCAGAGATCTATGTCACTGCACCATCAGTCCCAGAGACCTGCTACCCCTGCAGGCAAGACTTCAGTTAATACTGATTCCACAGGTGAGGAGTCTCTTCCATGCAGGATTCTTGCCACCCAAGCTCTGTGCATTTGAGAAGCAAGAATCCGCTCTTTGGTGGATTGACCAGAAAAGAGTGAATTATTTTACACCGGTTTCTTTGTACCAGTTTCTAGAACCATCTAGAATAGTTTCAGATGAGGCAGGACTTTTGGACCCTCATTAATTGTGCTATTTGTAACAGGACGCAGAAAGAAACAACTATTACAAGATCTACTTAACAAGCAGCTGCAAGCCTGTGTCCTTCCGCTCACAAAGAAACACAAGGTCACATCCGGTGACACAAGGTCACAGCCAATGGTGACACCAGGTCACAGCCGAGGGTAATACCAGGTCACAGCCAAGGGTGTCGCAGCCGAGAGTGACACAAGGTCACAGCCAAGGGTAACACAAGGTCACAGCCAAGGGTAACACAAGGTCACAGCCAAGGGTGACACAAGGTCACAGCTGAGGTTGACACAAGGTCACAGCTGAGGTTGACACAAGGTCACAGCTGAGGTTGACAAAAGGTCACAGCCGAGGGTGACCAAAGGTCAAAGATGAGAGTGACACAAGGTCACAGCCGGTGACACAAGGTCACAGCTGAGGGTGTCGCAGCCGAGAGTGACACAAGGTCACAGCCAAGGGTAACACAAGGTCACAGCCGAGGGTAACACAAGGTCACAGCCGAGGGTGACACAAGGTCACAGCAGAGGGTAACACAAGGTCACAGCCAAGGGTGACACAACGTCACAGCCAAGGGTGACACAACGTCACAGCCGAGGTTGACAAAAGGTCACAGCCGAGGGTGATCAAAGGTCAAAGATGAGAGTGACACAAGGTCACAGCCGGTGACACAAGGTCACAGCCAAGGGTGTCACCAGGTCACAGTCGAGGTAATACCAGGTCACAGCCAAGGGTAATACCAGGTCACAGCCAAGGGTGGCGCAGCCGAGGTTGACACCAGGTCACAGCCTAGGGTAAAACCAGGTCACAGCCGAGAGTGACACAAGGTCACAGCCAAGGGTAACACAAGGTCACAGCCAAGGGTGACACAAGGTCACAGCCAAGGGTGACACAAGGTCACAGCCGAGGTTGAGAAAAGGTCACAGCCAAGGTTGACAAAAGGTCACAGCCAAGGTTGACAAAAGGTCACAGCCAAGGTTGACAAAAGGTCACAGCCAAGGTTGACAAAAGGTCACAGCCGAGGGTGACCAAAGGTCAAAGATGAGAGTGACACAAGGTCACAGCCGGTGACACAAGGTCACAGCCGAGGGTGACACCAGGTCACAGCCGAGGGTGACACCAGGTCACAGTCGAGGGTAATACAAGGTCACAGCCGAGGGTAACACAAGGTCACAGCCGAGGGTAACACAAGGTCACAGCCGAGGGTAACACCAAGTCACAGCCGAGGGTGACACCAAGTCACAGCCGAGGGTGACACCAAGTCACAGCCGAGGGTAACACCAGGTCATAGCCGAGGGTGTCGCCAGGTCACAGCCGAGGGTGACGCCAGGTCACAGCCGAGGGTGACGCCAGGTCACAGCCGAGGGTGACGCCAGGTCCCAGCCAAGGGTGACGCCAGGTCCCAGCCAAGGGTGACGCCAGGTCCCAGCCAAGGGTGACGCCAGGTCCCAGCCAAGGGTGACGCCAGGTCCCAGCCAAGGGTGACGCCAGGTCCCAGCCAAGGGTGACGCCAGGTCCCAGCCAAGGGTGACGCCAGGTCCCAGCCAAGGGTGACGCCAGGTCCCAGCCAAGGGTGACGCCAGGTCCCAGCCAAGGGTGACGCCAGGTCCCAGCCAAGGGTGACGCCAGGTCCCAGCCAAGGGTGACGCCAGGTCCCAGCCAAGGGTGACGCCAGGTCCCAGCCAAGGGTGACGCCAGGTCCCAGCCAAGGGTGACGCCAGGTCCCAGCCAAGGGTGACGCCAGGTCACAGCAGAGGGTGACGCCAGGTCACAGCAGAGGGTGACGCCAGGTCACAGCAGAGGGTGACGCCCAGTCAGAGCCAAGGGTGTCACAGCCGAGGGTGACACCAGGTCCTAGCCGAGGGTAACACCAGGACACAGCCGGGGGTAACACCAGGTCACAGCCAAGGGAGACACAATCTCACAGCCAAGGGTGACACTAGGTCACAGCCTAGGGTGTGACAGCCGAGGGTGTGACAGCCGAGGGTGAACCCAGGTCAGAGTCGAGGGTGACACCAGATCACAGCCGTGGGTAACACAATGTCACAGCCGGTGACACCAGGTCACAGCCGAGGGTGACAAAAGGCCACAGGCGAGGGTAACACTAGGTCACAGCTGTGGGTATCACCAGGTCACAGCAGAGGTTAACACCAGGTCACAGCAGAGGTTAACACCAGGTCACAACCGTGGGTAACACCAGGTCACAGCCGTGGGTGACAAGGTCACAGCTGAGGGTGACAAAAGGTCACAGCCGAGGGTGACACAAGGTCACAGCCGAGGGAGACACAAGGTCACAGCCGAGGGAGACACAAGGTCACAGCCGAGGGAGACACAAGGTCACAGCCGAGGATGACACCAGCTCACAGCTGAGGATGACACCAGCTCACAGTCGAGGGTGACATGGTCACAGTCGAGGATGACACCAGGTCACAGCCGTGGGTAACACAAGGTCACAGCAGAGGGTGACACCAGGTCACAGCCGAGGGTGACACCAGGTCACAGCTGTGGGTAACAAGGTCACAACTGAGGGTGACAATGTCACAGCCGAGGGTGAAACCAGGTCACAACCGAGGGTGAAACCAGGTCACAACTGAGGGTGACACAAGGTGACAGCTGAGGGTGACACAAGGTGACAGCTGAGGGTGACACCAGGTGACAGCCGAGGGTGACACCAGGTCACAGCTGAGGGTGACACCAGGTCACAGCCGAGGGTGACACCATGTCACAGCCGAGGGTGACTCCAGTTCACAGCCGAGGGTGACTCCAGTTCACAGCCGAGGGTGACTCCAGTTCACAGCCGAGGGTGACTCCAGTTCACAGCCAAGGGTGGCACCAGGTCACAGCCGTGGGTGACAAGCTCACAGCCAAGGGTGGCACAATGTGACAGCTGAGGGTGACAGAAGGTGACAGCCGAGGGTGACAGAAGGTGACAGCCGAGGGTGATGCCAGGTCACAGATGAGGTTGACACAAGGTCATAGCCGAGGGTGACATGTCACATCTGGGGGTGACACAATGCCACAGCCGAGGGTGACACCGGGTCACAGTCGAGGGTGACATCAGGTCACAGTCGAGGGTGACACCGGGTCACAGCCGAGGGTGACACCGGGTCACAGCCGAGGGTGACACCGGGTCACAGCCGAGGGTGACACCAGGTCACAGTCGAGTACGACACCAGGTCACAGCCGTGGGTATCACAAGGTCACAACTGAGGCTAACACAAGGTTACAGCAGAGGGTGACAAGGTCACAGCCGAGGGTGACACCAGCTCACAGCCGAGGGTGACACCAGCTCACAGCCAAGGGTGACAAGGTCAGAGTCGAGGGTAACAAGGTCAGAGTCGAGGGTGACACCAGGTTACAACCGAGGGTGAAACCAGGTCACAGCCGAGGGTGACACCAGCTCACAGCCGAGGGTGACACCAGCTCACAGCCAAGGGTGACAAGGTCAGAGTCGAGGGTAACAAGGTCAGAGTCGAGGGTGACACCAGGTTACAACCGAGGGTGAAACCAGGTCACAGCCGAGGGGGACACCAGCTCACAGCCGAGGGTGACACCAGCTCACAGCCAAGGGTGACAAGGTCAGAGTCGAGGGTAACAAGGTCAGAGTCGAGGGTGACACCAGGTTACAACCGAGGGTGAAACCAGGTCACAGCCGAGGGTGACACCAGGTCACAGCCGAGGGTGACACAAGGTGACAGCCGAGGGTGACACCAGGTCACAGCCGAGGGTGACACCAGGTCACAGCCGAGGGTGACACCGGATCACAGCTGAGGGTAACATCAGGTCACAGCCGAGGAAGACACCGGATCACAGCAGAGGATGAAGCCAAGTCACAGCAGAGGGTGACACCAGGTCACAGCCGTGGGTGACACCAGCTCACAGCCGAGGGTGACACCAGGTCACAGCCAAAGGTGGCACAGGGAGACAGCCGAGGGTAATGCCATGCCACAGCTGAGGGTGACACCAGGTAACAGCTGAGGGTGACACAATATCACAGCCGAGGGTGACGCAATGTCACAGTTGAGGGTGACAATGTCACATCCGAGGGTGACACAATGTCACAGCTGAGGGTGACACCAGGCCACACCTGAGGGTGACACCAGGTCACAGCCGAGGAAGACACCAGGTCACAGCCGAGGAAGACACCAGGTCACAGCCGAGGGTAACACCAGGCCAAAGCCGAGGGTGACACGAGGTCACAGCCAAGGGGGACACGAGGTCCCAGCCAAGGGTGACACGAGGTCGCAGCCAAGGGTGACACGAGGTCGCAGCCAAGGGTGACACGAGGTCGCAGCCAAGGGTGACACGAGGTCGCAGCCAAGGGTGACACGAGGTCGCAGCCAAGGGTGACACGAGGTCGCAGCCAAGGGTGACACGAGGTCGCAGCCAAGGGTGACTCGATCTTAGCCGAGGGTGACAAGGTCTTAGCCGAGGGTGACAAGGTCTTAGCCGAGGGTGACACAAGGTCACAGCTGGGGGTGACAGCAGGTCACAGCCGAGGGTAACACAAGGTCACAGCCGAGGGTAACACAAGGTCACAGCCGAGGGTAACACAAGGTCACAGCCGAGGGTAACACAAGGTCACAGCCGAGGGTAACACAAGGTCACAGCCGAGTGCGACAAGGTCACAGCCGAGTGCGACAAGGTCACAGTTGAGGGTGACACGGTCACAGCCGAGGGGGACACCACGAGGGTAACACCAGGTCACAGCCGACGGTGATGCCAGGTCACAGCCAAGGGTGACGCCAGGTCACAGCCAAGGGTGATGCCAGGTCACAGCCAAGGGTGACACCAGGTCACAGCCGAGGGTGACACCAGGTCACAGCCAAGCGTAACACAAGGTGACAGCCGAGGGTGATGCCAGGTCACAGCTGAGGGTGACGCCAGGTCACAGCCGAAGGTAACAAGGTCACAGCCGAGGGTGACACAAGGTCACAGCCAAGGGTGACACCAGGTCAAAGCCAAGGGTGACACCACGTCACAGCCGAGGGTAACACAATGCCACAGCCAAGAGTAACACAATGTCACAGACGAGGGTAACAATGTCACAGGCAAGGGTGATGCCAGGTCACAGCGAGGGTGACGCCGTGTCACAGTTGAGGGGAACAGTGGGTCACAGCCGAGGGTGACAGCAGGTCACAGCCGAGGGTGATGCCAGGTCACAGCTGAGGGTGATGCCAGGTCACAGCTGAGGGTGATGCCAGGTCACAGCCGAGGATAACGCAAGGTCACAGCCAAGCGTGACAATGTCACAACCGAGGGTGACACCAGGTCACAGCAGAGGTTGACACCAGGTCACAGCAGAGGTTGACACCAGGTCACAGCAGAGGGTGACACCAAGTCACAGCCGAGGGTGACACCAAGTCACAGTCGAGGGTGACACCAAGTCACAACTGAGGGTGACAAGGTCACAACCGAGGGTGACAAGGTCACAGCCAAGGGTGAAGCTAGTTCACAGCTGAGTGTGAAGCCAGGTCACAGCCGAGGGTGACACCAGGTCACAGCTGAGGTTGACACCAGGTCACAGCCGAGGGTGACACCAGGTCACAGCCGAGGGTGACACCAGGTCACAGCCGAGGGTGACACCAGGTCACTTTTTAGCACATCTTTCTAGATGGCGGCTTCGCGCGTACAGTTTTCTCCGTTTTTATGTTTCAAGTCTGTAGTCAGGTGACATTTGTAATCTTTGCGGGCTTCCGCGACAGTTCTTAACAGGACCAGCACTCATTAGTTATTTCGGTGTAGTCACTCACCGCCTTAGGGTTAATGCGGTTTTAAGGTACTTTTTAGAGCACGGTGGCAGGTTAATTTACCTCAGAGCGCATCTTTCCAAGATGGCGGCTCTGTAGATACAGTTTTTCTTTCATAGTTTTCCTTTCTTTGTTTCTCACGATAGGAGTCAGGTGATATGTTCAATTTCCGCGGGTTTCCGCGGTAGTTAAATACAGGATTAGTGCTGACTACTGGCTATGGTGCAGTCACGATCTTCTACATGAGACGCTGTTTTCTTTCGTTTTGGTGAGTTACACATTTTAGATCCTGGATTGTAGGTTTGTAAGTTACTGGCAGCTCTTTGGGGCTTTTTGTAAGCTTGTTGTATTTACTATTTCTCTGCATTTTGTTGCAGATGATTACGTTGGTTTACCCGCATTTTCAGGTATTGTCTTAGTTGTTATGGGTTTGAGGCTAGTTTTTTATATCACTTTCATTCACGTTTCTTATCTACTTCCACTCCTGTTATTTTCAGGTTGTTGACTTACAGCGCATCTTTTCAGCTTAGCAGTCTATTTGCGTCGTGTTATTACACGTTTATATTCAGTTATCTGACCGGCAGGTTTGTTCAAAGTATTCGTCAGATTTTTTTTCACGTGTTATTATTTTTTTCTTTTTCATTTTTTCTTCTTTTACATCTTGCATGTGATTCACAACATGGAGCATAAGGTAGCTTATGGCAATTGGTTCTTTTCCCTATGGGGGTAATGTCTAGGACGTTTTAACAGTTACATTCACTGGTGACGGCAACGCTTCCTCTCTCTATTTCTCGCTCATTACATTTTCTCTCTACTTTTTAGTATGATCACCAACATACGTTCTAAATCATTCAATTGGGTGTCTCACCTTGGTAGCCATGTGGTTAAAAAAACTTTTGCAAGTTGTTTCATTTTTCATAAATTAAGAATCATGCAGTTAATATTCACTTGTATATATATTTTTTGCATTACAGTGGCCCCCGAAGAAGGGACTCGTCCCGAAATGCATCGGGGTATTTTTGATTGTTTGTGTATAAACTACACAATGTCACAGCTGAGGGTGACACCAGGCCACACCTGAGGGTGACACCAGGTCACAGCCGAGGAAGACACCAGGTCACAGCCGAGGAAGACACCAGGTCACAGCCGAGGGTAACACCAGGCCAAAGCCGAGGGTGACACGAGGTCACAGCCAAGGGTGACACGAGGTCCCAGCCAAGGGTGACACGAGGTCCCAGCCAAGGGTGACACGAGGTCGCAGCCAAGGGTGACACGAGGTCGCAGCCAAGGGTGACACGAGGTCGCAGCCATGGGTGACTCGATCTTAGCCGAGGGTGACAAGGTCTTAGCCGAGGGTGACAAGGTCTTAGCCGAGGGTGACACAAGGTCACAGCTGGGGGTGACAGCAGGTCACAGCCGAGGGTAACACAAGGTCACAGCCGAGGGTAACACAAGGTCACAGCCGAGGGTAACACAAGGTCACAGCCGAGTGCGACAAGGTCACAGTTGAGGGTGACACGGTCACAGCCGAGGGGGACACCACGAGGGTAACACCAGGTCACAGCCGACGGTGACGCCAGGTCACAGCCAAGGGTGACGCCAGGTCACAGCCAAGGGTGACACCAGGTCACAGCTGAGGGTGACACCAGGTCACAGCCAAGCGTAACACAAGGTGACAGCCGAGGGTGATGCCAGGTCACAGGTGAGGGTGACGCCAGGTCACAGCCGAAGGTAACAAGGTCACAGCCGAGGGTGACACAAGGTCACAGCCGAGGGTGACACAAGGTCACAGCCGAGGGTGACACAAGGTCAAAGCCAAGGGTGACACCACGTCACAGCCGAGGGTAACACAATGCCACAGCCAAGGGTAACACAATGTCACAGACGAGGGTAACAATGTCACAGGCAAGGGTGATGCCAGGTCACAGCGAGGGTGACGCCGTGTCACAGTTGAGGGGAACAGTGGGTCACAGCCGAGGGTGACAGCAGGTCACAGCCGAGGGTGATGCCAGGTCACAGCTGAGGGTGATGCCAGGTCACAGCCGAGGGTGATGCCAGGTCACAGCCAAGGATAACGCAAGGTCACAGCCAAGCGTGACAATGTCACAACCGAGGGTGACACCAGGTCACAGCAGAGGTTGACACCAGGTCACAGCAGAGGTTGACACCAGGTCACAGCCGAGGGTGACACCAAGTCACAGTCGAGGGTGACACCAAGTCACAACTGAGGGTGACAAGGTCACAACCGAGGGTGACAAGGTCACAGCCAAGGGTGAAGCTAGTTCACAGCTGAGTGTGAAGCCAGGTCACAGCCGAGGGTGACACCAGGTCACAGCTGAGGTTGACACCAGGTCACAGCCGAGGGTGACACCAGGTCACAGCCGAGGGTGACACCAGGTCACTTTTTAGCACATCTTTCTAGATGGCGGCTTCGCGCGTACAGTTTTCTCCGTTTTTATGTTTCAAGTCTGTAGTCAGGTGACATTTGTAATCTTTGCGGGCTTCCGCGACAGTTCTTAACAGGACCAGCACTCATTAGTTATTTCGGTGTAGTCACTCACCGCCTTAGGGTTAATGCGGTTTTAAGGTACTTTTTAGAGCACGGTGGCAGGTTAATTTACCTCAGAGCGCATCTTTCCAAGATGGCGGCTCTGTAGATACAGTTTTTCTTTCATAGTTTTCCTTTCTTTGTTTCTCACGATAGGAGTCAGGTGATATGTTCAATTTCCGCGGGTTTCCGCGGTAGTTAAATACAGGATTAGTGCTGACTACTGGCTATGGTGCAGTCACGATCTTCTACATGAGACGCTGTTTTCTTTCGTTTTGGTGAGTTACACATTTTAGATCCTGGATTGTAGGTTTGTAAGTTACTGGCAGCTCTTTGGGGCTTTTTGTAAGCTTGTTGTATTTACTATTTCTCTGCATTTTGTTGCAGATGATTACGTTGGTTTACCCGCATTTTCAGGTATTGTCTTAGTTGTTATGGGTTTGAGGCTAGTTTTTTATATCACTTTCATTCACGTTTCTTATCTACTTCCACTCCTGTTATTTTCAGGTTGTTGACTTACAGCGCATCTTTTCAGCTTAGCAGTCTATTTGCGTCGTGTTATTACACGTTTATATTCAGTTATCTGACCGGCAGGTTTGTTCAAAGTATTCGTCAGATTTTTTTCACGTGTTATTATTTTTTTCTTTTTCATTTTTTTCTTCTTTTACATCTTGCATGTGATTCACAACATGGAGCATAAGGTAGCTTATGGCAATTGGTTCTTTTCCCTATGGGGGTAATGTCTAGGACGTTTTAACAGTTACATTCACTGGTGACGGCAACGCTTCCTCTCTCTATTTCTCGCTCATTACATTTTCTCTCTACTTTTTAGTATGATCACCAACATACGTTCTAAATCATTCAATTGGGTGTCTCACCTTGGTAGCTATGTGGTTAAAAAACTTTTGCAAGTTGTTTCATTTTTCATAAATTAAGAATCATGCAGTTAATATTCACTTGTATATATATTTTTTGCATTACAGTGGCCCCCGAAGAAGGGACTCGTCCCGAAATGCATCGGGGTATTTTTGATTGTTTGTGTATAAACTACACTGTTTAAATTTGAAATGTATCCAGGTTGGATAACTTTGTATTAGTTCAAAAATTACGACAGATCATGTATTGTGAACACGTTTTGATGTTTTACATGATATAATTATGATTTGTACATTTTCAATAAGAAAAATTATTGAATACAACCAACTTGAAATCTGTTTGTGTTTTCGTTTAAATGTCTTGTCTTAAAGCATTAGCATACATTTTGATGATTTAGTTCACATTGATTTAAGCTTCTTGAACTTACTTCGTAGTGCACGCAGTCTGTCACGTAAAGTTTTACTTGACCTTCTTTATTCACAGCAGAGGGTGACACCAGGTCACAGACAAGGGTGACACCAGGTCGCAGCCGATGGTAACACAATGTCATAGCCAACGGTAACACAATGTCACAGATGAGGGTGACGCCAGGTCCCAGCGAGGGTGATGCCGGGTCACAGCCGAGAGTGCCACAAGGTGACAGCCCAGGGTGACACAAGGTCACAGCCCAGGGTGACACAAGGTCACAGCCCAGGGTAACATAAGGTGATGCCTAGGGTGACACCAGGTGACAGCCAAGGGTGACACCAGGTGACAGCCAAGGGTAACACCAGGTCACAGCTGAGGGTGGCACCAGGTCACAGCCGAGGGTGGCACAAGATCCCAACTGAGGGTGACAAGATCACAACTGAGGGTGACACCAGATCACAGCCAAGGGTGACACCAGGTGACAGCCGAAGGTGATACCAGGTCACAGCCGGGGGTGACACCACGTTACAGCCGGGGGTGACACAAGGTGACAGCCAAGGGTGGCACCAGGTCACAGCCGTGGGTGACAAGCTTACAGCCGAGGGTGGCACAATGTCACAGCCGAGGATGACACCAGGTTACAGCCAAGGGTGACAAAATGTGACAGCCGAGGGTGACACCAGGTCACAGCCGAGGGTGACAGAAGGTGACAGCCGAGGGTGACACCAGGTCACAGCCGAGGGTGATGCCATGTCACAAATGAGGGTGACACAAGGTCATAGTCAAGGGTGACACCAGGTCACAGCCGAGGGTGACACCGGATCACAGCTGAGGGTAACACCAGGTCACAGCCGAGGGTGACACCGGATCACAGCTGATGGTGACACCAGCTCACAGCAGAGGGTGACACCAGGTCACAGCCAAAGGTGGCACAAGGAGACAGCCAAGGGTAATGCCATGCCACAGCTGAGGGCGACACCAGGTAACAGCTGAGGGTGACACAATATCACAGCCGAGGGTGACGCAATGTCACAGTTGAGGGTGACACAATGTCACATCCGAGGGTGACACAATGTCACACCTGAGGGTGACACCAGGTGACAGCCGAAGGTGATACCAGGTCACAGTCGGCGGTGACACCATGTCACAGCCGAGGGTGACACCAGGTCACAGCCAAGGGTGACATCAGGTCAGAGTCGAGGGTGACACTGGGTCACAGCCGAGGGTGACACCAGGTCACAGCCGAGGGTGACACCAGGTCACAGTCGAGTATGACACCAGGTCACAGCCGTGGGTATCACAAGGTCACAACTGAGGCTAACACCAGCTCACAGCCAAGGGTGACACCAGCTCACAGCCAAGGGTGACACCAGCTCACAGCCAAGGGTGACACAAGGTCAGAGTCGAGGGTAACAAGGTCAGAGTCGAGGGTAACAAGGTCAGAGTCGAGGGTGACACCAGGTCACAACCGAGGGTGACACAATGTCACAACCGAGGGTGACAAGGTCACAGCCGAGGGTGACACAAGGTCACAGCCGAGGGTGACACCAGGTCACAGCCGAGGGTGACACCAGGTCACAGCCGAGGGTGACACAAGGTCACAGCCGAGGGTGACACAAGGTGACATCCGAAGGTGACTCCAGTTCACAGCCGGGGGTGACACCACGTTACAGCCGGGGGTGACACAAGGTGACAGCCAAGGGTGGCACCAGGTCACAGCCATGGGTGACAAGCTTACAGCCGAGGGTGGCACAATGTCACAGCCGAGGATGACACCAGGTTACAGCCAAGGGTGACAAAATGTGACAGCCGAGGGTGACACCAGGTCACAGCCGAGGGTGACAGAAGGTGACAGCCGAGGGTGACACCAGGTCACAGCCGAGGGTGATGCCATGTCACAAATGAGGGTGACAAGGTCATATTCAAGGGTGACACCAGGTCACAGCCGAGGGTGACACCGGATCACAGCTGAGGGTAACACCAGGTCACAGCCGAGGGTGACACCGGATCACAGCTGATGGTGACACCAGCTCACAGCAGAGGGTGACACCAGGTCACAGCCAAAGGTGGCACAAGGAGACAGCCGAGGGTAATGCCATGCCACAGCTGAGGGCGACACCAGGTAACAGCTGAGGGTGACACAATATCACTGCCAAGGGTGACGCAATGTCACAGTTGAGGGTGACACAATGTCACATCCGAGGGTGACACAATGTCACATCCGAGGGTGACACAATGTCACACCTGAGGAAGACACCAGGTCACAGCCGAGGAAGACACCAGGCCAAAGCCGAGGGTGACACGAGGTCGCAGCCGAGGGTGACACGAGGTCGCAGCCAAGGGTGACACGAGGTCGCAGCCAAGGGTGACACGAGGTCGCAGCCAAGGGTGACTCGATCTTAGCCGAGGGTGACACAAGGTCTTAGCCGAGGGTGACACAAGGTCACAGCCGAGGGTAACACAAGGTCACAGCCGAGTGCGACAAGGTCACAGTTGAGGGTGACACGGTCACAGCCGAGGGTGACACCACGAGGGTAACACCAGGTCACAGCCGACGGTGACGCCAGGTCACAGCCAAGGGTGACGCCAGGTCACAGCCAAGGGTGACGCCAGGTCACAGCTGAGGGTGACACCAGGTCACAGCTGAGGGTGACACCAGGTCACAGCCGAGCGTAACACAAGGTGACAGCCGAGGGTGATGCCAGGTCACAGCTGAGGGTGACGCCAGGTCACAGCTGAAGGTAACACAAGGTCACAGCCGAGGGTGACACAAGGTCACAGCCAAGGGTGACACCAGGTCAAAGCCAAGGGTGACACCACGTCACAGCCAAGGGTAACAATGCCACAGCCAAGGGTAACACAATGTCACAGACGAGGGTAACAATGTCACAGGCAAGGGTGATGCCAGGTCACAGCGAGGGTGATGCCGTGTCACAGTTGAGGGGAACAGTGGGTCACAGCCGAGGGTGACAGCAGGTCACAGCCGAGGGTGATGCCAGGTCACAGCTGAGGGTGATGCCAGGTCACAGCCGAGGGTGATGCCAGGTCACAGCCAAGCGTGACAATGTCACAGCCAAGCGTGACAATGTCACAACCGAGGGTGACACCAGGTCACAGCAGAGGGTGACACCAGGTCACAGCAGAGGGTGACACCAGGTCACACCCAAGGGTGACACCAAGTCACAGCCGAGGGTGACACCAAGTCACAGCCGAGGGTGACACCAAGTCACAGTCGAGGGTGACACCAAGTCACAACTGAGGGTGACAAGGTCACAGCCGAGGGTGACAAGGTCACAGCCGAGGGTGAAGCTAGTTCACAGCTGAGTGTGAAGCCAGGTCACAGCCGAGGGTGACACCAGGTCACAGCTGAGGTTGACACCAGGTCACAGACGAGGGTGACACCAGGTCCCAGCAGAGGGTGACACCAGGTCACAGCAGAGGGTGACACCAGGTCACAGACAAGGGTGACACCAGGTCACAGCCGATGGTAACACAATGTCACAGATGAGGGTGATGCCAGGTCCCAGCGAGGGTGATGCCGGGTCACAGCCGAGAGTGCCACAAGGTGACAGCCCAGGGTGACACAAGGTCACAGCCCAGGGTGACACAAGGTCACAGCCCAGGGTAACATAAGGTGATGCCCAGGGTGACACCAGGTGACAGCCAAGGGTGACACCAGGTGACAGCCAAGGGTAACACCAGGTCACAGCCGAGGGTGGCACCAGGTCACAGCCGAGGGTGGCACCAGGTCACAGCCGAGGGTGGCACAAGATCCCAACTGAGGGTGACAAGATCACAACTGAGGGTGACACCAGATCACAGCCAAGGGTGACACCAGGTGACAGCCGAAGGTGATACCAGGTCACAGTCGGCGGTGAAGCCAGGTCACAGCCGAGGGTGACACCAAGTGACAGCTGAGGGTAACACAAGGTGACAGACGAGGGTGATGCCAGGTCACAGCCGATGGTAACACAGGCTCACAGCCGAGGGTGATGCCAGGTCACAGCCGAGGGTGACACCAGGTCACAGCAGAGGGTGACACAATGTCACTGCCAAGGGTGACGCTAGGTCATAGCCGACGGTGATGCCAGGTCACAGTGAAGGGTGACACCATGTCACAGACGAGGGTGACACCAGGTCACAGATGAGGGTGATGCCAGGTCATAGCCGACGGTGACGCCAGGTCACAGCCGAGGGTGACCATCATAGCAGAGGGTAACACAAGGTCACAGCTGAGGGTGACACCAGGTCGCAGTCGATGGTGACACGAGGTCACAGCTGAGAGTGACACAAGGTCACAGACGAGGGTAACACCAGGTCACAGCCAGTGACACAAGGTCACAGCCGAGGGTGTCACAATGTCACAGCTGAGGGTGACAGCCGAGGGTAACACAAGGTCACAGCTGAGGATGACACCAGGTCACAGCCGTGGGTGACACCAGGTGACAGCCAAGGGGGACACAAGGTGACAGCCGATGGGGACCCAAGGTCACAGCCGAGGGTGACACCAGGTGACAGCAGAGGGTGACACCAGGTCACAGTCAGGGGTGACACCAGGTCACAGTCAGGGGTGACACCATATCTCATCTGAGGGTGACACCAGGTCACAGCTGACGGTGAAGCAAGGTCACAGCCGAGGGTGAAGCCAGGTCACAGCCGAGGGTGAAACCATTTCACAGCCGAGGGGGTAACACAAGGTCACAAATGAGGGTGAAACAAGATCATAGCTGAGGGTAACACAATGTCACAGCCGAGGGTGACACAATGTCACAGTCGAGCGTGACGCCAGGTCATAGCTGACGGTAATGCCAGGTCACAGCCAAGGGTGACACCAGGTCACAGATGAGGGTGACACCATGAGGGTGATGCCAGGTCATAGCTGACGGTGACGCCAGGTCACATCCGAGGATGACACCAGGTCACAGCTGAGGGTGACCATCATAGCCGAGGGTAACACCAGGTCACAGCTCAGGGTGACACAAGGTCACAGACGAGGGCGACACACGGTCACAGTCAAGGGTGACCATCATAGCCGAGGGTGACACCAGGTCACAGCTGAGGGAGACACCAAGTCACAGCTGAGGGTGACACCAGGTCACAGTCGAGGGTCTGACCTCAGGGCGGGCTGTCAGCTCCTCTCCTGTGTTTAACCTTCTGTGCTCCTTTCTGCAGCCAGGACCTCAGAGGGTTCATCTAGCCTCACCGGTGATGGTAAAGGAGCAGTTTGGAGACCGTCTTGGTAGAGACCTGTGGTGCTGAAAGATCTGGTTTAGGAGGAGCTTGGGCGACACGTCAACCTCCATGGTTTGGGCAAAGGCTTCATCCTTTTCAAAGCTTTACTTTTGGCTCGTTGGACACGCCTCATCTATTATTATTATTATTGTTATTATCATCATCAGCATTATTATTATTGTTGTTATTCTTCTTGTCTCCCGGGTGTGATAGGACACGAGCCCCATAGCTTGCCTTTCCTTGGTGAATCTCCAAGTCTTCGTTGCTTGAAAAGCTTCTACTCTCCATCCTTGAGCTGCTGCTCATGATTATTACGATTCTTATGATTCTTCTTCTTCTTATTATTATTATTATCTCAAAAGCTTCTCCTCTCCATCCTTGAGCTGCTGCTCGTGGTTATTATTATGATTCTTCTTATTATCTCGAAAGCTTCTCCTCTCCATCCTTGAGCTGCTGCTCTTGATTATTATGATTCTTCTTATTAGTATCTCAAAAGTTTCTCCTCTCCATCCTTGAGCTGCTGCTCATGAATATTATGATTCTTATGATTCTTATTATTATCTCAAAAGCTTCTCCTCTCCATCCTTGAGCTGCTGCTCATGATTATGATTCTTATGATTCTTCTTCTTATTATTATTATTATCTCAAAAGCTTCTCCTCTCCATCCTTGAGCTGCTGCTCATGATTATTATGATTCTTCTTATTATCTCAAAAGCTTCTCCTCTCCATCCTTGAGCTGCTGCTCATAATTATGATTCTTCTTATTATTATCTCAAAAGCTTTTCCTCTCCATCCTTGAGCTGCTACTTGTGATTATTATGATTTTTCTTATTATTATCTCAAAAGCTTCTCCTCTCCATCCTTGAGCTGCTGCTCATGATTATTATTATGATTCTTATGATGATTCTTCTTCTTCTTATTATTATTATCTCAAAAGCTTCTGCTCTCCATCCTTGAGCTGCTGCTCATGATTATTATGATTCTTCTTATCTCAAAAGCTTCTCCTCTCCATCCTTGAGCTGCTGCTCATGAATATTATGATTCTTATGATTCTTATTATTATCTCAAAAGCTTCTCCTCTCCATCCTTGAGCTGCTGCTCATGAATATTATGATTCTTATGATTCTTATTATTATCTCAAAAGCTTCTCCTCTCCATCCTTGAGCTGCTGCTCATGATTATGATTCTTATGATTCTTATTATTATTATTATTATTATTATTATTATTATTATCTCAAAAGCTTCTCCTCTCCATCCTTGAGCTGCTGCTCATGATTATTATGATTCTTCTTATTATCTCAAAAGCTTCTCCTCTCCATCCTTGAGCTGCTGCTCATAATTATGATTCTTCTTATTATTATCTCAAAAGCTTTTCCTCTCCATCCTTGAGCTGCTACTTGTGATTATTATGATTTTTCTTATTATTATCTCAAAAGCTTCTCCTTCCTCTCCATCCTTGAGCTGCTCCTCATGATTATTATTATGATTCTTATGATTCTTCTTCTTCTTATTATTATTATTATTATCTCAAAAGCATCTGCTCTCCATCCTTGAGCTGCTGCTCATGAATATTATGATTCTTATGATTCTTATTATTATCTCAAAAGCTTCTCCTCTCCATCCTTGAGCTGCTGCTCATGATTATTATGATTATTATGATTCTTATTATTATTATCTCAAAAGCTTTTCCTCTCCATCCTTGAGCTGCTGCTCATGATTATTATGATTCTTATGATTCTTATTATTATTATCTCAAAAGCTTCTCCTCTCCATCCTTGAGCTGCTGCTCATGAATATTATGATTCTTATGATTCTTATTATTATCTCAAAAGCTTCTCCTCTCCATCCTTGAGCTGCTGCTCATGATTATTATGATTCTTATGATTCTTATTATTATCTCAAAAGCTTCTCCTCTCCATCCTTGAGCTGCTGCTCATAATTATGATTCTTATTATTATCTCAAAAGCTTTTCCTCTCCATCCTTGAGCTGCTACTTGTGATTATTATGATTCTTATTATCTCAAAAGCTTCTCCTCTCCATCCTTGAGCTGCTGCTCATAATTATGATTCTTCTTATTATCTCAAAAGCTTTTCCTCTCCATCCTTGAGCTGCTACTTGTGATTATTATGATTTTTCTTATTATTATCTCAAAAGCTTCTCCTCTCCATCCTTGAGCTGCTGCTCATGATTATTATGATTCTTATGATTCTTCGTATTATTATTATTATTCTCAAAAGCTTCTGCTCTCCATCCTTGAGCTGCTGCTCATGATTATTATGATTCTTCTTATCTCAAAAGCTTCTCCTCTCCATCCTTGAGCTGCTGCTCATGATTATTATGATTCTTATTATTATCTCAAAAGCTTCTCCTCTCCATCCTTGAGCTGCTGCTCATAATTATGATTCTTATTATTATCACAAAAGCTTTTCCTCTCCATCCTTGAGCTGCTACTTGTGATTATTATGATTCTTATTATCTCAAAAGCTTCTCCTCTCCATCCTTGAGCTGCTGCTCATAATTATGATTCTTCTTATTATCTCAAAAGCTTTTCCTCTCCATCCTTGAGCTGCTACTTGTGATTATTATGATTCTTTTTATTATTATCTCAAAAGCTTCTCCTCTCCATCTTTGAGCTGCTGCTCATGATTATTATGATGATTCTTCTTCTTATCTCAAAAGCTTTTCCTCTCCATCCTTGAGCTGCTACTTGTGATTATTATGATTCTTATGATTCTTCTTATTATCTCAAAAGCTTCTCCTCTCCATCTTTGAGCTGCTGCTCATGATTATTATGATGATTCTTCTTATCTCAAAAGCTTTTCCTCTCCATCCTTGAGCTGCTACTTGTGATTATTATGATTCTTATGATTCTTCTTATTATCTCAAAAGCTTCTCCTCTCCATCCTTGAGCTGCTGCTCATGAATATTATGATTCTTATGATTCTTATTATTATCTCAAAAGCTTCTCCTCTCCATCCTTGAGCTGCTGCTCATGATTATGATTCTTCTTCTTCTTATTATTATTATTATTATTATCTCAAAAGCTTCTCCTCTCCATCCTTGAGCTGCTGCTCATGATTATTATGATTCTTCTTATTATCTCAAAAGCTTCTCCCTCTCCATCCTTGAGCTGCTGCTCATGAATATTATGATTCTTATGATTCTTATTATTATCTCAAAAGCTTCTCCTCTCCATCCTTGAGCTGCTGCTCATGATTATGATTATGATTCTTATGATTCTTCTTCTTCTTATTATTATTATCTCAAAAGCTTCTCCTCTCCATCCTTGAGCTGCTGCTCATGATTATTATGATTCTTCTTATTATCTCAAAAGCTTCTCCTCTCCATCCTTGAGCTGCTGCTCATAATTATGATTCTTCTTATTATTATCTCAAAAGCTTTTCCTCTCCATCCTTGAGCTGCTACTTGTGATTATTATGATTTTTCTTATTATTATCTCAAAAGCTTCTCCTCTCCATCCTTGAGCTGCTGCTCATGATTATTATTATGATTCTTATGATTCTTCTTATTATTATTATCTCAAAAGCTTCTGCTCTCCATCCTTGAGCTGCTGCTCATGATTATTATGATTCTTCTTATCTCAAAAGCTTCTCCTCTCCATCCTTGAGCTGCTGCTCATGAATATTATGATTCTTATGATTCTTATTATTATCTCAAAAGCTTCTCCTCTCCATCCTTGAGCTGCTGCTCATGATTATTATGATTCTTATGATTCTTATTATTATTATCTCAAAAGCTTCTCCTCTCCATCCTTGAGCTGCTGCTCATAATTATGATTCTTATTATTATCTCAAAAGCTTTTCCTCTCCATCCTTGAGCTGCTACTTGTGATTATTATGATTCTTATTATCTCAAAAGCTTCTCCTCTCCATCCTTGAGCTGCTGCTCATAATTATGATTCTTCTTATTATCTCAAAAGCTTTTCCTCTCCATCCTTGAGCTGCTACTTGTGATTATTATGATTTTTCTTATTATTATCTCAAAAGCTTCTCCTCTCCATCCTTGAGCTGCTGCTCATGATTATTATGATTCTTATGATTCTTCGTATTATTATTATTATCTCAAAAGCTTCTGCTCTCCATCCTTGAGCTGCTGCTCATGATTATTATGATTCTTCTTATCTCAAAAGCTTCTCCTCTCCATCCTTGAGCTGCTGCTCATGATTATTATGATTCTTATGATTCTTATTATTATCTCAAAAGCTTTTCCTCTCCATCCTTGAGCTGCTACTTGTGATTATTATGATTCTTATTATCTCAAAAGCTTCTCCTCTCCATCCTTGAGCTGCTGCTCATAATTATGATTCTTCTTATTATCTCAAAAGCTTTTCCTCTCCATCCTTGAGCTGCTACTTGTGATTATTATGATTTTTCTTATTATTATCTCAAAAGCTTCTCCTCTACATCCTTGAGCTGCTGCTCATGATTATTATGATTCTTATGATTCTTCTTATTATCTCAAAAGCTTCTCCTCTCCATCCTTGAGCTGCTGCTCATGATTATGATTCTTCTTATTATTATCTCAAAGGCTTTTCCTCTCCATCCTTGAGCTGCTACTTGTGATTATTATGATTCTTTTTATTATTATCTCAAAAGCTTCTCCTCTCCATCTTTGAGCTGCTGCTCATGATTATTATGATTCTTCTTCTTATCTCAAAAGCTTTTCCTCTCCATCCTTGAGCTGCTACTTGTGATTATTATGATTCTTATGATTCTTCTTATTATCTCAATAGCTTTTCCTCTCCATCCTTGAACTGCTGCTCAAGATTATTATTATGATTCTTCGTATTATTATTATTATTATTGTTATTATTATTATTATTATTATTATCTCAAAAGCTTCTCCTTCTCCATCCTTGAGCTGCTGCTCATGATTATTATTATGATTCTTATGATTCTTCGTATTATTATTATTATCTCAAAAGCTTCTGCTCTCCATCCTTGAGCTGCTGCTCATGATTATTATGATTCTTCTTATCTCAAAAGCTTCTCCTCTCCATCCTTGAGCTGCTGCTCATGATTATTATGATTCTTATTATCATCTCAAAAGCTTCTCCTCTCCATCCTTGAGCTGCTGCTCATGATTATTATGATTCTTATTATCATCTCAAAAGCTTCTCCTCTACATCCTTGAGCTGCTGCTCATGATTATTATGATTCTTATGATTCTTATTATCTCAAAAGCTTCTCCTCTCCATCCTTGAGCTGCTGCTCATGATTATTAGGATTATTCTTATCTCAAAAGCTTCTGCTCTCCATCCTTGAGCTGCTGCTCATGATTATTATGATTCTTATTATTATTATCTCAAAAGCTTTTCCTCTCCATCCTTGAGCTGCTACTTGTGATTATTATGATTCTTATTATCTCAAAAGCTTCTCCTCTCCATCCTTGAGCTGCTGCTCATAATTATGATTCTTCTTATTATTATCTCAAAAGCTTTTCCTCTCCATCCTTGAGCTGCTACTTGTGATTATTATGATTTTTCTTATTATTATCTCAAAAGCTTCTCCTCTCCATCCTTGAGCTGCTGCTCATGATTATTATTATGATTCTTATGATTCTTCGTATTATTATTATCTCAAAAGCTTCTGCTCTCCATCCTTGAGCTGCTGCTCATGATTATTATGATTCTTATCTCAAAAGCTTCTCCTCTCCATCCTTGAGCTGCTGCTCATGATTATTATGATTCTTATTATCATCTCAAAAGCTTCTCCTCTACATCCTTGAGCTGCTGCTCATGATTATTATGATTCTTATGATTCTTATTATTATTATCTCAAAAGCTTCTCCTCTCCATCCTTGAGCTGCTGCTCATGATTATGATTATGATTCTTATTATTATCTCAAAGGCTTTTCCTCTCCATCCTTGAGCTGCTACTTGTGATTATTATGATTCTTTTATTATTATCTCAAAAGCTTCTCCTCTCCATCTTTGAGCTGCTGCTCATGATTATTATGATGATTCTTCTTATTATCTCAAAAGCTTTTCCTCTCCATCCTTGAGCTGCTACTTGTGATTATTATGATTCTTATGATTCTTCTTATTATCACAATAGCTTCTCCTCTCCATCCTTGAACTGCTGCTCATGATTATTATTATGATTCTTATGATTCTTCGTATTATTATTATTGTTATTATTATTATTATCTCAAAAGCTTCTGCTCTCCATCCTTGAGCTGCTGCTCATGATTATTAGGATTCTTCTTATTATCTCAAAAGCTTCTGCTCTCCATCCTTGAGCTGCTGCTCATGATTATGATTCTTATTATTATTATCTCAAAAGCTTCTCCTCTCCATCCTTGAGCTGCTGCTCATGATTATTAGTATGATTCTTATGAATCTTCTTATTATTATTGTTATCTCAAAAGCTTCTCCTCTCCATCCTTAAGCTGCTGTTCATGATTATTAATATGATTCTTATGATTCTTCGTATCATTATTTATATTATTGTTATTATCTCAAAAGCTTCTCTTCTCCATCCTTGAGCTGCTGCTCATGATTATTATGATTCTTCTTCTTATCTCAAAAGCTTCTCCTCTCCATCCTTGAGCTGCTGCTCATGATTATTATGATTATGATTCTTCTTCTTATTATCATTATTATTATTGTTATTACCTCAAAAGCTTATTTTCTCCATCCTTGAGCAGCTGCTCCTCAGAGGCCAGAAGCAGGAAGCAACATTTCCCAAGCACGTGGCAGTTTGTCCGAGGCAGTCTGTCTGTATTTCCGCATTCAGGAAGGAGGGACGCTTCGGATCTCACTTCCTGGTTGGAGACCACGTCTTTGGTTACTGATGCTTTTGCTCATAGCCAGTGTCCCAAACATTGGGTTTGAAGCAGCGCTTGGGAGGTTGGACTCTAGAATACCCCAGAGTGATGCTTGGGCTCCAGACATCCTTTCCTAGACCTGCTCCAATGAAAGAAGGAACACGAGCGGAGCACAGCATGAGCCTCCAATCACTGCTATTCTTTCTTCAATTCATCACTCTCCTCCTGCGTCTAACCCCCTCTCTCCCAGTTCGAATTATTTACCTCCTGCTCTCTTCTCTCCACTCTGCCTTATTTCCTTGGCTCTTGATTCTCTTCCAGTCTCTTCTTTACTTGACCCTTTGGTCTCGTGATTTGGTTCCAGTCTCGTCTCTGCTTTCCCCCTTTCCCAACTATGATTCCGTTCCACCGTTCTTTCCTCTCTAACTTATGCCCCAACCCCCTCTCGCCTTTCTTCCTGTCTCACTCCTGACTTTGTCCCAGCCCCTTCCTCCTCATCCCTTAGAATCTGCTTGCAATTCTCCACCCATGTGCCTGTTCCTTGTCACTCTATCCCCATGTTATTCTGGGTTTCACCCCATTATTCTCACGGCTTGTGAGCTGTAGAGGCGGGATGGGGCTGATACTTCACCAATGTTTAAACGCAGGAGGTCTCCACAAAGGCAGGAGGGGTGCCGGGACTCAATGCAGCATGGCATTCAAGTGGGATGTATCGGACGGGTGAACCAGTCAGCAGGGAGACCGGCTCCTTACCTTGCACAATGACGTGCATGCTCCTTACCTTGCACAATGATGTGCACGCTCTTTACCTCGTGCATGCTTCTTACCTTGCACAATGACATGCACGCTCCTTACCTTGCACAATGACGTGCACGCTCCTTACCTTGCACAATGACGTGCACGCTCCTTACCTCGCACAATGACGTGCACGCTCCTTACCTCGCACAATGACGTGCATGCTACTTACCTTGCACAATGACATGCACGCTCCTTACCTTGCACAATGACGTGCACTTCTTACCCTGCACAATGATGTGCACACTCCTTACCTCGCGCAATGACGTGCACGCTCCTTACCTCGCGCAATGACGTGCATCCTCCTTACCTCTCGCAATGACGTGCACACTCCTTACCTCACGCAATGACGTGCACGCTCCTTACCTCGCACAATGACATGCATGCTCCTTACCTCGCGCAATGACGTGCATGCTCCTTACCTCGCGCAATGACGTGCATGCTCCTTACCTCGCGCAATGACGTGCACGCTCCTTACCCTGCACAATGACGTGCACACTCTGTTCCTTGTGCAGTCCAGGGACCTCAGGGACAGTAGCCTCACACGTGTAGGCCCCCATCGAGTGATAAGTTACTCGCTTTAGATGCAGAACTCCAGAGTCCGAAACAGGTTCCTTACCCTGCAACCACAAAAGACAAACACAATAATATCTATGGTGAAAGATGGCGGCAGCGAGGAGGGAAAAGGAACCAGGCACTGGCTTTGGCTACAAGGCACTGGCTTGGCTACAAGGCTCTGGGTTTGGCTACAAGGCACTGGGTTTGGCTACAAGGCACTGGGTTTGGCTACAAGGCACTGGGTTTGGCTACAAGGCACTGGGTTTGGCTACAAGGCACTGGGTTTGGTTACAAGGCACTGGGTTTGGTTACAAGGCACTGGGTTTGGTTACAAGGCACTGGGTTTGGTTACAAGGCACTGGGTTTGGACACAAGGCACTGGGTTTGGCTACAAGGCACTGGGTTTGGCTACAGGTCTACCTCTTTTTGAATCACAAGCATCCTTAAAGAGTCGCATTTAAGCAGAAGGAGAGGTGCAGGTGTGGGGGCAGTCTGTTTGTTAGATTAAGGGCAAAGTGTAAATAGAATCCAGGCAGAAGTGCAAATAAAAACCTTCATCATAGATACTGTACTAGTGGCTGGGACATAATCCACTGGGACGCATGTCAAAACCTAGTGCTATCTGCTGAGCTGATACAGCTGTGGGCGCATCCACAGATTCTGCAGACCCCCGAATGCTGCCACCTTTCACTCAATTGGTGTGCGCCCCCGGAACCACACTGACCCCGCTGCCTGCACTTATATGGTGCTTTAGGTCCTAGCTGTCTGTAGCATTTCTGCAAGGACTATTGATAGGCAGGAGGGGTGCACAGGACTAGTCATAGACAAGAGGGGTCCACAGGACTAGTCATAGACAGGAGGCGTCCACAGGACTAGTCACAGACAGGAAGGGTCCACAGGACTAGTCACAGACAGGAAGGGTCCACAGGACTAGTCACAGACAGGAAGGGTCCACAGGACTAGTCACAGATAGGAAGGGTCCACAGGACTAGTCATATGCAGGAGGGGTCCACAGGAGTAGTCATAGGCAGGAGGGGTGCACAGGACTAGTAATACGCAGGAGGGGACCACAGGACTAGTCATATGCAGGAGGGGTCCACAGGAGTAGTCATAGGCAGGAGGGGTCCACAAGTCTAGTCATACACAGGAGGGGTCCACAAGTCTAGTCATACACAGGAGGGGTCCACAGGACTAGACAGAGACAGGAGGGGTCCACAGGACTAGTCATACACAGGAGGGGTCCACAAGTCTAGTCATACACAGGAGGGGTCCACAAGTCTAGTCATACACAGGAGGGGTCCACAGGACTAGACAGAGACAGGAGGGGTACACAGGACTTGTCATAGACAGGAGGGGTTCACAGGACTAGTCATAGGCAGGAGAGGTCCACAGGACTAGTCATAGGCAGGAGGGGTCCACAGGACTAGACATAGGTGTGAGGGGTCCACAGGACTAGTCATAGGCAGGAGGAGTCCACAGGACTAGTCATAGGCAGGAGAGGTCCACAGGACTAGTCATAGGCAGGAGGAGTCCACGGGACTAGTCGTGAGACATGAGGGGCCCAGAGGACTAGTCTTATACAGGAGGGGTCCACAGCACTAGTCACAGAGAGGAGGGGTATATAAGTCTCGTCATAGACAGGAGGGGTCTCACAGGACTAGTCATGGACAGGAGGGGTCTGCAGGACCAGTTTTAGGCAGGAAGAGTCCACAAGACTAGTCATAGGCAGGAGGGGTCCACAGGAATAGTCATAGACAGGAGGGGTCCACAGGACTCGTCATGGGCAGGAGGGGTCCACAGGACTACACATAGATAGGAGGCATCCACAGGACTAGACCTAGGCAGGAGGAGTCCACAGTACTAGTCATAGACAGGAGGGGTCCACAGATCTAGACCTAGAAAGATGAGTCCACAGGACTAGCAATAGGCAAGAGGGGCCCACAGTACTAGTCATAGACAGAAGGGGTCCACAGGACTAGACCTAGAAAGGATGAGTCCACAGGACTAGCAATAGGCAAGAGGGGCCCACAGGACTAGTCATAGACAGGAGGGGTCTACAGGACTAGTCCTAGACAAGAGGCATCTACAGGACTAGACCTAGGCAGGAGGAGTCCACAGGACTAGTCATAGGCAGGAGGGGTCCACAGGACTCGTCATAGGCAGGAGGGGTCCACAGGACTCGTCATAGGCAAGAGGAGTCCACGGGACTAGTCATAGACATGAGGGGCCCACAGCACTAGTCTTATACAGGACGGGTCCACAGGACTAGTCACAGACAGGAGGGATATACAAGTCTAGTCATAGAAAGGAGGGGTCTACAGGACTAGTCATAGACAGGAGGGGTCCGCAGGACTAGTCATAGACAGGAGGGGTCCACAGGAATAGTCATAGACAGGAGGGGTCCACAGGAATAGTCATAGACAGGAGGGGTCCACAGGAATAGTCATAGGCAGAGGGGTCCACAGGACTAGTCATAGGCAGGAGGGGTCCACAGGACTAGTCATAGGCAGGAGGGGTCCACAGGACTAGTCATAGGCAGGAGGGGTCTACTAGACTAGTCATAGACAGGAAGAGTCCACAGGACTAGTCATAGGCAGGAGGGGTCTACAAGACTAGTCATAGGCGGGAGGGGTCCACAGGACTAGTCATAGGCGGGAGGGGTCCACAGGACTAGCCATAGGCAGGAGGAGTCCACAGGACTAG
Organism: Calotriton arnoldi; assembly: GCA_963921515.1. NCBI lineage: Eukaryota > Metazoa > Chordata > Amphibia > Caudata > Salamandridae > Calotriton > Calotriton arnoldi. The sequence continues at coordinate 511,412 of CAWUFW010011506.1, read as the reverse complement.
TCATAGGCAGGAGGGGTCCACTAGACTAGTCATAGGCAGGAGGGGTCCACTGGACTAGTCATAGGCAGCAGGGGTCCACTGGACTAGTCATAGGCAGGAGGGGTCCACTGGACTAGTCATAGGCAGGAGGGGTCCACTGGACTAGTCAGACATGAGGGGCCCACAGGACTAGTCTTATACAGGAGGGGTCCACAGGACTATTCACAGACAGGAGGGGTCCGCAGGACTAGTTATAGGCAGGAAGAGTCCACAAGACTAGTCATAGGCAGGAGGGGTCCAGAGGACTAGTCATAGGCAGGAGAGGTCCACAGGACTAGTCATAGGCAGGAGGGGTACACAGGACTTGTCATAGACAGGAGGGGTTCACAGGACTAGTCATAGGCAGGAGGGGTTCACAGGACTAGTCATAGGCAGGAGAGGTCCACAGGACTAGACATAGGTGTGAGGGGTCCACAGGACTAGTCATAGGCAGGAGGAGTCCACAGGACTAGTCATAGGCAGGAGAGGTCCACAGGACTAGTCATAGGCAGGAGGAGTCCACGGGACTAGTCGTAGACATGAGGGGCCCAGAGGACTAGTCTTATACAGGAGGGGTCCACAGCACTAGTCACAGAGAGGAGGGGTATATAAGTCTCGTCATAGACAGGAGGGGTCTACAGGACTAGTCATGGACAGGAGGGGTCTGCAGGACCAGTTTTAGGCAGGAAGAGTCCACAAGACTAGTCATAGGCAGGAGGGGTCCACAGGAATAGTCATAGACAGGAGGGGTCCACAGGACTCGTCATGGGCAGGAGGGGTCCACAGGACTACACATAGATAGGAGGCATCCACAGGACTAGACCTAGGCAGGAGGAGTCCACAGTACTAGTCATAGACAGGAGGGGTCCACAGATCTAGACCTAGAAAGATGAGTCCACAGGACTAGCAATAGGCAAGAGGGGCCCACAGTACTAGTCATAGACAGAAGGGGTCCACAGGACTAGACCTAGAAAGGATGAGTCCACAGGACTAGCAATAGGCAAGAGGGGCCCACAGGACTAGTCATAGACAGGAGGGGTCTACAGGACTAGTCCTAGACAAGAGGCATCTACAGGACTAGACCTAGGCAGGAGGAGTCCACAGGACTAGTCATAGGCAGGAGGGGTCCACAGGACTCGTCATAGGCAGGAGGGTCCACAGGACTCGTCATAGGCAAGAGGAGTCCACGGGACTAGTCATAGACATGAGGGGCCCACAGCACTAGTCTTATACAGGACGGGTCCACAGGACTAGTCACAGACAGGAGGGATATACAAGTCTAGTCATAGAAAGGAGGGGTCTACAGGACTAGTCATAGACAGGAGGGGTCCGCAGGACTCAGTCATAGACAGGAGGGGTCCACAGGAATAGTCATAGACAGGAGGGGTCCACAGGAATAGTCATAGACAGGAGGGGTCCACAGGAATAGTCATAGGCAGAGGGGTCCACAGGACTAGTCATAGGCAGGAGGGGTCCACAGGACTAGTCATAGGCAGGAGGGGTCCACAGGACTAGTCATAGGCAGGAGGGGTCTACTAGACTAGTCATAGACAGGAAGAGTCCACAGGACTAGTCATAGGCAGGAGGGGTCTACAAGACTAGTCATAGGCGGGAGGGGTCCACAGGACTAGTCATAGGCGGGAGGGGTCCACAGGACTAGCCATAGGCAGGAGGAGTCCACAGGACTAGTCATAGGCAGGAGGGGTCCACTAGACTAGTCATAGGCAGGAGGGGTCCACTGGACTAGTCATAGGCAGCAGGGGTCCACTGGACTAGTCATAGGCAGGAGGGGTCCACTGGACTAGTCATAGGCAGGAGGGGTCCACTGGACTAGTCATAGGCAGGAGGGGTCCACTGGACTAGTCAGACATGAGGGGCCCACAGGACTAGTCTTATACAGGAGGGGTCCACAGGACTATTCACAGACAGGAGGGGTCCGCAGGACTAGTTATAGGCAGGAAGAGTCCACAAGACTAGTCATAGGCAGGAGGGGTCCAGAGGACTAGACATAGACAGGAGGCATCCACAGGACTAGACCTAGGCAGGAGGAGTCCACAGGTCTAGTCAGAGACAGGAGGGTTCCACAGGACTAGTCATAGGCAGAGGGGTCCACAGGACTAGTAATAGGCAGGAGGGGTCCACAAGTCTAGTCATAGACAGGAGGGGTCCACAGGACTAGTCAGACAGGAGGGGTCCACAGGAGTAGTCATAGACAGGAGGGGTCCACAGGAGTAGTCATAGACAGGAGGGGTCCACAGGACGAGTCATAGACAGGAGGGGTCCAGAGGACTAGTCATAGACAGGAGGGGTCCAGAGGACTAGTCATAGGCAAGAGGGGTCCACAGGACTAGACTTAGGCAGGAGGAGTCCATAGGACTAGCCAAAGGCAGGAGGGGTCCACAGGACTAGTCACTGGCAAGAGGGGTCCACAGGACTAGACCTAGGCAAGAGGAGTCCACAGGACTAGTCATAGACAGGAGGGGTCCACAGGACTAGTCATAGACAGGTGGCGTCCACAGGACTAGTCATAGACAGGAGGCATCCACAGGACTAGTCATAGACAGGAGGCATCCACAGGACTAGTCTCAGACAGGAGGGGTCCACAGGATTAGTCATAGATAGGAGGGGTCCACAGGACTAGTCACAGACAGGAAGGGTCCACAGGGCTAGTCACAGGCAGGAGGGGTCCACAGGACTAGTCACAGGCAGGAGGGGTCCACAGGACTAGTCATAGGCAGGAGGGGTCTACAGGACGAGTCATAGGCAGGAGGGGTCCACAGGACTAGTCAGACAGGAGGGGTCCACAGGACTAGTCAGACAGGAGGGGTCCACAGGACTAGTCAGACAGGAGGGTTCCACAGGACTAGTCATAGGCAAGAGGGGTCCACAGGACTAGACTTAGGCAGAAGTCCATAGGACTAGCCAAAGGCAGGAGGGGTCCACAGGACTAGTCATAGGCAAGAGGGGTCCACAGGACTAGACTTAAGCAGGAGGAGTCCATAGGACTAGCCAAAGGCAGGAGGGGTCCACAGGACTAGTCACTGGCAAGAGGGGTCCACAGGATTAGTCATAGGCAGGAGGGGTCCACAGGACTAGTCATAGGCGAGAGGGGTCCACAGGACTAGTCATAGACGGAAGGAGTCCACAGGACTAGTCAAAGGCGGGAGGAGTCCACAGGACTAGTCAAAGGCAGGAGGGGTCCACAGGACCAGTCACAGACAGGAGGCATCCACAGGACTAGTCACAGACAGGAGGGGTCCACAGGACTAGTCATAGATAGGAGGGGTCCACAGGACTAGTCACAGACAGGAAGGGTCCACAGGGCTAGTCACAGACAGGAAGGGTCCACAGGACTTGTCATAGACAGGAAGGGTCCACAGGACTAGTCACAGGCAGGAGGGGTCCACAGGACTAGTCACAGGCAGGAGGGGTCCACAGGACTAGTCACAGGCAGGAGGGGTCCACAGGACTAGTCATAGGCAGGAGGGGTCCACAGGACTAGTCATAGGCAGAGGGGTCCACAGGACTAGTCATAGGCAGAGGGGTCCACAGGACTAGTCATAGGTAGGAGGGGTCCACAGGACTAGTCATAGACAGGAGGGTTCCACAGGACTAGTCAGAGGCAAGAGGGGTCCACAGGACTATTCATAGGCAGGAGGGTTCCACGGGACTTGTCATAGGCAAGAGGGTTCCACAGGCGTAGTCATAGACAGGAGGGTTCCACAGGACTAGTCATAGACAGGAGGGTTCCAAAGGACTAGTCATAGCCAAGAGGGGTCCAAAGGACTAGACTTAGGCAGGAGGAGTCCACAGGCCTAGCCATAGGCAAGAGGGGTCCGCAGGACTAGACCAAGGCAGGAGGAGTCCACAGGACTAGTCACAGGCAAGAGGGGTCCACGGGACTAGACCTAGAAAGGAGGAGTCCACAGGACTAGTCATAGGCAAGAGGGGTCCACAGGACTAGACCTAGGCAGGAAGGGCCCACAGGACTAGTCATAGACAGGAGGGGTCCACAGGACTAGTCATAGGGAAGGAGGCGGTCCACAGGACTAGTCATAGGTGGGAGGAGTCCACAGGACTAGTCATAGGCAGGAGGGGTCCACAGGACTAGTGATGGGCAGGAGGGGTCCACAGGACTAGACGAAGATAGGAGCCATCCACAGGACTAGACATAGGCAGGAGGAGTCCGCAGGACTAGTCATAGACAGGAGGGGTTCACAGGACTAGTCATAGGCAGAGGGGTCCACAGGACTAGCCACAGAGAGGAGGGGTATACAAGTCTAGTCAGACAGGAGGGGTCTACAGGACTAGTCATAGACAGGAGGGGTCCGCAGGACTAGTCATAGACAGGAGGGGTCCGCAGGACTAGTCATAGACAGGAGGGGTCCGCAGGACTAGTCATAGACAGGAGGGGTCCGCAGGAATAGTCATAGACAGGAGGTGTCCACAGGAATAGTCAGACAGGAGGGGTCCACAGGACTAGTCATGGGCAGGAGGGGTCCACAGGACTAGTCATAGGCAAGAGGGGTCCAGAGGACTAGTCATAGGCAAGAGGGGTCCAGAGGACTAGTCATAGGCAAGAGGGGTCCAGAGGACTAGTCAGACAGGAGGGTTCCACAGAACTAGTCATAGGCAAGAGGGTTCCACAGGACTAGTCATAGGCAAGAGGGTTCCACAGGACTAGTCATAGGCAAGAGGGTTCCACAGGACTTGACCTAGGCAGGAGGGGTCCACAAGTCTAGTCATAGACAGGAAGGGTCCACAGGACTAGTCATAGGCAGGAGGGATCCACAGGACTAGTCATAGACAGGAGGGTTCCACAGGACTAGAGATAGGTAGGAGGAGTCCACAGGACTAGTCATAGGCAGGAGGGGTCCACAGGACTAGTCATAGGCAAGAGGAGTCCACGGGACTAGTCATAGGCAAGAGGAGTCCACGGGACTAGTCATAGGCAGGAGGAGTCCACGGGACTAGTCATAGGCAGGAGGAGTCCACGGGACTAGTCATAGGCAGGAGGAGTCCACAGGACTAGTCTTATACAGGAGGGGTCCACAGGACTAGTCACAGACAGGAGGGGTATACAAGTCTAGTCAGACAGGAGGCATCCACAGGACTAGACCTAGGCAGGAGGAGTCCACAGGACTAGTCATAGACAGGAAGACTCCACAGGACTAGTCATAGGCAGGAGGGGTCCACAGGACTAGTCATAGGCGGGAGGGGTCCACAGGACTAGTCATAGGCGGGAGGGGTCCACTGGACTAGTCATAGGCAGGAGGGGTCCACTGGACTAGTCATAGGCAGGAGGGGTCCACTGGACTAGTCATAGGCAGGAGGAGTCCACGCGACTAGTCACTGACAGGAAGGGTCCACAGGACTAGTCACTGACAGGAAGGGTCCACAGGACTAGTCACAGACAGGAGGGGTATACAAGTCTAGTCATAGACAGGAGGGGTCTACAGGACTAGTCATAAACAGGAGGAGACCGCAGGACTAGTTATAGGCAGGAAGAGTCCACAAGACTAGTCATAGGTAGGAGGGGTCCACAGGAATAGTCATAGACAGGAGTGGTCCACAGGAATAGTCATGGGTAGGACCGGTCCACAGGACTAGACAGACAGGAGGCATCCACAGGACTAGACCTAGGCAGGAGGAGTCCACAGGACTAGTCATAGACAGGAAGAGTCCACAGGACTAGTCATAGACATGAGGGGACCACAGGACTAGTCTTATACAGGAGGGGTCCACAGGACTATTCAGACAGGAGGGGTCCAAAGGACTAGACCTAGGCAGGAGGAGTCCACAGGACTAGTCATAGACAGGAGGGGTCCACAGGACTAGAGATAGGTAGGAGGAGTCCACAGTACGAGTCATAGGCAGGAGGGGTCCACAGTACGAGTCATAGGCAGGAGGGGTCCACAGGACTAGTCATAGACAGGAGGATTCCACAGGACTAGTCATAGACAGGAGGGTTCAACAGGACTAGTCATAGGCAAGAGGGTTCCACAGAACTAGTCATAGACAGGAGGATTCCACAGAACTAGTCATAGGTAAGAGGGGTCCACAGGACTAGACGTAGACAGGAGGGGTCCACAGGACTAGTCATAGGTAGGAGGGGTCCACAGGACTAGTCATAGGTAGGAGGGGTCCACAGGACTAGTCATAGACAGGAGGGTTCCACAGGACTAGTCAGAGGCAAGAGGGGTCCACAGGACTAGTCATAGGCAGGAGGGTTTCACGGGACTTGTCATAGGCAAGAGGGTTCCACAGGACTAGTCATAGACAGGAGGGTTCCACAGGACTAGTCATAGACAGGAGGGTTCCAAAGGACTAGTCATAGCCAAGAGGAGTCCACAGGCCTAGCCATAGGCAAGAGGGGTCCGCAGGACTAGACCAAGGCAGGAAGAGTCCACGGGACTAGTCACAGGCAAGAGGGGTCCACGGGACTAGACCTAGAAAGGAGGAGTCCACAGGACTAGTCATAGGCAAGAGGGGTCCACAGGACTAGACCTAGGCAGGAAGAGCCCACAGGACTAGTCATAGACAGGAGGGGTCCACAGGACTAGTCATAGGAAGGAGGCGTCCACGGGACTAGTCATAGGTGGGAGGAGTCCACAGGACTAGTCATAGGCAGGAGGGGTCCACAGGACTAGTGATGGGCAGGAGGGGTCCACAGGACTAGACAAAGATAGGAGCCATCCACAGGACTAGACCTAGGCAGGAGGAGTCCACAGGACTAGTCAGACAGGAAGGGTCCACAGGACTAGTCACAGACAGGAGGATTCCACAGGACTAGTCATAGGTAAGAGGGGTCCACAGGACTAGACCTAGGCAAGAGGAGTCCACAGGACTAGTCAGACAGGAAGGGTCCACAGGACTAGTCACAGACAGGAGGATTCCACAGGACTAGTCATAGGTAAGAGGGGTCCACAGGACTAGACGTAGACAGGAGGATTCCACAGGACTAGTCATAGGTAAGAGGGGTCCACAGGACTAGACCTAGGCAGGAGCGGTCCGCAGGACTAGTCACAGGCAAGAAGGGTCCACAGGACTAGACCTAGGCAAGAGGAGTCCACAGGACTAGTCATAGGCAGGAGGGGTCCACAGGACTAGTCAGACAGGAGGAGTCCACAGGACTAGTCAAAGGCAGGAGGGGTCCACAGGACTAGTCAGACAGGAGGCATCCACAGGACTAGTCATAGACAGGAGGCATCCACAGGACTAGTCATAGACAGGAGGCATCCACAGGACTAGTCACAGGCAGGAGGGGTCCACAGGACTAGTCATAGATAGGAGGGGTCAACAGGACTAGTCACAGAAAGGAAGGGTGCACAGGGCTAGTCACAGAAAGGAAGGGTGCACAGGGCTAGTCACAGACAGGAAGGGTGCACAGGACTAGTCACTGACAGGAAGGGTCCACAGGACTAGTCACTGACAGGAAGGGTCCACAGGACTAGTCACTGACAGGAAGGGTCCACAGGACTAGTCACTGACAGGAAGGGTCCACAGGACTAGTCACAGGCATGAAGGGTCCACAGGACAAGTCACAGACAGGAAGGGTCCACAGGACTAGTCATATGCAGGAAGGGTCCACAGGACTAGTCACAGGCAGGAGGGGTCCACAGGACTAGTCACAGGCAGGAGGGGTCCACAGGACTAGTCACAGGCAGGAGGGGTCCACAGGACTTGTCACAGACAGGAAGGGTCCACAGGACTAGTCACAGACAGGAAGGGTCCACAGGACTAGTCACAGACAGGAAGGGTCTACAGGAATAGTCACAGGCAGGAGGGGTCCATAGGACTAGTCACAGGCAGGAGGGGTCCACAGGACTAGTCATAGGCAGGAGTGGTCCACAGGAATAGTCATGGGTAGGACCGGTCCACAGGACTAGACAGACAGGAGGCATCCACAGGACTAGACCTAGGCAGGAGGAGTCCACAGGACTAGTCATAGACAGGAAGAGTCCACAGGACTAGTCATAGGCAGGAGGGGTCCACAGGACTAGTCATAGGCAGGAGGGGTCCACAGGACTAGTCATAGGCAGGAGGGGTCCACAGGACTAGTCATAGACGGGAGGAGTCCACAGGACTAGTCATAGACAGGAGAGTTCAACAGGACTAGTCATAGGCAAGAGGGTTCCACAGAACTAGTCATAGACAGGAGGGTTCCACAGGACTAGTCATAGGTAAGAGGGGTCCACAGGACTAGACGTAGACAGGAGGAGTCCACAGGACTAGCCATAGGCAGGAGGGGTCCACAGGACTAGTCACAGGCAAGATGGGTCCAAGGGACTAGACCTAGGCAAGAGGAGTCCACAGGACTAGTCACAGGCGGGAGGGGTCCACAGGACTAGTCATAAATGGGAGGAGTCCACAGGACTAGTCAAAGGCAGGAGGGGTTCACTGGACTAGTCATAGGCAGGAGGAGTCCACGCGACTAGTCATAGACATGAGGGGCCCACAGGACTAGTCTTATACAGGAGGGGTCCACAGGACTATTCAGACAGGAGGGGTCCAAAGGACTAGACATAGACAAGAGGCGTCCACAGGACTAGACCTAGGCAGGAGGAGTCAACAGGACTAATCATAAACAGGAGGGGTCCACAGGAGTAGTCAGACAGGAGGGGTCCACAGGAAGAGTCATAGGCAGGAGGGGTCCACAGGAAGAGTCATAGGCAGGAGGGGTCCACAGGACTAGTCATAGACAGGAGGGGTAAACAGGACTAGTCATAGGCAAGAGAGGTAAACAGGACTAGTCATAGGCAAGAGGGTTCCACAGACGTAGTCATAGACAGGAGGGTTCCACAGGACTAGTCATAGACAGGAGGGTTCCACAGGACTAGTCATAGGTAAGAGGGGTCCACAGGACTAGTCATAGGTAAGAGGGGTCCACAGGACTAGCCATAGGCAGGAGGGGTCCACAGGACTAGTCACAGGCAAGATGGGTCCAAGGGACTAGACCTAGGCAAGAGGAGTCCACAGGACTAGTCATAGGCGGGAGGGGTCCACAGGACTAGTCATAGGCGGGAGGGGTCCACAGGACTAGTCATAGGCGGGAGGGGTCCACAGGACTAGTCATAGGCGGGAGGGGTCCACAGGACTAGTCATAGGTGGGAGGGGTCCACAGGACTAGTCATAGGCGGGAGGAGTCCACAGGACTAGTCAAAGGTGGGAGGAGTCCACAGGACTAGTCAGACAGGAGGCATCCACAGGACTAGTCATAGACAGGAGGCATCCACAGGACTAGTCATAGACAGGAGGCATCCACAGGACTAGTCACAGGCAGGAGGGGTCCACAGGACTAGTCATAGATAGGAGGGGTCAACAGGACTAGTCACAGAAAGGAAGGGTGCACAGGGCTAGTAACAGACAGGAAGGGTCCACAGGACTAGTCACTGACAGGAAGGGTCCACAGGACTAGTCACTGACAGGAAGGGTCCACAGGACTAGTCACTGACAGGAAGGGTCCACAGGACTAGTCACTGACAGGAAGGGTCCACAGGACTAGTCACTGACAGGAAGGGTCCACAGGACTAGTCACAGGCATGAAGGGTCCACAGGACAAGTCACAGACAGGAAGGGTCCACAGGACTAGTCATATGCAGGAAGGGTCCACAGGACTAGTCACAGGCAGGAGGGGTCCACAGGACTAGTCACAGGCAGGAGGGGTCCACAGGACTAGTCACAGGCAGGAAGGGTCCACAGGACTAGTCACAGACAGGAAGGGTCCACAGGACTAGTCACAGACAGGAAGGGTCCACAGGACTAGTCACAGACAGGAGGGGTCCACAGGACTAGTCACAGACAGGAAGGGTCTACAGGACTAGTCACAGGCAGGAGGGGTCCATAGGACTAGTCACAGGCAGGAGGGGTCCACAGGACTAGTCATAGGCAGGAGGGGTCCACAGGAATAGTCACAGGCAGGAAGGGTCCACAGGACTAGTCACAGGCAGGAGGGGTCCATAGGACTAGTCATAGACAGGTGAGGTCCACAGGACTAGACACAGAAAGGAGGGGTCCGCAGGACTAGTCAGACAGGAGGGGTCCACAGGATTAGACACAGACAGGAGGGGTCCACAGGACTAGTCACAGACAGGAGGGGTCCACAGGACTAGTCATAAGCAGGAGGGGTGCACAGGACTAGTCATACGCAGGAGGGATCCACAGGACTAGTCCTATGCAGAAGGGGTCCACAGGACTAGTCATAGGCAGGAGGGGCCCACAGGACTAGTCATACACAGGAGGGGTCCGCAAGTCTAGTCATAGACAAGAGGGGTCCACAGGACTAGACATAGACAGGAGGGGTCCACAGGACTAGTCATAGGCAGGAGGGGTCTACAAGACTAGTCATAGACAGGAAGAGTCCACAGGACTATTCATAGGCAGGAGGGGTCCACAGGACTAGTCATAGGTAGGAGGGGTCCACAGGACTAGTGATAGACAGGAGGGTTCCACAGGACTAGTCAGAGGCAAGAGGGGTCCACAGGACTAGTCATAGGCAGGAGGGTTTCACGGGACTTGTCATAGGCAAGAGGGTTCCACAGGACTAGTCATAGACAGGAGGGTTCCACAGGACTAGTCATAGACAGGAGGGTTCCAAAGGACTAGTCATAGCCAAGAGGAGTCCACAGGCCTAGCCATAGGCAAGAGGGGTCCGCAGGACTAGACCAAGGCAGGAAGAGTCCACAGGACTAGTCACAGGCAAGAGGGGTCCACGGGACTAGACCTAGAAAGGAGGAGTCCACAGGACTAGTCATAGGCAAGAGGGGTCCACAGGACTAGACCTAGGCAGGAAGAGCCCACAGGACTAGTCATAGACAGGAGGGGTCCACAGGACTAGTCATAGGAAGGAGGCATCCACAGGACTAGTCATAGGTGGGAGGAGTCCACAGGACTAGTCATAGGCAGGAGGGGTCCACAGGACTAGTTATGGGCAGGAGGGGTCCACAGGACTAGACAAAGATAGGAGCCATCCACAGGACTAGACCTAGGCAGGAGGAGTCCGCAGGACTAGTCACAGGCAAGATGGGTCCACAGGACTAGACCTAGGCAAGAGGAGTCCACAGGACTAGTCAGACAGGAAGGGTCCACAGGACTAGTCACAGACAGGAGGATTCCACAGGACTAGTCATAGGTAAGAGGGGTCCACAGGACTAGACGTAGACAGGAGGATTCCACAGGACTAGTCATAGGTAAGAGGGGTCCACAGGACTAGACCTAGGCAGGAGGGGTCCGCAGGACTAGTCACAGGCAAGAAGGGTCCACAGGACTAGACCTAGGCAAGAGGAGTCCACAGGACTAGTCATAGGCAGGAGGGGTCCACAGGACTAGTCAGACAGGAGGAGTCCACAGGACTAGTCAAAGGCAGGAGGGGTCCACAGGACTAGTCATAGACAGGAGGGGTCCACAGGACTAGTCATAGACAGGAGGCATCCACAGGACTAGTCATAGACAGGAGGCATCCACAGGACTAGTCACAGGCAGGAGGGGTCCACAGGACTAGTCATAGATAGGAGTGGTCAACAGGACTAGTCACAGAAAGGAAGGGTCCACAGGGCTAGTCACAGACAGGAAAGGTCCACAGGACTAGTCACTGACAGGAAGGATCCACAGGACTAGTCACTGACAGGAAGGGTCCACAGGACTAGTCACTGACAGGAAGGGTCCACAGGACTAGTCACAGACAGGAGGGGTATACAAGTCTAGTCATAGACAGGAGGGGTCTACAGGACTAGTCATAAACAGGAGGAGACCGCAGGACTAGTTATAGGCAGGAAGAGTCCACAAGACTAGTCATAGGTAGGAGGGGTCCACAGGAATAGTCAGACAGGAGTGGTCCACAGGAATAGTCATGGGTAGGACCGGTCCACAGGACTAGACAGACAGGAGGCATCCACAGGACTAGACCTAGGCAGGAGGAGTCCACAGGACTAGTCATAGACAGGAAGAGTCCACAGGACTAGTCATAGGCAGGAGGGGTCCACAGGACTAGTCATAGGCAGTAGGGGTCCACAGGACTAGTCATAGGCAGGAGGGGTCCACAGGACTAGTCATAGACGGGAGGAGTCCACAGGACTAGTCATAGACAGGAGAGTTCAACAGGACTAGTCATAGGCAAGAGGGTTCCACAGAACTAGTCATAGACAGGAGGGTTCCACAGGACTAGTCATAGGTAAGAGGGGTCCACAGGACTAGACGTAGACAGGAGGAGTCCACAGGACTAGCCATAGGCAGGAGGGGTCCACAGGACTAGTCACAGGCAAGATGGGTCCAAGGGACTAGACCTAGGCAAGAGGAGTCCACAGGACTAGTCACAGGCGGGAGGGGTCCACAGGACTAGTCATAAATGGGAGGAGTCCACAGGACTAGTCAAAGGCAGGAGGGGTTCACTGGACTAGTCATAGGCAGGAGGAGTCCACGCGACTAGTCATAGACATGAGGGGCCCACAGGACTAGTCTTATACAGGAGGGGTCCACAGGACTATTCAGACAGGAGGGGTCCAAAGGACTAGACATAGACAAGAGGCGTCCACAGGACTAGACCTAGGCAGGAGGAGTCAACAGGACTAATCATAAACAGGAGGGGTCCACAGGAGTAGTCAGACAGGAGGGGTCCACAGGAAGAGTCATAGGCAGGAGGGGTCCACAGGAAGAGTCATAGGCAGGAGGGGTCCACAGGACTAGTCATAGACAGGAGGGGTAAACAGGACTAGTCATAGGCAAGAGAGGTAAACAGGACTAGTCATAGGCAAGAGGGTTCCACAGAACTAGTCATAGACAGGAGGGTTCCACAGGACTAGTCATAGACAGGAGGGTTCCACAGGACTAGTCATAGACAAGAGGGGTCCACAGGACTAGTCATAGGTAAGAGGGGTCCACAGGACTAGCCATAGGCAGGAGGGGTCCACAGGACTAGTCACAGGCAAGATGGGTCCAAGGGACTAGACCTAGGCAAGAGGAGTCCACAGGACTAGTCATAGGCGGGAGGGGTCCACAGGACTAGTCATAGGCGGGAGGGGTCCACAGGACTAGTCATAGGTGGGAGGGGTCCACAGGACTAGTCATAGGCGGGAGGAGTCCACAGGACTAGTCAAAGGTGGGAGGAGTCCACAGGACTAGTCAGACAGGAGGCATCCACAGGACTAGTCATAGACAGGAGGCATCCACAGGACTAGTCATAGACAGGAGGCATCCACAGGACTAGTCACAGGCAGGAGGGGTCCACAGGACTAGTCATAGATAGGAGGGGTCAACAGGACTAGTCACAGAAAGGAAGGGTGCACAGGGCTAGTCACAGACAGGAAGGGTCCACAGGACTAGTCACTGACAGGAAGGCTCCACAGGACTAGTCACTGACAGGAAGGGTCCACAGGACTAGTCACTGACAGGAAGGGTCCACAGGACTAGTCACTGACAGGAAGGGTCCACAGGACTAGTCACTGACAGGAAGGGTCCACAGGACTAGTCACTGACAGGAAGGGTCCACAGGACTAGTCACTGACAGGAAGGGTCCACAGGACTAGTCACTGACAGGAAGGGTCCACAGGACTAGTCACAGGCATGAAGGGTCCACAGGACAAGTCACAGACAGGAAGGGTCCACAGGACTAGTCATATGCAGGAAGGGTCCACAGGACTAGTCACAGGCAGGGGGGTCCACAGGACTAGTCACAGGCAGGAGGGGTCCACAGGACTAGTCACAGGCAGGAGGGGTCCACAGGACTTGTCACAGACAGGAAGGGTCCACAGGACTAGTCACAGACAGGAAGGGTCCACAGGACTAGTCACAGACAGGAGGGGTCCACAGGACTAGTCACAGACAGGAAGGGTCTACAGGAATAGTCACAGGCAGGAGGGGTCCATAGGACTAGTCACAGGCAGGAGGGGTCCACAGGACTAGTCATAGGCAGGAGTGGTCCACAGGAATAGTCATGGGTAGGACCGGTCCACAGGACTAGACAGACAGGAGGCATCCACAGGACTAGACCTAGGCAGGAGGAGTCCACAGGACTAGTCATAGACAGGAAGAGTCCACAGGACTAGTCATAGGCAGGAGGGGTCCACAGGACTAGTCATAGGCAGGAGGGGTCCACAGGACTAGTCATAGGCAGGAGGGGTCCACAGGACTAGTCATAGACGGGAGGAGTCCACAGGACTAGTCATAGACAGGAGAGTTCAACAGGACTAGTCATAGGCAAGAGGGTTCCACAGAACTAGTCATAGACAGGAGGGTTCCACAGGACTAGTCATAGGTAAGAGGGGTCCACAGGACTAGACGTAGACAGGAGGAGTCCACAGGACTAGCCATAGGCAGGAGGGGTCCACAGGACTAGTCACAGGCAAGATGGGTCCAAGGGACTAGACCTAGGCAAGAGGAGTCCACAGGACTAGTCACAGGCGGGAGGGGTCCACAGGACTAGTCATAAATGGGAGGAGTCCACAGGACTAGTCAAAGGCAGGATCGGTTCACTGGACTAGTCATAGGCAGGAGGAGTCCACGCGACTAGTCATAGACATGAGGGGCCCACAGGACTAGTCTTATACAGGAGGGGTCCACAGGACTATTCAGACAGGAGGGGTCCAAAGGACTAGACATAGACAAGAGGCGTCCACAGGACTAGACCTAGGCAGGAGGAGTCAGCAGGACTAATCATAAACAGGAGGGGTCCACAGGAGTAGTCAGACAGGAGGGGTCCACAGGAAGAGTCATAGGCAGGAGGGGTAAACAGGACTAGTCATAGGCAAGAGAGGTAAACAGGACTAGTCATAGGCAAGAGGGTTCCACAGACGTAGTCATAGACAGGAGGGTTCCACAGGACTAGTCATAGACAGGAGGGTTCCACAGGACTAGTCATAGGTAAGAGGGGTCCACAGGACTAGTCATAGGTAAGAGGGGTCCACAGGACTAGCCATAGGCAGGAGGGGTCCACAGGACTAGTCACAGGCAAGATGGGTCCAAGGGACTAGACCTAGGCAAGAGGAGTCCACAGGACTAGTCATAGGCGGGAGGGGTCCACAGGACTAGTCATAGGTGGGAGGGGTCCACAGGACTAGTCATAGGTGGGAGGGGTCCACAGGACTAGTCATATGCGGGAGGAGTCCACAGGACTAGTCAAAGGTGGGAGGAGTCCACAGGACTAGTCAGACAGGAGGCATCCACAGGACTAGTCATAGACAGGAGGCATCCACAGGACTAGTCATAGACAGGAGGCATCCACAGGACTAGTCACAGGCAGGAGGGGTCCACAGGACTAGTCATAGATAGGAGGGGTCAACAGGACTAGTCACAGAAAGGAAGGGTGCACAGGGCTAGTCACAGACAGGAAGGGTCCACAGGACTAGTCACTGACAGGAAGGGTCCACAGGACTAGTCACTGACAGGAAGGGTCCACAGGACTAGTCACTGACAGGAAGGGCCCACAGGACTAGTCACTGACAGGAAGGGCCCACAGGACTAGTCACTGACAGGAAGGGTCCACAGGACTAGTCACAGGCATGAAGGGTCCACAGGACAAGTCACAGACAGGAAGGGTCCACAGGACTAGTCATATGCAGGAAGGGTCCACAGGACTAGTCACAGGCAGGAGGGGTCCACAGGACTAGTCACAGGCAGGAGGGGTCCACAGGACTAGTCACAGGCAGGAGGGGTCCACAGGACTAGTCACAGGCAGGAAGGGTCCACAGGACTAGTCACAGTCAGGAAGGGTCCACAGGACTAGTCACAGACAGGAAGGGTCCACAGGACTAGTCACAGACAGGAGGGGTCCACAGGACTAGTCACAGACAGGAAGGGTCTACAGGAATAGTCACAGGCAGGAGGGGTCCATAGGACTAGTCACAGGCAGGAGGGGTCCACAGGACTAGTCATAGGCAGGAGGGGTCCACAGGAATAGTCACAGGCAGGAAGGGTCCACAGGACTAGTCACAGGCAGGAGGGGTCCATAGGACTAGTCATAGACAGGTGAGGTCCACAGGACTAGACACAGAAAGGAGGGGTCCGCAGGACTAGTCAGACAGGAGGGGTCCACAGGATTAGACACAGACAGGAGGGGTCCACAGGACTAGTCATAAGCAGGAGGGGTGCACAGGACTAGTCATACGCAGGAGGGATCCACAGGACTAGTCCTATGCAGAAGGGGTCCACAGGACTAGTCATAGGCAGGAGGGGCCCACAGGACTAGTCATACACACGAGGGGTCCGCAAGTCTAGTCATAGACAAGAGGGGTCCACAGGACTAGACAGAGACAGGAGGGGTCTACAAGACTAGTCATAGACAGGAAGAGTCCACAGGACTAGTCATAGACAGGAAGAGTCCACAGGACTAGTCATAGACAAGAGGGGTCCACAGGACTAGTCATAGGCAGGAGGGGTCTAACAAGACTAGTCATAGACAGGAAGAGTCCACAGGACTAGTCATAGACAGGAAGAGTCCACAGGACTAGTCATAGACAAGAGGGGTCCACAGGACTAGTCATAGGCAGGAGGGGTCCACAGGACTAATCATAGGCAGGAGGTGTCCACAGGACTAGTCATAGGCAGGAGGGGCCCACAGGACTAGTCATACACAGGAGGGGTCCGCAAGTCTAGTCATAGACAAGAGGGGTCCACAGGACTAGTCATAGGCAGGAGGGGTCTACAAGACTAGTCATAGACAGGAAGAGTCCACAGGACTAGTCATAGACAGGAAGAGTCCACAGGACTAGTCATAGACAAGAGGGGTCCACAGGACTAGTCATAGGCAGGAGGGGTCTAACAAGACTAGTCATAGACAGGAAGAGTCCACAGGACTAGTCATAGGCAGGAGGGGTCCACAGGACTAGTCATAGGCAGGAGGGGTCCACAGGACTAGTCATAGGTGGGAGGGGTCCATAGGACTAGTCATTGGCAGGAGGAGTCCACAGCACTAGTCAGACAGGAGGGGTCCACAGGACTAGTCAGGCAGGAGGGTTCCACAGGACTAGTCATAGGCAAGAGGGTTCCACAGGACTAGTCATAGACAGGAGGGTTCCACAGGACTAGTCATAGGCAAGAGGGTTCCACAGGACTAGTCATAGACAGGAGGGTTCCACAGGACTAGTCATAGACAGGAGGGTTCCACAGGACTAGTCATAGACAGGAGGGTTCCACAGGACTAGTCATAGACAGGAGGGTTCCACAGGACTAGTCATAGGCACGAAGGGTCCACAGGACTAGGCCTAAGCAGGAGGAGTCCACATGACTAGCCATAGGCAAGAGGGGTCCACAGGACTAGAACTAGGCAGGAGGAGTCCACAGGATAGTCACAGGCAGGAAGGGTCCACAGGACTAGACATAGGCAGGAGGAGTCCACAGGACTAGCCATAGGCAAGAGGGGTCAACAGGACTAGACCCAGGCAGGAGGGGTCCACAGGACTAGACCCAGGCAGGAGGGGTCCACAGGACTAGACCCAGTCAGGCGGGGCCCACAGGACTAGTGATAGACAGGAGGGGTTCACAGGACTAGTCATAGACAGGAGGGGTACACTGGACTAGTCATAGGCAAGAAGGGTCCACAGGACTAGACCTAGGCAGGAGGAGTCCACAGGACCAGTCATAGACAGGAGGGGTCCACAGGACTAGTCATAGGCAGGAGGGGTCCACAGGACTAGTCATAGACAGGAGGGGTCCACAGGACTAGTCATAGACAGGAGGGTTTCACAGGACTAGTCATAGGCAAGAGGGGTGCACAGGACTAGTCATAGACAGTAGGGTTCCACAGGACTAGGCATAGGCAAGATGGGTCCACAGGACTACTCATAGACAGGAGGGTTCTACAGGACTAGCCATAGGCAAGAGGGGTCAACAGGACTAGTCAGACAGGAGGGTTCCACAGGACTAGTCATAGTCAAGAGGGGTCCACAGGACTAGTCATAGACAGGAGGGTTCCACAGGACTAGTCATAGACAGGAGGGTTCCACAGGACTAGTCATAGACAGGAGGGTTCCACAAGACTAGTCATAGGCAAGAGGGGTCCACAGGACTAGTCATAGGCAAGAGGGGTCCACAGGACTAGTCATAGGCAAGAGGGTTCCACATGACTAGTCATAGGCAAGAGGGGTCCACAGGACTAGTCATAGACAGGAGGGTTCTACAGGACTAGTCATTGGCAAGAGGGGCCCACAGGACTAGTCATAGACAGGAGGGGTCCACAGGACTAGTTATAGGCAGGATGGGGCAACAGGACTAGTCATAGGCAGGAGGGGTCCACAGGACTAGTCATAGGTGGGAGGGGTCCACAGGACTAGTCATAGGTGGGAGGGGTCCACATGACTAGTCATAAGCAGGAGGGGTCCACAGGACTAGTCATAAGCAGGAGGGGTCCACAGGACTAGTCATAAGCAGGAGGGGTCCACAGGACTAGTCATATGCAAAAGGGGTCCACAGGACTAGTCATAGACAGGAGGGGTTCCACAGGACTAGTCATAGGCAAGAGGGGACCACAGGACTAGTCATAGGCAAGAGGGGACCACAGGACTAGTCATAGGCAAGAGTGGTCCACAGGACTAGTCATAGACAGGAGGGTTCCACAGGACTAGTCATAGGCAAGAGGGGTCCACAGGACTAGTCATAGACAAGAGGGTTCCACAGGACTAGTCATAGGCAAGAAGGGTCCACAGGACTAGGCCTAGGCAGGAGGAGTTCACAGGACGAGCCATAGGCAAGAGGGGTCCACAGGAGTAGACCTATCCATTCAGGAGGAGTCCACAGGACTAGTCACAGACAGGAGGGGTCCATGGGACTAGACCTAGGCAGGAGGAGTCCACAGGACTAGCCATAAGCAAGAGAGGTCCACAGGGCTAGACCTAGGCAGGAGGGGCCCACAGGACTAGTCATAGACAGAAGGGGCCCACAGGACTAGTCATAGGCAAGATGGGTCCACAGGACTAGTCATAGGCAGGAGGGTTCCACAGGACTAGTCACAGGCAAGATGGGTCCACAGGACTAGTCATAGACAGGAGGGTTCCACAGGACTAGTCATAGGCAAGAGGGGTCCACAGGACTAGTCATAGACAGGAGGGTTCCACAGGACTAGTCATAGGCAAGAGGGGTCCACAGGACTAGTCATAGACAGGAGGGTTCCACAGGACTAGTCATAGACAGGAGGGTTCCACAGGACTAGTCATAGGCAAGAGGGGTCCACAGGACTAGTCATAGGCAAGAGGGGTCCACAGGACTAGTCATAGACAGGAGGGTCCCACAGGACTAGTCATAGGCAAGAGGGGTCCACAGGACTAGTCATAGACAGGAGGGGTCCACAGGAGTAGTCATGGACAGGAGGGTTCCACAGGACTAGTGATGGGCAGGAGGGGTCCACAGGACTAGACAAAGAGAGGAGGCATCCACAGGACTAGACTTAGGCAGGAGGAGTCCACAGGACTAGTCATAGGCAAGAGGGGTCCACAGGACTAGTCATAGACAGGAGGGGTCCACAGGACTCGTGATGGGCAGGAGGGGTCCACAGGACTAGACAAAGACAGGAGGCATCCACAGGACTAGACCTAGGCAGGAGGAGTCCACAGGACTAGTCATAGGCAAGAGGGGTCCACAGGACTAGTCATAAGCAGGAGGGTTCCACAGGACTAGTCATAGGCAAGAGGGGTCCACAGGACCAGTCATAGGCAGGAGGGTTCCACAGGACTAGTGATGGGCAGGAGGGTTCCACAGGACTAGTCATAGGCAAGAGGGGTCCACAGGACTAGACAAAGACAGGAGGGGTCCACAGGACTAGACAAAGACAGGAGCCATCCACAGGACTAGACCTAGGCAGGAGGAGTCCACAGGACTAGTCATAGACAGGAGGGGTTCGCAGGACTAGTCAAAAGCAGAGGGGTCCACAGGACTAGTCATAGGCAGGAGGAGTCCACAAGTCTAGTCATAGACAGGAGGGGTCCACAGGAGTAGTCATAGACAGGAGGGGTCCACAGGACGAGTCATAGGCAGGAGGGGTCCACAGGACTAGTCATAGACAGGAGGGTTCCACAGGACTAGTCATAGGCAAGAGGGGTCCATAGGACTAGTCATAGACAGGAGGGTTCCACAGGACTAGTCATAGGCAAGAGGGGTCAACAGGACTAGTCATAGACAGGAGGGTTCCACAGGAGTAGTCATAGGCAAGAGGGGTCCACAGGACTAGACTTAGGCAGGAGGAGTCCACAGGACTAGCCATAGGCAAGAGGGGTCCACAGGACTAGACCTAGGCAGGAGGAGTCCACCGGACTAGTCACAGGCAAGAGGGGTCCACGGGACTAGACCTAGGCAGGAGGCATCCACAGGTCTAGCCATAGGCAAGAGGGGTCCACAGGACTAGTCATAGGCAGGAGGGGTCCACAGGACTAGTCATAGGCGGGAGGTGTCCACAGGACTAGTCATAAGCGGGAGGTGTCCACAGGACTAGTCATAGGCGGGAGGGGCCCACAGGACTAGTCATAGGCAGGAGGAGTCCAGAGGACTAGTCATAGGCAGGAGGGGTCCACAGGACTAGTCATAGGCAGGAGGGGTCCACAGGACTAGTCATAGGCAGGAGGAGTCCACAGGACTAGTCATAGGCGGGAGGTGTCCACAGGACTAGTCATAAGCGGGAGGTGTCCACAGGACTAGTCATAGGCGGGAGGGGCCCACAGGACTAGTCATAGGCAGGAGGAGTCCAGAGGACTAGTCATAGGCAGGAGGCGTCCACAGGACTAGTCATAGGCAGGAGGGGTCCACAGGACTAGTCATAGGCAGGAGGAGTCCACAGGACTAGACATAGACATGAGGGGCCCACAGGACTAGTCTTATACAGGAGAGGTCCACAGGACTAGTCATAGACAGGAAGGGTCCACAGGACTAGACCTAGGCAGGAGGAGTCCACAGGACTAGTCATAGACAGGAGGGGTCCACAGGACTAGACCTAGGCAGGAGGAGTCCACAGGACTAGTCATAGGCAGGAGGGGTCCCCAGGACTAGTCATAGGCAGGAGGGGTCTCCAGGACTAGTCATAGACAGGAGGGGTACAGAACTACTCACCATCACCCTGGACCCCACGGGCTTACACCGAGGCCCCCGTCTCTGCTCGCTTTCCCAACACACCACTTACCCCTTTCAGACGTGGTTGCGCGCCTGGATGATATGTCTCTCCAGTTGCACCGTCTCACTACTGAACTACATGACCTGAAAGCCCTCTCAAATGATCTTTTCCCCGTGATCAGCTCCTTCCTCACCTCCGCAAATCTGCCCAGAGCCCCCCCTAGGGTTAGAGATCATATGGGCCAGCTTTTAGCCCCCTCTGTCTCGAAAACCATACCCCTACCTAATGCGCCCTCCCGCCCCAGAAGATTTGAGACCTACCTGGCGTCCAATGATCTCAATGACCTTCACAACTCATACTCTAATAGCTCCAACTCCAACATGATCCCGCCGAAACAAATACAAACTATCCATTCTAACCCGAACAGAGAACCTCCCCACAAGATTAGTCATCAATAAAGACAACCTCACAAGAGTGAAAGTCATCCAGACTCCTTCCCCTATAAATCCGTTACGACTTAAATGTGTTCTACTCAATTGCAGGTCAGCCAGTAAACACGCCTCGATATCTTCGACCTCATCCAACACAATGACTTAGACATTATCATCCTCACTGAAACTTGTCTAAATCCCACCTCTACTCCTATCTTAGACCTCCTAGTACCTCCTACTCACGACATAATTAGGCTAGACAGAGTTTGGAAGCTGGTTGGTGGCCTAGCTTGTATTCACAGGAACAAACTCTCGATTTCTCTCTTGGAGTCATCTACGCCTTCCTCCTGTGAATACCTCTGTCTCAGCATCTCAAGTAATAACCTGCCGGTTTGCAAACTTCACACTTTTTATCACCCCCCGGGAGACAATCTCCCCTTCATCGAGCAACTAATGGAAATCATCTCTGGCAATGTCGACTCAGCCGTGTCCCAAATCTTCCTTGGTGATTTCAACCTTCACTGGTCTAACCCCAATGACCATGCTGTATCTTGCCTCAAATCATTCTTAACTGATCAAGAACTGATTCAGCACTGTGACCAACCTACTCATAATAAAGGAGAAACTCTAGACCTCATTATCTCGAAAGGGCAGACCATCACTCTGGATACCATTACCCCATGCGATTGGTCCGACCACCACTGCATCCTCTTTTATATTAACAGGGAGGTGTCGATGAGGAAGGTTCAGCCAACGAAATCAAAGATCTGGAAAAGGGACCTCAGATCAATAAACTCAGATGAACTAGCAGCCCACAGTAAATCTGTCCTCTCCTCCCAAACTGACTTGGTTGAGGTTCAGCTACTCACCGACTCCTACAACTTGACCATCTCCAACTTCATGGATGACATTGCACCACTCCAACAAAAAAATGCCTCAACAAAAATATCCAAACCGTGGTACAATGACAATTTAAACACGGAACGCAGCAACCTCAGGGCAGTTGAACGTTCCTGGAGATCCAAACCCTCCTTGGAACAACTAAAACTCCTTAGAGAGGTTAGAAGCTTCTACAACAAACAAATCAAGTGCAAACCGCCCCAAGAAACTTTTCGAATTGGTCAAACAGCAATCAGTGGTAGGTCCAAACCTCTCTGACTCTGGAGGCAGCCCACCCTCATGCGACAATCTTGCTGCTTTCATTGAGAAATCAAGACTCGTACCCATAGATCTCGCCTCTAAGAAGGCTCTCCTGCCATCCTCAGGGTCCGCACCACCCCTTGACCTCTTAGAAAAATGCAAACCTATCAGCCTGAACACTAAGAACAACGCGTCATGGGGCACCTTTACCACATTCAGTGAAAAAGACATCAACAAGATTCTTCATAATATCAACCCATCTAACCACTTCAATGACCCGTTGGCCCCGGCCATCTTCAAAGAAATCAAGAACGTACTCATCCCCACCTGGACAAGGATTGTAAACGCTTCTCTATCACAAGGCACGATCCCTGACTGCCTAAAAGCAGCTCAGGTGTCACCTATACTAAAAAAAACTAACGCAGATAAAGCTGACCTCAATAACTTCTGCCCTATCTCCAACATCCCCACCCTAGCTAAATTCCTAGAAAAATGCGTACAATCCCAACTTTGTGCTCACATAGAAAACTTCCAACTCCTAGATCAGCATCAATCAGGCTTTCGGAAGGGGCACAGTACCGAGTCGGTTCTCACTCACGTTATGGATGACATCTTAAAAATGCTTGACCAAAATGATTCATGCCTCCTAATCCTCCTTGACCTTTCCTCCACATTCGACACGGTTAATCATGACAATCTCCTTTCCATTCTGAAGAATAGGATGGGTTTCTCTTGTCGGGTGCTACAATGGTTCTCGTCCTTCCTCCACCACAGATCACAAAGAGTCAAGGCAAACCACTCCCTCTCCCAGCCCTCTCCAGTACTCATGGGTGTCCCCCACGGGTCAGCCCTATCTCCTATCCTCTTCAATCTTTTCTTGGAACCATTAGCTAATTCTCTAAATTCCATAAACATTCTTTTCCATATGTATGCGGACGATATGCAACTTTATCAGAAAATCTCATCCCCGGATGACATCATCTCACTCAACTCTACCCTAACGTCTACGCAAAATTGGTTAACTGAGAACCAACTCCTGCTCAACACCTCCAAAACTGAATTCCTTCTCATCTCGCCTCCGAACCACGTCCCCAAGCTAGACCTTTGGCTAAATCACCTCACTGCTTTCAACTGCACCCCTCTCATCATAGACTCTGCCAAATCCCTCGGAATCACCCTGGACAAGCACCTGAATATGAAAAATCACATCAGCAATGTGTGCAAGGGAGCTAATCACTTGATGAGGACACTTAGAAAAATCAAATTATTCCTTCCACAATCCGATTTCAAGCAGGTGGTCCAAGGGCTTGTCTTGCCGAGGCTTGACTACGGCAGCGCTACGCTCTATGGCCTTCCCAAATACACCCTGGCTCCACTAAGGGCATCACTGAACGCTGCGGCTAGATTGGTGACTGGTACCAAACGAAATGAGCACATATCTCCAGTCCTAAAATCCCTTAAATGGTTGCCCTACGAAGCGCGAATTCAGTTAAAGGTTGCTGTTCTGGTGCACAAAGCTCTGCATCTCCAAACTCCCAGGTACCTAGCGCAAAAGCTTGAATTATCCTGTGGTGGTAGAGCCTCAAGAAGCGCTAACACTTTCCTCCTGAAACCGCTCATCCTTAGCAAAAAGAGAATTTGTCACCGAGCCTTCTCCGGCGCTGCCCCAAAGATATGGAACTCTCTTCCACCGGAAGTACGCCGAATCTCCTCAACGACTGCTTTCAAACTGGAAGCCAAAAGATTCCTAATGAATAAATTCTTACCTTAATTGGGCTAGGTTCACCTGCTCGAAGCCATTGATCCTACATCCATTGTACCAACATTTGATGCTGCTCTTCCTTACCGCATAGTGTGCCTCCCTGCGTAGCCTGCTATATACCTGTTTACTGTATTACTCTTCCTGTCTAATTTGCCTTGTAATTATGTGATTTTTCCTGTTTTTGTATCTTACTTGATGTCGACATTTCTTTTATGTCCTTCCTTCCATCCTTTTTGTAAAGCGCTCTGATATCCTTCGGGATCTTGTTCGCGCTATATAAAACTTTATAAATAAATAGACAGGAGGGGTCTACAGGACTAGTCATAGACAGGAGGAGTCTACAGGACTAGTCATAGACAGGAGGGGTCCACAGGACTAGTCATAGGCAAGAGGGATCCACAGGACTAGTCATAGACAGGAGGGGTCCACAGGACTAGACCTAGGCAGGAGGAGTCCACAGGACTAGCCATAGGCAAGAGGGGTCCACAGGACAAGTCATAGACAGGAGGGGTCCACAGGACTAGACCTAGGCAGGAGGAGTCCCCAGGACTAGCCATAGGCAAGAGGGGTCCACAGGACAAGTCATAGACAGGAGGGGTCCACAGGACTAGGCCTAGGCAGGAGGAGTCCACAGGAATAGTCATAGGCAGGATGGGTCCACAGATGGAGCTGGAGAGCTACATGCAGAACCGATCACACATAGGGGCAGCAGGTTTTTCATTACATGATCCTTAGCTCTTCATAGTGCTCTGGCCTGGAGGGGGCCTTTAGACCTGGGCCGATGGGGTTCACCACCCCTAGATCTGTCCCGATAAGAGTATCCACTCTCTGGATCTGGGCCGATGGGTGTCTCAACCCTCTGGGTCGATGGGTGTCTCAACCCTCTGGGTCGATGGGTGTCTCAACCCTCTGGGTCGATGGGTGTCTCAACCCTCTGGGTCGATGGGTGTCTCAACCCTCTGGGTCGATGGGTGTCTCAACCCTCTGGGTCGATGGGTGTCTCAACCCTCTGGGTCGATGGGTGTCTCAACCCTCTGGGTCGATGGGTGTCTCAACCCTCTGGGTCGATGGGTGTCTCAACCCTCTGGGTCGATGGGTGTCTCAACTCTCTGGGTCGATGGGTGTCTCAACTCTCTGGGTCGATGGGTGTCTCAACTCTCTGGGTCGATGGGTGTCTCAACTCTCTGGGTCGATGGGTGTCTCAACTCTCTGGGTCGATGGGTGTCTCAACCCTCTGGGTCGATGGGTGTCTCAACCCTCTGGGTCGATGGGTGTCTCAACCCTTTGGGTCGATGGGTGTCTCAACCCTTTGGGTCGATGGGTGTCTCAACCCTCTGGGTCTGAGTCGATGGGTGTCTCAACCCTCTGGGTCGATGGGTGTCTCAACCCTCTGGGTCGATGGGTGTCTCAACCCTCTGGGTCGATGGGTGTCTCAACCCTCTGGGTCGATGGGTGTCTCAACCCTCTGGGTCTGGGTCGATGGGTGTCTCAACCCTCTGGGTCTGGGTCGATGAGTGTCTCAACCCTCTGGGTCTGGGCCGATGAGTGTCTCAACCCCCTGGGTCTGGGCCGATGAGTGTCTCAACCCTCTGGGTCTGGGCCGATGAGTGTCTCAACCCTCTGGGTCTGGGTCGATGCAGTTCTTCACCTTCTGGATCTGGGCCAATGGGGGAGGAGGGGGTGCTTCCATTTTCAGGATTTGAGCCAATAGGAGTCTTCACCTTCAGGTCCTTGGCTGATAAGGGCCTCCCCCTTCTGGACCAGGGATGATGGGGGTCCCCACCATTTAGATCTGGACGGATGGGGTTGTCTCCACCTTCTGGACCTGAGCGGATGGGGGTCTCCCTCTTCTGAACCTGGGCGGATGGGGGTCTCCCTCTTCTGAACCTGGACTGATGGGGGTCTCCACCATTTGGATCTGGGCTGATAGGGGTCTCTTCCTTCTGGACGTGGGCTGATGGGGGTTCGCCATTTTCTGGACCTGGGCTGATCGTGGTCTCCACAGTCTGGATGTGGGTTGATGGGGGTCTCCACCATTTGGATCTTGGCTGTTAGGGGCCTCCACTTTCTGGATCTCAGCAGATGGGGCCCTCCCCCTTCTGGATCTCAGCAGATGGGGCCCTCCCCCTTCTGGATCTCAGCAGATGGGGCCCTCCCCCTTCTGGATCTCAGCAGATGGGGCCCTCCCCCTTCTGGACCTGGGCTGTTAGGGGTCTCCCTCTTCTGGATCTGGATTGATAGGGGTCTCCCTCTTCTGGACCTGGGCTGATAGTGGTCTCCTTTTTCTTTACCTGGATTGATAGTGGGCTCCCTCTTCTGGATCTGCATTGATAGTGGGCTCCCTCTTCTGGATCTGGGCTGATAGTGGGCTCCCTCTTCTGGACCTGGGCTGATAGTGGGCTCCCTCTACTGGACCTGGGCTGATAGTGGGCTCCCTCTACTGGACCTGGGCTGATAGTGGGCTCCCTCTACTGGACCTGGGCTGATAGTGGTCTCCCTCTTCTGGACCTGGATTGATAGGGGTCTCCCTCTTCTGGATCTGGATTGATAGTGGGCGCCCTCTTCTGGATCTGGGCTGATAGTGGTCGCCCTCTTCTGGATCTGGGCTGATAGTGGGCTCCCTCTTCTGGATCTGGATTGATAGTGGGCTCCCTCTTCTGGATCTAGATTGATAGTGGGCTCCCTCTTCTGGATCTGGATTGATAGGGGGCTCCCTCTTTTGGATCTGGATTGATAGTGGGCTCCCTCTTCTGGATCTGGGCTGATAGTGGTCGCCCTCTTCTGGATCTGGGCTGATAGTGGGCTCCCTCTTCTGGATCTGGATTGATAGTGGGCTCCCTCTTCTGGACCTGGGCTGATAGTGGGCTCCCTCTTCTGGACCTGGGCTGATAGTGGGCTCCCTCTTCTGGACCTGGGCTGATAGTGGGCTCCCTCTTCTGGATCTGGGCTGATAGGGGTCTCCCTCTTCTGGATCTGGGCTGATAGGGGTCTCCCTCTTCTGGATCTGGACCCTCTTCTGGATCTGGGCTGATAGGGGTCTCCCTCTTCTGGATCTGGATTGATAGGGGTCTCCCTCTTCTGGACCTGGGCTGATAGTGGGCTCCCTCTTCTGGACCTGGGCTGATAGTGGGCTCCCTCTTCTGGACCTGGGCTGATAGTGGTCTCCCTCTTCTGGATCTGGATTGATCGTGGGCTCCCTCTTCTGGATCTGGATTGATCGTGGGCTCCTCTTCTGGATCTGGATTGATCGTGGGCTCCCTCTTCTGGATCTGGATTGATAGGGGTCTCCCTCATCTGGACCTGGGCTGATAGTGGGCTCCCTCTTCTGGATCTGGATTGATAGTGGGCTCCCTCTTCTGGATCTGGATTGATAGGGGGCTCCCTCTTCTGGACCTGGGCTGATAGTGGGCTCCCTCTTCTGGACCTGGGCTGATAGTGGGCTCCCTCTTCTGGACCTGGGCTGATAGTGGGCTCCCTCTTCTGGATCTGGGCTGATAGTGGGCTCCCTCTTATGGACCTGGGCTGATAGTGGGCTCCTCTTCTGGACCTGGGCTGATAGTGGGCTCCCTCTTCTGGATCTGGATTGATAGGGGTCTCCCTCTTCTGGATCTGGATTGATAGTGGTCGCCCTCTTCTGGATCTGGGCTGATAGTGGTCGCCCTCTTCTGGATCTGGGCTGATGGTGGGCTCCCTCTTCTGGATCGATGGTGGGCTCCCTCTTCTGGATCGATAGTGGGCTCCCTCTTCTGGATCTGGATTGATAGGGGTCTCCCTCTTCTGGATCTGGATTGATAGGGGTCTCCCTCTTCTGGATCTGGATTGATAGGGGTCTCCCTCTTCTGGATCTGGATTGATAGTGGGCTCCCTCTTCTGGATCTGGGCTGATAGTGGGCGCCCTCTTCTGGATCTGGGCTGATAGTGGGCTCCCTCTTCTGGATCTGGATTGATAGTGGGCTCCCTCTTCTGGATCTGGATTGATAGTGGGCTCCCTCTTCTGGATCTGGGCTGATAGTGGGCTCCTCTTCTGGACCTGGGCTGATAGTGGGCTCCCTCTTCTGGACCTGGGCTGATAGTGGGCTCCTCTTCTGGACCTGGGCTGATAGGGGTCTCCCTCTTCTGGATCTGGATTGATAGGGGTCTCCCTCTTCTGGATCTGGATTGATAGGGGTCTCCCTCTTCTGGATCTGGGCTGATAGTGGGCTCCCTCTTCTGGACCTGGGCTGATAGTGGGCTCCCTCTTCTGGACCTGGGCTGATAGTGGGCTCCCTCTTCTGGACCTGGGCTGATAGTGGGCTCCTCTTCTGGATCTGGGCTGATAGTGGTCTCCCTCTTCTGGATCTGGATTGATAGGGGTCTCCATCTTCTGGATCTGGGCTGATAGGGGTCTCCCTCTTCTGGATCTGGGCTGATAGGGGTCTCCCTCTTCTGGATCTGGGCTGATAGGGGTCTCCCTCTTCTGGATTGATAGTGGTCTCCCTCTTCTGGATCTGGGCTGATAGTGGGCTCCCTCTTCTGGATCTGGGCTGATAGTGGTCGCCCTCTTCTGGATCTGGGCTGATAGTGGGCTCCCTCTTCTGGATCTGGATTGATAGTGGGCTCCCTCTTCTGGACCTGGGCTGATAGTGGGCTCCCTCTTCTGGACCTGGGCTGATAGTGGGCTCCCTCTTCTGGACCTGGGCTGATAGTGGGCTCCCTCTTCTGGATCTGGGCTGATAGGGGTCTCCCTCTTCTGGATCTGGGCTGATAGGGGTCTCCCTCTTCTGGATCTGGATTGATAGGGGTCTCTCTCTTCTGGACCTGGGCTGATAGTGGGCTCCCTCTTCTGGACCTGGGCTGATAGTGGGCTCCCTCTTCTGGACCTGGGCTGATAGTGGTCTCCCTCTTCTGGATCTGGATTGATCGTGGGCTCCCTCTTCTGGATCTGGATTGATCGTGGGCTCCTCTTCTGGATCTGGATTGATCGTGGGCTCCCTCTTCTGGATCTGGATTGATAGGGGTCTCCCTCATCTGGACCTGGGCTGATAGTGGGCTCCCTCTTCTGGATCTGGATTGATAGTGGGCTCCCTCTTCTGGATCTGGATTGATAGGGGGCTCCCTCTTCTGGACCTGGGCTGATAGTGGGCTCCCTCTTCTGGACCTGGGCTGATAGTGGGCTCCCTCTTCTGGACCTGGGCTGATAGTGGGCTCCCTCTTCTGGATCTGGGCTGATAGTGGGCTCCCTCTTATGGACCTGGGCTGATAGTGGGCTCCTCTTCTGGACCTGGGCTGATAGTGGGCTCCCTCTTCTGGATCTGGATTGATAGGGGTCTCCCTCTTCTGGATCTGGATTGATAGTGGTCGCCCTCTTCTGGATCTGGGCTGATAGTGGTCGCCCTCTTCTGGATCTGGGCTGATGGTGGGCTCCCTCTTCTGGATCGATGGTGGGCTCCCTCTTCTGGATCGATAGTGGGCTCCCTCTTCTGGATCTGGATTGATAGGGGTCTCCCTCTTCTGGATCTGGATTGATAGGGGTCTCCCTCTTCTGGATCTGGATTGATAGGGGTCTCCCTCTTCTGGATCTGGATTGATAGTGGGCTCCCTCTTCTGGATCTGGGCTGATAGTGGGCGCCCTCTTCTGGATCTGGGCTGATAGTGGGCTCCCTCTTCTGGATCTGGATTGATAGTGGGCTCCCTCTTCTGGATCTGGATTGATAGTGGGCTCCCTCTTCTGGATCTGGGCTGATAGTGGGCTCCCTCTTCTGGACCTGGGCTGATAGTGGGCTCCCTCTTCTGGACCTGGGCTGATAGTGGGCTCCCTCTTCTGGACCTGGGCTGATAGGGGTCTCCCTCTTCTGGATCTGGATTGATAGGGGTCTCCCTCTTCTGGATCTGGATTGATAGGGGTCTCCCTCTTCTGGATCTGGGCTGATAGTGGGCTCCCTCTTCTGGACCTGGGCTGATAGTGGGCTCCCTCTTCTGGACCTGGGCTGATAGTGGGCTCCCTCTTCTGGATCTGGGCTGATAGTGGTCTCCCTCTTCTGGATCTGGATTGATAGGGGTCTCCATCTTCTGGATCTGGGCTGATAGGGGTCTCCCTCTTCTGGATCTAGGCTGATAGGGGTCTCCCTCTTCTGGATCTGGGCTGATAGGGGTCTCCCTCTTCTGGATTGATAGTGGTCTCCCTCTTCTGGATCTGGGCTGATAGTGGTCTCCCTCTTCTGGACCTGGGCTGATAGTTGTCTCCCTCTTCTGGACCTGGGCTGATAGTGGTCTCCCTCTTCTGGATCTGAATTGATAGGGGGCTCCCTCTTCTGGATCTGGGCTGATAGTGGGCTCCCTCTTCTGGACCTGGGCTGATAGTGGGCTCCCTCTTCTGGACCTGGGCTGATAGTGGGCTCCCTCTTCTGGACCTGGGCTGATAGTGGGCTCCCTCTTCTGGATCTGGGCTGATAGTGGTCTCCCTCTTCTGGATCTGGATTGATAGGGGTCTCCCTCTTCTGGATCTGGATTGATAGTGGGCTCCCTCTTCTGGACCTGGGCTGATAGTGGGCTCCCTCTTCTGGACCTGGGCTGATAGTGGGCTCCCTCTTCTGGACCTGGGCTGATAGTGGGCTCCCTCTTCTTGTCCTGGGATGATAGTGGGCTCCCTCTTCTGGACCTGGGCTGATAGTGGGCTCCCTCTTCTGGACCTGGGCTGATAGTCTGCTCCCTCTTCTGGATCTGGGCTAAAGGGCTCTTGCCCTTCTGGCACTTCACACATTATTAAGGCTACTTTTCCTACTGAGACAGCCCTTGTTAGGAAGTCTGCGTGGACTCTTTTCACAGAATAAAAGCGGCATGATCCGGAACTAGACGAACAGGTACTCACCTTCCTCCAGGCGAGTTTTGGGTCGTGGGACCCTGAGCCAGAACAGGACAGGTCCAAGTCACCACCAAGTGAGACGGTTGTGGCTTTGGCTGGAACCAGACGCAGTGGATCAAGATCTGGGGGAAAAGGAAAGATGTGAACCCGTGTAAGAAACACGACATGAGCCAGAAAAGATAGGATGGGAGCAAAAAAGAGACGAGAGGGGGGCAGGTGCGAAGAAAGAGCAGAAACTAAGAGAAGCAAAGACAAGATGTGTGTAAAGAGAACAAGAATAAATGAGATCAGGAGGAACAGAAGCAAAGAGAGGACAGGGTGGGAGCAAAGAGAACAAGACAGGGTGGGACGAGAGAGAAGAAGACAACATGGGAACAGAGAGAAGACATGGTGGGACCAGAGAGAAGAAGACAACATGGGAACAGAGAGAAGACAAGGTGGGAAACAGAGAGAAGACAAGGTGGGAACAGAGAGAAGACAAGGTGGGAACAGAGAGAACAAGACAAGATGGGAAGAGAGGGAAGACAGGGTGGGGAGAGAGAGAAGACAGGGTGGGAACAGAGAGAAGAAGACAATATGGGAACAGAGAGAAGACAAGGTGGGAACAAAGAGAACAAGATAGGAACAGAGAGAACAAAATAATATGGGAAGAGAGAGAAGACATGGTGGGAACAGAGAGAAGAAGACAATATGTGAACAGAGAAGACAGGGTGGGAACAAAGAGGATAAATGGGAACATAGAGAAGGCAGGGTGGGAACAAAGAGAACAAGATAATATTGGAAGAGAGAGAAGACAGGGTGGGGGCAAAGAGCAGAAGACAATATGAGAACAGAGAAAAGACAAAATGAGAGCAGGAGAAAAGGAATAAGAAAAGGTGGGAGCAGAGACAGCGTGAAGGCAGCAGGGACAAGATGTGAACTGGATCAAAGAGGTCAAGGGAAGATGAGGGCAAGTGCAATGAATACTTCCAGGGTCACAACAAAGTAGCAACCTGTCATAAGCCAGCTCCATACAATAAAATAAATACTAGAGGCAGGTTAAAAAACACGGCTCTGAAGAAAACGAGGCACATTTCTTCATGGATTCACTGGGAGGCGGTTTAAGACTCACAACACCGGCCCTATGGGGTCTTCGGAACTCTGAGTGCCCTCTTGAAGTAACTGCTGTGTCAAGATCTTGACCCCTGTAGCGCCCCGAGGAGATGAGTGCCTGGAATGGGCTCTCGGAGTATATTTCAATGTCCGAAAGTGGACGGGCTGTCGGTCTGGGGCAGAGGTTGCCCAGGCCGGACAGAATCAGGGCAGTGACACTGGTGCATGAGGTCTCCGAGGTGTGGTGAGGTCTGAGCTCCTAGACTCTGACCTTCTGACGTCACTCAGCAGCAGAGGGGCTCAGGACTCTTCAGTGTCTTGTTTCAAGTCTTAACTAAGGCATGAGCGCGCGCAGCGCCCCAGGGCACCCCTCCGCATGTGCTGCTCTCTTCCATTCATCCATGAACATTCTTGAGCACTGAGTGGCTGCCCTCACTGCACAACCATGACTGAAGGACAAGGAAGTGCCTTTTATGGGAGCCCTTGAAAAACATGCGCCGCCTCCCCAATCTGCAGACCACAGCGCTGTGCCCATGCGTCTGGGCACAAGCACCGAACCCTTCTGCATTGGGCACGCTGGACACTTTCCTCTAGTTGGAAAGCAGCCCTTGCCTCTTGTCTCTGTAACCAGGCAGCTCCCCTCCCCCCCACCACCCTCCCTCCCCCCCCCCCCCCCCCACCAGAGCAGAGCGACAACAGCTCTCAAGGCAGCCAGTTTCCAGCCAAACTGTGAGTAACATATGCAGGGCACAGGATTTGCGCCTGAGCGACCAAGGAGAAGAAAGGCAGCAAACTCCACAAGTCTATCAGCATGGAGAGGAGGTGCCAAGGGCACCCTTGGGCACAGAGGGCACTGGCCTTTTGAATGGCTCACTACCATACCAAGCTCTTCGCTCTGTTGTTCTATGAGCGATGCCAAGGGCACCCTTGGCACAGAGGGCATTGCCCTCTTGTGGGACTCACTACCCTGCCAGGCTCTTCACCCTTGGGCACAGAGGGCACTGGCCGCTTCTGGGACTCTTCCCTCTGTTGCTCTACGAGGGATGCCAATGGCACCCTTGGGCACAGAGGGCAATGGCCTCTTCTGGGACTCTTCCCTCTGTTGTTCTACGACGGATGCCAAGGGCACCCTTGGGCAGAGAGGGCACTGGCCTCTTCTGGGACTCTTCCCTCTGTTGCTCTACGAGGGATGCAAATGGCACCCTTGGGCACAGAGGGCACTGGCCTCTTCTGGGACTCTTCCCTCTGTTGCTCTACGAGGGATGCCAATGGCACCTTTGGGCACAGAGGGCACTGGCACTCTTCCCTCTGTTGCTCTACGATGGGCAAAGAGAGCACAGGCCTCTTCTGGGACTCTTCACTCTGTTGTTCTACGACGGATGCCAAGGGCACCCTTGGGCAGAGAGGGCACTGGCACTCTTCCCTCTGTTGCTCTACGAGGGATGCCAATGGCACCCTTGGGCACAGAGGGCACTGGCCTCTTCTGGGACTCTTCCCTCTGTTGTTCTACGAGGGATGCCAAGGGCACCCTTGGGCAGAGAGGGCACTGGCCTCTTCTGGGACTCTTCCCTCTGTTGTTCTACAAGGGATGCCAAGGGCACCCTTGGGCAGAGGGCACTGGCCTCTTCTGGGACTCTTCCCTCTGTTGTTCTACAAGGGATGCCAAGGGCACCCTTGGGCAGAGAGGGCACTGGCCTCTTCTGGGACTCTTCCTCTGTTGTTCTACAAGGGATGCCAAGGGCACCCTTGGGCAGAGAGGGCACTGGCCTCTTCTGGGACTCTTCCCTCTGTTGTTCTACAAGGGATGCCAAGGGCACCCTTGGGCAGAGAGGGCACTGGCCTCTTCTGGGACTCTTCCCTCTGTTGTTCTACAAGGGATGCCAAGGGCACCCTTGGGCAGAGAGGGCACTGGCCTCTTCTGGGACTCTTCCCTCTGTTGTTCTACAAGGGATGCCAATGGCACCCTTGGGCAGAGAGGGCACTGGCCTCTTCCCTCTGTTGTTCTACGAGGGATGCCAAGGGCACCCTTGGGCAGAGAGGGCACTGGCCTCTTCCCTCTGTTGTTCTACGAGGGATGCCAAGGGCACCCTTGGGCAGAGAGGGCACTGGCCTCTTCTGGGACTCTTCACTCTGTTGTTCTATGAGGACAAAAAGAGAACACGTTGCAAGTCATCCGGACTGTCTGGGGAGGGAGGATCTGGGGAGGGGTCAGCCACAGTGAAGATCGGGTAAACATGGCAACTTTATTCAAAATCCAGTATGAGACTGCCAGTGCTCTAGAAGATGGCAGCGCCCCCATACATATACAACGCTTGTGCTCGAGAAGATGGCAGCGCCCCATACATATACAACGCTTGTGCTCTAGAAGATGGCAGCGCCCCATACATATACAACGCTTGTGCTCTAGAAGATGGCAGCGCCCCCATACATGTACAACGCTTGTGCTCTAGAAGATGGCAGCGCCCCCATACATGTACAACACTTGTGCTCTAGAAGATGGCAGCGCCCCCATACATATACAACGCTTGTGCTCTAGAAGACGGCAGCGCCCCATACATATACAACGCTTGTGCTCTAGAAGATGGCAGCGCCCCATACATATACGCTTGTGCTCTAGAAGATGGCAGCGCCCCATACATGTACAACGCTTGTGCTCTAGAAGATGGCAGCGCCCCATACATATACGCTTGTGCTCTAGAAGATGGCAGCGCCCCATACATATACAACG
Source organism: Calotriton arnoldi (assembly GCA_963921515.1). NCBI lineage: Eukaryota > Metazoa > Chordata > Amphibia > Caudata > Salamandridae > Calotriton > Calotriton arnoldi. The sequence continues at coordinate 476,378 of CAWUFW010011506.1, read as the reverse complement.
CTTGTGCTCTAGAAGATGGCAGCGCCCCATACATATACAACGCTTGTGCTCTAGAAGATGGCAGCGCCCCCATACATGTACAACGCTTGTGCTCTAGAAGATGGCAGCGCACCCATACATATAGACCGCTTGTGCTCTAGAAGATGGCAGCACCCCCATATATGTACAACGCTTGTGCTCTAGAAGATGGCAGTGCCCCCATACATGTACAACGCTCCTCGTGCTCTAGAAGATGGCAGCGCCCCCATACATGTACAACGCTTGTGCTCTAGAAGATGGCAGCGCCCCATACATATACAACGCTTGTGCTCTAGAAGATGGCAGCGCCCCATACATATACAACGCTTGTGCTCTAGAAGATGGCAGCGCCCCCATACATGTACAACGCTTGTGCTCTAGAAGATGGCAGCGCCCCATACATGTACAACGCTTGTGCTCTAGAAGATGGCAGCGCCCCATACATATACAACGCTTGTGCTCTAGAAGACGGCAGCGCCCATACATATACAACGCTTGTGCTCTAGAAGATGGCAGCGCCCATACATATACGCTTGTGCTCTAGAAGATGGCAGCGCCCATACATGTACAACGCTTGTGCTCTAGAAGATGGCAGCGCCCATACATATACGCTTGTGCTCTAGAAGATGGCAGCGCCCCATACATATACAACGCTTGTGCTCTAGAAGATGGCAGCGCCCCATACATATACAACGCTTGTGCTCTAGAAGATGGCAGCGCCCCATACATGTACAACGCTTGTGCTCTAGAAGATGGCAGCGCCCCCATACATGTACAACGCTTGTGCTCTAGAAGATGGCAGCGCCCCATACATATACAACGCTTGTGCTCTAGAAGACGGCAGCGCCCCATACATATACAACGCTTGTGCTCTAGAAGATGGCAGCGCCCCATACATATACGCTTGTGCTCTAGAAGATGGCAGCGCCCCATACATATACGCTTGTGCTCTAGAAGATGGCAGCGCCCCATACATGTACAACGCTTGTGCTCTAGAAGATGGCAGCGCCCATACATATACGCTTGTGCTCTAGAAGATGGCAGCGCCCATACATATACAACGCTTGTGCTCTAGAAGATGGCAGCGCCCATACATATACAACGCTTGTGCTCTAGAAGATGGCAGCGCCCCATACATGTACAACGCTTGTGCTTCTAGAAGATGGCAGCGCCCCATACATATAGACCGCTTGTGCTCTAGAAGATGGCAGCACCCCCATATATGTACAACGCTTGTGCTCTAGAAGATGGCAGTGCCCCCATACATGTACAACGCTCCTCGTGCTCTAGAAGATGGCAGCGCCCCATACATGTACAACGCTTGTGCTTCTAGAAGATGGCAGCGCCCCATACATGTACAACGCTTGTGCTCTAGAAGATGGCAGCGCCCCATACATATACAACGCTTGTGCTCTAGAAGATGGCAGCGCCCCAAACATGTACAACGCTTGTGCTCTAGAAGATGGCAGCGCCCCCATACATGTACAACGCTTGTGCTCTAGATTAGAAGATGGCAGCGCCCCCATACATGTACAACGCTCCTCGAGCTCTAGAAGATGGCAGCGCCCCCATACATGTACAACGCTTGTGCTCTAGAAGATGGCAGCGCCCCCATACATATACAACGCTTGTGCTCTAGAAGATGGCAGCGCCCCCATACATGTACAACGCTCCTTGTGCTCTAGAAGATGGCAGCGCCCCCATACATGTACAACGCTTGTGCTCTAGAAGATGGCAGCGCCTCCATACATATACAACGCTTGTGCTCTAGAAGATGGAAGCGCCACATACATGTACAACGCTCCTCATGCTCTAGAAGACAGCTGTTCCCCTTACATGTACAAGTCTCCCAGTACTCTAGAAGACGGGTGCTCCCCATAAATGTTCTTGGCTCCCAGAGCTCTACAAGGCAGCTGCTCCCCCATCCATGTACTAGGCTGCCAGTGCTCTAGAAGACGGGTGCTCCCCATACATATACGAGGGCAGACTTCCAGTGCTCTAGAAAATTGCTAATTCCTATACATGTACTAGTCTGTTCCCAGTGCTCAAGAAGATGGCTGTTCCCCTTACATGTATGAAGAAGCTCCCAGTGCTCTAGAACATGGCTGGCCCTCAAACACATACAATGGAATGCTCCCAGTGTTCTAGAAAGCAGCTGCTTCCCATAGAAGTGTGATGGAAGGCTGCCAGTGCTCTACAATGCAGTTGCTCCTCATACATGTATGAGGCTCCCCATGCTCTTGAATGTGAGGTTTCTGCAAATATGTACGACAGAGGGATCCCATTGCTCTAGAGAAGAGCTGCTCCCTGTAGATGTATGATGAAGGTGCTCTAAGGCCTCTAGAAGACAGCTGGTCCCAACACATATACGACGGAAGGCTCCCAGTGCTCTATAAGGAGGCTGCTCCCAATACATATACGACGGAAGGCTCCCAGTGCTCTATAAGGAGGCTGCTCCCAATACATATACGACGGAAGGCTCCCAGTGCTCTATAAGGAGGCTGCTCCCAATACATATACTATGGAAGGCTCCCACTGCTCTATAAGGAGGCTGCTCCCAACACATATACGACGGAAGCTCCCAGTGCTCTATAAGGAGGCTGCTCCCAATACATATACAATGGAAGGCTCCCACTGCTCTATAAGGAGGCGGCTCCCAATACATATACGACGGAGGGCTCTCAGTGCTCTATAAGGAGTCTGCCCCCAATACATATACAATGTAAGGCTCCCAGTGCTCTATAAGGAGGCTGCTCCCAATAAATATACAGTGTAAGGCTCTCAGTGCTCTATAAGGAGTCTGCCCCCAATACATATACAATGTAAGGCTCTCAGTGCTCTATAAGGAGTCTGCCCCCAATACATATACAATGTAAGGCTCTCAGTGCTCTATAAGGAGTCTGCCCCCAATACATATACAATGTAAGGCTCCCAGTGCTCTATAAGGAGGCTGCTCCCAATACATATACAACAGAAGGCTCCCAGTCCTCTATAAGGAGGCTGCTCCCAATACATATACAATGGAAGGCTCCCAGTCTTCTATAAGGAGGCTGCTCCCAATACATATACAATGGAAGGCTCCCAGTGCTCTATAAGGAAGCTGCTCCCAATACATATACAGTGTAAGGCTCCCAGTGCTCTAAAGGGAGTCTGCTCCCAATACATATACAATAGAGGGCTCCCAGTGCTCTATAAGGAGTCTGCCCCCAATACATATACGAGGGAGGGCTCCCAGTGCTCTATAAGGAGGCTGCTCCCAATACATATACGACGGAAGGCTCCCAGTGCTCTATAAGGAGTCTGCCCCCAATACATATACGATAGAATGCTCCCAGTCCTCTATAAGGAGGCTGCTCCCAATACATATACAATAGAAGGCTCCCAGTGCTCTATAAGGAGGCTGCTCCCAATACATATACGACGGAGGGCTCCCAGTGCTCTATAAGGAGTCTGCTCCCAATACATATACAGTGTAAGGCTCCCAGTGCTCTTAAGGGAGTCTGCTCCCAAAACATATACGATAGAAGGCTCCCAGTCCTCTATAAGGAGGCTGCTCCCAATACATATACGACAGAAGGCTCCCAGTGCCCTATAGGGAGGTTGCTCCCAATACATATACGCAAAAGAAACAATTGATGGACGGAATGCTGGACAATGCAAACATTCACCCCCAGTCACAAAGATCTGGGTTAAATCCATCATTCTTTTGCTCACCACACCACCCCAGTTTGGACCCAGCCATATGCAAATCAGTCTTGACCCTGTTCCTTGTGGGAACAGTCCAGCCCGAACTGCCAAGCCAGGTCCTCCCTGGATCGGAAACAAGCATCCTAGGACCGGTTTCAGGGCATCACCCTTCTTCAGCCAGGCTAGCTTGAATCCAGTGGTGTAGTGAGCACGGGACCCACGTCTGGGAGGACCTGGCTTGGCAGTTCGGGCTGGACTGTTCCCATGAGGCACAGGGTCAAGACTGATTTGCATATGGCCAGGTCTAAACTGGGGTGGCATGGTGAGCAAAAGAATGATGGATTTAACCCAGATTTCTTGACTGGTGGTGAATGTTTTGATTTGTTCTGCATTCCGTCCATCAATTGTGTGTCTTTTGCCCAATACATATACAACAGAAGGCTCCCAGTGCTCTATAAGGAGGCTGCTCTCAATACATATATGACGGACGGCTCCCAGTGCTCTATAAGGAGTCTGCTCCCAATATATATATGACGGACGGCTCCCAGTGCTCTATAAGGAGTCTGCTCCCAATACATATACAAAAACAACAGTTGATGGACAGAATGCAGAACAATGTCATACATTCACCCCAGTACAGAGATCTGGGCCTAAATCCATCGTTTTTTTGCTCACCATGTCATTCCAGTTTGAACCCAGCCATATGCAAATCAGTCTTGACCCTGCGCCTCATGGGAACAGTCCAGCCCGAACTGCCAAGCCAGGTCCTCCCTGGACTGGAAACAAGCATCCTAGGACCGGTTTCGGGTTTCACCCCTCTTCAGCCAGGATAGCTTGATTCCAGTGGCATGGAGAGCACGGGACCCACGTCTGGGCATACCCGTCCCACTCGGGTGACAAATGCAAAAACAAAAGTTGATGGACAGAATGCAGAACAAAGTCATACATTCACCCCAGTACAGAGATCTGGGCCTAAATCCATCGTTTTTTGCTCACCATGCCATTCCAGTTTGAACCCAGCCATATGCAAATCAGTCTTGACCCTGTGCCTCATGGGAACAGTCCAGCCCGAACTGCCAAGCAGGCAGTTCGGGCTGTTGTATTCCTCTTAGGGTGTCCATAACGGGCTTTCCAGTATCATGTCCTTATATAGGCACAATTCGCCCAGCCCTTATTTAGGCATTAAACCGTGCACTCAAAAACAGGCATGGTCTCTGACATCTGTCCACCCTAACGTCACAACGAGTTCGTGAAGAACAGACCCTTAGGCTGCGGGAGTTTCCCTAGCCCAGGACTATTGATTTCTTCAAGGACTCATATATTATGCATGAACCATTATTCCTTAGGGGTTCATTCATGATGTCTTTCGCTGTCCGACTCACGTCAATACTAACATTCTTAGGTACTCTCAGGTATAAATATACCTTCCCTAGCCCTTGTAAACTAGAGGAGACCTCGACTTCAGAGGAGCCCGTTTCCCGGCCTGACGCACTGAGAAGACGCTGTCATCCCTGCACGCAGAGAGTCCAGCTTCCAGTGATCTGACTTCCCTTGCGGGGTGTTGGAGTTCGATTCTGGCAAAGAGATTCCTACCTCTCTCATTCTTCAGGTATGGAGCTGATAAGAACCTAGAGGGACTCTTGGCATACTAGGCTTAACATACTCTTAGTATACCATAGTAAGGAATACTTCACCTACTTCATACCTCTCCCTACACCTAGGTTAGGTACATTGGGGTAGAACTAGCTTAGAAACGCATCGTATGAGTACTCGCATTTTTAGTCTGTGTTATTTATGTAACGGCATATGTACTAAAAGATAATGCTATCGCAGTATTATTTATTTCTACTGCTCACCCTGTACATTATTTATCTCGCATACTGTCTTGTGATCGTAACAGCACATTTTACCTACACCAGAAACAAGACTGTTCAATAAATCTTTTATTGAAACGCCCGTCTATTCCTTTCTGTGGAACTTTGAGGAAAACTAACTATGCACGAGTGAGCTAAGTGAAATAGTTATCTATTGTTTCCACGACTCTGGGACACGTTCTGATTCTAAAGGGAAACATAGTGGTCATGTTTTGCGGCTGCCAGAAACTACTCCCTTCTTGTTGTCAAGGAGTTTCTAGTGGCCTCTGAGCTAGCTGGCACAAGTAATTAAGTTTAATATACTCGATAGGGACATACTGACTGTAGGAAGGTGGAATCTGACTATATGGTTGCCCCCACTTTTTTCCTGGTGTTTTGCTGGTTTATGACTTAGTTGGACTGGGACCCTGCTATTCAGGGCCCCAGTCTATCTGCTCTCTCTAAACGACATGGAGTGCACTCTAGGTGCACTAGTGATTGGATACTGTGGTGCCTTATGAGTCCCTAGTATATGGTACCTTAGGTGCCAAGGGCATAGGTACTTCACAGGCCTACCAGGGGCTGCAGCATGTGTTATGCCACCCCTGGGAAGCAGTCTAAATCTGACACCACAGGCCTGCTACTGCAGCCTGGGTGAGGTGGTGCTAGCACCCCTCACTGAGATATAGGTTTCCTATATCTCTCTTGCACACACATATAAACCTATCAGTCACCCCTAAGGCAGGCCCTATCAATCCTGAGGGCAGGGTGCTTGGCTTCTATGTGAGGGGGTGCCTCTGCATGAGCAGGGCCCCTCTGCAGTTCTCAGAGTCCATTCTCTGGTGCTGTTTGTGGATGCGGTTAAACCATATACTATTTAAGTGCATTATATCCTCGCGGTAAATGCTAACTTTGGAATGGCTGCATCAAAACATGTCGTGTTTGGTGTCAAACATCTTGGAATACTACCCCCCGCCAATCTTGGCGGCGGGGGTAGCATTCCACCCTTCTAGAGGGATAAGACATGTACCTGCTGTGGAAACGCGGTAGAATCCTAAAGAGCCCTGGCATCACAAAATGGATGCCACCAGTCACAGACACTGGGCTGCCCTCCTGCTGATGACCGAAACTCACAGTGGAGGAAGCCCAACAATAGGCATCCTGTCACAGGGAGGTGTAACCACCTTCCAGACAGGGTTTAGTGTATTGGGGCTGGGTGGGTGCACTCTTAGAGTGCTTTGAAGTCCTGCACTGGGGGAGCAGAAGGCTCCTCTGTGCATATGCCAGTTCAAACCAGCTCAGGGGCTACCTGCCCCTGCTCTGGCGCGAAACTGGACAAAGGGAAGTGGGTGTAGCCACCCCTCCCTTGACCCTCCCATAGGTGGGGTCATAGAGCTAGTCCATCCCCTCTTTTTAGTATAAGAGGGGGAACCTTGCCATTGCAAAGCAGATAACCCCTGGACGACGCTCTACAGAAGAATCCTGGCCCTTCGACGTTCCACTACCTTTGGAAGACAGAAGAATCTCCCTTGGAGTCAAGGAGTGACTCCCCTGCTTGGCAGGCACCAAAAACGACAACGACGGTCGCAAACTACACCGCTCCCGCCGGAGTCCGAAGTCCCTGCAGACCAGGAAGTGGATTTCCTGACCTCTCCCAGGCCATCGTGAGTTCCCAGCGAAGCTGAGGCAAGTGGACCCCACGAGTAACGAGGAACCGCGACCCCTGGGTACCGTGCACTATTGTCGAGTGCAACCCCTTCACAACGTTCCACGAACTTGTGCTTTGGACCACGTGTGGTCCCGACCTCCAGCAGGAATCCCTCCGAAGATCAGAGGCCTACACCGTCCCGAGTGACCGTGGGCCCCTGTTGAGTGATTCCGCCCGAGGTGTCTTCGCGATCCCTTGCCCGCTGGCTTGTGGGTCCCCAGAAGACTTCCTAAAGAAACCAAAGGGCTCCCCTGGTTGCTCCAGGCCTGCCCTGACTTACCCTCGCTGGGTGAGTTCCACAGACCTTGCTGGTCTGCGCCATCGACTTTTCTTCATCTCCCCGAGACTTGCGGCTGCCAAGGCTTGTTGGCTCCGATCGAGTTGCCGACACCGCAGTCAGCTGCAGACGTCGAGAGACACACCGAATCCAGCTCCTGGTCGTCGTCGACGCCTCCTGGACCACGTGGCTGAAGAGTCAAGGCACCTGCAACTGACCTGAAGCGACCGACGACGGTGGGCATCCATCTTCCTTGCCCCGGGTCACTGCCAAGTGACTTTGAACACTGTCCCCTCTGCTTTCAGGTCATCCTTCTTCAGAATCCAGGCTTGGATTCCACCGGACACTTCTTCAGCTCCCGCAAGCAGCAAGTCTTCTTTGTTCGCCATTGAAAACGACGCCGCGACCCGACACCAAAGGACACCTGTGCACCCGGCTTCCCTGGGTGAGGTAACTCCAGCACTACGGTGCTCCTGTGGGTGTGGGCCCTAGAACTACTTACCCTGTAAGTGACTTGCTTGTAGGTTCTCCCGAAGGATCCTAAAACTCTTTATTTCCAACCGCGACTTGCCCCATTGAAGTTAACGGCGATTCGCGCCTGTGTATCCACACTGCACGCGTCCCCCGTGGGTCCTTTACTTACCTGCCTTGGGTGGTTTTGTGAGGCCCCAGCACTTCTGAAGGCCCTAGGCCTTGTCTCCTTGCAAGTCGTTGTTTCTAAGTCTCTTACTTAGTATATGGTCTGGTACGCCCCTAGGGCCCCAGCCATATTTTGTGCTTAACTTATTGAGAAACGTTGATTTGTGCATATGTTTGTCTTCTAATCTCATAAAGAGATTAGTAGAGAGTTATTTAGAAATAAATACATATATATTTGATATATATACCTGTGTGGTGTCTTTTCATTTGGTGATTCAAGAGATTATATGGTAAAACAAGCTGCTTTACATTCCTCCGAGACTTAGCCTGAAGGCTGCTCTCCACAGCTACCACTAGGATAGCTTTCTTTAAAAGGTTGTCTTAAACCTATCTACCATAAGAGTCGATTTGCCCTGGTGCAAGGTGTCCACTTTAATTAGTGAACAGCATATACCAGGCCAACTTCTCACATTGGTGGGCAGCGTGTGGGATTCCAGCTTGCCATTGTTTTACCAGAAAATCTCTATTTGAATTACTAACTGAAAACCATTATAGGTACTCAAGGTACATATAAAGTCAAGCTTAGTATCAATAAGTTCTACTGAACTTAGAGCTGTGTGCCAAGGGATAGCACACCCTTTCCACAGCTCAAGCTAGGATCAGTAGGCCACAAACTAGTGTAGGTAGTACAACACTGCACAACACTAGAATGTCCTTGAAGGGTGGACCCAGTGGATCCACTCAGCCTCAGTATAAGGACATGGCTTTCTCTGACTTGAGAGCCATGTGTGTTGACAGACACCTGAGGATAGGACAGAGTCCCTCAACACTACACCTGATAGATCTGCTGACAGCAGATGACCTTAAATTGGCTCTAGGAGCTAAGGGGTCTGAATCAGTGGGTGGGTCAATCATAGTATCTGGGTCAGATGAGGACAATCCGAATGACCAAGACTCTGTGGTTGAAGGGCCAGGCTTCAAGGAGCCTGAACAGGACAGAGGAATTCTCCCTAAGAGAACTGGCAGAGTGGATGAGAGGCACAGATCCCCTTCCAGGGAATCTGAGCACTCTTATCACTCTGGCAGAGAATTTGTCCAGGAGAGGAGCTCATACTTTAACTTAAGAGAGACCTCCTCTGAGAGAAGGTGCAAACTGCTCCAGTATGAGGAAGCCAAAGTGGCCCTCAGAACCAAGCAGTTGGCACTGGATAGAGAAGCCCTGGAGATCCAGAGAGCTTCCAGAAGGGAGGGTTTAGAACCCCCTGGTGGCAGCAACAGTGTCCCTAGAGGCAGAGAATATGTCCCTGACCATAGGAACCTGAGCAAGGTTGTTCCTCCCTACCAGAGTGGGGATGATATCCACAAGTGGATAACTGCTATGGAGAGGGCCTGTAGAGTACAGCAGGTCCCCCAAAAGCAGTGGGCAGCAATCTTGTGGCTCTCCTTTTCAGATAAAGGAAGAGACAAGCTCCTCACTGTTAGAGAGGAGGATGCTGATGATTATGAGGTCCTGAAGAGTGCACTGATAGATGGGTTTGGCTTAACCACTGAAGAGTACAGGTTGAAGTTCAGAGATACCCAGAAGGCACAGACTCAGGACTGGACAGACTTTGTAGATTGTGCATCCAAGGCTCTGGAGGGTTGGCTGGTTGGCAGTAGGGTTACTGATTTCAAAGGATTTTATAATCTAATGATGAGAGAACAGATCCTTAATAATTGTCAAAACCAGCTTTTACACCAGTACCTGGTGGACTCTGATCTGACCTCTCCCCAAGAATTGGGAAAGAAGGCAGACAAATGGGTCAGAACCAGAGTAAGGCCTAAGAATCAGGGTGGTGACCACAAGAAAGATTCTACCAAGTCCCAAGAGAAAGGTGGGGATAAATCCAAGGATAAGTCCACTACAGGGCCCCAAAATTCCTCTTTTGGGGGTGGGTCCCAAACTCCTTCCTCTCCTGAAAAGAAACCCTATTGCCATGTCTGTAAAAAGCCTGGGCACTGGAAATCTGATCCCAGTTGTCCCAGGAATGGCAATAAAGAAAATGTTCCTCCAACAACTACTACCACCCCTCCTGGTACTACCAGTAGTAATCCTCCAGTTGGGAGTAGTGCACCCAAAAAGTTAGGTGCGTTTGCAAGAGGAACAGAGGTGGGCCCTAGTTTAGACAGGACCCCCTCAACAGACTCCTCAGATTCTGATGGTGGTGTAGGATATGCCACCTTTACCATGGGTCCCATAGCATTGGGCAGGTACAGACTGGAGCCAATAATTAATGGTCAGAAAGCTGTGGCATTTAGGGACACAGGGGCTAGTGTCACCATGGTGGCAGGGAAACTAGTCCCCCCTCACCAGCTTTTACCTGAGTTTAAATACCAGGTGACCAACATTGATGGTGTCAGAACAGATCACCCCATGGCCATAGTCAATCTCAACTGGGAGGGGGTCACAGGCCCAAAGAGAGTGGCAGTGTCCCCAACCTTACCTGTAGATTGCCTGATGGGCAATGATCTGGAAATTTCAGCCTGGGCTGAAATTGAACACCAAACCCATCTGAAGATGTTGGGTGTCCCTGTAAAGGTTAGTGGGGCTGTGATGGCCACAGCCCCAGCCCAAGATTTTGGAGAGATGGAGCCTGGAAGAATGGCCCACTCTCCCCCAGAAGAGAGCACAAGGGTTGAAGAAAAGTCTTCTTCCCTCCAGACAGTAGGTAAGGGTCAGCCTCCTCAGGGAACTGACCCTACCCCTAGTGAAGGAACTGCCACAGAGGTAGTCAGGCCTGGCCTGGCCACCCCCTGATGGCAGAGGACCCTTACAAGGTGGTACCCAGTCTGGAGCAGGTAACCTGCCCCTCTCTACCCTGCCTCAGTCAGCCCAGGGCTGCAGAGGTCAGGGAGGTCAGTGGACCCCCAGGGCCCCCTGTCCAGAGGAACCCCCCATCAGCAGATTAGGGGCACCCCGGCTAGTAGCCCTAGCCAGGTGGAAATTCCTCAACCCACTGAGGGATCCCCCATACCTTTATGTAGGGACCTCCCCCAGAAGGACTCTGTTAGGCAAGGGCAAACCTGGGACCAAAAGGTTCCAAACATGCCATGTCCCTCCAGTGTTCCACCCAAAGGGACCCAACCCACGGCTGTAGGCAGTCAAAGGTTGACCCTTAGAGCAAAGTACCACTCAGTCATGGAAAGACAGGCATACATGGTGACCAGTGAGCTGAGAAAGCTGAGGCCAACATTCCTAGGGCCTCACTTCCCTACTCAGACACCTCACCAGCCTGGTACTTTACCAAAGCACACCACAGGTAGTGATTCCCCATGGTGGAGACCCTCTCATACCCTTAGGGTGAGGGATTGCTTAGTGGACCATAAGACAGGGGGCAACCATGCTAGTGCAGGTGCTTCCTTATATGGCCACTTAGTCAATAAAGGCTCAACTGGCCAAGGTTAGCCTTATCTCCTTTCGTTTGGGGGGTTATATAGGAAGGTGGAATCTGACTATATGGTTGCCCCCACTTTTTTCCTGGTGTTTTGCTGGTTTATGACTTAGTTGGACTGGGACCCTGCTATTCAGGGCCCCAGTCTATCTGCTCTCTCTAAACGACATGGAGTGCACTCTAGGTGCACTAGTGATTGGATACTGTGGTGCCTTATGAGTCCCTAGTATATGGTACCTTAGGTGCCAAGGGCATAGGTACTTCACAGGCCTACCAGGGGCTGCAGCATGTGTTATGCCACCCCTGGGAAGCAGTCTAAATCTGACACCACAGGCCTGCTACTGCAGCCTGGGTGAGGTGGTGCTAGCACCCCTCACTGAGATATAGGTTTCCTATATCTCTCTTGCACACACATATAAACCTATCAGTCACCCCTAAGGCAGGCCCTATCAATCCTGAGGGCAGGGTGCTTGGCTTCTATGTGAGGGGGTGCCTCTGCATGAGCAGGGCCCCTCTGCAGTTCTCAGAGTCCATTCTCTGGTGCTGTTTGTGGATGCGGTTAAACCATATACTATTTAAGTGCATTATATCCTCGCGGTAAATGCTAACTTTGGAATGGCTGCATCAAAACATGTCGTGTTTGGTGTCAAACATCTTGGAATACTACCCCCCGCCAATCTTGGCGGCGGGGGTAGCATTCCACCCTTCTAGAGGGATAAGACATGTACCTGCTGTGGAAACGCTGTAGAATCCTAAAGAGCCCTGGCATCACAAAATGGATGCCACCAGTCACAGACACTGGGCTGCCCTCCTGCTGATGACCGAAACTCACAGTGGAGGAAGCCCAACAATAGGCATCCTGTCACAGGGAGGTGTAACCACCTTCCAGACAGGGTTTAGTGTATTGGGGCTGGGTGGGTGCACTCTTAGAGTGCTTTGAAGTCCTGCACTGGGGGAGCAGAAGGCTCCTCTGTGCATATGCCAGTTCAAACCAGCTCAGGGGCTACCTGCCCCTGCTCTGGCGCGAAACTGGACAAAGGGAAGTGGGTGTAGCCACCCCTCCCTTGACCCTCCCATAGGTGGGGTCATAGAGCTAGTCCATCCCCTCTTTTTAGTATAAGAGGGGGAACCTTGCCATTGCAAAGCAGATAACCCCTGGACGACGCTCTACAGAAGAATCCTGGCCCTTCGACGTTCCACTACCTTTGGAAGACAGAAGAATCTCCCTTGGAGTCAAGGAGTGACTCCCCTGCTTGGCAGGCACCAAAAACGACAACGACGGTTGCAAACTACGCCGCTCCCGCTGGAGTCCGAAGTCCCTGCAGCCCAGGAAGTGGATTTCCTGACCTCTCCCAGGCCATCGTGAGTCCCCAGCGAAGCTGAGGCAAGTGGACCCCACGAGTAACGAGGAACCGCGACCCCTGGGTACCGTGCACTATTGTCGAGTGCAACCCCTTCACAACGTTCCACGAACTTGTGCTTTGGACCACGTGTGGTCCCGACCTCCAGCAGGAATCCCTCCGAAGATCAGAGGCCTACACCGTCCCGAGTGACCGTGGGCCCCTGTTGAGTGATTCCGCCCGAGGTGTCTTCGCGATCCCTTGCCCGCTGGCTTGTGGGTCCCCAGAAGACTTCCTAAAGAAACCAAAGGGCTCCCCTGGTTGCTCCAGGCCTGCCCTGACTTACCCTCGCTGGGTGAGTTCCACAGACCTTGCTGGTCTGCGCCATCGACTTTTCTTCATCTCCCCGAGACTTGCGGCTGCCAAGGCTTGTTGGCTCCGATCGAGTTGCCGACACCGCAGTCAGCTGCAGACGTCGAGAGACACACCGAATCCAGCTCCTGGTCGTCGTCGACGCCTCCTGGACCACGTGGCTGAAGAGTCAAGGCACCTGCAACCGACCTGAAGCGACCGACGACGGTGGGCATCCATCTTCCTTGCCCCGGGTCACTGCCAAGTGACTTTGAACACTGTCCCCTCTGCTTTCAGGTCATCCTTCTTCAGAATCCAGGCTTGGATTCCACCGGACACTTCTTCAGCTCCCGCAAGCAGCAAGTCTTCTTTGTTCGCCATTGAAAACGACGCCGCGACCCGACACCAAAGGACACCTGTGCACCCGGCTTCCCTGGGTGAGGTAACTCCAGCACTACGGTGCTCCTGTGGGTGTGGGCCCTAGAACTACTTACCCTGTAAGTGACTTGCTTGTAGGTTCTCCCGAAGGATCCTAAAACTCTTTATTTCCAACCGCGACTTGCCCCATTGAAGTTAACGGCGATTCGCGCCTGTGTATCCACACTGCACGCGTCCCCCGTGGGTCCTTTACTTACCTGCCTTGGGTGGTTTTGTGAGGCCCCAGCACTTCTGAAGGCCCTAGGCCTTGTCTCCTTGCAAGTCGTTGTTTCTAAGTCTCTTACTTAGTATATGGTCTGGTACGCCCCTAGGGCCCCAGCCATATTTTGTGCTTAACTTATTGAGAAACGTTGATTTGTGCATATGTTTGTCTTCTAATCTCATAAAGAGATTAGTAGAGAGTTATTTAGAAATAAATACATATATATTTGATATATATACCTGTGTGGTGTCTTTTCATTTGGTGATTCAAGAGATTATATGGTAAAACAAGCTGCTTTACATTCCTCCGAGACTTAGCCTGAAGGCTGCTCTCCACAGCTACCACTAGGATAGCTTTCTTTAAAAGGTTGTCTTAAACCTATCTACCATAAGAGTCGATTTGCCCTGGTGCAAGGTGTCCACTTTAATTAGTGAACAGCATATACCAGGCCAACTTCTCACACTGACCTTAGTCCTATGTCAAACCTATAGGATATATTATTCCAATGCGCAGAGCCTATTAGGGAAATAGGAGCTACACTACAGGGCTGGACTGTTCCCATGAGGCACAGGGTCAGACTGATTTGCATATGGCCATGTCTGAACTGGGGTGGCGGACTGAGCTAAAGAATGATGGATTAAACCCAGATCAGCTGACTGGGGGTGAGTGCTTGCAATGTTCAACACTCCGTCCATCATCCCCTTAGGTTTTCCCCAATACATATACGACGGAAGCTCCCAGTGCTCTATAAGGAGTCTGCTCCCAATACATATTCGATGGAAGGCTCCCAGTGCTCTACAAGGAGGCTGCTCCCAATATATATATATATATATATACACACGACGGAAGGCTCCCAGTGCTCTATAAGGAGTCTGCTCTCAACACATATACAACGGAAGGCTCCCAGTGCTCTATAAGGAGGCTGCTCCCAACACATATACGACGGAAGGCTCCCAGTGCTCTATAAGGAGGCTGCTCCCAATACATATACGACGGAAGGCTCCTAGTGCTCTATAAGGAGGCTGCTCCCAATACATATACGACGGAAGGCTCCCAGTGCTCTATAAGGAGGCTGCTCCCAACACATATACGACGGAAGGCTCCCAGTGCTCTATAAGGAGTCTGCTTCCAATACAAATACAGTGTAAGGCTCCCAGTGCTCTATAAGGAGTCTGCTCCCAATACATATACGATGGAAGGCTCCCAGTGCTCTTCAAGGAGTCTGCTCCCAACACATATACGACGGAAGGCTCCCAGTGCTCTATAAGGAGGCTGCTCCCAACACATATACGACGGAAGGCTCCCAGTGCTCTATAAGGAGTCCGCTTCCAATACATATACAGTGTAAGGCTCCCAGTGCTCTATAAGGAGGCTGCTCCTAATACATATACGATGGAAGGCTCCCAGTGCTCTTCAAGGAGTCTGCTCCCAACACATATATGACGGAAGGCTCCCAGTGCTCTATAAGGAGGCTGCTCCTAATACATATACGATGGAAGGCTCCCAGTGCTCTTCAAGGAGTCTGCTCCCAACACATATACGACGGAAGGCTCCCAGTGCTCTATAAGGAGGCTGCTCCCAATACATATACGACGGAAGGCTCCTAGTGCTCTATAAGGAGGCTGCTCCCAATACATATACGACAGAAGGCTCCCAGTGCTCTATAAGGAGACTGCTCCCAATACATATACGATGGAAGGTTCCCAGTGCTCTATAAGGAGTCTGCTCCCAATACATATACGACAGAAGGCTCCCATTGTCTATAAGGAGTCTGCTCCCAATACATATACGACGGAAGGCTCCCAGTGCTCTATAAGGAGGCTGCTTCCAACACATATACGACGGAAGGCTCCCAGTGCTCTATAAGGAGACTGCTCCCAAACATTATATGATGTAAGGCTCCCAGTGCTCTATAAGGAGGCTGCTCCCAATACATATACAGTGTAAGCCTCCCAGTGCTCTATAAGGAGGCTGCTCCCAATAAATATACAGTGTAAGGCTTCCAGTTTTCTATAAGGAGTCTGCTCCCAATACGTAAACGATGAAAGGCTCCCAGTGCTCTAGAAGGAGGCTCCTCCCAATACGTATACGACGGAAGGCTCCCAGTGCTCTATAAGGAGGCTGCTTCCAACACATATACGACGGAAGGCTCCCAGTGCTCTATAAGGAGACTGCTCCCAAACATTATATGATGTAAGGCTCCCAGTGCTCTATAAGGAGGCTGCTCCCAATACATATACAGTGTAAGGCTCCCAGTGCTCTATAAGGAGGCTGCTCCCAATAAATATACAGTGTAAGGCTTCCAGTTTTCTATAAGGAGTCTGCTCCCAATACGTAAACGATGAAAGGCTCCCAGTGCTCTAGAAGGAGGCTCCTCCCAATACGTATACGACGGAAGGCTCCCAGTGCTCTATAAGGAGGCTCCTCCCAATACATATACGACAGAGGTCTCCCAGTGCTCCATAAGGAGGCTGCTTCCAACACATATACGACGGAAGGCTCCCAGTGCTCTATAAGGAGACTGCTCCCAAACATTATATGATGTAAGGCTCCCAGTGCTCTATAAGGAGGCTGCTCCCAATACATATACAGTGTAAGGCTCCCAGTGCTCTATAAGGAGGCTGCTCCCAATAAATATACAGTGTAAGGCTTCCAGTTTTCTATAAGGAGTCTGCTCCCAATACGTAAACGATGAAAGGCTCCCAGTGCTCTAGAAGGAGGCTCCTCCCAATACATATACGATGGAAGGATCCCAGTGCTCTACAAGGAGTCTGCTCCAAATACATATACGATGGAAGGCTATCAGTGCTCTATAAGGAGTCTGCTCCCGAAAACGTATAAGATGGAAGGCTCCCTGTGCTCTATAAGGAGTATGCTCCCAATATGTATACAATGGAAGGCTCCCAGTGATCTATAAGGAGGCTGCTTCACATACGAATACAGTGTAAGGCTCCCAGTACTCTATAAGGAGACTGCTCCCAATACATATACGACGGAGGGCTCCCAGTGCTCTATAAGCAGGCTGCTCCCAATACATGTACGATGGAAGGCTCCCAGTGCTCTATAAGGAGTCTGCTCCCAATACACGTACACAATGGAAGGCTCCCAGTGCTCTATAAGGAAGCTGCTCCCAACATGTACACAATGGAAGGCTCCCAGTGCTCTATAAGGAAGCTGCTCCCAACACGTACATGATGGAATGCTCCCAGTGCTCTATAAGGAAGCTGCTCCCAACACGTACACGATGGAAGGCTCCCAGTGCTCTATAAGGAAGCTGCTCCCAACACGTAAATGATGGAAGGCTCCCAGTGCTCTATAAGGAAGCTGCTCCCAACACGTATACGATGGAAGGCTCCCATTGCTCTATAAGGAAGCTGCTCCCAACACGTACACGATGGAAGGCTCCCAGTGCTCTATAAGATGGTTGTTTCCCTTACATATACGATGGAAGGCTCCCAGTGCTCTATAAGGAAGCTGCTCCCATCACGTACACGATGGAAGGCTCCCAGTGCTCTATAAGGAAGCTGCTCCCAACACGTACACGATGGAGGGCTCCCAGTGCTCTATAAGGAAGCTGCTCCCAACACGTACACGATGGAAGGCTCCCAGTGCTCTATAAGATGGTTGTTTCCCTTACATATACGATGGAAGGTAGTGCCCTAGAATGTGGCTGCTCCCCTTACATGTATGATGGAGTGGCTAACAGTGTTATAGATAGCAGCTGTCCCAGCACTCGCCAATAGCATACAAGTGTTTTAGAGGAAGGCTGCTTTCAGCACATGTGTGATGGATGGGCTCAGTGTGTTCCATAGGATGGCTGCTCTCTGTACATGTATGTTGGAGGGTATTACAATACTTTAGCAGATGTCAAACCTAAGCAACAGTACAAAGGATGAGCTCTCATAGTCCTATAGGACAGTTGTTTGCTCTACACATAGGATGCTGAAGCTGCCAGTGCTTCAGAGGGTGGCTTCTTCCTGTGCATTTATGGCGGAAGGGCTCCCAGAATTCCAGAGGATGACCCCTGGAGATATATATATATATATATTCACTGAAAAAACCATAGGTTTCAGGCACGTTATAGTTAGAAATTAGCATTTAAAAACCTTAGAAATTCACTGAAAAAACCATAGGTTTCAGGGGCGTTATAGTTAGTTGGACATTTCACTCGTACAAAACCATAGAAATTCCCCCGTTATAGTTAGTTCAGCTAACTATAACTCGCGCGCCCGCAATGCACTGCTGATGACGTCACATATTACATCACTCATGACATGGTCAGTGACATCACTCATGACATCACTGATGACATCATCCTTGTGATAGAGTGGCAGACCTCCTCTCACCCTAATATAACCTTTGATACACACACTCAAAAATACAAACTAACATTTTCAAAACAATGGACATACCAATACCAGTTACAACACACCTATTCAGTAATTCCAAGATCTACACACACATCCACTCATTCACCAACAGTCCCTATACAGTCACTCATACATGTACTCACTCATCATATGTACTCATACACCTATACATCCTGTTACACACCGCCACTCATCCATAGAGTTACTCACACACATAGTCACACATGCAAACAAAGTATCAAACATCCATTTACTTGCATATACAGTTATACACACACTACCACACTTACTTCTACAGAAACTTACACATACTTACTCTCTTAAACAATCACTTATAGAAACACCTACTTATTTGTACAGGAACTCTTCCAATCTCTCACTCTCACATATACTCACTTATATACACCAATACTCACATATACTAGTTTAAAACATATGTAGTTACTCATAAAGACACTATTGAGACAGTCATTCACTCACTAACACACCCATACACATACTCATCCACCTATACAGTCCTGCACACATGCTGTCTTCAACACATACAAACAGTGAGTCATTCATGCATCTATGCACTAAGTAATACCCCCACCGAACCATACAGACACTCAGACACTCATACTGATACTCAAAAACCAACTAATAACCCATATAGACACTCATGTAGCTACTCACCAACCCATGCAGCCACTTATACAGAAAGTGAGAGACTGATAGATATTTTCATATTTAAACATTACTCACTAACCCATGTATTCACTAAGATACACTTAGTCAGTTATACAATCAATTTTACAAAACAAAATCATCCATTTAGACACTTATATACCCATTTATTCTTCCATCGACCTTGAGATATACAGTGATGTCATTTGAGATGTCATCAGTGATGTCATCAGTGATGTCATCAGTGATGTCACTGACCATGTCATGAGTGATGTAATATGTGACGTCATCAGCAGTGCATTGCGGGGGCGCGAGTTATAGTTAGCTGAACTAACTATAACGGGGGAATTTCACGGGTTTTGTACGAGTGAAATGTCCAACTAACTATAACTATCCCTAAAACCTATGGTTTTTTCAGTGAATTTCAAAGGTTTTTTAAATGCTAATTTGTAACTATAACATATCTGAAACCTATGGTTTTTTCAGTGAATTTCAAAGGTTTTTTAAATGCTAATTCCTAACTATAACATGTCTGAAACCTACGGTTTTTTCAGTGAATTTCAAAGGTTTTGTAAATGACGATTTTTAAATGTATTAATTGTTATATTAATTTTTTTCATACTGATTTATTACATTTTTAGATTTTTTTTTTTACATATTTTATTTTTTAAATTACATTGTAATTACATTATACATTACATTACAAAAAATACTTTCTCAGAATGAATTACTTTAGTTTAAATACTTTGCACATAGGCAATAGACTTTTAAGTACAGTAGTTACAGTTGTTGCAATGGGCACCACATTTTCAAACACAATGCAACATTCAGCTCAATGTGAATTTTTAGTTAAATGCAATTAGTTACTTTATGGATTACTTTTCTAACCACAGGACTGGATCCTAGATTCAGTCCTGGTACATCTCCTGTAAACAGTTGAGTAAAAGCGTTTTGGTTACAGTCGTGATTTTTAAGGAATATTATTGTATTTTAAAAGTTGACACTTAGAAACTTTTTCTCATAGAATCACCAATGTTATCCTATGGAAGGAAATTCACTTAGCAGGTAAAAACTGTTATCGTTACTTTTTCTTACTCAGTGTTGGATCCTGGATCCAGCACTGGTGCATCTCCTGTAAACAGTTGAAAGAATGCGTTTAAGTCATACAGGCGATTTTTAAGGAATATTTGTAGTTTGTGAAAATCGACACTTTGAAACTTTTCTGCTGAAAACCAGACAATGATATCCTATGGAAGGAAATTCAAGTTACTGGTAAGTACGGTTAAAATTACTTTTGAGGATCAGTACTGGGCTGAAAGATGCAGCACTGAGGTCTCTCCTGATAACAGGTGAGTAAATCGGAATTCGTATTTCGGCTGATTTTAGAGGAATATTTTAAAGTTCCAAAACTCCACACTTAGAAGAATTTCCAAGTGAAACCAGTCAATGTTAGCCTATGGAAGGAAATTCAAGTTACTGGTAAGTACGGTTAAAATTACTTTTCAGGACCAGTACTGGGCTGAAAGATACAGCACTGAGGTCTCTCCTGATAACAGGTGAGTAAATCGGAATTCGTATTTCGGCTGATTTTAGAGGAATATTTTAAAGTTCCAAAACTCCACACTTAGAAGAATTTCCAAGTGAAACCAGTCAATGTTAGCCTATGGAAGGAAATTCAAGTTACTGGTAAGTACGGTTAAAATTACTTTTCAGGATTAGTACTGGGCTGAAAGATGCAGCACTGAGGTCTCTCCTGATAACAGGTGAGTAAATCAGAATTCGTATTTCGGCTGATTTTAGAGGAATATTTGCACAATGGTGAAGGGAGGGGGCGGGGCCTGAGGTGACATCTGTGCAAACGCGCCCCGTGGCGCGTTTTAAGTAGGGGGATTAAGTCCCCTTGAATCATGAGGGTCCCTACGGGCCAACTAGCCCACCAGGAACCTCCAGTATGCGCCAGGGGCTGCGTTGCAGAGACATGTACAGAGGCCACACTCCTTTTACACCTCTCTGCAACGCAGCTCTGTGGCGCTTTCTGGACGTACCTGTTGGGCTAGTTGGCCCTCAGGGACCCTCAGGATTGAAGGGGATTTATTTCCCATCTTAAAACGTGCCACGGGGCCTGTTTGCACACATGTCACCTGAAGCCCGCCCTCCCTTCACCACTGTGCAAACGCGCCCGTGGCGCGCTTTTAAGTCGGGGGATTAACTCCCTTGAATCCTGAGGGTCCCTGGGGTGCAACTAGCCCACCATATACCTCCAAAGCGCCACAGAGCTGCGTTGCAGAGGTGTAAAAGGGGCGTGGCCTCTGTACACCTCTCTGCAAGGCAGCCCCTGGCGCATACTGGAGGTTCCTGGTGGGCTAGTTGGCCCCCAGGGACCCCCAGTATTCAAGGGGAATTCGTTCCTCCTATGCAAACGCGCCAGGGGCGCGCTTGCAGAGTGGTGAAGGAAGGGGCGGGGCCTGCGGGCCCGATCGTTTTTTTTTTGTTTGTTTTTTTTTCCCCCCTGAAGGGGGGCTGTGTGGCCCCACTTCCTTTTTCCTATTTTTAGGCCCTGGGGACCCCAACCCCCAGGGCCGTACCCCTTTTTTTTTAATTAAAATTTAACGGTCGCCAGTAGATAGTTATAGTTACAACCTATTATCCATAGGAAATCCGCGACATTCTATTTGAAATAACTCTCTTGCCGGTTGACGTATCTTCGCAAAATTTTCAAACTTTGTGGGGCGCTCCGGTCCGCTCCTACCCTGAAAGTCTCGGGGGATTCGTCTAGCGGGGGCCGAGAAAAAGGGGGTCCCAAAACGCGTTTTCCCCATGCAATTTTCCATAGGAAACTTTAGACACGGCTACAGCCCGAACTGCTGAACGGAATTACACCAAATTTGGCAAAGAGGTAGTTCTTGGTTCAGAAAGAACCCTTTTGTTAAATGGTGTAAATCCGTTCAGTAGTTGCTGAGAAAATCAAAAGTAAAAGTACATATATATCTATGGCCGCGCCGGATTCGTGCACCCTCCCGATCACGAGCTGCATGCTAATTGGCTGTCAACACTCCAAATCAGGAAGTGTTGGCAGCCATTTTGTCCCTCGGTAGAACCGAGGACAGAAACAAGTGCGCAGAACGCACAAAGGGGGCAGGGTAGAAACACCCTGACCCCTAGGTCTGCTCAGGGGTCCCACAAGGACCCCCTGGGCAAAATATATATTTTTTAATTTTTTTTTTTTTATTTATTTATTTTTTTAAATCGGCAGGATGCGCTCAGGGAGCGCGGATCCTGCCGAAAAAATCGAAGCGCGGTCTCCCGCGCTTCGATGCATTGGCCCCCGGGTGGCCCAAGTCCCGGGGGCATGATGGGGGGCTTTTAATTTATGTAGGGGGGCCTCTAAGGCTCTCCCAAGCCCCGGGGACCGCCACCCCCGGGGCTTTATTTAAAAGGATGGCGGGAGGGCTCTGAGCCCTCCCGCAGCCCCAGGGACCGCCACCTCCCCGGGGCTTCTTTTAAAACCTGTGTGGGGGCTCCAGCCCCCCACATGCCCCGGGGACCGCCACCTCCCGGGGCACTAAACATTTAAATATGGGGGTCCGTTACGGACCCCAAGCCCCGGGGACCACCACCTCCCCTGTGCACTGAATGGGAGGGGGCCGCGCGGCCCCCTCCTGGAGCCCTTGATGGCCCTGGGGACCACCACCCCCAGGGCCGGCTCCTGCAGTGTCCCGGGGTGCCTACCCCCGAGACACTGCTGTTTGCTATGACAGGACGGGAGCCTCGCGGCTCCCGTCCCTGTCATAGCAAACTTGGTTTGCATTTTGAAAGAGAGAGCAGGAAACCTGCTCTCTCTTTCAAAATGCAAACCAATTGCTTTCCACATGGGGAGCAGCATGTTAGCTGCTCCCCATGTGGAAAAGCAATGCCGGCTTCCGCAGGAGGCGGGGAGCCGGCTGGGACTGTGGGGGATTGGGGACCCCCACAGTCTCCAACGTGAGGCCAGGCCCCGGGGATGGGGTCCCCGGGGCCATAGTGGCCCGGGAGGGGGGCCACGCAGCCCCCTCCCCAAAGTTCCAATTTTTTTTTTTTTTTAAATAAGGGAAAGGCCGGCCCCGGGGATGGGGTCCCCGGGGCCTTAATGGCCTGAGGAGGGGGGCCACGCAGCCCCCTCCAAATAAAAAAATAAAAAAATTGAGGCCATGCCCCGGGGTTGGGGTCCCCGGGCCAATACAGGCCCAGGGAAGGGGGCCACGCGGCCCCCTTCCCGTTTTTTTTTTTAAATTTAAAAAAATAAAAATGCTCAGGCCCCGGGGGATGGGGTCCCCGGGGCCAAAGTGGGCAAGGGAAGGGGGCCACGCAGCCCCCTCCCATTAAAAAAAAAAAAACGACCGGCATCGTGCCGGATGCCCCGCCCCTCCCTGCAGTACTCTGCAAACGCGCCCTGGCGCGTTTGCAGAGGGGAACGATCCCCTTGAATACTGGGGTCCCTGGGGGCCAACTAGCCCACCAGGAACCTCCAGTATGCGCCAGGGGCTGCCTTGCAGAGACGTGTACATAGGCCACGCCCTTTTACACCTCTCTGCAACGCAGCTCTGTGGCGCTTTTGGAGGTATATGGTGGGCTAGTTGGACCCCAGGGACCCTCAGGATTCAAGGGGACTTAATCCCCCAACTTAAAACGCGCCACAGGGCGCGTTTGCACAGTGGTGAAGGGAGGGGCGGGGCTTCATGTGACATGTGTGCAAACAGGCCCCGTGGCGCGTTTTAAGATGGGGATTAAATCCCTTCAATCCTGAGGGTCTCTGGGGCCAACTAGCCCAACAGGTACATCCAGAAAGCGCCACAGAGCTGCGTTGCAGAGAGGTGTAAAAGGGTGTGGCCTCTCTACACGTCTCTGCAACGCAGCCCCTGGCGCATACTGGAGGTTCATGGTGGGCTAGTTGGCCCCTAGGGAACCTCATGATTCAAGGGGACTTAATCCCCCAACTTAAAACGCACCACGGGGCGCGTTTGCACAGATGTCACCTCAGGCCCCGCCCTCCCTTCACCATTGTGCAAATATTCCTCTAAAATCTGCCTTACTACGAATTCCGATTTACTCACCTGTTATCAGGAGAGACCTCAGTGCTGCATCTTTCAGCCCAGTACTGGTCCTGAAAAGTAATTTTAACCGTACTTACCAGTAACTTGAATTTCCTTCCATAGGCTAACATTGACTGGTTTCACTTGGAAATTCTTCTAAGTGTGGAGTTTTGGAACTTTAAAATATTCCTCTAAAATCAGCCGAAATACGAATTCCGATTTACTCACCTGTTATCAGGAGAGACCTCAGTGCTGCATCTTTCAGCCCAGTACTGATCCTCAAAAGTAATTTTAACCGTACTTACCAGTAACTTGAATTTCCTTCCACAGGATATCATTGCCTGCTTTTTGCTGAAAAAGTTTCTAAGTGTTGATTTTTGAAACATACAAATATTCCTCTAAAATCAGCCGAAATCCGAATTCCGATTTACTCACCTGTTATCAGGAGAGAACCCAGTGCTGCATCTTTTAGCCCAGCACTGACCCTGAAAAGTAATTTTAACCGTACTTACCAGTAACTTATATTTTCTTTCATAGGAATCCATTGTCTGGTTTTCAGCAGAAAAGTTTCAAAGTGTCGATTTTCACAAACTACAAATATTCCTTAAAAATCGCCTGTATGACTTAAACGCATTCTTTCAACTGTTTACAGGAGATGCACCAGTGCTGGATCCAGGATCCAACACTGAGTAAGAAAAAGTAACGATAACAGTTTTTACCTGCTAAGTGAATTTCCTTCCATAGGATAACATTGGTGATTCTATGAGAAAAAGTTTCTAAGTGTCAACTTTTAAAATACAATAATATTCCTTAAAAATCACGACTGTAACCAAAACGCTTTTACTCAACTGTTTACAGGAGATGTACCAGGACTGAATCTAGGATCCAGTCCTGTGGTTAGAAAAGTAATCCATAAAGTAACTAATTGCATTTAACTAGAAATTCACATTGAGCTGAATGTTGCATTGTGTTTGAAATTGTGGTGCCCATTGCAACAACTGTAACTACTGTACTTAAAAGTCTATTGCCTATGTGCAAAGTATTTAAACTAAAGTAATTCATTCTGAGAAAGTATTTTTTGTAATGTAATGTATAATGTAATTACAATGTAATTTAAAAAATAAAATATGTAAAAAAAATTGTTTCTAAAAATGTAGTAAATCAGTATGAAAAAAATTAATATAACAATTAATACATTTAAAAATTGTCATTTACAAAACCTTTGAAATTCACTGAAAAACCGTAGGTTTCAGACATGTTATAGTTAGGAATTAGCATTTAAAAAACCTTTGAAATTCACTGAAAAAACCATAGGTTTCAGATATGTTATAGTTAGAAATTAGCATTTAAAAACCTTTGAAATTCACTGAAAAAAACCATAGGTTTTAGGGACAGTTATAGTTAGTTGGACATTTTACTCGTACAAAACCCGTGAAATTCCCCCGTTATAGTTAGTTCAGCTAACTATAACTCGCGCCCGCAATGCACTGCTGATGACGTCACATATTACATCACTCATGACATGGTCAGTGACATCACTGATGACATTACTGATGACATCTCAAATGACATCACTGATGACATCCACGTGATAATCTGATGCAGCTCTTCATACCCTAATATAACCTTTGATACACCCAATCTAAATTACAGACTGCCATTCGCAAAACCATAGACACTCCAACACCAATAACTACATACCCGCTCACTGATTCTTAGGTCTACACACACACATCCACTCACTCACCCGTACAGTCACTCATACTTATGGTCACTCAGTACAGGACTATCATATGCACTCTTACTCCTATATAGACACTCAAACACCGCCACTCATCCATAGAGGTACTCACACACCTAGTCAGTCATGCAAATAATTAAACACACTGCCATTTACTCACCTATACAGTTATACACACACCAGCTCACTTAATCATACAAATACTAGCACATTGTTACGCTCTTATATAATCACTGATACAAGCACACACTCATCCATACAGCCACTATCACAATCACTCACTCTCGCTTATAGCTATTTATATACTCCAACACACATATATACTGCCTTTCACATATGTAGTTACTCACACATGTACCACTGGGACATACATTCACTCACTAACACACTCTTACACACACTTACCCACCCATACAGTCTATCACAGATGCACTCTTGAAACCATCCACCCAGTGAATCACCCACTCACACATCTATGCACAGTCGCACACACCCCATCCACACAAACACTCAGGCACCCATACAGATACTCAGACAACAAATCAATAACTCTTATAGACACTCATGTAGCTATTCACAAATCCATGCAGCCACTTACACAGCAACAGACAGACGGATACAGACATTCACCCAGTTTAGTCACTAACCCATGCATTCAGTAAGATACGTTAAATCACTCACTTATAGAGTCAGTCACGCACCTACTAAATCATCCATACAGACACTTACACACCCACTCATTCTTCAATACGTCTTTTCCTATATATATTAAAAATATTTAAACTTTACAGAAACACACAGTCACTGGATGATGTCATCAGTGATGTCATTTGAGATGTCATCAGTGATGTCATCAGTGATGTCACTGACCATGTCATGAGTGATGTAATATGTGACGTCATCAGCAGTGCATTGCGGGGGCGCGAGTTATAGTTAGCTGAACTAACTATAACGGGGGAATTTCACGGGTTTTGTACGAGTAAAATGTCCAACTAACTATAACTGTCCCTAAAACCTATGGTTTTTTCAGTGAATTTCAAAGGTTTTTTAAATGCTAATTTCTAACTATAACATATCTGAAACCTATGGTTTTTTCAGTGAATATATATATATATATATGATGGGGGTTTTCAGTGTTCCAGTAAATAGCTACTCTCAGCACATGTCTGCTGTGGTCTCCTGGTGTACTAGAGGGCAGCAGCTCCCAAAACATGTATAATAGGGGACTAGTAGTGTTCTAGTGAATGGATGCTCCTGTACATTTATGTATGACAGAAGGACTCCTATAATATCAGTGGATGGCTGCTCCCAGCACATGTATGTTGTCGGCCTTCAAGTGTTTACAGGAAAGTTGCCCCCCACACACATGTATAAACGAGCTCCCAGTGCACTAGAGGGCTGCTACTGTCCACACATGTATGATGGTGGCTGCCCCTGTTCTAGAGAAACTGCTACCTTTAGATATTCCATGGAGGGGCTGTAAGTGTTCCATAGTATGGCTGCTCAATGCACATATATGTTGGGGACTTTGATATGTTCCAGAGGATGGCTGTTACCGGACATGTAGGATAATATGCTCCCAATGTTCAACCGGATTACTGCTCTCAGTTAATGTATGGCGAAGGAGCCCCCAGTGTTGCTGTACATGGATAAAGGGGATCCCAATGCTCAAGGACAAATTTTTCCCATGCATGTATGAGAGAGGGTGGCTGTTCCCAGTACACGTATGCTCGAGGGGCCCCAGTGTTCTAGAAGATGGCTTTCCCAGTCCATATAAGATGGATGGCTTGGGGTACTAGAGACAGCTGTCACAGTACATATATATATGATGGAGGGCTCTGTGCTCTAGAGGACAGCTGTCACAGTACATATGAGATGAAAGGCTCTGTGTCCTAGAGAATTGCTGCACCCGTACATATAAGGTGGAAGGCTCTGTGTTCTAGAGGATAGCTGCCCCCATACATATAAAGTGGAAGGCTCTGTGTTCAGGAGGACAGCTGTCACAGTACATTTAAGGTGGAGGGCTTGCGGCACTAGAGGACAGCTGTCATATAAGCTTGAAGGCTCTGTGTTCAAGAGGACAGTTGCCCCCCTACATATAAGATGGAGAGCTTGGTTTTCTAGAGGACAGCTGCCCCTGAATATACAAGGTGGAAGGCTCTGTGTTCTAGAGGGCAGCTGTCATAGTACATATAAGGTGAAAGGCTCTGTGTTCTAGAGGGCAGCTGTCACAGTACATATAAAATTGAAGGCTCTGTGTTCTAGAGGATAGCTGCCCCCATACATATAAGGTGGAAGACTCTCTGTTTTTCTGGAGGATAGCTGTCATCAGTGGATCCACTGCCAGACGAGCGCTCCAACATAACAAATTCCTTGTATCATCAGTGGATCCACGGCTAAACGAGTGTTCCAGCACAACAAATTCCTTGTATCATCAGTGGATCCACGGCCAGACGAGCGCTGAAACACAACAAATGCCCCGTATCATCAGTGGATCTACAGCCAGACGAGCACTGAAACACAACAAATGTGTTGCATCATCAGTGGATCCACAGCCAGACGGGCACTCCAGCACAACAAATGCCTTGTATCATCAGTGGATCCACGGCCAGATGAGCGATCCAACACAACAAATTCCCCGTACCATTAGTGGATAGTGGACCCATGGCCAGACGAGCGATCCAACACAACAAATGCCTCGTATCATCAGTGGATCCACGCCCAGACGAGCAATCCAACACAACAAATGCCTCGTATCATCAGTGGATCCACAGCCAGGCAAGCGCTCCAGCACAACAAATGCCTCGTATCATCAGTGGATCGATGGCCAGACGACCAATCCAACACAACAAATGCCTTGTATCATCAGTGGATCCACGCCCAGACGAGTAAACCAACACAACAAATTCCTCGTATCATCAGTGGATCCACAGCCAGACAAGCGCTCCAGCACAACAAATGCCTTGTATCATCAGTGGATCCACGGCCAGATGAGCGATCCAACACAACAAATTCCCCGTACCATTAGTGGATAGTGGGTCCTCGGCCAGACGAGCAATCCAACACAACAAATGCCTCGTATCATCAGTGGATCCACAGCCAGACAAGCGCTCCAGCACAACAAATGCCTCGTATCATCAGTGGATCGATGGCCAGACGACCAATCCAACACAACAAATGCCTTGTATCATCAGTGGATCCACGCCCAGACGAGCAATCCAACAACAAATGCCTCGTATCATCAGTGGATCCACAGCCAGACAAGCGCTCCAGCACAACAAATGCCTTGTATCATCAGTGGATCCACGGCCAGATGAGCGATCCAACACAACAAATTCCCTGTACCATTAGTGGATAGTGGGTCCTCGGCCAGATGAGCTATGCAACACAACATATGCCTCGTATCATCAGTGGATCCAGGGCTGGACGAGCACTTCAACACAGCAAATGACTTGTATCATCAATGGATCCACAGCCAGACGAACGCTCCAGCACAACAAATGCCTCATATCATCAGTGGATCCAGGGCCAGATGAGCGATGCAACACAACAAATGCCTAGTATCATCAGTGGATCCACACCCAGACGAGCACTACAGCACAACAAATGCCTCATATCATCAGTGGATCCAGGGCCAGATGAGCGATGCAACACAACAAATTCCCCGTACCATTAGTGGATAGTGGACCCATGGCCAGACGAGCGATCCAACACAACAAATGCCTCATATCATCAGTTGACCCACGGCCAGACAAGTGATCCAACACAGCAAATGCCTCGTACCATCAGTGGATCCATGGCCAGATGAGCATTCCAGCACAACAAATGCCTCATATCATCAGTGGATCCACAGCCAGATGAGTGCTCCAACACAACAAATGCCTCATATCATCAGTGGATCCATGGCCAGACGACCAATCCAACACAACAAATGCCTCATTTCATCAGTGGATCCTCGGCCAGACGAGCGATGCAACACAACAAATGCCTCGCACCATTGGTGGATCCACGGCCAGAAGAGTGATCCAACACAGCCAATGCCTCATACCGTCAGTAGATCCACAGCCAGACGAGCACTCCAGCACAAAAAATGTCTTGTACCGTCAGTGGACAGGGTCAGCTGAGATACTCATGGATATACTCCTCAGAAGCTCTCTGGTCACTTCAACTATGGCTATATTCCATCATTCTGTAGCAACTAGAAACTTCAAAAGAGCACTTAAAAGAAGGCACAATAAACCAGTCTTAAAATACCTTGTTTAGATTCCTCAGACCCTACTCATTACTGGCCAATAGCTAAAGTGTGTTAAACATGCATTCAAACAATGTCAACATGCATTGAAGATAATCTGCTGTTGGACTATCAAAACTGTGCCGTGGTCGCGGCACTAACACATCACTCACTGCACCATGGGACGACTGTAAAACAACTGTTGACTCATGGTGTGGTGGCCATTGTCCGATTTGATCTTTCGTTGGCCCTGACGTGATTCACTTCACCTGTTTGGACTCTTAACCCGGAGACGGTGTACATACACCAACCATCACCGATTAGGTTCAACTGCCGACATGGGCTAATATTATAACCTTGCTGAACTCAATTATTCCGGTACAAAAACGAAGACCTCTATTTCACTAATCAAGGATCATGTACCTTCTGGACAAACTAATGGTTCGAGAAATTTTTTTTGTAAGGACTAAGCCCTGAAGAAGTCTCGAGAAAGGGACGAAACACGGTTACGCTGGTGTGAATATTTTGTACATTGCCAATTAAGAATTTTCAACATACGACACGTCTGAACAAATCTGAATGAACTTGTGAACTCTGAACGTGAACTACTTCAATTAAATAATCCTTGAATCCAGTATTGCAATTTATTCATCTTGTTTTGACCAAAATAGATATTATTCCGAAAAAATAATAGTGAGTGCTGATCTCTTTTGTGTATACGTGTGTGGATCATATGCGCTTATGGGGACCCAGGAGGCTGTTTTCCCTTGATATGAGAACCTCTCCTTTGGATTACACACTACAGCTTGATAGGTGCGGTATCTAGAGTCTAGGCCTCTATTTGTAAATCACCCACCACCATACTCCTTCGACGTGAGGAATCTAGTGGTAATCACAGACCCCTTTTTCACAAGCAAGTGAGGTGTCCAGGAAACCTTTCGTGTAGTAAGATGTCTGCAACAAACCTTCCCATACCTGGTCCCCCACAACAGACGCATGTTACCACTGCACCAGCGCCCTCCCACCTGGAACAGGCCAATGGCAACTCAACACAGATGCCAGAGAGTGCTCAACCCCCAGAGGCAGACCCACATCACTCCTGGCCTCTCTTCCCTACGCTGGGTGGCAGTATCTAGAAGGACCACTTTCAAGACGTGTGTATGTTTGTGTGTATATGGCATGTGTATGGGGTAATCCTAGCCAAAGGCCGGGGGAGGGCTGTGCGGGGTGGAAGATAAGCATAAGGTCCAAGAGAGGACGGTTAATGCAGTATGTAGCTCACCCAGAACCTCATGCATTGAACCACTGTTCTGTCAACAAAAACTTCACACCTATGCAGAACAAGCGGTCTGCGTCAAGGCCTGTCCATTTAATGACTGACTCTCCATCCAAAAAGACTCAACTCAGTGTTACTTCCTTCCGTGTTCAGGGAGCCAAACCTTGGAGTTCAGTCTCTTCTCGGACAAGGAGTAATGACAATCATATTCAGTTCTAGAAAACACTAAAACCTCGGCTCCTGACATCATGATAAAGACGAAATGCAGACTATTACTGTAACAAAGAGACAAGCTAGTGATGGAGCAGGGTAAATAAAATAATTTGTACCCCCCTTGGAAAATTAATGAGCTTTAATAAATTAACGATACTAATTGTTTCATTGAGCATGAGATAATCAACAAATGCACCTTTAGTAAACACTACATAAGGGTAACCGCAATTTGTGCAAAATCTAAATTATTTACAATTGTGAAGTCGATAACACTAATATTGTGATTTGCGTACTAATTAGAGTAAAATCGCATGATTTATGCTATGTAGTAGATTTGTATTGTGGCAAAGAATGCAGATGGTAAGTAAAATAGCTTTAAATGTCGCTTCTGCTAGGTAACACCTAACATGGGTCTTTAGAATGGCGGGTGGTAAACAGAAAGGCTTATTTTCTTTGTTTTAATTTTGGTTGTGTTTGTTCTTATGATAGTTCGTTCGGGCCTGTTAGGCCATGCTGCGAAAATGGCTGCCGAGACAGATGAGGTCACGTGAAAAGTCAAAGATGGCCTCTAAGCGGAAGAAATAGAGGAGCTGAACCACGTGGGTACGGCCCATGCACGGAGTGAGAGATGTCAAGGTCGCATTGACCTGCCATAAGGAGGGTGCCAAGAAAGACTCAGCACGTATTCGTGGGAATGAAAGAGAAAGTACTGAGCGACAATGGACTAACTCAATTGTGACCATCGGGTTTGCAACAAAATGAATGGACAAATTGGACTGCTTTTACCCAAAGGTCATGAGAATCATTGTACTCTTAACTGTCCCCAAAACCAGTTTAAACAAGGAAGGCGATGAGGTGATTGTCACCACCCCGAAAATGGACCAATTAGCGTGATTCTTGCCCCTAAGGATTGCAACTTTTTGTATAGTAAGCTAGAAGTAGGGTATAAGAGGGACTACTCTTATGTGAGAGGGGTTGCTTCTATAGGCTGCTTCTTTGGGTTGCCTTTTTGCTGCTGCTGTGGCCGCTGCTACTGATGCTACTGCTGCCGTTGGTATTTCTTGCCATACCCTTTTTCTACTTTCCATTTTTTTCACCTCAAATATTGCGAGAGGACTTTGTCATTTTTGGACTTCGAACTTGACTGGGGAAGGAACGAGACCGTTGCGGGAAATCTGTACGGGAGGTCCGGTCGAGGAGGCCTTTAGCAGGGACAGTCAGTCAGTTTGGGAGTCTATTCTGTGATCTACGGTTTATCTTCTTTTTGGTGAATCATTCCTATCTGCATCTAAATGGGTAATGCATAATTCCAATTCTTTATTAGAACTTTTCATATAAATGTTATTAATGTATTAAAGTGATTAATAAATTAAGAATCTCACCCGTGCAATTGAGAAATTAGATAAAATTTCATTCTAATTAAAATGGGTTTGTGGTTCTTTAGTTCATTGATAAGTTTAAAGTTTAACAGGTTTTAAAGTGATTGAGCTGGTCTTAATCACCATCAACTTATTCGACTAGTTGGTCCATCGACCAAAGAGCGGAATACCTTGATGTTTGGAACCGACAGGATCAAAAGCTAATGTATATGATGTCTGAGGTATTATTCTGTCAGATTTAACAAGGTATCCCGTTCCTCCAGCAACACATTTCTCCTAGGTGTGTAATCCAGTGAACGAATGAATGTATGATATGCGGTGTTATGGGCCCCACCGTCATATGGTTTAATAGATGTGAATGATTTACCTGGATTCGTGTCCTGAGGAGAAATTTATATTAGCCGCGCTGGATCAGATTTCTTGGTAGCAGAGGATGGTTACTATAGATTAGTTTGGTGATTATTGATTTATTGATTATTCATGTCTAACACTTTGTGTCGAATTGTATTATGTTACGTGCAAGTCGAAACTTTGAAGCTTCCGGGAAGTAGGAAGTGGACACGTGTGGCAAGAGAAGTCACACGGAATTGTGCATTGTCAGATTTTTCAAAATTGGTGATAACACAGGATTGTGTTATGATAGGGACATTTCATGTATAAAAACGCGTATGAGTGAAATAGCAACAGGTTTTCTTGTGAAACTCTGGCCTTAATTCTCAGGAGCAGTGTAGTCTCCACATGTGTTTTATCCCCAGAGAAACGGGTTTACCCCTTGCTTGAGAGAAGGGTAAGGTAGAGAGAAGTGCTACACTTATCGAACGAAACAGTATTCTTGCAAGATAGAGCAAACTATTTCTTTTGTTTAGCGAAAACAGACAATGGTAATGTGTTTTACGTTGTAACTAATAAAATTCAGTCGAGAAAAGAAGGTAAGAAAACTGCCGATAATTATTGTAAAGGAGGGGTCAGAAAAGACAGGAGTAGTACTGACGTCAACAAAGACCGCGCTGGTATTGGCCAGTTGTGGGAAAACGAAGAGCTTCATGATTGGTGCGTTGGTGTGAAGACGCGCTGGTATTGGCCAGTTGGGAGTGACGTAGAGTTTTCGGATTGGTGCGTTGGTGTGAGACGCGCTGGGATAGGTCCGAATAGCCAAACAGTAGAAAGAACAGAGTAGTGAAGAATTTTCGTGAGTTTGTTGGAGAGAAAGAATCGTGCAATATGGCTTATTATGAGTACGGTAGAGAGAAACCGTCATGGATGGCGAAGATTAAAAACTTTTTCAAGAAGGACAAAAAGGTAGTGACTCGGGAAGGAGAAGTACTTCCTCCGCCGAAAACGCCAGCTTCTCATATGATGTTGAAATATGGTTATCATACTTGCATTTGGTTGGAAAATTGGACAAAATATACTCAGAACGATGGAGTATTGGCGTTTCCAGAAAACGGTTCGTTTAGCATAGCTGTACTTCGAAATTTGAGAGAGAAAATTATGAAACTTGAACCGAGACCTAGACCAACACAGTTTGAAGCGTTAGGTGAATGGGAAGATGAGATGTATGAAAGAGAAAGACACAGAGGTGCAAAGAATTATAGTTTAGTTCATGGAAGAGTATGGGGAGTGAATCATGAAGACAGGATGAGACGATGGAGGTATGCTAATATGACGGATGGTTTGTTTCCTGTCAGAACAGTTGAAGAAGTTACAGGGAGAAAGTGTACGGAGAAAAAGAAACATGCAGTAATAGAGAGGTATGGGTATGGAGGTAGCGACACAGAGGATGAGTTGCTGGAAGACATTTTAAATAGAAAACCACCTCCATATCAACAGAATTCTGCGGTGGTGACTCCAAATGCACCACTGTTAGAAGGTGGTTCTGACACTATGGGCCGCCCGGATTTTTCGCTTTTTGAGCACCTAATTGTTGAGCTTTTACTGTGGGAGAGCCTCGTAAATTGGGACTCATCCACAGTGAACTCATGATGGAAGAGACTGCATGTGGATTTTACTGGTGTCCCCCTAGCTTGACTAGGCCGCTGCGCAGCAGCTGGAGTAAGGGGCACCGGGCTGGTTACATGCAGACACCTGTGTACATGCGTGTGCACACGTGTAGGGACTGCGCAGGGG
Source organism: Calotriton arnoldi (assembly GCA_963921515.1). NCBI lineage: Eukaryota > Metazoa > Chordata > Amphibia > Caudata > Salamandridae > Calotriton > Calotriton arnoldi. The sequence goes on along the minus strand of CAWUFW010011506.1, from coordinate 441,362 downwards.
AGATTCCTAGCGTGCGCAGTCCAGGAGCAGCTACAAAGTGAATGGTGTGGCAGGACTTATGCAGAATTGGGTGGTGACACAGAATAGGCCTTATACACTAGGGAGGAACATGCCAGGGAAAGTCAGTGTGCTTTACTGTGTTTTTCACTTCATTATTCCCCTATGGGAATGTGGAGCCCATGTGTTAGATTAACTTCCATAAGGCCTACAGATTCCAGACACGCACTAAAGTCCACGGTAGTGGATGTGAAAAGAAGTATTCTGCAGAGTCCAGAGTCATATTTGTACTGCTTTTGGGTCATCAATCAATCAATCAATCAATCACGGCATTTATAGAGCGCGCTACTCACCCGGGAGGGTCTCAAGGCGCTGGGGGAGGGGGTAAGTTACTGCTCGAACAGCCAGGTCTTGAGCTGCTTCCTGAAGGCGAGATGGTCCTGGGTTCGCCGAAGGTGAGTGGGGAGGGAGTTCCAGGTCTTGGCCGCCAGGTAGGAGAAGGATCTTCCTCCGGCGGTGGTTCTGCGGATGCGTGGTACGGTGGCGAGGGCGTGGCTGGTTGATCGTAGCTGGCGTGTGGGCGTGTAGAAGGACATGCGGTCGTTGAGGTACTTTGGGCCCAGGTCGTGGAGGGCCTTGTGTGCGTGGGTGAGGAGTCTGAACGTGATTCTCTTGCTGACGGGGAGCCAGTGCAGGTCTTTCAGGTGTACGGTGATGTGGCTGTGTCGGGGGATGTCCAGGATGAGTCGTGCGGAGGCGTTCTGGATGCGCTGGAGTCTCTTTTGAAGTTTGGCTGTGGTTCCGGCGTAGAGGGTGTTCCCATAGTCCAGTCGGCTGGTGACGAGTGCCTGGGTGACGGTCTTCCTGGTTTCAGTGGGGATCCATCTGAAGATCTTGCGGAGCATGCGCAGGGTGTTGAAGCATGAAGATGAGACGGCGTTGACTTGTTTGGTCATCGATAGGGAGGAGTCCAGGATGAAGCCCAGGTTGCGTGCGTGGTCCGTTGGCTTGGGTGCGGTGCCCAGGGCCGGGGGCCACCAGGAGTCGTCCCAGGCGGAGGGTGATGAGCCCAGGATGAGGACTTCCGTCTTGTCTGAGTTCAGTTTAAGGCGGCTGTTCCTCATCCAGTCGGCGACGTCTCTCATCCCGTCGTGCAGGTTGGCTCTGGCGGTGGTGGGGTCGTTGGTGAGGGAGAGGATCAGCTGGGTGTCGTCGGCGTAGGAGATGATGTTGAGGTTGTGTCGGCGTGCGATGGCTGCGAGGGGGCTCATGTAGACGTTGAAGAGGGTCGGGCTGAGTGAGGATCCTTGTGGAACGCCGCAGATGACTTCGGTGGCTTCGGATCTGAACGGGAGAGGCGGACTCTCTGGGTTCTTCCGGCGAGGAACGAGATGATCCATTCCAGTGCTTTCTCTCGGATTCCGATGTTGCTGAGGCGCTTCACTAGGGTGCGGTGGCAGACGGTGTCGAACGCCGCGGAGAGGTCCAGGAGGATGAGGGCAGCTGTTTCCCCGTTGTCGGTTAGGGTTCTGATGTCGTCGGTGGCTGCGATAAGGGCGGTCTCGGTGCTGTGGTTGGCCCGAAACCCGGACTGCGAGGGGTCGAGGATCCATTCGTCTCGAGGAAGGCGGCAAGCTGTCTGTTGACGGTCTTCTCGATGACTTTGGCCGGAAACGGAAGGAGCGAGATGGGGCGGTAGTTCTTGAGGTCGGTGGGGTCCGCCGTTGGTTTCTTCAGGAGGGCGGTAAGCTCGGCGTGCTTCCAGCTCTCCGGGAAGGTGGCGGTGTGGAAGGAGGAGTTGATGATGTCCCGGAGATGGGGTGCGATGGTGGCGTCGGCTTTGTTGAAGACGTGGTGTGGGCAGGGGTCGGTTGGTGATCCGGAGTGGATGGAGTTCATCGTGCGGGTGGTGTCTTCGGTGTTGATCGGGGTCCAGTTGCAGAGGGTGGTGGTGGCGGGCATTGGTTTGGCGGTAGGGTGCGTTGTTTGTGCGTCGAAGCTGTTGTGTATGTCGGTGATCTTGCGGTGGAAGAACGCGGAGAGTGAGTTGCAGAGGTCTTGCGAGGGGGTGATGTCGTTGTTTCCGGCGCTGGGGTTGGAGAACTCTTTGACGATGCTGAAAAGTTCCTTGCTGTCATGGGCGTTGTTGTCCAGTCGTTCTTTGAGTGCCGACTTCTTGGTGGCACGGATCAGCTGGTGGTGTTTGCGGGTGGCGTGCTTGAGGGCGGTCCTGTTGTCTGTGGTCTGGTCGAGTCGCCAGGTTTTCTCGAGAGTGCGGCAGTTCTTCTTGGATTCCTTGAGTTCGTTGGTGAACCAAGGGGTTTTCTTGCTTCCGGGTCTGCTGGGAGGGTTTTTAGTGGTGCGAGGTCGTCGGCGCAGGCGGTCAGCCACTTGGCGAGGTTGCTGGCTGCTTCGTTTGGGTCCGTTGTGTCGGTGGGTGTGTTCTGGCTGAGGGAGGCGGTGAGCTGCTCGGCGGTGATCTTGTTCCAGCTCCGGTGGGGAGCCTGTTGCGGGTGGTGGTGGGTCGCAGTCTTTCTGAAGCTGAAGTGGACGCAGCTGTGGTCGGTCCAGTGGAGTCCGGTGGCGTGGCTGAAGGAGATGTGCTTGCTGGACGAGAAGACGGGGTCAAGCGTGTGGCCGGCGTAGTGGGTGGGCGTGTTCACCAGTTGCTTGAGTCCGAGGTTGGCGAGGTTGTCCAGCAGGGCGGTGGTGTTTCTGTCGTTGTTGTTCTCCAGGTGGAAGTTGAGGTCCCCTAGGAGGATGTAGTCGGCGGAGGGCATGGCGTGCGGGCTGATGAAGTCTGCGATGTCTTCGCTGAATAGTGTGCGTGGTCCCGGGGGTCTGTAGATGAGGGTGCCTCGGAGGGTGGTCTTGGGGTCCGTGTGTATCTGGAAGTGTAGGTGTTCGGCGGCGGTGAAGGTCTCGTCGGAGTTAGTCGAGATGCGGATGGTGTTCTTGTGTACGATGGCGATGCCTCCTCCCGTCTGGTTGACGCGGTCCTTCCGGGTGATCTTGTATCCATCCGGGATGGCTATGGCGATGTCAGGCGCTGAGGAGGCGTTCATCCAGGTTTCGGTGAGGAAGGCGATGTCCGGTGCTGTTGCGTCGAGCAGGTCCCAGAGTTCCACGGCGTGCCTGTGGACGGAGCGGGTGTTCAGCAGGATGCATTTCAGGTGGTTGCTGCTGTTGCTCGACTTGGCGGAGGTGGTGCACGTCAGGGGGCAGGTGAATCGGCAGGTTTGGCAGGTGAAGGGTCCGTGGGTGCGTCTCGGTGAGGCTCGGTAGCAGGCAGGGTTCCGGCCGGCATTGAGTGCGGTGAGTGTGGCGGCGTCGTAGGTCCGTCGAGTGGTGTTGCATCGGTGGGATCCAGGGGTTCTGGCGCTGGGCGCGGTCCAGTCGCGGACGGGCGCAGACGGGCTTGCCTTAGGCGCGCCTTCGGCGCGCCAGCGGCGCGCCCGCTGCGCACGTCCGCTGCGCGGCCGTGCAGCGGCCGCCATTTATGGGGAGGTGGGAGGGAGGAGCAGCTGGGAGGCGGGAGGCAGGGGCAGCGAATGGGCAGTCAGGGGCGGGGCCGCAGGGACGCAGCGGCGGGAATGGCGATAGGCAGCGAGGGGCACAGAAGGAAAAACGGGGGGAGAGCAGGTAAATCACGGGCACAACAACAGTGGGGCAGCGAGGGGCACAGAAGGAAAACGGGGGGAGAGCAGGTAAATCACGGGCACAACAACAGTGGGGCAGCGAGGGGCACAGAAGGAAAAACGGGGGGAGAGCAGGTAAATCACGGGCACAACAACAGTGGGGCAGCGAGGGGCACAGAAGGAAAAACGGGGGGAGAGCAGGTAAATCACGGGCACAACAACAGTGGGGCAGCGAGGGGCACAGAAGGAAAAACGGGGGGAGAGCAGGTAAATCACGGGCACAACAACAGTGGGGCAGCGAGGGGCACAGAAGGAAAAACGGGGGGAGAGCAGGCAAATCACGGGCACAACAACAGTGGGGCAGCGAGGGGCACAGAAAGGAAAAGGGGAGACAAGCAGACAAAACTGGCACCGGGGCCACAAGCGGAGGGCGATCTTACCTACAGGAGCAGCGGGCAGACAGCACAGGCGGAGCTGTGTGGTGGGGGAGCGACCTACCTGGCAAGGTCAAGGGTCGCTCCCTTCCAGGTCATCCAGGAATGTCATATTTCTCGGAGTCCCTGGCTGGGGTCTGGCCCTGGCAGGTTAGATTAATGACCTTTCTTCCCAGAGCGAAGATCTTCCCTCCAAGGAGAGAAGATAGGTGGAGCTACAGGCTAATCCATCAGCAGCTGTCGCTGGGTGCCAGGCACCAAGCTGAACCAAGGTGAAGGCAGCACTGGGGAAGGGGTCTTGTTTCAGAGACCATGTGGCCAGAGACCCTGGACGACGCCATTTTGAACAAGCCCAGAGGCTGGACCAGGAGGAGGGAGCAGCGGCAGGGAAGTGATGTGTCGCTGTTTGATAGGATCAACAGAGACTTCCTGCCAGCCCCCCTACTCAACTTTTAAAAGTGTCTGCGCAGGAAGAGAAGCTCTCTCTGGGGTGTGGTCTGCGGAGGCTGAAGGTGCTGGAGCCTGGCGCAATGGGCAGTTGGAAGGAGGAACCCCTGACTGTCCCCCAGGGCCCTGCCAGCACCAGAAGAAAAGCCCAGGACCAGCGCGCAGAAGCAGAGGCCTCTGCGCAGGGAGAAGAGAGGCCAAGGAGGAGAGACAGGCGAAAGGCTGGCGCAGGGAGCCAGTGAAGACAGCTCCCTGCCGGATCCCCCCCTCTCAGAGACCCCGAGGGCGAAGGAGAGTGTTTCCAGTGGCTGGGGCTGGCCACCCGGAGTGCAAGGACACAAAAATGGGGCAGATCGGACCCCCAGGGGCTGAGCTATGGCCCCCAGAAGGTGAGCGACCTTTGACCCCCCACGAAGAGGAGGTCGGGGGCCCGGGAGCCCATCCCCGGGCCCGGAAGCAAAGCCGGGGAGCGCCGTCGCGCTCCCCGTGAAAGTGCTCCCCAGCGGGGCGCCAGGAGCCCACCCTGGCCCCCGCCGATGCGCGAAGCAGGGGGAGGGGCCCGGGAGCCCATCTCCGGGCCCCGAGCGGCAAAGAGTCAGTGGGGAGCGCCGTCGCGCCCCCACGGGAAGAAGACTTCGGGGGCCCGGGACCCCATCTCCGGGCCCCGCGGTGATGTCTGGCGTGTGGTGGGGGAGTGCCGTTGCACTCCCCCGAAGTCCGGCGAAGACTGGCCGTCTGCCCGCCAGAGCGGGCAGACCAGAACGGAGTTGCTGGCTCCCGCGGCAGCACGCGTGGGTGCTGGCCGAGCGGGGAGCCGGCGGGGGCAGCCGGGGTGGGCTCCCCAGGCTGCCCCCAACCCCAAGGCAGCGGGGGTCCCGGGTGGGACCGGGGCCCCGACAGACCCACGGAGCGGCATGGGGCCCGGGTGGGACCGGGCCCCCGAAAATGTGCAGAGCGGCCGGGGGTAGGCTCCCCGAGCCGCATTCCCTTACCTGGGGGTCCGGGTGAAGGCCGGGTGAAGGGTGAGGCCTGAAGATGCGGCGAAGCCGCCAGCAACTCCGCGCGGCTCTCCCCGGCACAGCGGGAGAGCCGCTCATCTATTATGCGGAAAGCGGAGCACGAAGCGCCCCATAATGCCTTGCTAGGCATTTCAGAATCTAGTGTTTTGGTGCTTGTGGTGGCCCCAGGAGGACGGGGTCACCACCAACTTGGTGCAAGGGTGCTGGGGGAGCTGCTGGAGAAGCGCAGTCTCCCCCCAGCACGAAGAGAAGAGTCCCACCCTAAGTGTCTTGGGGATTTAACCAGGATAACCCCTCAAGGGCTCAGCTTCCATTTAACACCTTCTGGGCTGGAACTTTTGTTCTACAGCTGAGGGTGTGTTTTGAAGTGCTTCATGGAGTGAAGGGCTGAGTTGGGGATGTCTGGAGAAGGGCATCCCCTGGAGGTGAAGAGGTGTAATTGCACCAGAACTGCATTTACTCACGGTTATTCCTTTTTAGAGGGACTGAAGGTCACATATGTAATGTGAAGGTACCTGTGTAAGGTGATGTCATAAGCAAAGTGGGTTATATTGCCAGACACTCCTGCTAGGGTGTCTGGCTGGATATGCGTAATCCTGTGATTTCATCTGTGATGCCTTTAGGGGCTGTAATTGCAACGCATTTTAATGTCCAACAAATGTGCTGAGTACTGTCATTCTAAAGTGTGCGTAAACATGTATTTTTGCTGCTGCGCTAAGTGAGGAACAACCCAGACTGTTAGCCCTGAATATGTAGGGGTGCATACTGTATGGTCAATATAAGATGCTCAGTCAGGGTTATGTGTCACTAGGGCAGGTGAACCTATTTTTAATGCGTGTTGAGGTAATGGGGTGAGTCGCCACTGGGATGGTGCCAGTGTGCAGGGCCCTCGCTCCAGGTTATGCTCAACACACTGCATTAGGGGGCAAGATGATGTGCATACATGGGAGTGGTGGTACTAGACCCCACCCCCCCTTTTTGGGAGGGGTGGAGATGTTACGCAATGTCACAAAGTAATTCCAACAGCTTATGTATATTTGTAAATTGGTGCATAGTATTGAGTAGTGTGTGTGTTTAATAAATGTACTCTTACTTTTATAAAGCAAAGTACAGACTGGACAATCAATTATTGAGTGTTATTTCTGCGCACCTGCAAATGGCGATTACTAGCCCACACCACCTCCCTTGAGTAAAGCCTCAGACTGCTCTGCAACGCTACCCTCTGAGAGTCAGGCGCTACAATTGGGTGTTTGGTTCCCAGTGAAGGACAAATGTAATCATGTTATTTGTGCAGGCCTCACAGATACTGCCTCGTTTTCAAACAACCACCAATGGAAACTGTGAGGAATCAAAGCCCTGAACGAAATTATGAAATAAATAGGTCTTATGAAAAATCAGAAACTCCACAGAATGCGAAGCCTGATAGTGGTAATACAGCTGAATTAGCAAGAACCACAAGAGAATTGACTGAGAAAATTAGAGAATTAACTATGAACATGGAAGCCGTGACTGTGCCAATGACAATAGGACCAGTAATACCGGTATTTGAAAACCAAAGAATAGATGAGCATTCCTAGACAATTCCAATGAACTTGAATATGCAAAGAATGAGAGAAGGGATAATTCCAGAAACTAGAGAGACAAGAGATCTGGTTGGCTGATATAGATCGAGTCCACCTACAAATTTGACGGTTAATGAGAGTCAGATAAATAGGATTCCTATGGGAACCGAGTCAGCAACTGAGACCCCAGAGAGAAGTACAAATTGGATAGAAATAAATAGTACCCTTGTGGGTCCGACTCCAGAAGAATTAAATGAGTGGATGAGGAATTTACAGAAGAAAGATGCAGAACCGCAACCGTTGGATGTAATCAGACTAAAGATAGACATGGAAGAGTTAATTCTAGGGACTATTGGTACAGATAGATTGAAATCCTATCAAGGTGACGAACTCATGTTCATGTGTAAGAGTGTTACTTAGAGAGCTAGGAATTTGCATGAAAAATTGGAAGAAACAGCAAATGAACTAGGAGTAGAATTTGGAAAAATCAGAGGATTGCAGAAACCGTATAGGGTAGACTATAGCAAAAAGGATATAGAAAATCTGAACACATCAGGACGATTAACCCAGATAAAGGAACTGATTGTGTTATTGAGAAAATGGGGAGATGTGGACAGATGGAGGAGCAGGTGGATAAGAAGAAAGGAGGGAACGACCGATAAAGCATCATTGGCTTTCCCGGTGAAGGAGAAGGAACCAATAGTACTGGAATATCCGATGAGGGAAACTCCAGGAGGTAGCTATGTACACGTTCCATGGTCCAGACAAGATATAGTGTCATTTACAAATGACTTCCCAAGATTGAGAGAGAAACCCGTAGAATGGTATAGACAAGTGGAAAGATTTGTCAAAGTTTCAAAGGTGTTGTGGGAAGATCTGGATGGATTGTTTGAAATTGTAGTGCCAGCTGATTTATGGACAGAATGTAAGATTACAATTGACTGGCCGAAGGAAGAATATCCTAGAGATGCAAAGACTGGAGCCCCAGGTCCAGAAGTGATGAGAAAGTACGAACAAGCTGTCATGTTTTTGAAAAATAAGATTCCACCGAAAGAGACAGATTGGGTAAAGATTGATAGAACAACTCAGGAAAGTAAGGAATCTGTACATGCCTATTATGAAAGGTTGCTTTTGGTTTTCAAACAGTATAGTGGTTATGAGACTGAGTGAAAAGGACACGAGTCATTTCGTATATAGATTTGTATATGGATTGAAGCCTGAAATAAGTGAAATGATTAAGCAGCATATGTTGTGTTGGCAGAATAGCACTGTAGATGAGGTACTAAGGTATGCAAAATATTGTAGTGACGATATTGAGTGTAGACAGCGTAAACTAAAAGAAAAAGCGATGTGGGCACAAGTAAAAGTTGCAGAAAAACAAGAGGCTCAAATGAATAATCAGTCTGGTGATGCAGGACAGACTAAATCCTAACCGAACATAGGTAAGGGAAAAGGTCAAATGAGTATAGAAGAGGCTAAAAAGAAATGGCCATGCCATAATTGCGGAAAGTTAGGACATTGGAGAAACGAGTGTAAATTTCCTCCAAAAGCTAATACGGAAAACCAACCATTAAATCCACAGGTGCAGAATGAGGTGAGTTACCAACAGCTGCAACAACCGCAGGCAGTTACTCAACAGAGTCAGGTGCCACAACCACCTCTTCCAAAGAGTGTAAACCCCCAGAGATACAGTGCAGAGGCAGGATTCTACGGAGGAGAGCAGGTAACAAAATTGCCGCGCGCAGCTGCAGTGTCGCAGTATTGGTTACGGCAGGATGGAAATGAATCGGATGAAAGTTTATGACGGTGCCTAGGAGAGGAAGAAGAGTGCGTGCTTGGCGCAACTCTAGAGGTAGATCAGTCAGGTCCATTTGTGGATGGAGAAGTGAATGGTGCAAATGTGACATTCCTTGTGGACACTGGAGCTACCCGTTCTACTGTTAGATCAGTGGAAATTCCAAACCTTCCTCTCTCAGGAGAATATATCCAAGTTGTAGGTGTTTCAAACCAACGGATCAAAGCGCCTCTTACCAAACCAGTAGAGGTGAAAGTTGGACCATTCAAAGAGATGCATCGGTTTGTGGTATGTGATTGCAGTCCTGTAAATTTGCTAGGACGCGATCTGCTTTGTAAAATGAATTGTACCATCTATTGTACCCCGGATGGTATTGCTTTCCAGACAACAGATGAAGATGTCCTGTATAAAATGACAATGGCAGAACTAGAACCAGGAGTGAATGACATGTTTCCTGTGTTTGATGCAGAGAAAATCCCAATTGAATTGAAAGGAATAGTCAGATCTGATGTATGGGATTTCACAGGCAAAGATATTGGGTTAATGAGAGGAGTAGACCCTGTAAAAATTACTGTAAGAGAGGGAACAAATTACCCAAATACTCCACAGTACAAATTAACGCCAGAAATTATTGAAGGAATAACACCTGTAGTTAATAAGATGATCGAACAAGGAATTTTGAAAGAATTAATGAGTAGCCCATGTAATTCACCTATAATGGGATTGAAAAAGCCGAATGGGACATATAGAATAGTGCAGGATTTGAGGAAGGTAAATAAAATCGTTATTCCTTGTTGTCCAATTGTGCCAAACCCCGCTGTAATACTGTATCAGATTCCACATGATGCAGAATGGTACACAGTTATTGATTTGTGCCATGCATTCTTCTCTATTCCGTTACACCCAGACAGCCAGCCATTATTTGCGTTCCGGTTCGGAGAGCGTATTTTGGCATGGTGCCGAATTCCTCAAGGGTATACAGAAAGCCCCTCAATCTTTAATCAGATCCTAAAGAAATCATTGGAAGATTTAAAAATGCCTGAAAAATCTGTGATGGTCCAATATATTGATGACCTATTAGTGGCATCAAAGACCAAAGAAGCATGTGTTATGGACACAATTGCTTTACTGAATCATTTGGCAGAAGGAGGGCACAAAGTGTCCCCGTCGAAACTGCAATTTTGTCAACAGGAGGTACAATACCTAGGTCATAAGATTGAGAAAGGGATGCGAAAGGTAACGACAGAAAGGATAAGGATTATCCGAGGAATGAGAGCCCCGATGACACAGAGAGAGGTGAGAATGTTCCTTGGAATGGTTGGTTATTGTCGACAGTGGATAAGTGGATTTTCATTAATTGCAAAACCTTTACAGCGATTGACAAAAAGAGATGTCAGAGATCCGATTGAGTTGAATGAGGAGGAGATGAAGGCTTTCAAAGAACTGAAAACAAAGTTGTGTGAGGCACCGGCATTGGGAATGCCTGATTATGAAAAGGAATTTGAGCTGTATTGTAGTGAAAGAGATGGATGTGCACTTTCAGTGTTAGTGCAAAGGCATGGAAAAATGAAAAGACCAATTGCTTATTTTTCAGCTGTTTTAGACCCCGTAGCAAAGGCATTGCCTGGATGTCTGAAAGCAGTGGCTGCTACTTGTGTGAGTCTGGAACAGAGTGAAGGCATTGTGATGGGATATCCACTGAGAGTATATGTTCCACACTCTGTTGAAATTCTTCTGACTAGAACCAAAACCCAATTCATGACACATAGTCGGCTGACTAGGTACGAGAAAGTGATTTTGAGTGCAGACAATGTAACCGTTGATAGATGCACAAGTGTGAATCCTTCAACTTCACTGCCAGATGAAGAAAATGTAGGAGTCAAAGATGAAGCTGATCATAAGTGTCTGGATGTGCTTGAATTTTGCACAAAGCCTCGCCCAGATATTAAAGATGAGCCCTTAAAAGAATCAGATTATGTGATGTTTGTGGACGGGTCATGTCTGAGAACGAGTGAAGGAGTTTTAAGTGCTGCGTATGCTGTGTGTACAGTAGCAGCTATAATGGAAGCATCTTGTTTAAGAGGGATACGTTCAGCCCAAGTGGCTGAGCTGATTGCTCTGATTCAGGCATGCAAATTGGGAAAGAACGTCCGAATTACGGTGATCACAGATAGCCAGTATGGCTTTGGAGTGGTTCACGATTTTGGACAAATCTGGTCCCAGAGAGGGTTCTTGACGTCTGCAGGAACTCCTATTAGGAACGGTGAGTTTGTAAAGAAATTGCTTGAGGCGATACAGCTGCCTAAACAGATTGCAGTGGTGAAGTGCGCTGCACACAAAAATGGAACTGACTATATTACAGTGGGAAATCAATACGCAGATGGAATAGCTCAATATTGAGCCAGAAATATGGTCTCGCTGAATAGGAGGAGAGAAAAAGAGAATGTTTCATGTCCCTTGCTGTTTACTAACATGGTCGAAACCTGGGATGAGGTAAGGCAATTGCAGGAAGAAGCAAATGAAGAGGAGAAAGATGGTTGGATAAAAGCAGGTTGCAGACAAAGAGAAGATGACGCCGTTTGGGTTTATAGAGATGAAAGATCAGTTATGCCTGATAGCATGATTTCTAATATGGCACGGATGTACCATGGACAAGCGCACATTGGTAGGGATGCCATGATCAGACTTTTCAGACAGACTTGGTACAACCCAAAATTTAGAGCTATAGCTGAGAGTCTCTGTCAAAGATGTCTTACATGCCAACAGATAAATCCAGGAAGGAAAACAGTAGTGAGTCTAGGAACAATAGGACGTGAAGGAGGTCCTTTTACCAGAATGCAATTAGATTTTATTGAAATGCCCCCGAGCAATAGATTGAAATATGTCCTTGTGGTCGTTTGTTTGTTTTCTCGTTGGGTGGAAGTCTATCCGACAAGGAGGAATGATGGAGTTACTGTAGCTAAGCTCCTACTGAGAGAATTCATTCCGAGATATGGCTTTCCAGTAACGATCGAAACAGATAGAGGAACACATTTCCAAAATGAACTAATCCAGTTGATATGTGAAGCACTTGACATACAACAGAAATTGCACTGTGCCTACAGACCAGAGGCTTCTGGAGTGGTAGAGCAAGTACATGGAACAATAAAGAATAGGTTAGGGAAAATGTGTCAAGCCACAGGACTCAAGTGGCCAGATGTCCTGCCATTGGTGCTGATGAGCATCAGAAGCATACCTGACAGAAAAACAGGTCTGAGTCCTCATGAAATAATCATGGGACGAGCAATGAGACAAGCACATGTACCTGTCAACAAACTGCTGACTATAACTGATGATCTCGTATTGGACTATTGCAAAGGATTGGCTGATGTGGTACATTCTGTGTTTCATCAGGTTGGACCGGATGCGACCACTCTTGAAAGAAAACCAGCTCATGATTTGAGTCCAGGAGACTGGGTCCGCATTAAAGTCCACAGAAGAAGAAACTGCTTGGTTCCTCGCTGGGATAAGCCACGTCAAGTGATCCTGGTGACAACGACTGCTGTAAAATGTGCAGGTGTGAAAAATTGGGTTCATGCCAGTCATACCATCAGAGTTCCAGATCCTGAAGCTCGACCTGTAAGTCGAGATCTGGAGATATCTGATACCAGCTCAGCATCCGAAGCAGAACCTGAAACAAGCAGAGTTCCAGATCCTGAAGCTCGACCTGTAAGTCGACATCTGGAAGAGCCAGGTACAAGTTTGACAACTGAAGAAGAACCTGAAACGATCAGAGTTCCAGATCTTGAAGCTCGACCTGTAAGTCAACATCTGGAAATATCGGATACTAGTTCAGAATCTGAAACAGACCAACCCGAGTCTGATGAAAGACAAAAGAGAAAAACAAAAACTGATATTATAAAAGAAGAAACTGAACCAAGAGACAGTGACAGCGAACAACCAAGATAGTTGAGTTAACTGAGGGAGACTTAGATTCAGACAGAGAGATAGGGGAAGAAGCAGAAGAAACCCGAGGAGTAGTAGGGACAGACCAACAAATAGAAGAAACAGGGAAATTTAGATTCAGATAGAAAGATTAAAACAAATGCGGAAGACAACCGAGGAGGGATAGAATCAAATGTCCCAGCAGAAGAGACACAAGAAGGTTCAGATTCAGACAACGAAACTGAGATCATAAGGTTCAAGGTTAGAGGAAGTGAAGTAAGGTCTGAGATGGAATCAGAAGAAAGAAAGCAAAGACTAGGACCAAGAAAGAGAACTTGGAGAGCTGAATGAGAGGAAAAGGAAAACGAACTAAAAAGGCCAAGAAAAGGAGACAATTGGCCCCACGAAGTTAAAAGACTGATGTATAAGATAATAAATTTGAACAGAGATGATGCGGAACAAGTAAATTAAATAACCAGTCAAAAGGGACAAGGAAAACAAAGTGGAAAACAATTACAGAAAACAAAAAGAGTGAAGAGACCTAACTTGAAATATAAGTCACCTGAGTGGCTATACATCGCATTGACCGACATTAAAGAAGAAGATAACAGTCACGAAAGCCCAGACAAAAGCTGTAAACCAATGGGTGAAAGTGAATTGCACCAAAACTGAAAAGACAAAGAAAGAAACCCGGGCTGGACACAAAAAACCGAACAAGACAAGAAAGAGTTCTGAAAAGAGCTGAAGAAAGCACCGAAACAAGAAAGTAAAGGGTAGAGTGGCTGAAAAGTCATTCTGAGGTGTGGTGACATTTTCTGTACATATATATATATATATATATATATATATTTTGTCACCAAGCAAGTAACACGCTGCACTCTCTCAGATATTATAAAGATTTATTGAAGCCAGTTACACTCCTTCTCCACCTACGCGTTTCGACCAGCAGGTCTTGGTCACGGTGTCTAGCGTTAGTCCCTCCACGCTTTCCACTATTTATACCAAAAACCCAATAAACAATTTATGATGCATGCTGGGAATGGTAGTTCACTTAAAAAAAATATAGCATCTATATGCATGCCAACATTAAAATGTTAAATCATTATGTGATATCTGACAATTGCATTGATCTTATAAAATAATTAGGACGATTATACCAAATTATACAATTATATAAAGCAGTATCGGTTTTCTGAAGGGATACATATGACATGGATTCACATTAGTATGATCATAAATATGATCAAATGGAATTAGTCTTAGTGACTAAAACACGCTTTCGCGCTAACGTTACACAATTGGCTCAGTGTCCACAATTAGAACATTATAACTAATTATGCATGTCTGCACTATGTATCCTTCACGATCTTTCTTTGTTTATAGGCTCAGTGCCCCAATAACTGCAAGACATTTCATATATTATATTGGTCAAAGGTCTAAAAGTCTTTTACAGATTTGATGTTTTGGTTGCTTTTTATGATATTTCGTTTTAAGTAATGTTTCTCTTCTTGTGATTCCAGTACAGCTACCATGGTATCCTTACAGATGTATATATAATTCTTCATCCCCGTTAAGTCCCATCGGGGATTTGGTCTTAAATCTTATTATTAGCCTAGATTCCAGGCGTCTTAGTTTTAGAGTTCTATTCCCACCTCTCTCATGGATGGGTACCGTTGCCAAACCACTATATGTCATGTCCTGCCATGTTTTTCTCTCATGCGTTGTCATATGTTTTGCCATGGCATATGTCAAGTCTCTGTTCTGTATGGCCCGTATGTGTTCTAGGATGCGTTTATTTAAGGGGCATATCGTGCTACCAATGTAGCGTTTCCCACAATGGCATTCCAACATATACACCACATAAGTTGTTTTACATGTTATGGTATCGTTGATGTTGAAGGTTTTACCTTGTGGATCCTTGATTGTTTTTATACTTCTCCCAATTTTACAGGCCTTACATTGGCTGCATTTCTTAAATCCCCTTTGCATACCTTGTAACCACATACTTGACTGATTCATTTCAAAGTGGCTTCTGACCAATTTATCAGACAACGATGGTGCCTTTCTGTAGGTTATTTGCGGTTGATCACCCAACTCTTTGCCGATGTCTGGATCTTTACTTAGGATGTTCCAGTATTTTGTTAGGGATTTGCGAATTTTAAAACTCTCTTTGCTGTATGTCATTATCATTCTTATAGGTTCATTTTGTTGCGTCTCCGTATTCACATCATTTTTGTTGATCAATGTTTCAGCCCTTGTAAGGCACCTAGCTTTCATTTCTCCCCGTTTAATATCATTATATCGATAACCTCTTTGTAAAAACCGTTTTTTTGTATCTTTGAATTTAAGATTCATCTCTTTTCTGTTTGAGCAGTTTCTCTTCATCCTGATAAATTCACCGTATGGTATATTTCTTTTTAGTGTCTCTGGGTGGAAGCTCTTGCCGTGTAGCACACTATTGGTTGCCGTGCTTTTCCGGTAGACAGTTGTTTCTATTTGATCTGCTTTTACATATACTTTGGTATCCAAGAATACAATTTCACTTGAGCTGATATTATAGGTGAATTTCAGGCCAACATTATTGTTGTTCAATATGTTGAAGAACTCTACAAACTCATTCTCGGTTCCATTCCAAAGGAGGAAGAGGTCATCTATAAAACGCAGCCATAATGCCACTTTGGCTACGTGATGGTCATTTTCTTCTCTCCAAGCTATGGTCTTCTCCCACCAGCCCATTACTAGGTTGGCGTAGCTTGGAGAGAAGGAAACTCCCATGGCAGTTCCGCAACATTGGGAGTACATGTTCTTATTAAAAGGAATACATTGTTCCTTAAACAAAGTTCTATCATTTCAATGACCATCTGGCAGTGTTGAAGTTGTTCTATGGGTTTTTGTTTCAAGAAATATTTGATCGCTTTTATGCCTATGTTATGATCAATAGACGTATAAAGAGACACTACGTCAATGGTTACCAGCATGTAATCCTTACACCATCCGGTGTTCATAAGCATTCTCAGGAAATCCCCAGTATCCTTGATGTATGATGTTAAGGTTGGGACCATTGGGGCCAGAAAGTAATCCACATATGTGGAGATGTTTTCATATAGGGACCCACAGCTTGAAATAATGGGTCTCCCTGGTGGCTTTGTTAGCGTTTTATGTACCTTCGGGAGGAAGTAGATGGTTGGTATTATCGGATCATTATTACTCAAATATTGTACCTCCTGATCGTTTAGTAAACCCATCTCCTGCCAGTTCTTAAGCTTGGTATTTAGGTCTTTTACCATGTCATTTATAGGATTTCTCTTGAGCTTTTCATAGTTATTGATGTCATTTAGTTGTCGCATAGCTTCCATAGTGTAATCATCCTTATTTAAAATAACTATGTTCCCTCCCTTGTCGGCGGGTTTTATCTCTATTAGAGTATTATTCATAAGTGATTCCAACGCTGCACGTTCCTGCTTACTGAGATTTTCTTTGTTATCTCCATGTTTAACATTGCTCATTTTTTCCAATTCCATGGTTACTAACTCATAAAAGGTATCTATCTTATTCCCAGGATGTAATGCTGGACAGAATTTAGATTTATTTTTAAATTTTGTGATCAGGTGTTTGTCCGTTCTTATACCCATCTCCTGTAGCAGTTGTGTGTCAGGGATGTTCTCCTCATTTATTTCATTTGCTAGGCTGTACGCTGTTCTTAAATTCGAGATTTCTCCAATTGTAAACTCTTGTGTTGGTTCTTCTATTGAATTGTCGCTCATTTCCACATTTGCTACACTTTGTCTCTCTTGTCTACTGAAGTACTTGGCCAACTTTAATTTCCGTACGTATTTGTAAAGATCTATTTTAGTTTCTACAATGTCAAAATGCTTTTCCGGACAGAATGTAAGTCCTTTATTTAAAAGGCTTTCTTCAGCTCTTGTTAAGACATGTTTGGAGAGATTGATGATTAAATATGGTTCCTTTGACTTCTCATCCTCTACGTCTTGGTCATCCGATTGCGAAGATGGTATCCTTTTGTTTTTTCCTGAGCTTCTTCTGGTTTTGCGTCGGTGGATTTTGTTGTTGACTGGCCTCTCCCCCTTCCTCTTCCTCGTTTCGTACCCCGTCCTCCTCCCCTTCCTCTTGGCATTTGTTGATCCAGATACACTAATTTCATTTCGTCTAAAAAAGTGGTACGTTTTCCTGGTAGTGTTAGGCCCTCTCCTTCACTGAAGTCTGTGTCTGACTCGCTTCCTGTAGTATTAGGGGATTCTTGTGGTAGCTTTTTATTAACACTCAAATGTTGCTTTAATGTCTCAAATCTTTTTGCAAATGTTAATATTGTACCACAATCATAGTCATGTTCATCCCTTCTGAACTTACGTTCTTTGCGTTCTTCAACATCACTTTCGTGTTTGTCAAGGTTGCGTTCCATTTCCTTCCTTAATTTTTTCGATTCGTCCTCTTTTTCAGTAGTCAAAATACGAGCCTCAAGCTCGGCTATGTTTTTGTGCAAATCTTGCACATCCATTTTGGCGTATTTGACTATTATGAGCATCATATTATGCGAACACTGCATATTATTTCTGCCCCATTCTTCCAGCATTTCTGGTTTAGTGTCGGGGTGGTTAGGTAGGGTAAAAATCCGAAGGCCTCTGGGTACTCTTTCACATTCTATGTATTTTTCAAGCGTGAGAATTTCCCAGCTCTTAGTTATTTCCTTTTTTAATAGTCTCTCCAATTGGATATACATTTGTTTTATTGTCGCTTTTCCTGTACCGGTTAATGTAGCATCCTCTCTTCCATGGCTTAAGGATTTATTGCCTTTTTGAAACATTAATTCCGCCCTTTGGGCACGTTTCACTGCTCTCTCCTCCATGGTTCTCACTGAACAAACTTAATAATAGTCAGATATACACAGTCAATATACGTGTCCCCGATTCTGATTGAAAGTAGGACTATGCAGTTTAAAAGGAGTTGTTACATGTATTTAAATGGCTTCTATCAATTGTAATCTTTTTTATCTGGGCAGTGTTTCTTCGCGGGAACTACCGGTCGCACTGCGTGTGCTGCTCGTAGTTCCCTACCACTCGCTGCGACTCTCCTGTGTGTGCCTGTGCGTAGGACCTGCTTTGCGCTCTCACCTCTTTTTTTCCCCCTTCCTTTTGGAGATGGCGCTGCAGTCACGGGAAGCGTCTCCTCTCTCCTTACGATCCTAATGTAGCGTAGGCTCACACACTGAGCATTTCCCCTTTATAGATCCTCTTCAAAGTTGAACCGGCCGGTTCAATTCTACCGCAGTGCAAATCCAAGAGGCACTCTGATAGAGCATGAGCCGTGAGCCATACTCCGGCAATTTCTGTCCAACTTTGGCGGCGTCTGAGGAAAACATACGTCGGGCGCTCCTTCGTTTAATCCATTCTCAACAAAGCAGTCCAAGAACGAAGGGCGCACTTTTCACAGTCCGGCCCCGCCACGCGCACCAGCTGTGAAAAGTGCGCCCTTCGTTCTTGGACTGCTTTGTTGAGAATATATATATATATATATAGCTAGATAATAGTACAACATGGTAGACACTGAGAATAGAAGATCTAGATGTGAGTTTCTACGTAGATGGTGTAGAATGTGTTTCTTTTGTACAGGATTGTTAATGTTTATTTGGCTTATTTTAGCAATAATAATTCCACTTAGATTAGCTGTAGAAAACTCATCTGTAATAGGGAATAACACGAAAAAGGACAAAGAAGCTAACACACAAAACACTGCAGCATTAGTAGATAGTACTGATTTACATAGGGATAAGTCTATAACTGATTTCTCCAAGAATGTCTTCACAAAACTGTTGTATGAATATGTGGAGACAATGGATGTGAGGGATTGTTATGTCTGTATGCAGTTACTCGCGTCTGTCACAGAAGGTGTGACCTATCATCACCTTCCTTTGACGTATGGAATAACTTGTAGCGTTCTAGCTAGTTTATTTTATAAAACAGGTAGATTAGAATATTATTACACTGATATAGACACTGTTTTTGCGAAAGTTCCCGTAATCCCTGAACTAAATAAGGTGAAAAATGCAAAAATGTTTGGAGAATTTTTCTTAGAAAATAAAGATTTAACATTAGAGTATATAGTTAGACACAATCTTACCTGTGAATTAAAGAAAGAGGAAAAGATTTTCTTGGACATGGTAGAAAACAGAAGAGTTAAGTTTCAGAGAAAGGTAGTAGAAGAAAAGATAAAAACACCACTTTGGGCGTTTGAAGAGAAAAATCATGACAAAGGAGAAACAAATGCAGCTATGGTTCAGGATTGGCCCCAACGGGGAAAATTGTGCATTAGTAGAAATAAGACTATGTATGATAACTATTTTGTGGGTTCTAGTGAGTGCCGAGATACATACAAAATTTTAGGAGGATGGGGATTTAAAGGAGGAAAAGATCCAGTATTTCCAGGGATCTATTATATTTGCGGAAATAGAGCTTATTATAGGTTGCCGGACCATTGATATGGAACATGCTATCTAGGCCTGGTCTTTCCAAAGATTTTTCATGTGGAGAGAGGAAAAAAAGGAACACACGAGATTGGTACAACATTAACACGTAGAAGAAGGGAAAGCTTCTCAGAAATAGTAGGTGACATTTTGGGAGCATTGATACCAGCAGTGGGTATATCTTTGAATGCATTCAAGATTCGGAAACTGTCCACAGTAGTAGATCGTTTATCAACGAATACTGCTGGAGGGTTCTTGACGGTAAATACCGAAATGGTTGCCATGAGAGCTATCGTGATGCAAAATCGTCTTCCCCTTGACATTCTTTTGCATAACCAAAGGGGATGATGGACGGAGTGTTGAACATTGCAAGCACTCACCCCCAGTCAACTGATCTGGGTTTAATCCATCATCATTCTTTAGCTCACTCCGCCACCCCAGTTCAGACATGGCCATATGCAAATCAGTCTGACCCTGTGCCTCATGGGAACAGTCCAGCCCTAACTGCCTGCTTGGCAGTTCGGGCTGGACTGTTCCCATGAGGCACAGGGTCAAGACTGATTTGCATATGGCTGGGTTCAAACTGGAATGGCATGGTGAGCAAAAAAACGATGGATTTAGGCCCAGTTCTCTGTACTGGGGTGAATGTATGACATTGTTCTGCATTCTGTCCATCAATTGTTGTTTTTGAAAATACTAATATCAGCAAAAGTGATATTAGAAATGTTGTCAGCAAAGTTAGCATATGTGTGTATTAAAAGGGGAAAACGACAAAATAGAATAAAAAGAGAAAATGAGAAAAATAAAGAAAGAACGGGAAATGGGAGAAATGGAATTGGAAGAATTGAAAGAGAACTTATACAAAAGGTCTAAAAGACAAGATGAGGAAAACACCGTTGTATGAACTAACAAAAGCAAGTGGACAAGAAACATTTTTTGTAGGGTTTTGTGGTGATATTAAAAATCACCAAAGGGGGAATTGATGGAGCAGGGTAAATAAAATAATTTGTACCCCCTTGGAAAATTAATGAGCTTTAATAAATTAACGATACTAATTGTTTGATGGAGCATGAGATAATCAACAAATGCACCTTTAGTAAACACTACATAAGGGTAACCGCAATTTGTGCAAAATCTAAATTATTTACAATTGTGAAGTCGATAACACTAGTATTGTGATTTGCATACTAATTAGAGTAAAATCGCATGATTTATGCTATGTAGTAGAATTGTATTGTGGCAAAGAATGCGGATGGTAAGTAAAATGGCTTTAAATGTTGCTTCTGCTAGGTAACACCTAACACGGGTCTTTAGAATGGCGGGTGGTAAACAGAAAGGCTTATTTTCTTTGTTTTAATTTTGGTTGTGTTTGTTCTTATGATAGTTCGTTCGGGCCTGTTAGGCCATGCTGCGAAAATGGCTGCCGAGACAGATGAGGTCACGTGAAAAGTCAAAGATGGCCTCTAAGCGGAAGAAATAGAGGAGCTGAACCACGTGGGTACGGCCCACACACGGAGTGAGAGATGTCAAGGTCGCATTGACCTGCCATAAGGAGGGTGCCAAGAAAGACTCAGCACGCATTCGTGGGAATGAAAGAGAAAGTACTGAGCGACAATGGACGAACTCAATTGTGACCATCGGGTTTGCAACAAAATGAATGGACAAATTGGACTGCTTTTAACCCAGACGTCATGAGACTCATTGTATGTTTAACTGTCCCCAAAACCAGTTTAAACAAGGAAGGCAATGGTGATTGTCACCACCCCAAAAATGGACCAATTAGCATGATTCTTGCCCCTAAGGATTGCAACTTTTTGTATAGTAAGCTAGAAGTAGGGTATAAGAGGGACTACTCTTATGTGGGAGGGGTTGCTTCTATAGGCTGCTTCTTTGGGTTGCCTTTTTGCTGCTGCTGTGGCCGCTGCTACTGATGCTACTGCTGCCGTTGGTATTTCTT
The DNA here is from genome assembly GCA_963921515.1 of Calotriton arnoldi. Lineage (NCBI taxonomy): Eukaryota > Metazoa > Chordata > Amphibia > Caudata > Salamandridae > Calotriton > Calotriton arnoldi. The sequence continues at coordinate 420,111 of CAWUFW010011506.1, read as the reverse complement.
GCCATACCCTTTTTCTACTTTCCATTTTTTTCACCTCAAATATTACGAGAGGCCTTTGTCATTTTTGGACTTCGAACTTGACTGGGGAAGGAACGAGACCGTTGCGGGAAATCTGTACGGGAGGTCTGGTTGAGGAGGCCTTTAGCAGGGACAGTCAGTCAGTTTGGGAGTCTATTCTGTGATCTACGGTTTATCTTCTTTTTGGTGAATCATTCCTATCTGCATCTAAATGGGTAATGCATAATTCCAATTCTTTATTTGAACTTTTCATATAAATGTTATTAATGTATTAAAGTGATTAATAAACTAAGAATCTCACCCGTGCAATTGAGAAATTAGATAAAATTTCATTCTAATTAAAATGAGTTTGTGGTTCTTTAGTTCATTGATAAGTTTAAAGTTTAACAGGTTTTAAAGTGATTGAGCTGGTCTTAATCACCATCAACTTATTCTACTAGTTGGTCCATCGACCAAAGAGCGGAATACCTTGATGTTTGGAACCAACAGGATCAAAAGCTAATGTATATGATGTCTGAGGTATTATTCTGTCAGATTTAACAAGGTATCCCGTTCCTCCAGCAACACATTTCTCCTAGGTGTGTAATCCAGTGAACGAATGAATGTATGATATGCGGTGTTATGGGCCCCACCGTCATATGGTTTAATAGATGTGAATGATTTACCTGGATTCGTGTCCTGAGGTGAAATTTATATTAGCCGCGCTGGATCAGATTTCTTGGTAGCAGAGGATGGTTACTATAGATTAGTTTGGTGATTATTGATTATTGATTTATTGATTATTCATGTCTAACACTTTGTGTCGAATTGTATTATGTTACATGTAAGTCGAAACTTTGAAGCTTCCGGGAAGTAGGAAGTGGACACGTGTGGCAAGAGAAGTCACACGGAATTGTGCATTGTCTGATTTTTAAAAATTGGTGATAACACAGGATTGTGTTATGATAGGGACATTTCATGTATAAAAACGCGTATGAGTGAAATAGCAACAGGTTTTCTTGTGAAACTCTGGCCTTAATTCTCAGGTCGAGGAGGCAGCAGGTAATTCTCAGGTAGCAGGGACAGTCAGTCAGTTTATTTTATTTATTTATTTATATAGCGCCTGAATCGACCCCAAAGGGGTATCTCTGCGCTTTAGGCGGGCAGCGTGGGTGGAATGCGGCTTTAATTAGATCAGAGACAAAGACAGGAGAATCAAAGACAGAAGAGGGTGGTCTTAAGCAGCTTCCTGAAATGCAAATAATCTGTGCATTGTCTCAGGAGTAGTGGAAGTTCATTCCAGTAACGAGGACCGAGATGAGCGAGGGCCTTTCCTCCCCATCTAGCCTTTCTGACTCGAGCTACCACCAAAAGATGTTTGGAACCTGAGCGCAAAGATCTGAAAGGTAAATACGGAGTGAATTTCTCTGAGAGGTAAGAAGGGCCCAGGTCGAACAGTGCCTTGTGTATTATGCAACAGACTTTAAATCTTATCCGTTGACGGACAGGACGCCAGTGAAGTTGTAGCAGCAGAGGGCGGGAGTGAGTCCTGGGGGGGGCATTGAGGACCAATCGCGCTGCAGTATTCTGGACTACCTGTAGTCTGCTGAGCGAGGTCTCATTGGCAGAGATCAACAGCCCATTACAGTAGTCCAAGCGGCTTAGTACAAGGGCCTGTGTTATAGTTTTCCGAATTGAGTCAGGGAGCAAAGGAAAGACTTGTCGGAGCAGGCTCATTGTGTGGAAGCAGGAACCCACTGTCTGCGCAGTGTGTTCCTTCATTGTAAGGGCTTGGTCCAATCGAACGCCCAAGTTCTTCACAGTAGATTTGGGGGCAGGATAGACACCCAAATCAGTTGGCCACCACTCTGGTGTCCATAGAGAGGGAGCCTCTCCAAAGAGCAGAATCTCTGTTTTCCCCACATTACACTGTTGGAAGTTACTCTTCATCCCAGAGGAGAAGGCCAACTGTACAGATGGATCAAATTTGTCAAATGGGAAAAGTAGCTGCGTATCGTCCGCATAGGATATGGGAATAAACCCATATATCCGTAGGAGATTGGCCAAGGGAGCAACATATATGTTGAACAATGTAGGGCTCAAACAAGAGCCCTGAGGTACTCCCCTGGACAGTTCCATAGGTGCGGAGCGATACGGTCCTAAGTTGACAGTTTGGGAGCGAGCAGATAGAAAGCTCGTCATCCATTGTAAGGCAGAGTCCCTTAATCCGATCTCCTCTAGTCTTCTGAGCAATATTCGATGAGACACCATGTCGAACGCGGCGGATAGATCCAGCAGCACCAGTATCGTGGAGTGTCCCTTGTCTAGTGTCATTCTGATGTTATCTGTGACCGCTAGCAGGGCGGATTCTGTGCTGTATTTGGGTCTAAAGCCGGACTGGGAGGAATCTAAGCACCCAGTAAGTTCGACATGGTTGGAGAGATGGGTGTTAACATGTTTCTCCAGGAGTTTGCTCAGAAACGGGAGAAGAGAGATAGGGCAGAGGTTGGTAAGATCCGTCAAGGGGACTTTTGGGTTCTTACGGATAGGCCTAACCTGTGCCGCTTTCCATTCTAGTGGAACTTGGCCCTCTCTCAGAGAGAGATTAAGGAGAGATTTGATCGAGGGGGACAGTTGATCAGCGAGAGAGGTGACCACTTTAGCCGGAATAAGGTCTAAAGGGGATCCTGATTTCACCTTAGAAATCAGTGACTTGACCTCTATTGATGACAGCGTAGGGAAACATTCTAACAGCTGCGGGGTGGTCTGTTGAGGTTGGTCAGATATAAGTGGGGTCAGGGGCTGAGGTCCTGGGGAGATGATTTTTTCATAGATTAGCTCTATTTTTTGAGAAAAATATAGAGCAATGTTGTCACATAACGTTTGTGTGGGTGCCTCGGAATTTTCACAGGCCTTAGGGTTGATAAAGGACTGGAGAATGTGATGTAGGATTTTGGGGGCATTTCCAGCCTGGGCTAGTTGTAGAGCTATATAGGTTTTTCGCGCAGCTTTTAAGTTTTTATGGTAGCTGGACAAAGTGGCGAGGAATAGATCTTTGTCCTTTTCGTCATGAGAGATGCGCCAACATTTCTCTTTTTTCCTGCATAGTTGTTTCTGTACTCGCAACTGAAGGGAGTACCAGGCATTCTGTCGGCGTTCAGGGAGTTTTGGGAGGGGTTTTAGTGGTGCGAGATAGTTGATAGTCGAGGAGACAGCGGATTTATATTTTGCCAAGGCTTCTTCTATATTGTCAGACTCAGTGTTCCAAGGCATAGAAAAGGAGGCTTGAAAGCTCTCTGGGGTGATTTTTTTCCACTGTGTACCAAAGCGAAGGGTGACGGGATAAGATTTCTTCGATTCCCTTGAGCACTTAATGAAAAATTCAATTAACGAATTATCAGACCAAGGTAATTGTTGGGGGAGATCGCATTCGATGTCAGAAGAGTTGGAAAAGATTATATCCAGCGTGTGGCCAGCTGTATGAGTCGGGCCTTCATTGAGTTTGAATAGGCCCATGAGACCTAGATGTGCCAGGAGTGTCTGTGCATCAGTGTTAGAGGGGCATTCACTATGGATATTAAAGTCACCTAATAATAGGAACTTGCTGCCTGCAATCACGTGAGGTGCTAATAGTTCAGTAAGTTGAAGTGAAAAATCAGCTAAGGGCCCTGGGGGTCGATAGACTAGCGCCCCCTTCCAACTTACTTGGGGGGAGACGTCTATTCTAAAGACCAGAACTTCCATAGAAGAATTACAGAGCTGATCCAATATAGTAACTCTGATGCTGTCTTTATGTATAATGGCAATTCCACCCCCTATCTTCAGCGGTCTGTCAAGTCTAATAAATGTGTAACCATCCGGTAGACCTAACACTATAGAATGGACAGAGTGGGGCTTAAGCCAGGTTTCGGTTAAGAACCCCAACTCTGGTTGTATTGAAGACAAGAGATCCCAGATCTCCATAGAATGTTTAGGTAGGGATCGGATGTTACATAGCAGGCTTTTCCATCCTATCCGCGGTTTATCTGGAAGTATGTCTGTAGTAAGATCAGGGACTGAGGCAGGTTCATGGGTAGGGAGAGCGGCACTAAGGAAAGGAGCGTGGGGTACCTTATGGGTTCGTGTCGTCTCCCCAGAATGACCCTGAATCCGACAGACCCGGCAAGAGAAAGGGCCTTCGAGAGTTGGCCAAACTTCAGTCCGGCAGAGGATGGATGGATCAGTCCTTAACTCGATAAGCTCTTGTCTGGAGTATGGCTTATGACAAGGGAGGCATTGTAAAGAGGTCAGCATACCAGGGTCCGTGGCTCCTGGCGACGTCCTGGCGCGGACGGGCGCAGACGGGCTTGCCTTTGGCGCGCCCGCTGCGCGTTGTCTGGGGCATCCGGTTATGTAGGGGATGGTTGGGGCCGCTGAAACGCCAACCTCCCTCAAAACCGGAAGTATGAAAAAGGTCCTACTCCCTCCACAACAATCGAGCTAGTCTCGCGGTGGACCGTTTGGGATTCTATTCTGTGATCTACGGTTTATCTTCTTTTTGATGAATCATTCCTATCTGCATCTAAATGGGTAATGCATAATTCCAATTCTTTATTAGAACTTTTCATATAAATGTTATTAATGTATTAAAGTGATTAATAAACTAAGAATCTCACCCGTGCAATTGAGAAATTAGATAAAATTTCATTCTAATTAAAATGAGTCTGTGGTTCTTTAGTTCATTGATAAGTTTAAAGGTTAACAGGTTTTAAAGTGATTGAGCTGGTCTTAATCACCATCAACTTATTCTACTAGTTGGTCCATCGACCAAAGAGCGGAATACCTTGATGTTTGGAACCAACAGGATCAAAAGCTAATGTATATGATGTCTGAGGTATTATTCTGTCAGATTTAACAAGGTATCCCGTTCCTCCAGCAACACATTTCTCCTAGGTGTGTAATCCAGTGAACGAATGAATGTATGATATGCGGTGTCATGGGCCCCACCGTCATATGGTTTAATAGATGTGAATGATTTACCTGGATTCGTGTCCTGAGGAGAAATTGATATTAGCCGCGCTGGATCACTGGCATCGGCAGCCACAGCTGTTCTCACACTCCGCACAACACCCCTTGCTTATGCACTACAGCCCTCCCCGTGCCATGCTTGGATCACGCCTTTCAACCCCATTCACCACAATCAAGATCTCAGTGGCAGGCCCACCAAGTCCAAGAGCCTTCCAACCACACGCCAACCACATGCCAACCACACACCAACCACACACCAACCACACATTAACACAGATACCACACACCAATTACACACCAACCACATGCTAAGCACACACCCACCACACACCCACCACACACCCTTACCACACTCACACCACACTCACACCACACTCACACCACACTCACACCACACTCACACCACACTCACACCACACTCACACCACACCTACCACACACCAACCACACACCAACCACACACCAACCACACACTAACCACACACTAACCACACACTAACCACACACTAACCACACACTAACCACACACTAACCACACACTAACCACACACAGGGACCGATGGGAACACAGAGCCTCGCCAGGGTATGAATAGCTACAAACCACACAATGCAGCAGCAGGACTGAGGTGTGAAGAGGGCCCTTTAGTGGTGCACACACACTCACCACACACACTCACCACACACACTCACCACACACACTCACACCACACTCACACCACACTCACACCACACTCACACCACACTCACACCACACTCACACCACACTCACACCACACTCACACCACACTCACACCACACTCACACCACACTCACACCACACACTAACCACACACTAACCACACACAGGGACCGATGGGAACACAGAGCCTCGCCAGGGTATGAATAGCTACAAACCACACAATGCAGCAGCAGGACTGAGGCCCTCTTGTGAAGAGGGCCCTTTAGTGGTGCACACACACTTGCACACAGGGAGGCGCTGTCTCCGGCCCCCACACTTACAGCTCACGGACAGGACCAGGTCCCGGGTCAAGATGACGTCGGGTGGGCTGTCGAAGTCCATGGCCTGGCAGCGGAAGGTGCCACCCTGGGACCGGGAGATGTTCTCCAGAACAAGGACACTCTCCGTGCTCGACTGGATCTCCTGCTCCTGGGCCCCCTGTAAGGACAGACAGACAGACAGACAGACATGAAGAGAAAGAGCAAGTAACGAAAGAGGGCAAAGGGTAGGGGGCGAGAGGCGGATGGTGGCAAAGAAGGGAGGGGCATGCGGGAGAGGCAAGAGGAGGGACAGGGGTGGGCATGAGGGCAAGCTGGGGAGGGGGAGGGGGGAGAGGGCGATGGGGAGGGACAGACAGAGGGAGGGGGAAGAGGAGGAGGAAGAGGGAGGGGGAAGAGGAGGAGGAGGGAGGGGGAAGAGGAGGAGGGAGGGGGAAGAGGACGAGGGAGAGGGACAGATTGAGAGGGAGAGGGAGAAGGGGGGGAGGGAGAGGGAGAAGGGAGAGAGGGAGAAGGGAGAGAGAGGGAGAGGAGAGAGGGAGAGGAGAGTCGGAGGAAGAGGAAGAGGGGGAGGGAGGGGGAGAGGGACAGACTGAGAGGGAGGGGGAAGAGGAGGAGGAAGAGGACGAGGGAGAGGGGAGGAGAAGGGAGATAGAGAGAGGAAGAGGGGAGAGAGAGAGAGAGAGAGAGGGGGAGAGGAAGGGAGAGGGGGGAGGGGAAGGGAGAGGGGGGAGGGGGGCGAGGGAGAGGTGGAGGGTAGAGGGGAGTCGGAGGAAGAGGGGGAGGGGGAGAGGAACAGGGGGAGGGAGGGGGATGGGAGAGGAAGAGGGGGAGGGAGGGAGAGGGAGAGACAGAGGGAGAGGAAGAGGAGAGGGACAGGGAGAGGGACAGAGGTGGGCATGTGGAGGAGGCAAGAGGAGGGACAGGGGTGGGCATGAGGGCAAGCTGGGCAGGGAAGATGGAGAGACTGAGAGGAAGAGGGAGGGAGGGAGCGGGTGAGGGAGGGGGAGAGAGAGGGAGAGGCAAAATACAAGGGAGAGGGACAGACAGAAAGAGGCAGAGGACGAGGGAGAGAGGAGGAAGGGAGGGGAAGAGGGAGAGGAGAGAGGGAAAACAGAGGGAGAGGGAGGGGAAGAAGGAGGGGAAGAAGGAGCGGGAGGGGGGAGGAAGAGGGAGACAGAGGGAGAGGACGAGGGGGAGGGGGAGGGAGAAGGAGAGAGGGAGGAGAGGGAGAGGAGGAGGTGGAGGGAGGGGGAGAGGGGCGGAAGGGGAGGGAGTGAATAGGAAGAAGGAGAGAAGAGAGGGAAAAACAGAGGAAGAGGGAGGAGAAGGAGGAGAGGGAGGGGAGAGTAAGAGGGAGGGGAAGAGAGAGAGGGAGAGGGGAGGGAAGGGAGAGGGAAGGGAGAGGGAAAGGAACCATAAAGAAAGGAGAGGGAAAGGAGGGCGTGAGCAGAGGGTGGCGAGGCAAAATACCAGTATGAAGAAGAGAGAGGGGGGCTAAGGATGTGAGACAAAGCTGAGCTGACACCAGGAAGAAGTAACTATTAACACAAAAGAATGAAACAAAAGAAAGAGAATAAGAGGATGTGACAGAGGAGAGCACGGCTGGAGGGAGGGGAAGACCAGATAAAAGGAAGGAGGGAGCAGGGGGTGAGAGGCCAAGCAGGAGGAAGGAGGGTGGACATGAGACAAAGCTGAGCTAACAGGAGAAAGGAGCAGAAAGTTGAAAGACAATAATAGATCAGAGGAGATGATGTTGGGAGTGGAGGGGGGGCTTGGCGAGAAGAGCAGAGCAAGATAAGGGGGCGTGAGAGTTGAAGGACACAAGTGGAGAAAGGACAGAGAGTGCAGAGGTTGGGGCAGATACACGCGGAAGAGGAGGTTCCGGGGGGGGCAGATACACGCAGAAGAGGAGGTTCGGGGGGTGGGGGGGCAGATACACGCGGAAGAGGAGGTTCGGGGGTGGGGGGCAGATACACACGGAAGAGGAGGTTCGGGGGGGGTGTCGCGAGGACACGCACCTGCATCCGGTAGAAGCTGTACTCCGGGGAGGGAAGCCATCTGCCTTACACCTCAGCATCACAGTGTCACCCTCCTTGACGGGCCCGGAGACCACCTCGAACTTCACGTTCTCTGTGTAATCTGCAAGAAAGAAAGTCCAGACGGGGGGGTTGGGCTGGCAGCTGGACAGCAAAGCACAGAAGACTGAGGCAGGTCAAGCCTAAAAACTGCATCACGAAGAGGGGGCAGCAAAGCTCAGAAGACTGAGAGGATGAAAGGGCAGAACAAACCTAAAAACTGCATCATGAAGGGGGGGGGGGCAGCAAAGCACAGAAGACAGAGGATGAAAGGGCAGAACAAACCTAAAAACTGCATCATGAAGGGGGGGGGGGGCAGCAAAGCACAGAAGACTGAGGATGAAAGGGCAGAACAAACCTAAAAACTGCATCATGAAGGGGGGGGGGGCAGCAAAGCACAGAAGACTGAGGCAGGACAAGCCTAAAAACTGCATCACGAAGAGGGGGGGGGGCAGAAAAGCACAGAAGACAGAGGATGAAAGGGCAGAACAAACCTAAAAACTGCATCATGAAGGGGGGGCAGCAAAGCACAGAAGACAGAGGATGAAAGGGCAGAACAAACCTAAAAACTGCATCATGAAGGGGGGGCAGCAAAGCACAGAAGACAGAGGATGAAAGGGCAGAACAAACCTAAAAACTGCATCATGAAGGGGGGCAGCAAAGCACAGAAGACTGAGGATGAAAGGGCAGAACAAACCTAAAAACTGCATCATGAAGGGGGGGCAGCAAAGCACAGAAGACAGAGGATGAAAGGGCAGAACAAACCTAAAAACTGCATCATGAAGGGGGGGCAGCAAAGCACAGAAGACAGAGGATGAAAGGGCAGAACAAACCTAAAAACTGCATCATGAAGGGGGGCAGCAAAGCACAGAAGACAGAGGATGAAAGGGCAGAACAAACCTAAAAACTGCATCATGAAGGGGGGCAGCAAAGCACAGAAGACAGAGGATGAAAGGGCAGAACAAGCCTAAAAACTGCATCATGAAGGGGGGGCAGCAAAGCACAGAAGAATGAGGCAGGACAAGCCTAAAAACTGCATCACGAAGAGGGGGGGCAGAAAAGCACAGAAGACAGAGGATGAAAGGGCAGAACAAACCTAAAAACTGCATCATGAAGGGGGGAGGCAGAGCTCAGAAGACTGACAGGATGGAAGGGCAGAACAAGCCTAAAAACTGCACCACGAAGGGGTGGGGAGGGGGGGTGGAGGGCAGGAAAGCACAGAAGACTGAGAGGATGGAAGGGCAGGACAAGCCTAAAAACTGCATCACGAAGGGGGAGGGCGTGGGGGGCAGCAAAGCTCAGAAGACTGAGAGGATGGACGGGCAGGACAAGCCTAAAAACTGCATCACGAAGGAGGGGGTGGGGGGGCAGCAAAACACAGAAGAATGAGGCAGGACAAGCCTAAAAACTGCATCATGAAGGGGGGGCAGAGCTCAGAAGACTGACAGGATGGAAGGGCAGGACAAGCCTAAAAACTGCATCATGAAGGGGGGGGGCAGAGCTCAGAAGACTGACAGGATGGAAGGGCAGGACAAGCCTAAAAACTGCACCACGAAGGGGGGCAGCAAAGCGCAGAAGACAGAGGATGGAAGGGCAGGACAAGCCTAAAAACTGCATCATGAAGGGGGGAGGACAGCAAAGCGCAGAAGACAGAGGATGGAAGGGCAGGACAAGCCTAAAAACTGCACCACGAAGGGGGGTGGGGGTAGGGGGGCAGCAAAGCACAGAAGCCAGAGGATGGAAGGGCAGGACAAGCCTAAAAACTGCATCATGAAGGGGGGGAGGGACAGCAAAGCGCAGAAGACAGACGATGGAAGGGCAGGACAAGCCTAACAAGCATTGGCATAGCCAATAGGTCTCGCTTTTGGGACCTTATAAGTATTTACTTTTGCAGCACAATATCCTTGGTGCAACAACATCAAGTGTTGCATGGCTAAACATTTATAAGGTCCCAAAGGCGAGACCTATTGGCTATGCCAATGCTTGTTTGCTCTGTTCTTCTGTCTCAGGGGAAGCTGGCGGGGGGCACCTAGCTCTGTCTCAGGGGCACCTCTCCTCTGACAGGGAAGGCTTCCTCTGCTAGGGGTATGAGGGTGCTGAGTTTCCTTGGTGCTCCCTCCCACTATTAGCAGCCAAAGCCAGAGAGAGGGAGGAGACAAGAGGCTTGCGGGATGGAGAGAGGAGAGCAAAGAGGTAAAAGGGAGACGAAAACTGAGGAGGGAAGAGTGACTGGAGAGAGCGGAGGGGGGAGAGTGACTGAGTGAGCGGAGGAGGAAAGAGTGACAGAGAGCGGAGGGGGGAGAGTGACAGAGTGAGCGGAGGAGGGAAGAGTGACTGGAGAGAGCGGCGGAGGGAAGAGGTGACTGCGAAAGTGAAGGACGGAGGAGTAAAGACAAGCGACTTCAGAAAGAAGGATAGCAAAACCAAAGGGGATGATGGACGGAGTGTTGAACATTGCAAGCACTCACCCCCAGTCAACTGATCTGGGTTTAATCCATCATCATTCTTTAGCTCACTCCGCCACCCCAGTTCAGACATGGCCATATGCAAATCAGTCTGACCCTGTGCCTCATGGGAACAGTCCAGCCCGAACTGCCAAGCCATGTCTTCCCTGGACCGGAAACAAGCATCCTGGGACCGGTTTCTGGCTTACAGCCGTCATCAGCCAGGCTATCTTGAATCCAGTGGCAAAGTGAGCAAGGGACCCACGTCTGGGCATACCCTGCCAACTTAGGGCGAACATAGCAAAACCAAAGGGGATGATGGACGGAGTGTTGAACATTGCAAGCACTCACCCCCAGTCAACTGATCTGGGTTTAATCCATCATCATTCTTTAGCTCACTCCGCCACCCCAGTTCAGACATGGCCATATGCAAATCAGTCTGACCCTGTGCCTCATGGGAACAGTCCAGCCCGAACTGCCAAGCCATGTCTTCCCTGGACCGGAAACAAGCATCCTGGGACCGGTTTCTGGCTTACAGCCGTCATCAGCCAGGCTATCTTGAATCCAGTGGCAAAGTGAGCAAGGGACCCACGTCTGGGCATACCCTGCCAACTTAGGGCGAACATAGCAAAACCAAAGGGAATGATGGACGGAGTGTTGAACATTGCAAGCACTCACCCCCAGTCAACTGATCTGGGTTTAATCCATCATCATTCTTTAGCTCACTCCGCCACCCCAGTTCAGACATGGCCATATGCAAATCAGTCTGACCCTGTGCCTCATGGGAACAGTCCAGCCCGAACTGCCAAGCCATGTCTTCCCTGGACCGGAAACAAGCATCCTGGGACCGGTTTCTGGCTTACAGCCGTCATCAGCCAGGCTATCTTGAATCCAGTGGCAAAGTGAGCAAGTGACCCACGTCTGGGCATACCCTGCCAACTTAGGGCGAACATAGCAAAACCAAAGGGGATGATGGACGGAGTGTTGAACATTGCAAGCACTCACCCCCAGTCAACTGATCTGGGTTTAATCCATCATCATTCTTTAGCTCACTCCGCCACCCCAGTTCAGACATGGCCATATGCAAATCAGTCTGACCCTGTGCCTCATGGGAACAGTCCAGCCCGAACTGCCAAGCCATGTCTTCCCTGGACCGGAAACAAGCATCCTGGGACCGGTTTCTGGCTTACAGCCGTCATCAGCCAGGCTATCTTGAATCCAGTGGCAAAGTGAGCAAGGGACCCACGTCTGGGCATACCCTGCCAACTTAGGGCGAACATAGCAAAACCAAAGGGGATGATGGACGGAGTGTTGAACATTGCAAGCACTCACCCCCAGTCAACTGATCTGGGTTTAATCCATCATCATTCTTTAGCTCACTCCGCCACCCCAGTTCAGACATGGCCATATGCAAATCAGTCTGACCCTGTGCCTCATGGGAACAGTCCAGCCCGAACTGCCAAGCCATGTCTTCCCTGGACCGGAAACAAGCATCCTGGGACCGGTTTCTGGCTTACAGCCGTCATCAGCCAGGCTTAAACCCAGATCAGTTGACTGGGGGTGAGTGTTTGATTAGCTCAAGCGCTCCGTCCATCATCCCCTTTGGTATCGCTTTGTTCGCCCTAAGTTGGCAGGGTATGCCCAGACGTGGGTCCCTTGCTCACTTTGCCACTGGATTCAAGCTAGCCTGGCTGATGACGGCTGAATAGCCAGAAACCGGTCCCAGGATGCTTTGTTTCCGGTCCAGGGAAGACATGGCTTGGCAGTTCGGGCTGGACTGTTCCCATGAGGCACAGGGTCAGACTGATTTGCATATGGCCATGTCAGAACTGGGGTGGTGGAGTGAGCTAAAGAATGATGATGGATTAAACCCAGATCAGTTGACTGGGGGTGAGTGTTTGATTAGCTCAAGCGCTCCGTCCATCATCCCCTTTGGTATCGCTTTCTTCGCCCTAAGTTGGCAGGGTATGCCCAGACGTGGGTCCCTTGCTCACTTTGCCACTGGATTCAAGCTAGCCTGGCTGATGACGGCTGAATAGCCAGAAACCGGTCCCAGGATGCTTTGTTTCCGGTCCAGGGAAGACATGGCTTGGCAGTTCGGGCTGGACTGTTCCCATGAGGCACAGGGTCAGACTGATTTGCATATGGCCATGTCAGAACTGGGGTGGTGGAGTGAGCGAAAGAATGATGATGGATTAAACCCAGATCAGTTGACTGGGGGTGAGTGTTTGATTAGCTCAAGCGCTCCGTCCATCATCCCCTTTGGTATCGCTTCAGAAAGAAGGAGGCGTACAAAGTTAGGTGTGATAGAGGGGGGGTAGGAGCTGCAGAGTGGAAGGAAAACAAGGTGCTGTTTAAGCAGAGAATGCAGCAAGAAAGGAAAGTTAAAAAGAGAGGATGTCTATAGAGACGCTACAAAAATACGGAAGTGGAAGAAACGACGCTGGAAGGAACAAGGACTGATGCAACAATTAAAGAGAGGATGGAGGGAGTTGTAAGAAAAGTAGAGAGAGCAGGACAGGTGGAGCACACAGAAAACAAGCGAATGGGCGAGGAAGGAGGGAGTAAAGGCAGGATATGGGAGTTATAGTACAGTAAACCTAGGGGAAGGTGAACTATCAGGGGATGGAATAAAGAGAAGGAAGGAATAAAGATAGAGGAGGAAAATGAAGACGGTACCGGAGCAAAAAAGTGTAGGGGAGGACGGAGAAGAGGGAATAAAGCAAGGAAGAAAACTGAAAAATGGAAGATAGGGAAGCATAAATGAAATAGGGAAATGAAATAGAAACAGATGGTGTCAAAGAGGAGAAGAGAAGAGGAAGGTGGCAAGTGCAAGGAAGAAATAAGGAAACAAGTAACCTGAGACGAGAATGCAGCCTGCAACGGGAGTTCTGTGCCCGCGAGAAAGTGGAACTGATCGCGGTCCAGATGGCGCCTCAGACGGTGAGAGGCTGACGAAAAGGGAGGGAAGTGCGAGCAGAGGAGCCTGATTACAGCAACCTAGATGGCAGCTGTGCACGTGCACGCTCGCGTGAACGCAAGCTTGAGGACAGCAAAAGCCTCTGGCAGCGAGACCTAAAAAGCCACTCACTAAATTTCTCGCATAGCAGCGCATGCGCTGGCTCAGCGAGACCTAAAAATAAATCAGCTATGGTGTACAGCAGCCATACTGTGCAACATGGCTAAAACATTGACAAAGGGATTAGCTCGCACAACGGTGACCTCTGGCTTTGCCAATGGTAGTTTGACTTTGTTATTGGTGCTTTATAAAACTAAACTGGCAGAAACACGCATTACAGAAACCTACGGTTTAATCATAAAATTCCAAACTCCGAGCCCTATCGGGGACTAATACGGCTTTCATGGCTGACTCACTTAGCCTCCTTTCAATGTAGCAACTTTGCATTCTAGCTCCTCTGTACCGAAACTATTGACCGTCTACGGCGACAGATCTAGAAGTCCAGGATTGGTCCTGCCACCTTCAGATTGGTGGGGAGAACCCTTTTTGCTTGCGCTTTATTTCAATGTCACTTAATTTGGAGCGCTGCTATTAGCCGCGATATTTGGGCGGTTTGAATGCCAATGGCGGCCCTTTCGGAAGTTCAGGAAAAGTGAGAGGAGGGGCGGCTGGAGCTTGGAGTCGTTGCCGTGGAGTGACAGCAGAAATCCGGCGAAACAAAGACGGCGTCGCCCGACTAGCACTGAGCCTGCACGATCCGCTAGGCAGGACTTTGATTCCCAGTTGGTAGTAGTGCCCGTTCTTACCACTAACCTCCCCTCTGACTCCCTTGTTGCTTTCCCCGTGATGGGCCTACGCTGCACTGGACCCGCAGCTCCGCCTGGGCACTCAGGATGAGTTGGAGCGGAGCCCAGCCATGGCACAGCCGGTACCACTGGCTGCAGCTTCAAGCTCTGGGCTTTAAGGATGAGTTGGAGCGGAGCCCAGCCATGGCACAGCCGGTACCTGTGGCTGCAGCTTCAAGCTCTGGGCTTTAAGGATGAGTTGGAGCGGAGCCCAGCCATGGCACAGCCGGTACCTGTGGCTGCAGCTTCAAGCTCTGGGCTTTAAGGATGAGTTGGAGCGGAGCCCAGCCATGGCACAGCCGGTACCTGTGGCTGCAGCTTCAAGCTCTGGGCTTTAAGGATGAGTTGGAGCGGAGCCCAGCCATGGCACAGCCGGTACCTGTGGCTGCAGCTTCAAGCTCTGGGCTTTCAGGATGAGTTGGAGCGGAGCCCAGCCATGGCACAGCCGGTACCTGTGGCTGCAGCTTCAAGCTCTGGGCTTTAAGGATGAGTTGGAGCGGAGCCCAGCCATGGCACAGCCGGTACCTGTGGCTGCAGCTTCAAGCTCTGGGCTTTCAGGATGAGTTGGAGCGGAGCCCAGCCATGGCACAGCCGGTACCTGTGGCTGCAGCTTCAAGCTCTGGGCTTTCAGGATGAGTTGGAGCGGAGCCCAGCCATGGCACAGCCGGTACCTGTGGCTGCAGCTTCAAGCTCTGGGCTTTAAGGATGAGTTGGAGCGGAGCCCAGCCATGGCACAGCCGGTACCTGTGGCTGCAGCTTCAAGCTCTGGGCTTTAAGGATGAGTTGGAGCGGAGCCCAGCCATGGCACAGCCAGTACCTGTGGCTGCAGCTTCAAGCTCTGGGCTTTCAGGATGAGTTGGAGCGGAGCCCAGCCATGGCACAGCCGGTACCTGTGGCTGCAGCTTCAAGCTCTGGGCTTTAAGGATGAGTTGGAGCGGAGCCCAGCCATGGCACAGCCGGTACCTGTGGCTGCAGCTTCAAGCTCTGGGCTTTAAGGATGAGTTGGAGCGGAGCCCAGCCATGGCACAGCCGGTACCTGTGGCTGCAGCTTCAAGCTCTGGGCTTTAAGGATGAGTTGGAGCGGAGCCCAGCCATGGCACAGCCGGTACCTGTGGCTGCAGCTTCAAGCTCTGGGCTTTAAGGATGAGTTGGAGCGGAGCCCAGCCATGGCACAGCCGGTACCTGTGGCTGCAGCTTCAAGCTCTGGGCTTTAAGGATGAGTTGGAGCGGAGCCCAGCCATGGCACAGCCGGTACCTGTGGCTGCAGCTTCAAGCTCTGGGCTTTAAGGATGAGTTGGAGCGGAGCCCAGCCATGGCACAGCCGGTACCTGTGGCTGCAGCTTCAAGCTCTGGGCTTTAAGGATGAGTTGGAGCGGAGCCCAGCCATGGCACAGCCGGTACCTGTGGCTGCAGCTTCAAGCTCTGGGCTTTAAGGATGAGTTGGAGCGGAGCCCAGCCATGGCACAGCCGGTACCTGTGGCTGCAGCTTCAAGCTCTGGGCTTTAAGGATGAGTTGGAGCGGAGCCCAGCCATGGCACAGCCGGTACCTGTGGCTGCAGCTTCAAGCTCTGGGCTTTAAGGATGAGTTGGAGCGGAGCCCAGCCATGGCACAGCCGGTACCTGTGGCTGCAGCTTCAAGCTCTGGGCTTTAAGGATGAGTTGGAGCGGAGCCCAGCCATGGCACAGCCGGTACCTGTGGCTGCAGCTTCAAGCTCTGGGCTTTAAGGATGAGTTGGAGCGGAGCCCAGCCATGGCACAGCCGGTACCTGTGGCTGCAGCTTCAAGCTCTGGGCTTTAAGGATGAGTTGGAGCGGAGCCCAGCCATGGCACAGCCGGTACCTGTGGCTGCAGCTTCAAGCTCTGGGCTTTAAGGATGAGTTGGAGCGGAGCCCAGCCATGGCACAGCCGGTACCTGTGGCTGCAGCTTCAAGCTCTGGGCTTTCAGGATGAGTTGGAGCGGAGCCCAGCCATGGCACAGCCGGTACCTGTGGCTGCAGCTTCAAGCTCTGGGCTTTAAGGATGAGTTGGAGCGGAGCCCAGCCATGGCACAGCCGGTACCTGTGGCTGCAGCTTCAAGCTCTGGGCTTTAAGGATGAGTTGGAGCGGAGCCCAGCCATGGCACAGCCGGTACCTGTGGCTGCAGCTTCAAGCTCTGGGCTTTAAGGATGAGTTGGAGCGGAGCCCAGCCATGGCACAGCCGGTACCTGTGGCTGCAGCTTCAAGCTCTGGGCTTTAAGGATGAGTTGGAGCGGAGCCCAGCCATGGCACAGCCGGTACCTGTGGCTGCAGCTTCAAGCTCTGGGCTTTAAGGATGAGTTGGAGCGGAGCCCAGCCATGGCACAGCCGGTACCTGTGGCTGCAGCTTCAAGCTCTGGGCTTTAAGGATGAGTTGGAGCGGAGCCCAGCCATGGCACAGCCGGTACCTGTGGCTGCAGCTTCAAGCTCTGGGCTTTAAGGATGAGTTGGAGCGGAGCCCAGCCATGGCACAGCCGGTACCTGTGGCTGCAGCTTCAAGCTCTGGGCTTTCAGGATGAGTTGGAGCGGAGCCCAGCCATGGCACAGCCGGTACCTGTAGCTGCAGCTTCAAGCTCTGGGCTTTAAGGATGAGTTGGAGCGGAGCCCAGCCATGGCACAGCCGGTACCTGTGGCTGCAGCTTCAAGCTCTGGGCTTTAAGGATGAGTTGGAGCGGAGCCCAGCCATGGCACAGCCGGTACCTGTGGCTGCAGCTTCAAGCTCTGGGCTTTCAGGATGAGTTGGAGCGGAGCCCAGCCATGGCACAGCCGGTACCTGTGGCTGCAGCTTCAAGCTCTGGGCTTTAAGGATGAGTTGGAGCGGAGCCCAGCCATGGCACAGCCGGTACCTGTGGCTGCAGCTTCAAGCTCTGGGCTTTAAGGATGAGTTGGAGCGGAGCCCAGCCATGGCACAGCAGGTACCTGTGGCTGCAGCTTCAAGCTCTGGGCTTTAAGGATGAGTTGGAGCGGAGCCCAGCCATGGCACAGCCGGTACCTGTGGCTGCAGCTTCAAGCTCTGGGCTTTAAGGATGAGTTGGAGCGGAGCCCAGCCATGGCACAGCCGGTACCTGTGGCTGCAGCTTCAAGCTCTGGGCTTTAAGGATGAGTTGGAGCGGAGCCCAGCCATGGCACAGCCGGTACCTGTGGCTGCAGCTTCAAGCTCTGGGCTTTAAGGATGAGTTGGAGCGGAGCCCAGCCATGGCACAGCCGGTACCTGTGGCTGCAGCTTCAAGCTCTGGGCTTTAAGGATGAGTTGGAGCGGAGCCCAGCCATGGCACAGCCGGTACCTGTGGCTGCAGCTTCAAGCTCTGGGCTTTAAGGATGAGTTGGAGCGGAGCCCAGCCATGGCACAGCCGGTACCTGTGGCTGCAGCTTCAAGCTCTGGGCTTTAAGGATGAGTTGGAGCGGAGCCCAGCCATGGCACAGCCGGTACCTGTGGCTGCAGCTTCAAGCTCTGGGCTTTAAGGATGAGTTGGAGCGGAGCCCAGCCATGGCACAGCCGGTACCTGTGGCTGCAGCTTCAAGCTCTGGGCTTTAAGGATGCGCCTCCACGCTGAACCCCGCGACCCTGGGAGTGTAAGTGCGAAATAAATGTTGGCGGGGTCTTAGTGTAATGTATGGTAAAGAGTTTGAAGCACAGTTTAAGCAGTAGGGGTGTAGAGGGGATACTGCGTCACTGATTCGCCGCCTCATTTGCCTTTTGCTTGCATCGGTTTTCCCTCTAGATGAACTCTCCCTAGCTGAAACTCTGCTTTTATTGCGACTCCAACTCTCCTAAGTATCCGTATTATGTATACGAGAGTCTCGTGTATTATTCCTTTACATGTTATGACCCCCCTCCCCCCCAGTCCGGTTTTGGAAGCTTCTGTGAAAGAATCTCACACTACTAGGGTAACAGGCGTCCCGGATTTGCCTGGCCAGTCCCGGTTTTCCACCAGCAGTCCCTACAGATTTCGGCAATGTTGGCTCGTGTCCCTGTTTTTAGAGGGGGTCGACTGAAAACAGTGAGAGGCCCTTTTTGGGTGTTTCAAAGCTGTGCTTGTTAGCAGCTGTTATAAGTGAGCAATTTAATTAATAGGTGATGTTGGTTGTAGAAATTACATTTTATTTATTTTCTTAATGCATCTTCTGTGATCCTATGTTGATGAGAGCTGCCATTCTGCGCCATTCCGTGGATGAAAAACTATAGTCCTTCTATTTTTCGAAAATGTCCCGGTTTTTAGTTCTCAAGATCTGGTCACCCTTCACACTACGCATCTTTGCCATGGCCACAGTATGCAACCTGCCCAAAATCCTTACACACCAACCGATTACTACGCCGCCCTTTTGTGAAATCACATTAATCGACTTACACCAGCGGTAAAGATAGTTACTGGACAGTTGAGCACCACGGGTCCGGCTCCTGGCACTACACTCGCCACTCCAGACTACTCTTGCATTTTCCGGCTCCGCTGCGTGTCAGCGGGTTGTTGTAGGATTATCTAGACTTGCACAGTGGAACCTGTGATTTAATCTTGTTCAGTGGAAACTTGCAGATGTGGTAAACGAATATGATCGTCAAACCCCACGTCTGGTTAGCACCTAAACATAAGGTTTTTTTTTAGGACCCCGTGCACGGGTCTAAAGTTTTACTTTTATTACGCATTTATGTTGCTTTAACTGGAAGTTTTGCTGAGAACTTGGCTACCCAGTAAAGTTTCCTTGTGCTCACAGTCTTCAAAAGGGGAGTAGGATTGAATAGAAGAAACTAGCAAATCCTTAAGCTGTTTTACCGTAAAATATAGCACGACACAAGGAACAAGCAGATTAAGTGACCTGTCATGCACGAAGTAAACAAAAGAAAAACAGAACCCGTAATTACCACGAGCAGAGGCAGGCCAACACAAGAGAGGAGCGGGGGCGAGCGCGGCAGCCTGGGCTTTCGAAAGCTGACCAGACGCTCGTGCGTCATGGCCTTTTCCCCCGCACGGCCAGCATGTGTTTCCAATTATCGCGCCCGCGCCTGGGCACGATATTTGGAAACACATGTCTGCCGCGCGCGTAACCGCAGGTAAAAGGCCATGACGCACGAGCGTCTGGTCAGCTTTTCAAACTCCCCAACTATAAGTCTCGCAGAGCATCGCTTGCGCGCTACTCGAGGCTCGACCTAAAAACTGCACCACGAGGGGAGGGGGGGGAAGGCACAGGCTTGTTATGTTGACATGAAGGGCTTACAAGGTCCTGATGGCAGAGCGTAGCGGTCACATGATCCTTGAGAGGTACAATGCTGAGGCCAGAACTGGGTGAGACAGTTTTAGAAGGTGTTATAATACAAGGGTGGAGGTTATGACTCTCAGGGGTAAGTGTCAGAGGTCATTCCTGAGTGAGGCTGAGACTTTTAGGTGTTATGCTACAAGTGGTAATTGTTTGGCCTCACCTGGCAGGGTGAGATCGCTCTTAGAGGCAGGGTTCTGGGGCTTGTAGGATTAACAGTTAGGGGAGGTGTTTCAGGGCTCAGGGCCAGAGGGGTATGTGAGGAGGTCTCATTAATAGAGGCAATAGGCTCACAGGCGCAGACCTTGGAAGCATGGAAGGCCAGAGGAAGGGATCGGAGGGGCAGACCTCCAGGGCGCCCCCTGCAGAGGGCATGGTTTCACAGTAGTAGGCCGAAGGCTCACTGCAAGTGTGCACGGATAGGGAGCGGCCACTAGAAAGAACAGAAGCCAAGTACATGTAAAGCTCGAAGAACAGGCCTTGCAGGTTTGTAGTCTACGAACTTGCACGGGTGCAGCTGCTATGCAGGCACCGAGAGAGAGAGGCCTGCAGGGCTGGAGGCACGGCCTGCAGCAGTTAGACGCAGTGGACATGCAGTGTTAGAGGCAGTGCGTGCAGCAGTTGATGCAGTGGGCATGCAGTGTTCGAGCCAGTCAGCATTCAGTGTTAGAGGCAGTCGGCATGCAGCAGAAGATTCAGTGGACATGCAGTGTTAGAGGCAGTCGGCATGCAGCAGTAGATGCAGTGGGCATGCAGTGTTAGAGGCAGCCAGCATGCAGCAGTAGAAGCAGTGGACATGCAGTGTTCGAACCAGTCAGCATGCAGAAGTCGATGCAGTGTACATGCAGTGTTAGAAGCAGTAGATGAAGTAGGCATGCAGTGTTCGAGGCAGTCCACATGCAGCAGTGGATGCAGTGGGCATGCAGTGTCACAGGCAGTCAGCATGCAGCAGTAGATGCAGTGGGCATGCAGTGTAGAGGCAGTCCACATGCAGCAGCAGCATAGGTAAGGCTCTTGCATGTTTAGAGGCAGTCAGCATGCAGCAGTAGATGCAGTGGGTATGCAGTGTCACAGGCAGTTAGCATGCAGCAGTAGATGCAGTGGGTATGCAGTGTCACAGGCAGTTAGCATGCAGCAGTAGATGCAGTGGGTATGCAGTGTTAGAGGCAGTCCACATGCAGCAGTAGATGCAGTGGGCATGCGGTGTCACAGACAGTCAGCATGCAGCAGTAGATGCAGTGGGCATGCAGTGTAGAGGCAGTCAGCATGCAGCAGTAGATGAAGTGGGTATGCAGTGTCACAGGCAGTTAGCATGCAGCAGTAGATGCAGTGGGTATGCAGTGTTAGAGGCAGTCCACATGCAGCAGTAGATGCAGTGGGCATGCGGTGTCACAGACAGTCAGCATGCAGCAGTAGATGCAGTGGGCATGCAGTGTAGAGGCAGTCCACATGCAGCAGTAGATGCAGTGGGCATGCAGTGTCACAGACAGTCAGCATGCAGCAGTAGATGCAGTGGGCATGCAGTGTAGAGGCAGTCCACATGCAGCAGCAGCATAGGCAGGGCTCTTGCATTTGTAGAGGCAGTCAGCATGCAGCAGAAGATGCAGTGGACATGCAGTGTTAGAAGCAGTCAGCATGCAGCAGAAGATGCAGTGGACATGCAGTGTTAGAAGCAGTCAGCATGCAGCAGAAGATGCAGTGGGCATGCAGTGTTCGAGGCAGTCCACATGCAGCAGCAGCATAGGCAGGGCTCTTGCATGTGTAGAGGCAGTCAGCATGCAGCAGAAGATGCAGTGGACATGCAGTGTTAGAAGCAGTCAGCATGCAGCAGAAGATGCAGTGGACATGCAGTGTTAGAAGCAGTCAGCATGCAGCAGAAGATGCAGTGGGCATGCAGTGTTCGGGGCAGTCCACATGCAGCAGCAGCATAGGCAGGGCTCTTGCATGTGTAGAGGCAGAGTGCTTGCCAAGCACTATGGAGAATCCTCTGCTAGCTTAAGCATATTTTGTTTGCTTTGCAACTGTAGACGTCAAGCGCTTGTAAAGTCAGAAGGGAGTATTGCAGCATTAGAAGGGAAGCAGTTAAAGCAGAAGAGACATAGCACTGCAGCAGAAGGATGGAGTGTTTAAACTTAGTCACAGATCTGGGTTTAATCCATCGTTCTTTTGCTCACCACACCACCCAGTTTGGACCCAGCCATATGAAAACCCTCCTTGCCCCCCCCCCCCCATTGGAACAGTCCGTCCTGAAATGCCAGGCACCATCCTCCTTGGACCGGAAAGAAGAATCCTAAGACCGGTTTTGGTGTATCACCCCTCATCAGCCAGGATAGCTTGACGCCAGTGGCATGGAGAGCATGGACCCGCATCTGGGCATACCCGTCCCACTCGGGGTGACAAATGCAAAGAGAACAGATGATGGACGGAATGCAGAACAATGCAAACATTCACCCCCAGTCACAAGGATCTGGGTTTAATCCATTGTTCTTTTGCTCACCATGCCACCCCAGATTGGACCCAGCCATATACAAATCAGTCTTGACCCTGTGCCTGATGGGAACAGTCAAGCCCAAACTGACAGGCCGGGTCCTCCCTGGCCCGGAAACAAGCATCCTGGGACCGGTTTCGGGGTATGTCACCCTTCTTCAGCCAGGCTAGCTTGAATCCAGTGGCACAACGAGCACGAGAATGGAGAAGAATCACATGCAGAGGAAGATTATGCAACTTGCAGCAATAGAGAAGGAGTGCATGCTGGGAAACAGGAGGCATGTCGGGTCTGGTGGCTCAGTGGACTAATGCACCCACTGCAGGGGCCTTTGTTTAACCTCATGGTCACAGGTTCTAATCCCGGCGGGTCCACTCAGCCTTACATCCTTCTGAGGTGGATAAAATGAGTACCACTGAGTTGAGTAACAATAAACATCTGCTATTCAGTGCCAAGATACCCTTGGGTGAACATGTGCTTTACAAGGATAATGTTACTTACCCAGTAAGCATCTGTTCTTGGCATGTAGAGCTGTAGATTCACATGCTGTGCATAGCTCGCCATCTAGTGTTGGGTCCGGATGTTTGCACCTTGTTTTTCTTAGAAGAAGTCTCTTCCAGTCACGAGGTAGGTGACTCCTCCTTTCGGTGATAGTGCGCATGGGCATCGACTCCATTGTTAGATTGTTTGCCGCAGAGGGTGAGAATGGAGTAGTAGTAAAGAATAGAGATGTCCATGCGTATGTATGTAAATTAAATAGAGAACTGCAGCAGCTACAGGTATCCGGGGAGGTGGGTGGGCGCATGTGAATCTACAGCTCTACATGCCAAGAACAGATGCTTACTGGGTAAGTAACATTATCCGTTCGCGGCATGTGAGCTGTAGATCACATGCTGTGCATAGATTACATAGCAGTATTCTCCCAAAGCGGTGGCTAACCTGTAGCTGTTGGAGTTGTCTGAAATAGTGTCTTTAGTACTTCTTGACCCACATTGGCTTGTTGTCTTGTTGACATCTACACAATAGTGTTTAGTGAATGTGTGCGGTGTAGACCATGTTGCAGCTTTGCAAATGTCAACTATGGGAATGTTTCCCAAAAAAGCCATAGTGGCCCTAGCTTGCGAGTGGAATGTGCCCTAGGGGGTACAGTTAGAGTTCTCTTTGCTTTCGCATAGCAAGTTTGAATGCACTTAACAATCCACCTTGCAATACCTGATTTTGAGATAGGATTGCCTTTGTGTGGTGGTTCAAAAGCAACAAAGAGTTGTTTCGTTTTACGAAAAGATTTTGTCCTT
The DNA here is from genome assembly GCA_963921515.1 of Calotriton arnoldi. Classification (NCBI taxonomy): domain Eukaryota; kingdom Metazoa; phylum Chordata; class Amphibia; order Caudata; family Salamandridae; genus Calotriton; species Calotriton arnoldi. The sequence goes on along the minus strand of CAWUFW010011506.1, from coordinate 396,740 downwards.
TCAATGTAGTACAAGAGTGCTCTTCTAACATCTAAGGTGTGTAGAGCTCTTTCTGCAACTGAATCAGGTTGAGGGAAGAATACTGGTAATTCAACCGACTGATTGATGTGAAAGGCTGATACGACCTTAGGTAAAAATTTGGGGTTGGTACGAAGAACCACTTTGTCTCTATGTAGTTGGAAAAATGGTTCTTGTATGGTTAATGCCTGTAATTTACTCACTCTCCTTAATGATGTGATTGCAATGAGGAAAGCGGTTTTCCAAGAGAGGAACTGTGGTTCGCATCTGTGCATGGGCTCAAAAGGTGGGCCCATCAACCTTGTGAGGACTATGTTAAGATTCCACAGTGGAGCAGGTGGGAGTCTTGGTGGTATGACTCTTTTTAGTCCTTCCATGAAGGCTTTGATCACTGGTACTTTAAACAACGACAAATGCGGTCTATTTTGTAGATATGCAGCGATTGCCGCTAGGTGTAGTCTGATAGAAGTATAAGCCAACGCGGACTGTTGCAAGTGTAACAGATAGCAGATGATGTTCTGTATGGAAGCATCAAGAGGGTTGGTATGATTGTTACCACAGTAGATAACAAAACTCTTCCACTTAGCTGCGCAGCAGGCCCTTGTAGTAGGTCTTCTAGCTTCCCTAATGATATTCATACATTCTGGTGGAAGGTTTAAGTAACCAAACTCTAAGATTTCAGGAGCCAGATCGCGAGGTTCAGCTGTTTGGGATCTGGGTGTCTGATTCCTCCATGGCTCTGTGAGGAGACTGGAGGTTAAATGCAGCTTTAGATGCGGAACCAGAGATAGCTCCAACAGGGTTGTGAACCAAGGTTGACGTGGCCATGTGGGTGCTACCAGGATTAGTGTGAGAGACGTTTGCCTGAGCTTCTGAACCACTAATGGAATGAGTGGGAGAGGCAGAAAAGCGTAGGCAAATATCCCTGAAGAGTTCATCCATAGTGCATTGCCCTTGGATTGCGGGTGTGGGTACCTGGAGGCGAAGCTTCGGCATTCTGCGTTTTGGTGTGTGGTGAACAGATCTATCTGGGGGACTCCCCAAGCTTGGAAGTATGGGAGGAGAACTTGAGGGTGAAGTTCCCATTCATGTAGTTGCTGCCTCTGCCTGCTGAGGAGGTCTGCAATCTGGTTTTTCACTCCTGGGAGGTGTTCCGCTAAGAGATAAAGTTTGTGGTGAATGGCCCACCTCCAGATGTCTTGGGCTAAGTGAGAGAGTTGGAGAGTGTGTCCCCCCCCCTGTTTTTGTATGTAATACATAGCTGTCATGTTGTCTGTACGAACCAAGACAGCTTTGCCCTCCAGGTGAGTCTGAAATGCCTTGAGAGCTAGAAAGATTGCAAGCAGCTCTAGATGATTGATGTGGAGCAACTTCTGCTGCTGACTCCACAGGCCTTGCACTGTGTGATGTTGGAGATGAGCTCCCCAGCCAGTGAGGGACGCGTCCGCTGTCAGTACTATCTGTGGAACCGGGTGTATGAACGGCCATCCTTTTGACAAATTTTGTGTTTTCCACCACTGCAGAGAGCGAGGAGTACGGCCGCTTACCAACACTAGATCGGTCAATAGACCCTGTGACTGGTTCCACTGACTGGCTAAGCATTCTTGAAGTGGACGCATGTGCAGCCTGGCATGGGGGACGAATATGATGCAAGACGCCATCATTCCCAGCAGTTGCATATAAACCTGAGCTGGAATCTAATGATTGGGTTGAAACTGGAGAACTAAAGCCTGAATATTTCAAATTCTGGCTACGCTGGAGAAGGCCAAAGTTTTTTGAGTATCTAGCGTGGCTCCCAGGTAGTCCTGAGTATTGGCTGGTTGGAGATGTGATTTTGACACATTGATTGTGAACCCTAGTTGATGTAGTAACTGAATTGTTCTGAAAGTGTGCTGAAGACATTGCTGGTACGTGCTGGCTTTGATGAGCCAGTCGTCCAAGTATGGGAAGACATGGATGCTCTGTCTTCTTAGGTGAGCAGCTACTACCGCCAGACACTCTGTGAAGACTCTGGGGGCCGTGGTGACTCCGAACAGAAGCACCGTGAACTGGAAGTGTTGACCCCCTACCACAAACCTGAGGAATTTGCGATGAGCGGGGTGGATTGAAATATGAAAATAGGCGTCTTAAATCTAGAGTAGACAGAAAGTCGCCTTTCTGCAGCAGAGGAAGTACTTGTTGAAGTGTTACCATGTGGAAATGATCTGACAATGTAAAGATTGAGTTCTCTGAGATCTAATATTGGTCTGAGAGACCCGTCCTTTTTTGGTATTAGGAAGTAAAAAGAGTATCCGCCCGACCCGTGATGTTGTGGTGGTATCGGGCTCTATAGCTCCTTTTAGAAGTAGAGACTGAACCTCTTGTTTGAGGAGGTGTAGGTGATCTGGTGAAAGTTTGTGTGACTTTGGTGGAATGTTTGGAGGATTGTTGGTGAACTCCAGGCAGTAACCAGAACAGATAATTTGTAGAACCCACTTGTCTGTTGTTATGGACTGCCAGATTGGTAGAAAATCTGAAAGTCCTCCCCCGACAGGTGTTAAGTGGTCGGGGGGAAAGTGGAGGCAAGTCACTGTTTTGTATTGGAGGGGGAGGTGTGTGTGTTTGAACCCCTACCCCTGCCTTCGCCGTTGTTACCTCTGTAACCCCCTCTGAAGTAACCTCTAGAGGGAGAGGGTTGGTTATTGCCCTTGTAGGTGGAGGTGGTCTCCGAGGAGGTATTTTTGGAGCCTCCATGGTAGAAAGAGCACCGAAAGGAACCACGGCTTTGTGTTGACTGAAGGGCTCCCATGGATTTGGCCACTTCAGGGTCTTTCTTCATTTTCTCTAGTGAAGAATCTACCACTGGGCCAAATAGATGTTCCTTATCAAAGGGTGTATTTAATATGGAGGTTTGAACCCAGATACGCGAAGCCAGGCATGCCTCCTTAAGAGGACACTGGTGTTTATAGCTCTAGCAGCAGTGTCTGCAGCATCTAGGGAACATCTTATTGAGTTGTTAGAAATAAGTTGTCCTTCACACACCAGGTCTTGTGCTTTAGATCTGTGTTCCTGGGGCAAATATTGGATCAATTGCTCCATCTCGTCCCAGTGCGCACAGTCGTATCGTGCTAGCAATGCCTGAGTGTTGGAGACACGCCAGAAGTTCGCTGCCTGAGAGGCCACCCTTTTCCCCGAAGCATCAATAAGTTTGGATTCTTTATCTGGGGGTGGAGCATCTCCTGTGGTTTGGGAGTTGGCTCTTTTCCTTGTATTGGGCACAACCAGGGAGTCTAGTGGTAACTGTCCTCATATATACTGGGTCCGATGGTGCTGGCTTGTACTTCTTGTCTACTCTAGGGGTAAGAATATGAGCTCTGACCGGGTCATTAAAGAGGTCATCCACATGCCTGGTCATCCCTTTGAGCACGAGTAGTGTGTGTGATGACTTCTACATGGTACTGAGGGTTTCAAAGAGGAAATCCTCTTCTAAGGATTCTTTATGTAGAACCACCCCATGGTAGTTGGCAGCTCTACCCAGTAATTCAATGCAGCCTACACTGTCATCTGGTGGAGAGGGCTTGTTAGGGTACAAGTCGGAATCATTGCCTGTGGGCGAATTGGTGTTGTAATCGTCCCAAGGGTCTTGTAGTGGTTGATTATCATCCCCATCCCCATCGTCATCCCCATCATCCTGGGTGTCAGGTGTATGTGGTGGTGAATGTTCAGGTGAAGTTGGCTGAAACTGAGGGGAAGGAGGTGATGGAAGAGGAAGAGGAGGAGGAGGAGGGGAAGGGTTAGTTCCAACAGTCCTTTTCTTCAAAGGAATGTGATATTCCTCTTCTGTATCAGCCCTTCTTTTTAAAGTCACTTTAGTGGAGAAATGTCCAGTCTGTGGATGAATATACAACACTTTCTGTTTCGGATCTGGTTTGTCGATCGGAGCGTCAAAACTGTGCTTTTTCGGTGTTTTCGGCACATCTGACTGTTTTAGCACCTAAATTTTCAGTGCCGGAGTCGTAAGCGTTGGTATCTTCGTATCCGAAGTGTGTTTTTGGGCCGAATGGTGGGGTTTGGTGCCAGACCTGTATTTCAACCCCGAAGGTCTCAGCTAGGAGCTCGATTTGGAGGGAGTCTTTTCGGAGCCGGAAGGCTTTTTAGTAGACTTCGATGCCGAGCCAGAAAGCGGGGCGTCGGAAGCATGGTCTCGGTGCCGACCTGAGCCCGAGGGCACGGGTTGGACCGGAGCCTTCTGTTTATGTGGAGTTGTGTCTTGGGACGAGGGGGGAGCTGTACTCACAGTACATTGTCCATGTAGGATGTTGTCCTCTTGGTCGGAGTCGAGCTCTGAGATGGCGACCAGCTCCTGCTCTTCCTCGGTTCCCATGGCCTGCCCGGCCTCTTCGTCCGATTGGTACCCGAAGATGTCCGGAATGGAGCTTGTGTGCTGGCTCTGCATGTCGCGACATCGAGCCCGACGGTCGCAAAGTGTTTTCTTGGAGCGGAAAGCCTGGCACGCGTCACCGTCTTGTTCTCTGTGTTTGGGGGACAAACACAGGTTACACACTTCATGTGAGTCAGTGCGTGGGTATTTCGCGTGACACCGAGGGCAGTATTTGAAGGGAGTTCGTTCCATCGACTGCGGGTCGGCCCGACGCGGGTAGGCCTGACGGCCTTCCACGAGCTTTCCGATCGAAAGATTAGTTTTAGTAAGTAAGTACGATACGCGATAGAAAGGGAGTCGCGATCGAAAACAATACCGGCGAGGGTGAGTATCTTGCGCACCGAGGGAAACCGAAGGAACGGTGTCGAACCGGAGTGCAGCAATAGACGTCCGAACCCAATGGCGGAAAAAAATGGAGTCGATGCCCATGCGCACTATCACTGAAAGGAGGAGTCACCTACCTCGTGACTGGAAAGACTTCTTCAAAGAAAAACAAAGTGCAAACATCCGGACCCAACACTAGATGGCGAGCTATGCACAGCATGTGATCTACAGCTCACATGCCTCGAACATACACGTTATGTCTGCAGCGGTACAGAGCGCGCAATCACAGGGGAGGGGTCCCGGCACAATATAAGAGCGTGAATGAAACTCACAGTGCAGGGTCAGGTTGAACTTCTCCGACATGAGGCTCTCTGTCCTGCCCTTCGGCATCAGGTACTGCACCATGCAGTAGAAGTGGGAGTCCTTGTCTGCTTTGGTGGGCCTCAGATACAGAGTGCTGGAGACAGAGTGCAGGCCGGACGCTTCCTTCACCGTGCGGGACACCATGTACATATCTGCAAGGAAACAAGAGGATGAGAGTGAGGCTGAGGTGAGAGGAGGAGCTGGAGGACACAGGAGGAATGTGCACTCATGGATGAGAGGGGGAGCTGGAGGACACAGGGGGTGTGCACTCATGGGTGAGAGGAGGAACTGGAGGACACAGGAGGTGCGTGCACTCATGGGTGAGAGGAGGAACTGGAGGACACAGGAGGTGCGTGCACTCACGGGTGAGAGGAGGAGCTGTAGGACACAGGAGGCACATGCACTCATGGGTGAGAGGAGGAGAAGTAGGACACAGGGGGTGTGCACTCATGGGTGAGAGGAGGAGCTGTAGGAAACAGGAGGCACATGCACTCATGGGTGAGAGGAGGAGATGAAGGGCATAGGAAGAGCGTGCACTCATGGGTAAGAGGAGGAGCTGGAGGAAACAGGGGGTGTGCACTCATGGGTGAAAGGAGGAGCTGTAAGACACAGGAGGCACATGCACCCATGGGTGAGAGGAGGAGCTGTAGGACACAGGAGGCCCATGCACTCATGGGTGAGAGGAGGATCTGGAGGACACAGGAGGAGCGTGAATTCACAGATACGAGGAGGTGATGAGGACACAGGAGGTGCGTGCACTCATGGGTGAGATTAGGAGCTGGAGGACACAAGAGGTGCGTGCACTCATGGGTGAGAGGAGGAGATGGAGGACACAGGAGGTGCATGCACTCATGGGTGAGAGGAGGAGCTGGAGGACACAGGAGGTGAGTGCACTGATGGGTGAGAGGAGGAGCTGTAGGACACAGGGGGTGTGCACCCATGGTTGAAAGGAGGAGCTGGAGGACATAGGGGGTGTGCACTCATGGGTGAGAGAAGGAGCTGTAGGACACAGGAGGCACATGCACTCATGGGTGAGAGGAGGAGCTGGAGGACACAGGAGGAGCGTGAATCCACAGAGTAGATGAGGAGATGGAGGACACAGGGGGTTGTAGGATTAACAATGGGCGAGAGGAGGGGCTGAAGGGCACAGGAGGAGCGTCCACTCATGGGTGAGAGGAGGAGCTGGAGGACACAGGGGGTGTGTGCACTCATGGGCGAGAGGAGGAGCTGGAGGACACAGGGGGTGCGTGCACTCATGGGTGAGAGGAGGAGCTGGAGGACACAGAGGAACGTGCACTCATGGGTGAGAGGAGGAGCTGGAGGACACAGGGGGTCCGTGCACTCATGGGTGAGAGGAGGAGATGAAGGGCACAGGAGGAGCATGCACTCATGGGTGAGAGGAGGAGCTGGAAGACACAGGTGGTGTGTGCACTCATGGGCGAGAGGAGGAGCTGAAGGACACAGGGGGTGCATGCACTCATGGGTGAGAGGAGGAGCTGGAGGACACAGGAACGTGCACTCATGGGTGAGAGGAGGAGCTGGAGGACACAGGAGGAGCGTGCACTCATGGGTGAGAGGAGGAGCTGGAGGACACAGGGGATGCGTGCACTCATGGGAGAGAGGAGGAGCTGAAGGGCACAGGAGGAGCGTGCACTCATGGGTGAGAGGAGCAGCTGGAGGACACAGGGGGTGTGCACTTATGGTGAGAGGAGGAGCTGAAGGGCACAGGAGGAGCCTGCACTCATGGGCGAGAGGAGGAGCTGAAGGGCACAGGAGGAGCCTGCACTCATGGGTGAGAGGAGGAGCTGGAGGACACAGGTGGTGCGTGCACTCATGGGTGAGAGGAGCAGCTGGAGGACACAGGGGGTGTGTGCACTCATGGGTGAGAGGAGGAGCTGGAGGACACAAGGGGTGCATGTACTCATAGGTAAGAGGAGGAGCTGAAGGGCACATGGGGTGTGTGCACTCATGGGCAAGAGGAGCAGCTGGAGGACACAGGAGGAGCGTGAATCCACAGATGAGATGAGGAGATGGAGGACACAGTGGGTGCATGCACTCATGGGTGAGAGGAGGAGCTGGAGAATACAAGGGGTGCCTGCTCTCACGGGTGAGAGGAGGAGCTGGAGGACACAAGGCGTGCGTGCACTCATGGGTGAGAGGAGGAGCAGTAGGACACAGGGGGTGTGCACTCATGGGTTAGAGGAGGAGCAGGAGGACACAGGGCCTGCGTGCACTCATGGGTGAGAGGAGGAGCTGGAGGACACAGTAGGAGCATGCACTAATGGGTGAGAGGAGGAGCTGGAGGACACAGGGGGAGCGTGCACTCATGGGTGAGAGGAGGAGCTGTAGGACACAGGAGACACATGCACTCATGGCTGAGAGGAGGAGCTGGTCGACACATGGGGTGCTTGCACTCATGGATGAGAGGAGGAGCAGTAGGACACGGGGTGTGCACTCATGGGGGAGAGGGGGAGCTGGAGGACACATGGGGTGAGTGCACTCATGGTTGAGAGGAGGAAATGGAGGACACGGGGTGAGTGCACTCATGGGTGAGAGGAGGAGCTGTAGGACACAGGAGGCACATGCACTCATGGGTGAGAGGAGGAGCTGTAGGACACAGGAGGCACATGCACTCATGGGTGAGAGGAGGAGCTGGAGGACTAGGGGGTGCGTGCACTCATGGGTGAGAGGAGGAACTGGAGGACACGGGGTGAGTACACTCATGGATGAGAGGAGGAGCTGGAGGACACATGGGTGAGTGCACTCATGGGTGAGAGGAGGAGCTGGAGGACACATGGGGCGAGTGCACTCATGGGTGAGAGGAGGAACTGGAGGACACAGAAGACACCTTCATTTATAACCTCTGACTATCCCAGGGCTGTCAAATGATTCTACCCAGTAACCACTGACTGTCCCAGAGCCCCCACAGGATACTGCCCAGTAACAACTGAATGCCCCAGGACCCACACACAATACTGTCCAGTATACACTGGCAGCCCCTGGACCTACACAGGATACTGCCCAGTAACCAGTGACTCCCCCAAGACCCACAGAGAATACTGCCTAGTAACCAGTGACTCCCCCAAGGCCAACAGAGGATACTGCCTAGTGCCCAGTGACTTCCACAAGACCCACAGAGGATACTGCCCAGTAACCAGTGACTTCCACAAGACCCACAGAGGATACTGCCCAGTGACTCCCACGAGACCCATAGAGTATACTGCCCAGTAACCAGCGACTCCCCCAAGTTCCACAGGGAATACTGCCCAGTAACCAGTGACTCCCCCAAAACCCAGAGGATACTGCCCAGTAACCAGTGACTCCCACAAGACCCATAGAGTATACTGCCCAGTAACCAGTGACTCCCACAAGTTCCAAAGAGAATACTGCCCAGTAACCAGTGACTCCCCCAAGACCCACAGAGGATATTGCCTAGTGCACAGTGACTCCCCCAAGACCCACAGAGGATACTGCCTAGTGCACAGTGACTCCCCCAAGACCCACAGAGGATACTGCCCAGTAACCAGTGACTTCCACAAGACCCACAGAGGATACTGCCCAGTAACCAGTGACTTCCCCAAGACCCACAGAGGATACTGCCCAGTAACCAGTGACTTCCCCAAGACCCACAGAGGATACTGCCCAGTAACTAGTGACTTCCACAAGCCCCACAGAGGATACTGCCCAGTAACCAGTGACTTCCCCATAGCCTACAATATGTACTGCCCAGGAACAACTGTCTGTCCCAGGAACCCATAAAAATGAGGATCAGATCGTGAGAAAGTGGACTATGGCAGTGCAGAGTGTGAGATGACAGAATGAGATGAAGAGATGCAGAGCTGTGATGCAGAGAGTGCAGTGTGAGATGCAGAGAGTGCAGAGTGTGGGATGCGGGATGCAGAGTGCAGAGTGTGAGATGAGTGTTGAGTGTGTGATGAGAGTGTAGTGTGTGAGATGACAGAATGAGATGAAAAGATGCAGAGCTGTGGCAATGCAGAGGTGTGATGCAGAGTGCAGAGTGTGAGATGCAGAGTGTGAGATGAAGAGAGTGCAGAGGTGTGATGCAGAAAGTGCAGAGTGTGAGATGCAGAAAGTGCAGAGTGTGAGGCGCAGAGAGTGCAGAGTGTGAGGCGCAGAGAGTGCAGAGTGTGAGGCGCAGAGAGTGCAGAGTGAGATGCAGAGAGTGCAGAGTGTGAGATGAGTGTTGAGTGTGTGATGAGAGTGCAGAGTATGAGATGACAGAATCAGATGAAGAGTTGCAGAGCTGTGGTGCAGAGGTGTGATGCAGAGAGTGCAGAATGTGAGATTCAGAGTGCAGGGTGTGAGATGCAGAGTGTGCAGAGTGTGAGATGAGTGTTGAGTGTGTGGTGAGAGTGTTGAGTGTGTGGTGAGAGTGCAGAGTGTGAGATGACATAATGAGATGGAGATGCAGAGCTGTGGTAATGCAGAGGTGTGATGCAGAGAGTGCGATGCAGAGAGTGCAGAGTGTGAGATGCAGAGAGTGCAGAGGTGTGATTCAGAGAGTGCATAGGTGTGATGCAGAGAGTGCAGAGTGTGAGATGCAGAGAGTGCAGAGTGTGAGATGCAGAGAGTGTAGAGTGTGAGATGCAGAAAGTGTAGAGTGTGAGATGCAGAAAGTGTAGAGTGTGAGATGCAGAAAGTGCAGAGTGTGAGATGCAGAGAGTGCAGAGTGTGTGATGAGAGTGCAGAGTGTGAGATGACAGAATGAGATGAAGAGATGCAGAGCTGTGGAAATGCAGAGGTGTGATGCAGAGAGTGCGATGCAGAGAGTGCACAGAGTGAGGTGAGAGAGAGTAAGATGCAGAGAGTGCACGGAGTGAGATGAGAGAGTAAGATGCAGAGAGTGCACAGAGTGAGATGAGAGAGTAAGATACAGAGAGTGCACAGAGTGAGATGAGACAGTAAGATACAGAGAGGGCACAGAGTGAGGTGAGAGAGAGTAAGATGCAGAGAGTGCACAGAGTGAGGTGAGAGAGAGTAAGATGCAGAGAGTGCACAAAGTGAGGTGAGAGTAAGATGCAGAGAGTGCACAGAGTGAGATGAGAGAGAGTAAGATGCAGAGAGTGCACAAAGTGAGGTGAGAGAGAGTAAGCTGCAGAGAGTGCACAGAGTGAGATGAGAGAGAGTAAGATGCAGAGAGTGCACAGAGTGAGATGAGAGAGAGTAAGATGCAGAGAGTGCACAGAGTGAGGTGAGAGAGAGTAAGATGCAGAGAGTGCACAGAGTGAGGTGAGAGAGAGTAAGATGCAGAGAGTGCACAGAGTGAGGTGAGAGAGAGTAAGATGCAGAGAGTGCACTGAGTGAGATGAGAGAGAGTAAGATGCAGAGAGTGCACAAAGTGAGGTGAGAGAGAGTAAGATGCAGAGAGTGCACAGAGTGACTGGAGAGAGAGTAAGATGCAGAGAGTGCACAGAGTGAGGTGAGAGAGAGTAAGATGCAGAGAGTGCACAAAGTGAGGTGAGAGAGAGTAAGATGCAGAGAGTGCACAAAGTGAGGTGAGAGAGAGTAAGCTGCAGAGAGTGCACAGAGTGAGATGAGAGAGTAAGATGCAGAGAGTGCACAGAGTGAGATGAGAGAGTAAGATGCAGAGAGTGCACCGAGTGAGATGAGAGAGAGTAAGATGCAGAGAGTGCACTGAGTGAGATGAGAGTGAGTTAGGCCTGGGCGGAAATCTACGCTACGCTCGCGTAGTTTGCGCAACTACGCGCTACGCGAATTGCACGTAGCACAGTGCAAAAACGCGTAGCGGGCATTTTTTGCTTGCTCGCGGTCCTCAACGTCAAGTTGGCGACCGCGAGCGAGCAAAATGACATCCCGGCGAGACTTTTTCTCGTTCGCGATCAGCAACATCAAGTTGCCGATCGCGAGCGTGGAAAATAAACCTCCCGGCGAGATTCTCAACGCGGGGAGGTCAGGTTTCTCATTGCGAGTGGTCGCGTATATTCGCGACCGCTCGCGATGAGAAACTACCAGTCCGCGTTGAGAAAACTGCCGCTCGAGTACAAATCTACTCGAGCGGCAGAAAACGACCGCTTGCACTGTGCAAGATGCCGTTTGCAATGATTGCACAGTGCGGACAAGCATCCGGCACTGTGCAATCATTGCGAACAGCATTTCCTACCGCGCTACGCAGTTCGCGCAGTGCTAGGCGTAGCTCGCGTAGTGCGAAGTGCACTTCGCGTAGCTACGCGTAGCGCTACTACGCGAACTACGCCCAGGGTTAGAGAGAGTAAGATGCAGAGATTGCACAGAGTGAGATGAGAGAGAGTAAGATGCAGAGAGTGCACAGAGTGAGGTAAGAGAAAGTAAGATGCAGAGAGTGCACACAGTGAGGTAGGGGAGAGTAAGATGCAGAGAGTGCACAGAGTGAGATGAGCGAGTAAGATGCAGAGAGTGCACAGAGTGAGGTGAGAGAGAGTAAGATGCAGAGAGTGCACAGAGTGAGGTGAGAGAGAGTAAGATGCAGAGAGTGCACAGAGTGAGGTGAGAGAGTAAGATGCAGAGAGTGCACAGAGTGAGATGAGAGAGAGTAAGATGCAGAGAGTGCACAGAGTGAGGTGAGAGAGTAAGATGCAGAGAGTGCACATAGTGAGATGCAGAGAGTGCACAGAGTGAGGTGAGCAAGAGTAAGATGCCGAGAGTGCACAGAGTGAGATGAGAGAGAGTAAGATGCCGAGAGTGCACAGAGTGAGGTGAGAGAGAGTAAGATGCAGAGAGTGCACTGAGTGAGATGAGAAAGAGTAAGATGCAGAGAGTGCACAGAGTGAGGTGAGAGAGAGTAAGATGCAGAGAGTGCACAGAGTGAGGTGAGAGAGAGTAAGATGCAGAGAGTGCACAAAGTGAGGTGAGAGAGAGTAAGATGCAGAGAGTGCACAGAGTGAGGTGAGAGAGAGTAAGATGCAGAGAGTGCACAGAGTGAGGTGAGAGAGTAAGATGCAGAGAGTGCACACAGCGAGATGAGAGAGAGTAAGATGCAGAGAGTGCACAGAGTGAGATGAGAGAGAGTAAGATGCAGAGAGTGCACAGAGTGAGGTGAGAGAGAGTAAGATGCAGAGAGTGCACAACGTGAGGTGAGAGAGAGTAAGATGCAGAGAGTGCACAGAGTGAGATGAGAGAGTAAGATGCAGAGTGCACAGAGTGAGATGAGAGAGTAAGATGCAGAGTGCACAGAGTGAGATGAGAGAGAGGAAGATGCAGAGAGTGCACAGAGTGAGGTGAGAGAGAGGAAGATGCAGAGTGTGCACAGAGTGACGAGAGAGTAAGATGCAGAGAGTGCACAGAGTGAGGTGAGAGAGTGTAAGATGAAGAGAGTGCACAGAGTGAGGTGAGAGAGAGTAAGATGCAGAGAGTGCACAGAGTGAGATGAGAGAGTAAGATGCAGAGAGTGCACAGAGTGAGATGAGAGTAAGATGCAGAGAGTGCACAGAGTGAGATGAGAGAGAGTAAGATGCCGAGAGTGCACAGAGTGAGATGAGAGAGAGTAAGATGCCGAGAGTGCACAGAGTGAGGTGAGAGAGTGTAAGATGCCGAGAGTGCACAGAGTGAGGTGAGAGAGAGTAAGATGCAGAGAGTGCACTGAGTGAGATGAGAAAGAGTAAGATGCAGAGAATGAACAGAGTGAGGTGAGAGAGAGTAAGATGCAGAGAGTGCACAGAGTGAGGTGAGAGAGAGTAAGATGCAGAGACTGCACAGAGTGAGATGAGAGAGAATAAGATGCAGAGAGTGCCGAGAGTGAGACAAGAGAGTAAGATGCAGAGAGTGCACAGTGAGATGAGAGAGAGTAAAATGCAGAGAGTGCACAGAGTGAGATGAGAGAGAGTAAGATGCAGAGAGTGCACAGAGTGAGGTGAGAGAGAGTAAGATGCAGAGAGTGCACAGAGTGAGGTGAGAGAGAGTAAGATGCAGAGAGTGCACAGAGTGAGATGAGAGAGAGTAAGATGTAGAGTGTGCATGGAGTGAGATGAGAGAGTAAGATGCAGATTGCGCACAGAGTGAGATGAGAGAGTAAGATACAGAGATGGCACAGAGTGAGGTGAGAGAGTAAGATGCAGAGAGTGCACAGAGTGAGGTGCGAGAGAGTAAGATGCAGAGAGTGCACAGAGTGAGGTGAGAGAGAGTAAGATGCAGAGTGCACTGAGTGAGGTGAGAGAGAGTAAGATGCAGAGAGTGCACTGAGTGAGATGAGAGAGAGTAAGATGCAGAGAGTGCACAGAGTGAGGTGAGAGAGAGTAGGATGCAGGGAGTGCCGAGAGTGAGGTGAGAGAGAGTAAGATGCCGAGAGTGCACACAGTGAGGTGAGAGAGAGTAAGATGCAGAGAGTGCACAGAGTGAGATGAGAGAGGAAGATGCACAGAGTGCACAGAGTGAGGGGAGAGAGAGTAAGATGCAGAGAGTGCACAGAGTGAGGTGAGAGAGTAAGATGCAGAGAGTGCACAGAGTGAGATGAGAGAGAGTAAGATGCAGAGAGTGCACAGAGTGAGATGAGAGAGAGTAAGATGCAGAGAGTGCACAGAGTGAGGTGAGAAAGAGTAAGATGCTGAGAGTGCACAGAGTGAGATTAGAGAGTAAGATGCAGAGAGTGCACAGAGTGAGTTGAGAGAAAGTAAGATGCAGAGAGTGCACAGAGTGAGGTGAGAGAGAGTAAGATGCACAGAGTGAGGTGAGAGAGTGTAAGATGCAGAGAGTGCACAGAGTGAGGTGAGAGAGAGTAAGATGCAGAGAGTGCACGAAGTGAGGTGAGAGAGAGTAAGATGCAGAGAGTGCACAGAGTGAGGTGAGAGAGAGTAGGATGCAGGGAGTGCTGAGAGTGAGGTGAGAAAGAGTAAGATGCAGAGAGTGCCGAGAGTGAGACAAGAGAGTAAGATGCAGAGAGTGCACAGTGAGATGAGAGAGAGTAAAATGCAGAGAGTGCACAGAGTGAGATGAGAGAGAGTAAGATGCAGAGTGTGCACAGAGTGAGGTGAGAGAGAGTAGGATGCAGGGAGTGCCGAGAGTGAGGTGAGAGAGAGTAAGATGCCGAGAGTGCACACAGTGAGAGCGAGTAAGATGCAGAGAGTGCACAGAGTGAGATGAGAGAGTAAGATGCAGAGAGTGCACAGAGTGAGATGAGAGAGAGTAAGATGCAGAGAGTGCACAGAGTGAGGTGAGAGAGAGTAGGATGCAGGGAGTGCCGAGAGTGAGGTGAGAAAGAGTAAGATGCCGAGAGTGCACAGAGTGAGGTGAGAGAGAGTAAGATGCAGAGAGTGCACAGAGTGAGGGGAGAGAGTGTAAGATGCAGAGAGTGCACAGTGAGGTGAGAGAGAGTAAGATGCAGAAAGTGCACAGAGTGAGGTGAGAGATAGTAAGATGCAGAGAGTGCACAGTGAGGTGAGAGAGTAAGATGCAGAGTGCACAGAGTGAGGTGAGAGAGAGTAAGATGCAGAGTGCACAGAGTGAGGTGAGAGAGTAAGATGCAGAGAGTGCACAGAGTGAGGTGAGAGAGAGTAAGATGCAGAGAGTGCACAGAGTGAGGTGAGAGAGTAAGATGCAGACAGTGCATAGAGTGAGATGAGAGAGAGTAAGATGCAGAGAGTGCACAGAGTGAGGTGAGAGAGAGTAAGATGCAGAGAGTGCACAAAGTGAGGTGAGAGTAAGATGCAGAGAGTGCACAGAGTGAGATGAGAGAGAGTAAGATGCCGAGTGCACAGAGTGAGATGAGAGAGAGTAAGATGCAGAGAGTGCCGAGAGTGAGATGAGAGAGAGTAAGATGCAGAGAGTGCACAGAGTGAGGTGAGAGAGAGTAAGATGCAGAGAGTGCACAGAGTGAGGTGAGAGAGAGTAAGATGCAGAGAGTGCACAAAGTGAGGTGAGAGAGAGTAAGATGCAGAGAGTGCACAGAGTGAGATGAGAGAGAGTAAGATGCAGAGAGTGCACAGAGTGAGGTGAGCGAGAGTAAGATGCAGAGAGTGCACAAAGTGAGGTGAGAGAGAGTAAGATGCAGAGAGTGCACAGAGTGAGATGAGAGAGAGTAAGATGCAGAGAGTGCACAGTGTGAGGTGAGCGAGAGTAAGATGCAGAGAGTGCACAAAGTGAGGTGAGAGTAAGATGCAGAGAGTGCACAGAGTGAGATGAGAGAGTAAGATGCAGAGAGTGCCCATAGTGAGATGAGAGAGAGTAAGATGCAGAGAGGGCACAGAGTGAGGTGAGAGAGAGTAAGATGCAGAGAGTGCACAAAGTGAGGTGAGAGAGAGTAAGATGCAGAGAGTGCACAAAGTGAGGTGAGAGAGAGTAAGATGCAGATAGTGCACAGAGTGAGGTGAGAGAGTAAGATGCAGAGTGCACAGAGTGGGATGAGAGAGAGTAAGATGCAGAGAGTGCACAGAGTGAGGTGAGAGAGTAAGATGCAGAGAGAGTGCACAGAGTGAGGTGAGAGAGAGTAAGATGCAGAGAGTGCACAGAGTGAGGTGAGAGAGTAAGATGCACAGAGTGCACAGAGTGAGGTGAGAGAGTAAGATGCAGAGAGTGCACAACGTGAGGTGAGAGAGAGTAAGATGCAGAGAGTGCACAGAGTGAGGTGAGAGAGTAAGATGCCGAGAGTGCACAGAGTGAGGTGAGAGAGAGTAAGATGCAGAGAGTGCACAGAGTGAGGTGAGAGAGTAAGATGCAGAGAGTGCACAGAGTGAGGTGAGAGAGTAAGATGTCGAGAGTGCACAGAGTGAGGTGAGAGAGAGTAAGATGCAGAGAGTGCACAGAGTGAGGTGAGAGAGTAAGATGCCGAGAGTGCACAGAGTGAGATGGGAGAGAGTAAGATGCAGAGAGTGCACAGAGTGAGATGAGAGAGAGAAAGATGCAGAGAGTGCACAGAGTGAGGTGAGAGAGAGTAAGATGCAGAGAGTGCACAAAGTGAGGTGAGAGAGAGTAAGATGCAGAGAGTGCACAGAGTGAGATGAGAGAGAGTAAGATGCAGAGAGTGCACAGAGTGAGATGAGAGAGAGTAAGATGCAGAGGGTGCACAGAGTGAGATGGGAGAGTAAGATGCAGAGGGTGCACAGAGTGAGGTGAGAGAAAGTAAGATGCAGAGAGTGCACAGAGTGAGGTGAGAGAGTAAGATGCCGAGAGTGCACAGAGTGAGATGGGAGAGTAAGATGCAGAGAGTGTATAGAGTGAGATGAGAGAGAGTAAGATGCAGAGAGTGCACAGTGAGGTGAGAGAGAGTAAGATGCAGAGAGTGCACAGTGAGGTGAGAGAGAGTAAGATGCCGAGAGTGCACAGAGTGAGGTGGGAGAGTAAGATGCAGAGAGTGTATAGAGTGAGATGAGAGAGAGTATGATGCAGAGAGTGCACAGAGTGAGATGAGAGAGAGTAAGATGCAGAGGGTGCACAGAGTGAGATGGGAGAGTAAGATGCAGAGGGTGCACAGAGTGAGATGGGAGAGTAAGATGCAGAGGGTGCACAGAGTGAGATGGGAGAGTAAGATGCAGAGAGTGCACAGAGTAAGATGCAGAGAGCAAGATGCAGAGAGCGAGATGCAGTGAATGCTGTACTCAGGTGCACAGAGGGCGGATGTCATGGCTGAAACATGATGGCAACCCATGGAAACCTCTCCAGGACGCTAGTAGAGTAGACTGTCCCAGGGCGGGCAGGACAGCTCCAGGGAGCACTCACCGTCATTCCGATCGGCCCGGGAGGGCAGGGGGGCGCCATCTTTGTACCACGTGATGGACGGAGCAGGATTTCCATTCCTGCTGGTACAGGTGGCGATCTGCAAACAGAAAACAAGTTAGAGGCACACAGTGACGCCCGGTGTAGGGCAGAGGGTGGTCTGGGTGGCGGGGGGTGGGGGGGCTTGGGGATTAGAGTAGTCTAGCCACACACCTGCCCGCCCCACACCCTGAAATACAGGGCTCTTAGGAGGGCGGAAGGAGACAAATATTTAAATACAAACAACTTAGAGGAGGGCAGACCCCCCAGTCCCTAGTGCGGGAGACAGTCAGCTCTGAGGGAGAAATACCCCCAATGTGGGACCCAGCAGCTTTTGAGGAGGGGTGGAGATAGTTTGAGGCTCCACATGGGGGGGGGGGGGAGGGGCAGAACTGGGTGGGCTTCTTCTCTTTGCTCCTTCGAGGAATCTTTTGATGGCTGAAAACATGTCTACCTACATGTCCCCTCGAGGACGCTACTATAGCGGACAGATGGACATTCAGCGAAGCACAGGTAGGCATCCAGTGACTCTGGCGTCGTGTGTTCTACTGTCAAAGAGACCCTCTTTGTTGCACCTAAGGACAGCTACTTCATTTGGACGCGTTGCATTTCCTGGTGCTTGGTCCTCTGTCCTCCAACAGAAAGTCCACGGCCAGATATCAAGTCTTCTGTAGCCACGCCACTAGGCTGAGGCCGGCTGGCTCAGGTGATAGCCCTGGCCCTTTGGCACTGACAGTAGGCCCTGCCCTTTGGCACCGACAGTAGGCCCTGGCCCTTTGGCACTGAAAGGAGGTTCCAGCCCTTTGGCACTGACAGTAGGCCCTGGCCCTTTGGCACTGAAAGGAGCCCTGGCCCTTTGGCACTGACAGCAGGCCCTGACAGTAGGCCCTGGCCCTTTGGCACCGACAGTAGGCCCTGGCCCTTTGGCACCGACAGTAGGCCCTGGCCCTTTGGCACCGACAGTAGGCCCTGGCCCTTTGGTACCGACAGTAGGCCCTGGCCCTTTGGTACCGACAGTAGGCCCTGGCCCTTTGGCACCGACAGTAGGCCCTGGCCCTTTGGCACCGACAGTAGGCCCTGGCCCTTTGGCACTGAAAGGAGCCCTGGCCCTTTGGCACTGACAGTAGGCCCTGGCCCTTTGGCACTGACAGTAGGCCCTGGCCCTTTGGCACTGAAAGGAGCCCTGGCCCTTTGGCACTGACAGTAGGCCCTGGCCCTTTGGCACTGAAAGGAGCCCTGGCCCTTTGGCACCGACAGTAGGCCCTGGCCCTTTGGCACTGACAGTAGGCCCTGGCCCTTTGGCACTGACAGTAGGCCCTGGCCCTTTGGCACTGACAGTAGGCCCTGGCCCTTTGGCACTGACAGTAGGCCCTGGCCCTTTGGCACTGACAGTAGGCCCTGGCCCTTTGGCACTGACAGTAGGCCCTGGCCCTTTGGCACTGACAGTAGGCCCTGGCCCTTTGGCACTGACAGTAGGCCCTGGACCTTTGGCACTGACAGTAGGCCCTGGCCCTTTGGCACTGACAGTAGGCCCTGGCCCTTTGGCACTGACAGTAGGCCCTGGCCCTTTGGCACTGACAGTAGGCCCTGGCCCTTTGGCACTGACAGTAGGCCCTGGACCTTTGGCACTGACAGTAGGCCCTGGCCCTTTGGCACTGACAGTAGGTCCTACAAGGCTGGGAACTTTACTTTCCCCTGTGACATCTCCATCGTTATGAATGTCACGTGTGACTATTCGCTCTTATTTATTGGCTGCTATATCTGTGGTATGGGGGGGGGGTGGGGGGGAGAAGGGTACGCACCCTTTCCTGGCCAGTCTATCGTTCGGGCATTCCCCTGGGGCAGGTGTTGTGGGTGTCTGGATGCAAAGGTTTGACATTTTGCAGTTTCTGGTTTCATAAGCAGATCTGGTTCTGGCTTCCCCCATCCTTGGAAAACCCTTGCCATATACTGCTGTTTCAGCTCCCATTTGTGAGACTGTTGCTTGTCTGCTTAATCTGTCCCCCTCTACAGTTTTTAGTTCCCGCCTGCAACAGTGCATGATCTCTCGCTTACGAGAGATATTGTATACAACAAGGGGCTTGCAGCCCACCCATTGCTTAACATTCGTTGGCTTCATTGTCACTCTTATTTGCTGCCTTCTAATTGGTCAGTGCCAGCTGGCTTCACTTTGTCTTCTTGCTACTGGAGCAAGGACCAAGTACTGATTGCTTTAGCTCGATTACTGTCCTTCCGCTGGTCACACTGTGATTGAGGCACTGCTTTTATTTTTTCTTCTTCCTTGTTATCCTTGTCATTTGGTTGCCATTTGTAGCTAGTTTTTACTGTGTCACACGCACTTCAAAGAAGCCCTTGTCTCCTTTCACATGGATGTTTGCTGTGACAACAGATGTTACCTGATTTTATTGTGACAACAGATGCTATCGGATTCCAAATATATGTTCACTAAGACATAAACATGGGCAAAATTGCTTTCTTTATGTGATTGGATTTTTTGCAAAATGTTATTTATTTTTCACGCATTGGGGAGATAAACTGGTTTGCTCAGAACCACAGGGGTGTTGTGCCAAGACCTAAAAGCTTTGGAAAAGCCAATGGGTCTCACGTCTGAGACTGGAAGCTCTGCCATCGCCTTTTGCTTATGCTGTACACGTGGTGCATGGGCATTGCCAACTTTGGCAATGAATTATACCAGGCTGTCTAGCAGCGTGGCTAAAAATAAAAATAATAATAAGGGGACTAGGATGCATCCAGCGCTAATGCACTTTATAAAAAAGAAAGTGCATTAGTTCTGGCTGCGTCCAAATGCTTTTTAAAATGAGTTTCAGCCACACTGCAAAGCATCAACGCTGCTGCACACTACGGCCACAAAACATTCCCAAAGCACTCATAGGCGAGATCTATTGGCTTTGCCAATGCTTGTTATACCCGATAGTTGTATTGCATCAACGTTATCTGTCTTTGGAAGGCGCATTTCCAAAAGTCTTGAGATCGGGTTGACAGTGCATATGACCTCGTCCCTCCGTGCTGGTTAAGGTAAGAGATTGTGGTTGTGTGTTACGGTTTGTACACCGCTTCCCTTTACTCGTCTTTAGCTCTAACATGTTTGCATTGCACCGTCTCCATTGTTTCCCACAAGCCTGAGATATTGAGGGTCTCCATGCGTGTTCCCCGTCCCGTGTAGGACACATCCGTGGTGATGGCCTATTATGGAACTGGTAGTTCAAAAGCTCTGCGACTGCCACCCTGCTCAGGTTTCACCGTTCCATGTCCTTCTTTGCCCTCAGTGTAACAGACACATGCTCTTCCCAACTCCCCGCTGCCTGTGACCACTGATTCTGGAGCCATTCTTGGATTGGTCTTGTGTAGGAAAGTGGGAGTCTGTTGCAGTAACCCCCCACTTTTTGCCTGATAACTGATGCACTTTTCCTTGGTGTGCCCTGGGTCCCTGCCAATCAGGTACCCAGGGCCTGTGTTCCTTCCCTAAAAACTGTACTAAAGCCTAAACCCAATTGGCATCTCTGGCCACAGGTAAGCCCCTGGTAAATGGTACCCTAGGTACCCAGGGCACTGTGACCAGAGAAGGCCCCTAAGGGCTGCAGCACTTATTGTGCCACCCTTAGAGGCCCTGTACCCTGACACACACACCCTGCCTTTGCAGGCTGAGTGTCTTGGTGCAGAACTAAACAGAGAGTCGACATGGCACACATCCCTGTGTGCCATGCCCACAAACACACTGCCCTGGCATACCTCAGTCACCCCTCTAGCTGGGTGCACTATGCCAGTGGTGTGGGCACAGGTGCATGAGCCCTGTGCCCCTACAGTACCCAGGTCCATTCCTGGGCACTGTAAGTGCAGTGATGCCATTAAGAGTATATGGTGCTGGGAGGTCGTCATTACGAACTCCACAGCACCATAATGGCTACACTGAAGACTGAGAAGTTTGGTATCAAACTGCTCAGCACATTAAACCCACACTGATGCCAATGTGAGATTTAATGAAAAATGCACGACAGAGGGCAACTTAGAGTTGCCCCCTGAACCTAACCTACAATCCACGTCTTGTCTGAGAGGCTGCCTAGGCTGCCACACAGCAGACATGTTGCTGGACCCCTGGGTAGAGAGCCATCCGCTCTCCCGGGCCTGAAATAATGCACATCCTGGGCGAGGTGCTAGGTCTCCTCCCCCAGGTTGGGCAGGGGAAGCTTCAAAGGCATGCCGCCTTTGTGAGCTTCTCCAGGCCACTTGCTGTACTCAGCAACTGGCCCCCACCGGTTCTGACCCCCTCTCTGGCGGGAAGACTGGCGGGAAACCCCAAGGGAGGAAAGGGGATGTGCCAGCCTCTGCCAACCCCACCCCTCAGGTGAGGGAGGCGAGGTGAAGCACAACTCCGGGCTCTCGCCATCTTGAAGATGGGGAGCCCTGCCCAATCAGGACTAGGCTCCTGCCCCCCTCCCACAGGAGAGGGGCAGGCTAGGGGGTGTACCCACCCCAGGGAAGGGACCCATTGGTCCCTGCCCTTTACCTACCTGTAACGCCCCTAAATTTAGTATTTAGGGGCACCCTGAACCTTCCTTCCTGAGATCCCGAAACAGAAACAAGCAAGAAGAACAAGAAGAAAGAAGACCTGCCGTGCAGCTGCTAACAAGAGGGAGACACCAACTGACTTGGCCCCAGCCCTACAGGCCTGTCGACCCTCGAACCTGCTCCTGCTAAACCCGGCGTCTCCAGTGGTCAGCAACCTCGAAAACCCCGGAGGACCTGACTGCCTTGTGACTCTAAAAGAACTGGGACTCCCACGAGCAGTGATGCTGCTCAAAAGCAAGTAACAAACCCCTGGTGCCAGCCAGGAACCGCGACTCCTGCACACTCTGCACCCGCCGAGCCCGGCCTGTGCCTGAGTGGACAAAGACCACGAGGACGTCCCCCCGGCGACTGTGACCCAGAATCCAGCACCCAAGGACCCTCCTCGATGCTCCTGACGACGCCTGCAGCCTCAGAACCAGGGACCCCTCCAACCGCGACCAGCCGAGGGTAAGATTTCCGACGCCTAAAGACACCCCTGCACCCGGCGCCCCACGGCCTCCTGTGCCAAACTCCTGGGTGCCTACCCTTCCTACAGCTTCCCAACTTACCTCTCGAAGTGGTGGTCGCACCTGAAGAATCACCGTCCCCGAGCTTGCAGCCTTTGTTCGTCACGCAGCTTTTCCATTGAAAACCATTGGGCACCCGACGGCCCAAAAGCCCACTGCACCCGGCCGCCCCTGTGCCGCTGAGGGTGAACCAACTACCCTGTTCGACTTCCCCACTTGCCCTGAGTAAGTGACCAGGAGCTTTGCTCCCACAGTCGAGTGGCCTGCCTGCCAGCAGCCACCAACCAAGGGCCCCCTGCCCGCCATAGGCTAACATTGGGCCTAACTCACTCTGCATCCGTCCGCCCCTGTGCCACTGAGGGTGTACCAACTGTACCTACCTGACCCTGGGAGACCCCTGAGTCTATGCCCAGAACCTTAACTCTGCCAGTCGAGTACTTACCTGAAAACCGATAACCTACATTTTCTCCATAGGGTAACATTGACTGGTTTACACTGAAATGTCTTCTAAGTGTCGATTTTTGAAACATACAAATATTCCTTAAAAATCGCCTGATCAACAAAAACGAAATTACTCACCTGTTATCAGGAGAGATCCCAGTGCTGGATCTTGGTGCCCAGCACTGACCCTGAAAAGTAATTACAACTGTACTTACCGATAACTTGATTTTCCTCCTTGGATAACATTGCCTGGTTTTCTCCAGAAATTCTTCTAAGTGTCGATTTTTGAAACAAACAAATATTCCTTAAAAATCGCCTGTGTAACGAAAACGATTTCTTTCAACTGTTTACAGGAAATGCACCAGGGCTGAATCCAGGATCCAGCCCTGACTAAGAAAATCATACGTAAAGTAATGGATATTGCATTTAATTAAAATTCTCCATTGAGCTCAATGATAAAATTGTGTTTAAATTGTGTTGCCTATTGCAACAACTGTAGCTATTGCATTCAACAGTCTATTGTGTACTGAAAGTATATATCTAAAGCATCTCATTCTGAGAAAGTATTTTTATACCTACCTGTGGTTCTAAAAATAAAACAGCAATATATTTTTATATACAAAACAATTGGCCTAGAGTTCAGTTCTTGAGTGTGTGAGACCATTTGCTGACTGAGTGTGTACAACAAATGCTTTACACTGTCCTCTGATACTGCCGTACTGCTCGACCAAGCTACCACTTTAGAGAGTAAGGTTATATCTAACTTTAGCCTCTGCCAAACCTCTGGGGACTGTGGACTCGGTGCACACTGAACCTTACTTGGGTTCAGTATATACAGAGCCACTTTCTTACATGGACTTCTTCCATAACAAGATCTCCACCATCTACAAAAACTTCAAACCTCAACCCACCGTCGCCGTCACCCTCAGACTCCTTGCGACATTCCGCCACTTTCTTACATCTTGCATGTAACTTGCCATGTGGGATCAACGGAATGCAGGCGGCCATCATGCCCGTCTGCTTGCCCGCTGTCCTCACTGCCCGTGATTGTCCCTTCTGGTCAAGGCTCTTTCAATGCCAGTATCCTCTTGGTTGAGGGACAGGCTTGGACGTCCAGTGCATCGAGTCTTGATCCTAAAAAGATGTCATCCTTCTCCGGAATCGGTGAGGATCTTTTCAGATTTATTGAGAAGCCCTGTTTGTGCACGGTGCGTGCATGACTGTCTTAATGCTCCTTTGGCGTTGAGTGAACGAGCTGTAGGAGAGTAGGATCTGCTTCTTATAGTTACCCCCACTTTTTGCTGATGTTTCACTGTTTTTCGACTTAGACTGGGGTCCTGATTAGCAGGGCCTCAGTCTGGCTATCTGCTTTCTACTCTAAATTGATTACATGTACTTTAGGTACACTCCAGATTGGATTCTGGGGTACCCTCATGAGTCCCTAGTATATGGTATACTATGTACCCAGGGCATAGGTACCCCAGAGGCCTCCCAGGGGTTGCAGCATGTATTGTGCCACCCCAGAGAGGCCATCCAAAATGACACAACAGGTCTGCTACAGCAGCCTGTGTAAGGTGGTGTATGCACCCCTTACTGAGATATAGGTTCCCTATATATCTCCATCTCACGGCACATGTAAACCTATCAGTCACCCCTATGGCAGGCCTTAACAATCCTGAAGGCAGGGTGCTGGGTTTCATGTGAGAGGGTGCCCATGCATGAGCAGAGCCCCTCTGCAGCCTTCGGAACCACTATTCCGGGGTTGTCTGTGATGCAGCCAACCATATACTCTTAAGTGCATTATAACCTCGCGGTAAATGCTAACTTGAGAATGGCTGCATGGAAACATGTCGTGTTTGGTGTCAAACACCTTGGAATCATACCTCCACCCCAGTAACTGGGGTGGGAGGTATGATTCCACCCTACTAGAGGGAGAAACATGGCACCACCAGTACACCCGGTACCAGCTTAACAGAACCCTGGCATCACAAAATGGATGCTGCAGCCACAGACATGAGTCTGCCCTCCTGCTGCTGGACGAAACTCCGGCAGGGGAGGCCTGGACAATAGGTTTCCTGTCACAGGGAGGTGTGACCACCTCCCAGACAGGCTTTAGTGTATTGGGGCTGGGTGGGTGCACTCCAAGAGTGCTTTGAAGTCTGCACTGGGGGCACATTTGGTGTCCCTGTGCATAGTCCAGCTCAAACCGGTTGCAGGGGCACTCAGCCCCTGCTCTGGCGTGAAACTGGACAAAGGAAATGGGTGTAGCCACCCCTCTTTCCAGGCCCTCCCATAGGTGGGTCCCCAGAGTTTGTCCCACCCCTTCCTTGGGTATAAAGTAGGAACCCCTGACTACAGGACTTTAGATTTACCTGGACGAAACTCTGCTACAGAATCCCAGAACTTCAACTATCTACACGACGTTGGATGACCGAAGAATCTCCCTTGGAGTAAAGGAGTTACTCCCCTGCTTGGCAGGCACCAAAGACGCATCTGTCCGGTTGGCATCTCCGAAGCTCCTGAGGACTCCGAAGAATTTTGCCACACAGGAGGTGGGTTCCCGTGGTCGCTGAGGTCGATCTGTGTGCTCAGCAAGTCTGAGGCCTGTATCCCTCGTGGAGACCGTGCAACCCGAACCCCTGGACACCGCGACCATTTGCAGAAGCATCAGCTTTGAGGCGACCTCTGAGGCTGAACTTTGGGTTACTTGTAGCCCTGACCCCGAGCACAAATTCCACCGAAGATTGCCAGCCTACACTCCACGAGTGTTCCGTGAGCTGGCCCTTTGTGTTTTCTCTTGAGGTCCCTTCGCGATCCCTGGTCCGTCAACTGGTGGGTTCCTGTGAAGGCAACACTAAGATTAATTGGGCTACCCTGGTTGCTCCAGACGTGCCCTGACTCTCCATCGCTTGGGGAGTCCCCAGGACCTTGCTGGTCCGCACAGAAGCATCTTTTCTCTTCCTGCATGGGTTGCTGTTGCCAAGGCTTGTTGTGTCCAATCCGAGCACCGACACCCCAGCACTCGACATCCTTTGTGGGACAGCTCGAATCCAGCTCCTGGTCATCCTTGACATCTCCGGGACCCCGTGGCTGCAGAGTCAAGCTTCACCTCTTCGCACCTGAAGCACCCGACATCGGTGGGCATTCGATTGCTCCGCTCCTGGTCACTGGCTAGTGACCCAGACTCTGTCCCCTCTGCTTTCAGGTTCGTCACATCTTCGATACAGGCTTGGATCATCCCGGACACTTTTCTTCTTCACGGCAGCAGCCCTTTGCAGCAGATCGCCATTGAAAACAACGACGATTCCCGACACCCTTTGACACCTATGCACCCGGCTTCCCTGGGTGAGGTAACTCGAGTACTCCGGTGCTCCCGTGGGTGTTGGCCCTAGTACCCCTTAAGTCTAAAGGGGTTTGCTCAAAGTCCTCTTCTAAGTGTCCTATTGCTTTAAAATTCCAACCGCGACTTTCCTCATAGAATCCTACGGCGCTCGCGGCTGTGTTCCCACACTGCACACGTCCCCCGTGGGTCTCCTGTGTCACTACCTTGGGTGGTTCCTTGAGGTCCCAGCGATTCTACGTGCTCTAGGCACTGTGCCTAGTCAAGTCGTGGTTCTTATACCACTTTCTTAGTATATGGTTTGGTCCCCCCCTGGGGCCCATTGTATATTGTGCTATTTACTGTCGTTTTAATACTGTGATATTGTGTATCTTGACTCTAATCTCATAAAGAGATTAGTAGTGAGGGTTTAGAAATAAATACATATATTTTATATATACCTGGTGTGGTTCTCCTTTCATTTGGTCATTCAAGAGGTTATAATCTGGTAAACCAAGCTGCTTTACACTCCTTCAAGACTTAGCCTGAAGGCTGCTCTCCACAGCTACCACTAGGATAGCTTTCAATAAAGGTTGTCTTTAAACCTATCATCAATATGGGTCGTTTGGACTGGAGCAAGGTGCCCACTATAACTAGTGGACAGCATATGCCAGGCCAACTTCTCACACGAGCTCGCTTTTACCAGCCAGTGTCTAGATGGGGGTACACATGTATCCCCTGCCTTCTTAGGGATGCTGCTACTGCAGTCAAACACTTTGTAAACACCTTAAGTGTTGACGGTAACCGATGGGAGTACCTCGAATAGTGCAACCGGTTCATGACAAAGCAAGGAAATCTTTTGTGCGTCCTGTTCAAGGGTAGATGTAAACAGGCATCTTTGAGATCTACTGTTGCCATACAGTCCTTTTTCACAGCTGTGGGATTCTATTTTAAATGTTATCTTGAATTTTTATGAATCTGTTAAAAACACAAAGGTCCAAAATAGGTCTCAGTGCCTTGTCCAGTTTTGGTGCCAGGAAATATACAGAGTGGATTCCCTGACTGAGATCTGACTTCAGTACCTTTATTTTGCTTGTTCTTGCAGGAACTAAGCTCTTCCAACCTCGCACTGGCCGAAACCCCGCGCAACCACAGAGCCAGAGCAGGCGGAAGATCCTTCTCTCACATTGCAGCCAAGACCTGGAACGAGATACCGGCAGACATCAGACGCGCCCCTTCCGTGAACACCTTCAGGAAGACCCTCAAGACCTGGCTCTTCGGCTAAACAGATCTGCGCCCCCCCCCCACCCCCCTCAGCGCCTTGAGACCCTCACGGGTGAGTAGCGCGCTTACAATTCCCTGATTGATCTCGGGCTGCAGACATAGGAGCTCTTCTTTTGTATGTCGGCGGCTAGTCCCGTCCTCTGGCTTTGCCTCAAAAGGACTACTGCGGATCTGTGGAAGGTTGCCCTTGCGGTGGTGTCGATTCTTGCGCCTCCGTTGGGCAGCATGACGTTTGTGGGGGACAACGTTTGAAAAGCTCCCCTTCCAGATGGTCTTCTCATTGGAGAAGCTCCTTTCCTTGCATGTCTGTGGAACTGCAGGACCCCAGGACTTTTGCAGTCTTGTTACCTTTGTTAATCTTCTGGAGTGTCTTGTCCACCGCTGCTTCAAACGGATGTCCTGCCTACTTGTCGTATCAGTAGCATCCAAGGTTGACTGAAGGCATTTGTGGATATTGTTTTATCTTCCTCTTTCACGGAGTTTGCCTTCTTTTGGTAACTTCAGGGAGCTGCTTTATCACCCCAGATGTCTTCCCACTGTTGGTGCGTGTAGCCGTTTGAGTGCACAATTCTCCATGGCTCTGCAGCTTCTCTTTCGACTTTGCACCCTCCATCTCCACCTCTTTGCTCTCCTTCTCCTTCTCAGGTGTCAGCTCCGTTGAAGAGGAGACGTTGGCTTCTTGGCTGTGGCTACAATGAATGAATCAGCTGCTGCGTTGGCCGCCATGTAGAAGAGATCTTTAGAAAGTCTTATACTTTTTCTCCACCCTTGGAGTTACAAATGTCGCTGGCTCTCTGAAAGCCTCTCTTCCCGGGTCCAGAATGGTCTTCAGCACAGGGAGGTTCTGGCTCTGCCTTTGTGAAGGCGAAAGGGTTTCCAGTAGAAAGCAAGCTCGGGGTGTCTCCTCATCAAGTTGGACCCCATGTTTGTCGGACACTCTTTAATCACTGCATTGCACACTGAGATTTCATCAGGGAATTATATCCTGGAAGGATAGGATTTGACACCCTTGTCTGGGGAATTGGACGCAAGGATTTGCCATTCACCTTCTGTTGAAGTCCTCAAACACCCCCAGTTTGTACATGTCCCCCTCCTCAAAGAACACCTTTTACTCCCCTGCCTGTGGTCCAGGTGTGGTTCGTCGCTCAGACTCCTCTTCTTTCCCTAAGTGGCTTTGATTGGATTCAAAGTTATTTGAGTGATGAGTCGAAATCCTTCTTTTTCTGGCGGATCAATGCCAGTTCGGCTTCGAAGCACTTCATTCTCTTGACCTCACGCGCCCTTTGCTCGGTGTCAATGGTGGGCACTGCCTTTGTCTTTTGGGTTCAGATCGTGCTTTGGCTCTTTTCTACTCTCTCGGTCTTGATCACTTCTTGGCGTCAACGAAGCATCCAAGGGACATCCTGCCGTGGTGTCTCTTTGTCGGGATCCAGGGGTGAGGGGCGGGCTTTTAGTCTCAGCTTCCCTTTGCTTGTCAAGGGATGCTGTCTCAAGAGTGTCTTTTGGATCCTCGAGTCTAAATGCTTCGGCTCAAACCCACTGTATTTCTGTAGAGTTACCTCAATAGATTTTTTGTGGTTAGTTTCTGGTTTGACAATGTCCCCTTCGACTTGGCATCCTTCTCCTTGTGCCACCTCTGTGTCCTCAACATTTTCATCATCATCGCTCGACAACCCAGGTCTCTCAGGGAAAGGTTTTCTTTCTTCTGTGACTGCATTGTGGTGTAATGTGGCCAATCGTGATGTTCACGGGCTCTAAGAGTCTAAGGCTAAAATTCAGCACACACCTCGCAACTTTTTGTGCAGATGTTGCAGACCTTGAGGCTGTCCTTTTGGGAACATTTATGGTGGCGACAAACTCTAAAGGTTATTTTCTTCATTTACAGATCACTCCAGTGGCGCAGTTACTTTTTCCAGTGACCATCTGTGCGTATTCATTATCTTCAACGGTTATTTCCTTTATAGTTGTTTTTTCAATGTTTTCCCGCGGTTCATCAAATTCTCCTCAATCTTCTTCGATATTAGTGAAGCTCCAGTTTCTGCTTCCGGATCGAACTGCAGAAAAAATAATCTGAAGATGGCGACCATGCACAGGGACTTCCGGGCGTACGTCTGATGTCACAAGGGGACAGACATACCACCAAATGGGAACCGACGACACCCAAAGAAAACCAAAGAGAGAAAGAGGATGAAAAGAGAAGATCTCCTGACCCAAGCACTAGACGGCAAAATAATGCACAGCACGTGAATCCAGAAAAGATTCACACTGCAAATGAACAAGTAACCTATCTTCGGTAACACTCTTTCTGGTGGCTACTCTAACTGCAGATTCCTCACTTTTTTAGTTTCCCCGGACACCAGACTGGATTCTGAACTTTTGTAGCACTTGCACCTGTGCGCTGACAGGTGATGCTACTGGACTCTGCAGCCCCCGTGCAATGTCTCCCAAAGTGATGGCGTTGAGCTGTATATAGATGCCACCCCTGCATGCTGTCGTCCATTTTCTTTTTCAACTAGTCCGTGTCTTCCGATGCTGATGAAACTTGAGAGATAGCAAACATGGCAAAGTGCAGAACCTTTTGTGGGACATTTTTGAATCCTAAAAGTCCACTTCACAGAACGGGAAAGAGATGGTGACGGTGGATCTGCTGCTAAATAAATATTCACCAGAAATAGCGTT
Source organism: Calotriton arnoldi (assembly GCA_963921515.1). Taxonomy (NCBI): domain Eukaryota; kingdom Metazoa; phylum Chordata; class Amphibia; order Caudata; family Salamandridae; genus Calotriton; species Calotriton arnoldi. The sequence continues at coordinate 367,099 of CAWUFW010011506.1, read as the reverse complement.
ACTGAAGGTCCGTAACTTCTCCTTCTGATCAATACTTGTAACTGCAGATTTCTCATCTTCTGAATCAGTAACAAAACAGCATCGCCTACAGGTGGAGGGTGTGAGGACTGGCCTTTCCAGTAGAAGATCTGTAAAGTGGCCACCTGGGCACGCTCGAGAATGGAACAGTAATGCCAGGTGAAGGTGTAGACAGAACCATGTCACAGTCTCGCAGGTGTCTAGGACCGGACACCTCTCGCCAGAGCCGCAGTGGCTGCCTTGGCTCGGATGGAATCAGTCAATCAAACAGGATTTATCAAGCACGGCTACTCACCCGCGAGGGTGTCCATGGAGTGAGCCTTGGCGCACTCGTGCAGATGGTTCGGCCAGGGCATAACACATTTTATGCACCTTACGATCCATGTCGGTAACGTCCGCCTCTGAACTGCCCGTATTTCTTTGGCACTCACGAAGGCAGCAACAAGCTGGTCGCCCACTCGTCCATCCTTACTCTGCTCAGTGTAAACCTGAAGAGCCTCCTGGCACCAAACAAGTGCAGTCTCTCCTCCTCCTGAGAAGGATGTGGGAAGAGTCATCCCCTGCCACATGCAGAAGAGTGACACCACTTTTGGCAACAAGGAGGTCCATTGCATCAACTTGTCCAAAAAGAAGGAAGTATAGAGAAGTGACACTGACATTACACGTGAAACTAATGACAATTAGGAAAACAGTCCTAATGTTGACCAGCTCCAGGGACAGCTGTGCACAGTCTCAGAAGGGGTGCACATCAAAGATGTGACGAGCTAGGGCGCCCTGGTGGGGTGTGGACAGAATGTCATCTCCTCAAAGTTACTAATGTATGCAGCGCACCTTACAACGCACCTTACAACGCCCTGGCAGTGAAAGCGGGAAAGGAGATCCCATTCTTAATGAAGCCACCCACACCTGGAAGGTCACGCATCGGCTCTTGGGGTCTCATGACTATCTTCATGACACAGCCCCTATCTGGCACAATAAACCCATTCAAATTGATGGCCAAACGATGCTGTGCAAGGAGTAAGGACAGGGCGGACCGTGGCATTCAAACAATAGGTCAACTATGGCATGTGGCCGGCCTTAAATCCTTTCATGATCTACGAACCAAAGCCATCCTTGAGGCACAGCATCTGTGGAATTAACTCCAACTGGAGCACTGCCTGCAAAGTGCCAAATTACCACTGGGCACCCCCTCTCTGAGTCAGAAGATGGAGTCCCTACACGGGGGTCATTTCTGGACTGTACTCTGTGTCGTTCGATAGTCTGCACTCACAACCACTCCAGATCCCTCAGAGATAAATGGCAGAGAAGGCTGGGAAGAGAATACTGTGACACAGAGTGCTTCAAGATGTTGGACACATGCCAGGGCCTGCGAGGCCCGGCTCAAGTTTAGTTTCTTTAAATTACTGCAGGACTGGCACTGGTCTCCACACAGATTGCAGGTGGCTAACCGAGCACCCTTGGGCACCTACTGGAGTTCCGACCATCTGGTTGGTGACATCTTACACTAGATGCACTCCTGTCCCTCTCTGCAAACCTTTTGGTGTTGAGTCCTAAACGCCATGAACTCCTGCAGAGTCCTCGACTCACAGCCAACGGTGCCCCCTACCCAATCTGACTGGATCCGTGATGGAAGGAAATGCCTTTTTTTGCATGGCCACCTCCAAAGCTGCTGGTTTTTCAACTCTGAGAGTGCACTGAGGCCGCCAACTAGACCTCAGTGCCGGCTCCCTGACAATAAACTGTATATGTTTGATTGGCTAATACTTGATTGGAATAAGCTAACTTACAAGTAAGTCCCTAGTATACGGTACCCAGGGTGCCCGAGGCCTGTAAGTTAGAGGGTCTAACCTGGGACTGCAGCACTGGTCGTCCCAACTTGGGTGTGATCAAGGTAAATCTTGGCTCCCGGTCTGCCACTGCAGATTGGAAGGGCAGTTTCAAACTGCTAACTCGACTTTTGCCATTTAAAGTAATGGCAAAGCCCAATCCTCCCATTTTAATGTATGAAAGTCACCCCTAAGGTAAAAACTGCAATTGTAATTTTTACTGTGGAAAAGGCTAATAGCCCCATTGGCGAGTGCAGAGCTACAGGCTGACACAGCAGCCCTGCTAACGTCTGACTGGGACTTCTAAAGAGGATATGTAAGGTATCAAACAACTCGTTGCATTTAGCCCGACTTGATGCCCAAGTCCACAATATTGTAACATGATGCTGAGTGCAACTCCCACTTTATTGCCCTAAACCCCTGTGCCGGTCCAAAGTTGCACACGGGGCCTGCCGCAGAGACGGGTAATTGACTCTCTGGAAAGGACACAATAGAGGCCTGTGCGGGAGAGAGGAGTTACCTCTCCCTGGCAGGAAGCCACATGAAAGCCCAAAGGTGAGCTTCAAAGGAGAAGCTGCCTTTGAAGGGCAAATGGTAAACACTTGGGAGAGGGGCTGCTCGACTGTTCAAGCAGACATGCTGACACTCCGGAAGGAGAGGGGAAACCAGTTGTCAAACTGGTTTTTCAGGGGCTCGTAGCCCCCTTGTGAGCCACACCTCTGGGGATAGGCTACGGACGGGTTCTGCCATATTGGAAGTGGGCAGAAGGGTGCATCCTGAGATAGCCAGATGCCACACTTTGCAGAAAGTGGCCATAGGCTACCAACCTCATCCTTCCCTGAGGACATTGGCTGAGCATAAAAACTGTGCCCCTGGCACCCAGAACTCAGATCTAATTGGACTGGAGAAAAGAACGGAAGAAGGAGTGCCCTGCTGCACCAAGGACCCTGTGAAGAGAGGCTGCAACGACGCGGGCTGCACCTGCTGCACCGAGGGACCAGCAAAGAGAGGCTGCACTGACGAGGACTGCCCTGCTGCACCAAGGACCGTGTGAAGAGAGGCTGCACCGATGCGGGCTGCATCTGCTGCACCGAGGGACCAGCAAAGAGAGGCTGCACCAACGAGGACTGCCCTGCTGCACAGAGGGACCAGCAAAGAGAGGCTGCACCGGCGAGGACTGCCCTGCTGCACAGAGGAACCAGCAAAGAGAGGCTGCACCGGCGAGGACTGCCCTGCTGCACCAAGGACCCTGTGAAGAGAGGCTGCACCGGCGAGGACTGCCCTGCTGCACCAAGAACCCTGTGAAGGGAGGCTGGACCGGCGAGGACTGCACCGGCTGCACCGAGGGACCAGCAAAGAGAGGCTGCACCGGCGAGGACTGCACCGGCTGCACCAAGGACCCTCTGAAGAGAGGCTGCACCGGCAAGGACTGCCCTGCTGCACCAAGGACCCTGTGAAGAGAGGCTGCACCAGCGAGGACTGCACCGGCTGCACCGAGGGCCCACCAAAGAGAGGCTGCACTGACGCGGGCTGCACCTGCTGCACAAAGGACCCTGTGAAGAGAGGCTGCACTGACGCGGGCTGCATCTGCTGCACCGAGGGACCAGCAAAGAGAGGCTGCACCGGCGAGGACTGCCCTGCTGCACCAAGGACCCTGTGAAGAGAGGCTGCACCGGCGAGGACTGCCCTGCTGCACCAAGGACCCTGTGAAGAGAGGCTGCACCGGCGAGGACTGCCCTGCTGCACCAAGGACCCTGTGAAGAGAGGCTGCACCGGCGAGGACTGCCCTGCTGCACCAAGAACCCTGTGAAGGGAGGCTGGACCGGCGAGGACTGCACCGGCTGCACCGAGGGACCAGCAAAGAGAGGCTGCACCGGCGAGGACTGCACCGGCTGCACCAAGGACCCTCTGAAGAGAGGCTGCACCGGCAAGGACTGCCCTGCTGCACCAAGGACCCTGTGAAGAGAGGCTGCACCAGCGAGGACTGCACCGGCTGCACCGAGGGCCCACCAAAGAGAGGCTGCACTGACGCGGGCTGCACCTGCTGCACAAAGGACCCTGTGAAGAGAGGCTGCACTGACGCGGGCTGCATCTGCTGCACCGAGGGACCAGCAAAGAGAGGCTGCACCAATGAGGACTGCCCTGCTGCACAGAGGAACCAGCAAAGAGAGGCTGCACCGGCGAGGACTGCCCTGCTGCACCAAGGACCCTGTGAAGAGAGGCTGCACCGGCGAGGACTGCCCTGCTGCACCAAGGACCCTGTGAAGAGAGGCTGCACCGGCGAGGACTGCACCGAGGGCCCACCAAAGAGAGGCTGCACTGACGCGGGCTGCACCTGTTGCACAAAGGACCCTGTGAAGAGAGGCTGCACTGACGCGGGCTGCACCTCCTGACCCTGGAGGCTAGAAAACAAGAAGGGACTATGCCTGCTGTGTGCTGCTCATGGAGAAGAAGTTTCTCGAGCCTAGACGCAGCAAGACACTCCACAGGTCAGTTGGCAGATCTCCTGTTCGCAGCACAGGGCCACAACAGCTGAGGACGCCTGCCAGGGCATGTTGGTAGCCCAGATTATTGCACTGCTACCACTCATTGCCATGTAGCACCAGGGACCGGGATATGATGCTCGAAGTTGCATCCGAGTTTGCTGGGCCTGGGAGAGTCACTGGAGTACAGCTTAAATGTGATACCAAGTGACTGGTATCCCAGTGGTGACTGGACTTGTACCAGGACTGAGAGGACTTCGGGGGACATCGACCCCTGAGGCCAGGACCTTCTCACAACGTTCATGGACCGAGGAGTAGCCGCATAAAGGCCCCCTGTGACCGTAATTCATCCATAGCATCCTTGAGCCTCTTCAGCATCCTGTATCCCTTGCATCAGGACCACTTCCATAAGAAGCTACAGCAAGAGGATAGAAGTGCCCGGAACTGACTGAGGACTGCTTCTCTCGCAGAGGAAACTGTTTCCAAAAACCTTGCTGGTCCCCTGACTGACTCCTCGCTGGAGTTGGCCACCTAAAGTAACTAAAAGTAACCGCATTGATACTTATCCAAGTTTTTCTTCAAAACGTTTCATTGGATCTATCAACACTTGTTCACAGTAAAGTGAAAAAATGCATATTTACTATACTTTGTAATTGCTGTATCTTCGGAACCTTACAGTGGATCTTTTTCGTTATGGTGTCTAAAAAGACATAAAAATACAGTCTATTTTTATAAATTGGGGTTGGATTTCTTGAGTGTCTTGTCAATTTCTTCCTCAATTGTTTCGGTGTTGTTTAAATGCTTAACACCTGTTCCTCTGTGTAAGCCTTGCTCCTCAGTGCCACAGCTACCGAGGGTGGAGCTAAGGGTTTCACGAATGAAACCTACTGGTCCTAAAGGGGTCGGTAAGTGCATTACACGGTGAGGTCGCACAACCACACCATATAATATACCCTATTTTCTCATCCATGATGTGGGTGCAGCAGCCTCACATGGCAGATTATTTACCGTCTTCTGGACCAAAGTGCCGTATTTGAACGGATATGGTCTTCCTTTGTCTCGGGAGGCTCCGCCCATCTCCTTAATCTCTTCAGACTGATAAGCCCCAGGTTTACTCGTTCTTTGATTCTTATTTTCCCTTCTTTTCCCCTTTTCTTCCTTGTAAGTGTCTTTGCTCACATGCTGCCGAGTTGGTGGGTGGAGGGTGAACTATTGATGTGTTTGGCTTTATCCCCTTGCTGACGCCAACTGCATGATTGGTTTGGAGTCGGATACTCAGCTGTTTTCTTGCTCTCTTGACAGATGTTGATTACCCGTCAGTAATCAGATTGAAGACTTTGTATGATGAGGTTTCAATCTACAAAATGAGATATTTTTTTTTTTTTTTTTTTTTAAGTGACAACCAAGTTTGGGTAACACTGTGGCATGCTGAAGGACGCAGAAGGAAATATATGAGAGCTCTTTCATGAAACAAATCACAACCGGCGACGTAAACAACTAAGGATGAGCAGGCAAACAGAGAAGGCTGATCAATACAATTTAAGAGTGACCACAACAAAGCCTTGGCAGGTTAGCGGTACCACAAACAACAGCACAGCACATAACTAATCCGGAAGTGGATCAACCCGATGCTTCTCACGCCAAGCCACAAACTTCACAGAGCAAACACCGTAAATATAACTGGACGAAGGGCGTCGAGCAGCTACGAAAGAACGTACCACCTCCACAGGCAGGTCTACATGACGGATTCTGCTCAATCTCCAAGCATGGAGGTGTCGATTGTGGAGGTTTGGGGCAGAAACCTGCCTTGTTTCTGGGACAGAAGGTTCTCTGAAGAAGAACATGGAGTGGAAGGCAAAGGCTCCGGCCCAGCAGGTCGGGGTACCCCACTCTCGCCACAATCCGGGGCTAGAAGGATAAGTTGAGCTCAAGCCCCTCCTGGCCTCCTTCAGAAGCCAGGGAAGAAGCAGTGCAGTGGAAAGGCAAACCGAAGACCACAGTCCCACTGCAGGCAGCTGTGTCCCTCAGACAGCATGGAGGAGGAAACTGGTGCAACTGAGCTCTGAAGATGGTCAGGCAGGACTGAGCTCAACTCATCCAGATAGCCCCTGGTTGGGCCAGGAGAGTGTGATACCCCGACTCGCTGAGCCCAAGCAAAAGGACAGACCCATGGCACGCCCCACTGGGTGCAGATGCCTTGGACCACCTCTGGGTGCAGACGCCATTCGTAGTCCACCAAATGGCGTCTGGTAGAGACCATTAGATGGTTGATGGAGGAAACCCCCTGAAGGTAGAGTCACCTCAAGAGTCTAAGTGTTTCCGGCACAGAGCCCGTGTCTCTCCACCAAAGTGTTTGGTGCAGTGTTATGTGGCAGTTGGTTTGTGCTTGGAGGGCTGGACCAGCTTCCCCATGATGGGCGGAGGAAAAGCTTTCAGGGCCACCAGGATCGCTTGCTCTCCAGAAGATTGATCTGGTGCCTCTGCTTCACCCGAGACTTGAAGCAGGACCAGGTCCGACACTTAGAGTGGGATCTGCCTGGTTTCTTTTAGTCAGTGACGTGCTTGCACTCTCTGAAGTCCTTCGGTGCATCTGGGAGCATCTGTCACAGGAATAAAAGTAATGCCAGGGGACACCTGACCCCAGACGAACATCTATTTCTTGCAGTTGTGGAACAATTTGAAGTCTGAAGTCTTTGGGGGAAACATTTTCCTACCAAACTGACTCCCAAAAAATGGAATTATAGGGTCAGGGAGCCACCATCAAAAATTGGAAGGGGATTTCCAAATCCATGTTGAAGGGCGCAGAAAGAATTGAAATGAAGTCCACACTCGGTAGTTGCGTCTATAGACTGCTTGGTGGTTGCGCCAATAGACTGCTCGTTGGTTGCATCTATAGACTGCTCGTGGTTGCGTCTATAGAGTGCTCGTGTTTGCGTCTATAGAGTGCTCGGCGGTTGCGTCCATAGACTGCTCGGCGGTTGCGTCCATAGACTGCTCGGCGGTTGCGTCTATAGACTGCTCGGCGGTTGCGTCCGTAGACTGCTCGGCGGTTGCGTCTGTAGACTGCTCGGCGGTTGCGTCTGTAGACTGCTCGGCGGTTGCGTCTGTAGACTGCTCGGCGGTTGCGTCTGTAGACTGCTCGGCGGTTGCGTCTGTAGACTGCTCGGCGGTTGCGTCTGTAGACTGCTCGGCGGTTGCGTCTGTAGACTGCTCGGCGGTTGCGTCTGTAGACTGCTCGGCGGTTGCGTCTGTAGACTGCTCGGCGGTTGCGTCTGTAGACTGCTCGGCGGTTGCGTCTGTAGACTGCTCGGCGGTTGCGTCTGTAGACTGCTCGGCGGTTGCGTCTGTAGACTGCTCGCGCGGTTGCGTCTGTAGACTGCTCCGCGGTTGCGTCTGTAGACTGCTCCGCGGTTGCGTCTGTAGACTGCTCCGCGGTTGCGTCTGTAGACTGCTCCGCGGTTGCGTCTGTAGACTGCTCCGCGGTTGCGTCTGTAGACTGCTCCGCGGTTGCGTCTGTAGACTGCTCCGCGGTTGCGTCTGTAGACTGCTCCGCGGTTGCGTCTGTAGACTGCTCCGTGGTTGCGTCTGTAGACTGCTCCGCGGTTGCGTCTGTAGACTGCTCCATGGTTGCGTCTGTAGACTGCTCCATGGTTGCGTCTGTAGACTGCTCCATGGTTGCGTCTGTAGACTGCTCCATGGTTGCGTCTGTAGACTGCTCCATGGTTGCGTCTGTAGACTGCTCCGTGGTTGCGTCTGTAGACTGCTCGGTGGTTGCGCCTATAGACTGCTCGGTGGTTGCGCCTATAGACTGCTCGGTGGTTGCGTCTGTAGACTGCTCGGTGGTTGCGCCTATAGACTGCTCGGTGGTTGCGCCTATAGACTGCTCGGTGGTTGCGCCTATAGACTGCTCGGTGGTTGCGCCTATAGACTGCTCTGTGGTTGCGTCTGTAGACTGCTCGGTGGTTGCGCCTATAGACTGCTCTGTGGTTGCGCCTATAGACTGCTCGGTGGTTGCGCCTATAGACTGCTCGGTGGTTGCGCCTATAGACTGCTCTGTGGTTGCGTCTGTAGACTGCTCGGTGGTTGCGCCTATAGACTGCTCTGTGGTTGCGCCTATAGACTGCTCGGTGGTTGCGTCTGTAGACTGCTCCATGGTTGCGTCTGTAGACTGCTCCATGGTTGCGTCTGTAGACTGCTCCATGGTTGCGTCTGTAGACTGCTCGGTGGTTGCGCCTATAGACTGCTCGGTGGTTGCGTCTATAGACTGCTCGGTGGTTGCGCCTATAGACTGCTCGGTGGTTGTGTCTATAGACTGCTCCATGGTTGCGTCTGTAGACTGCTCTATGGTTGCGTCTGTAGACTGCTCCATGATTGCGTCTGTAGACTGCTCGGTGGTTGCGCCTATAGACTGCTCGGTGTTTGTGTCTATAGACTGCTCGGTGGTTGCGCCTATAGACTGCTCGGTGGTTGTGTCTATAGACTGCTCGGTGGTTGTGTCTATAGACTGCTCGGTGGTTGTGTCTATAGACTGCTCGGTGCCATCACTTCAAGAATCAGCGCGAGGCCACCACGGAATCCAGTGCTGTCTCCGGTCAGCTCATGGGAGCAAGGGCTGTACAGTTCCAAATCTAGCCAGGCACCTGGGGGAATGAAAAGCTGAGGAGTCTTTGGGTAGAAATCTCCATCAGAGGCAGAGTATGAGGGATCCAGGCACCCCTCCCTGGGTGGGCAGTGTGAGCTCTGGATGCACAGAGTGGAGACCTCTTCCTCCCTCTCTCTTCGATTCACTAGCTCTGGAGGAGGCTGGACCCCTTCAGGATGAGAGAGGCGTGACCTGGGAGATACATGGAGCACCACCGCCCTTCCAGCAAGGGACTAAAGGAGCTCTGGGAGAGACAGGGAGCTGAGAGTGTCAGAGGAGAGACACCCCCCCCCTCCCCTCCCCTCCCCCCCCCAGGACTCTCTCTTGTGAGGCTGGAAGCTCTGGGTGTAAAGGGCGGAGACCCCTCCCTCCCTATCCAGTCTGTTAGCTCTGGAGAAGCACAGAAAGAGACCTCCATAGGGTGCGACTTAAGGGCACAGGGACAGAAGAAGCGCTGAGGACAAACAGGCAGCTCTGGGTATAGGGGTAGGGACACCCCCTCCCCCAACGCACCCCACTACGAAACAGAGGGAACTTGGGGAGCAGTGTAGACATTCACCCCCTCTGGGTGAAACGGGTGAGCATTGGGACGGAAGAAGGGCTGGGAGACATCACACAGGGAGCCCTGGAAACCAGGTGTAGAGACCTCCCTCCCCCACACCAGTGACTCCCCCCCCACCCCCCACACACACCAGTGACCCCCCTCCCCCACACCAGTGTCCCCCCCCACCCAAACACACCAGCACCCCCCGCGTAAGACAGAGGGAACTCAGGGGAGCAGAGTAGCCCCCCCCCGGGCGAACCGGGTGAGCATTGGAACAGAAGGGCTGAGAGACATCCCACAGGGAGCTCTGAGAACCAGGCGTAGAGCCATCCCCCTCCCCCCTCCGCCCCCTACCACTAGTGCCCCAAAAACCTCTGGGTGGGGCAGACTGCTATCCTGACCAACATCAACTAACCTAGACTTCAATATCCGAGTTAACTCCTCTCTCTCTTGACATTCAAGGATAGTGGTGACCGGTCGGTGTTAACCACCTTCGTTTGTTTTCTCTCCCTCCGCTGCACTGTTTATCTATTTTTCATGTTGTATTTTTTTTTTATTTTTTATCTCTGTTTTTACTTCCCTACTGCCTTCCTACTAAGTAATGCAATTTCCTTTGGTTTTGTACAGTGTGTATGTAAAGCGCTCTGATACCCACGGGTCTAGCTAGCGCTATATAAAACTTTTAAAAAAAAAAAAAAAAAAAAAAAAAAAAAATACCGAGGCCTACAGAGGATGAGCGGAGAGAGCTCCTGACACCCCCCAGGGGTAGATCTCCCCCCCCAGACTTAGGGTGGGGCAGAACGAGCTCTGCACATCCCAGTTACCCCTTCACTGGGGCAAGGGCTGCACTTACCTTGGTCACTGTGGGCCTTGTCACAGAAAGGACACTTGCGGTGAACTCCACTTCCGGCACCTCGGGGGGGTCTGCAAGGAGAGACAGGGAGGACAGTCAGTGGCGACAGAGCCTCGGGAGGTCAGTGGCCTCACATCGAGTGCCAGCTATGTAGCGCTGCATGCCCCGCTGTGGGCTCCCCTGTGCATTTTCAGATGGTTGGCACTCTACAACTGGAGTGTGGGAAGGGGGGGGGCAGTGTGTTGTATTCGTTGTGAGTGTTTTGTTTCGTGTGTGAGTGACCAGAAACGTGTTTGTCTTAGGGCACAGCGCCTAGCTGTGATATAGCGCGAGATGGGAGAGTTAGGCGCTCTAATTCTAATTAGCTCTGGGTTATAATTCCCTCTGCAGGTGCAGTGCTATAATTCAGGATTTACTTCGTTTTTTTCAGTTATTTCCTAGCTGACCGCAGCTCCTGCCAGCCAAAGTGTGTGACTCGAGGCGCTAGATCCTGTTCACGTCTGCACACCTTGTTCGCAGACGAAATCTGTCCTTGGAGCCCTCTGGGACCTTTGTAGGTTAACATTAAATTGGGGGCTGACAAACAATCTCAAATTAGGTGCCGAGATGACCCTGCACGGTGCTTGTTATTGGCAATGGACCGAGTATCTATGTGGCCCCACCTGGGTTTTGGTCCCACTTGCTCTAACTTTTGGGCCCCCATGAGACACTTTTCCTCCATTGCCGGTCTACCAGAACTGATCTGCTTCCCTGACCCCTGTTTTTCTTCTCCCCTCCCTTATTCCCTCCTTCCTCTACTGGGGTCTTGATCTCCTATGTTTGATTATGCAACTGTTAACTAACGTAACCATGTAAATCTGTTATCCTTGTTATACCATGGGCAAAAAACCGAATCTGTTTGTAATTACCGCTGAACCCAAGTACCATTGGCCGTTACCCGGTGGAGCTGTCCTATGCAGCTATAGAGGAGTCTGGTCATGGTTCACCCCTTCGGCCGTCACCTACCCAGCCGGACATCGGACATTGTTCTTAACGGTGCTTCACGGTCTTGTCTATCTTTCACTTTGACTGCCTGTTTCCCCTGAAGTCCCTTCCCCCCTCTGGTCAGCCGGACGCTATCTGCATTCCTTTCTCCCCTGTTTACCTTTCCCCTTCTACCTTCCATTCCACATAAGACGTTTTGTCTTTGCTATGCAGGGCACAAGTCCTAAAAAAAAAGTGGGGGGACGCTCCAAGTTGGGTGGTGTCACCGGAAGTGACGTCACGACAGGAAGTGACGTCACGAAATTTGCCGGTCTCCGTCTGAAATGCATGAATACATACAAGATACAAGTAGAGGTATAATACTGCAATAAGTGGCAGTCACTCAAAACACAAGAACACACTATACACAGGACCCATTCCTCGGATTACACGGTTATTACAGACTCGGGCCGTAGGCACTAAAGGCATCTGTCGGGGTCCCTGGAAGTGACATGCTCGGCGTGTTGACAGCGCAGCTCCTTGAAGCCTTGGCGCCTCGGCTGTGCTCTGAGAAAGGCTGGCAAGGGGAGGGCGCGAGGTGGAAGGGGAGATTAGTCTGAGCCTCAGGTGCATTTGAAAGGCTATCATTCGCGCGCAGGTGCAGACTCGGGTACCGGCTCCATCTTTTGGGCAGGGGGGACGGCGTCCACCCGGTAAAAACCCGGTAAAATATGTGGGGGGACGCCGTCCACCCGCGTGGTACCCCGACTCGAGCCCTGTTGCTACGTAATGCGAAAATAACTTATGTTATCGTGTAATAGCATGTTTTTCAACTGCCTGTTTTCACCGCGGAGTCCGAACAACCTTGGCCGATGCCCGGTGGATCTGTCCTATGCAGCTATAGAGGAGTTTGGCCCTGGTTCACCCCCTCGGCCATCACCTACCCAGCCGGACATATGACATTGTTTTTCCTCGCCTCCCTCTTATGTTTCCTTCCCTCTATCTTTCTCTGATGTCTATTCTTGGAATCTGTAACTGAAGTAATTATGCAATCTTTAACTTGCTGATCCTCATGTAAAGCGCTCTGATACCTACGGGTCTAGCCAGCGCTATATAAAACTTTGCAAATAAACAAATAAATAAATAAAAAATTAAACAACTAAGTTAAGGCTCGTCAGTGTCTCAGGTTGGTCAAGGAGTCTCACTCTTCAGTGGGGTCTCACTGATTCCCCTGTCACTGAGCCTTACTCTTCAGTGGCGCCTCACTGATTCCCCTATCACCGAGTCATCCCTCTCTTCAGTGGGGTCTCACTGATTCCCCTGTCACTGAGTCACTCTTTTCAGTGGCGCCTCACTGATTCCCCTGTCACTGAGTCACACTCTTCAGTGGGGTCTCACTGATTCCCCTGTCAATGAGTCACACTCTACAGTGGGGTCTCACTGATTCCCCTGTCACTGAGTCACACTCTTCAGTGGCGCCTCACTGATTCCCCTATCACTGAGTCATCCCTCTCTTCAGTGGGGTCTCACTGATTCTCCTGTCACTGAGTCACACTCTTCAGTGGGGTCTCACCGATTCCCCTGTCACTGAGTCACACTGTCCAATAAAGTCTCACTGATTCCCCTGTCACTGAACATGTCAGTGAAGTCTCACTGAGTCCCTGTCACTGAGTCTTACTCTTCATTGGAGACTCACTGATTCCCCAGTCACTGAACACTTTATTGGAGGCTCACTGATTCCCTGTCACTGAACACTTTAATGAGTGTCACTGAGTCGCAGTGACATCGGCTTCACAGACTCACTGAGCCCCCACTCTGGTTCAGACCGTCTTCCCAGGCTCCGTTTCGGGTCAGGTGTGAACCCCCATCTATACAGCAGCCTGGTCCAGGCCCTCCCCTCTGTGGGGGGAGGCGGGGGCCTCATGGGTAGCCCTCCCCCCGCCCCCGGCCCCGCGTTAGAGTTCTCCTCTCATGCACACACTTGTGAATGGCTGAGGGGGAGGGGGGAGACGAGAAAAGATGGGGGCACTGAGTGCTGGAGAAGGGGGGAGGTCCCGATGGAAGCCCGCGCAGAGCCAGGCAGGCCTCCGACAAAAGACTGCCAGCAGAGCCCCCCAGCCCCTCCCCGAGGGAGCAGAGAAAGAAGCCTTTAATAAGCTCTCTGGAGGTGGGGCAGGGGGATGGAGGTAAGACAGGAATCTCTTTTAAGTGCCTCCGGAGGGCCTGCCCTGGCGCCACCTGCGCCCACCTGGCGCCACCTGCCCCGCCCGGCACAGGAGCCACCTGCCCCGCCTGGCACCCGTGTCCACGTTTACGGTTTTCGATGCCTTTGTTCTTGCTGTTGGCACCGAGGGTGTGTTCAGGGAAAGACAACATGCGACCCTTTCCCTGCCCAGCACTGCTCACCTCCTTCTCATGCCATGCTCTGCCTCTTCATCTGCTGCCGTCTGTCCCGCCCCCACAGCCCTCCCCTTGCCAACTCCCTCACCCACACCCTCTTCAAAAGTACACTTCCTTTCAAAACACTCGACATTCCGGCCACCGTCCCCGACACCAGGCGTCTCTAACTCACACCCTTCCCCCGGGAATACTTTACCCCCCTCCCAGACACCTCGTGCCCCTTACCCAAGCCCTTCACCCCCCAGACTCTGTACCCTTCCTTATAAAAACCCAGCAGATGCCTGCCAGCTTCCACACACCCACTGTTTGCAAACCCTTCAGACACATGTTACAGTCCTCCCCCCTTCCCAGCCCATTCAGACACCTATAGTTCCTCCCCCACCAGGGCCTCCCTTTCCTGGGCCTTCACTTACTGCCACCCTGCCCCATAACTTCCTTTTAAAGCCCTCCCCCTATAGCCCCTTCTGCAGCACCCCCAGCTCTCCCCATCCAACCCCCTCCCAAGGCATCTGACTTTGGAACATGTACAGCAAACACTCAGGCCAGGGGGCACCGCAGTGGCAGGACTTCCCCAAACCAGGCAAGCTGCAGAGGCCCTGCTGAAAGGAGGAGCAAGACAGAAAAGGCTGGAGTGTCCCAGAGCGGAGAGGTCCTGGACCTGGACAGAGAAGGTCCCAGAGCAGAGAGACCCAGGACATGGACAGAGAAGGTCCCAGAGCAGAGATCCTGGACATGGACAGAGAAGGTCCCAGAGCAGAGATCCTGGACATGAACAGAGAAGGTCCCAGAGCAGAGATCCTGGACATGGACAGAGAAGGTCCCAGAGCAGAGAGGCCCTGGACATGGAGCACATGGACAGAGAAGGTCTCAGAGCAGAGACCCTGGACATGGACAGAGAAGGTCACAGAGCAGAGATCCTGGACATGGACAGAGAAGGTCCCAGAGCAGAGATCCTGGACATGAACAGAGAAGGTCCCAGAGCAGAGATCCTGGACATGGACAGAGAAGGTCCCAGAGCAGAGAGACCCTGGACATGGAGCACATGGACAGAGAAGGTCTCAGAGCAGAGACCCTGGACATGGACAGAGAAGGTCACAGAGCAGAGACATCCTGGACATGGACAGAGAAGGTCCCAGAGCAAAGATCCTGGACATGGACAGAGAAGGTCCCAGAGCAGAGTGACCCAGGACATGGAGGAGATGGACAGAGTAGGCCCCAGAGCAGAGACATCCTGGACATGGCAGACATGGACAGAGAAGGTTCCAGGGCAGAGAGATCCTGGACATGGACAGAGAAGGTCCCAGAGCAGAGCGATCCTGGACATGGCAGACATGGACAGAGAAGGTCCCACCAGAGCAGAGGGAACCTGGACATGGCGGACATGGACAGAGAAGGTCCCAGAGCAGAGATCCTGGACATGGCAGACATGGACAGAGAAGGTCCCAGGGCAGAGAGATCCTGGACATGGACAGAGAAGGTCCCAGAGCTGAGAGACCCTGGACATGGACAGAGAAGGTCCCAGAGCAGAGAGATCCTGGACATGGCAGACATGGACAGAGAAGGTCCCAGAGCAGAGAGATCCTGGACATGGCAGACATGGACAGAGAAGGTCCCAGAGCAGAGAGATCCTGGACATGGCAGACATGGACAGAGAAGGTCCCAGGGCAGAGATCCTGGACATGGCAGACATGGACAGAGAAGGTCCCAGAGCAGAGATCCTGGACATGGACAGAGAATGTCCCAAGGCAGAGATCCTGGACATGGCAGACATGGACAGAGAAGGTCCCAGAGCAGAGAGATCCTGGACATGGCAGACATGGATAGAGAAGGTCCCAGGGCAGAGATCCTGGACATGGCAGACATGGACAGAGAAGGTCCCAGAGCAGAGATCCTGGACATGGACAGAGAAGGTCCCACCAGAGCAGAGATCCTGGACATGGCATACATGGACAGAGAAGGTTCCAGGGCAGACAGATCCTGGACATGGCGGACATGGACAGAGAAGGTCCCAGGGCAGAGAGATCCTGGACATGGCGGACATGGACAGAGAAGGTACCAGAGCAGAGAGATCCTGGACATGGACAGAAGGTCCCAGAGCAGAGATCCTGGACATGGACAGAGAAGGTCCCAGAGCAGAGACCCTGGACATGGACAGAGAAGGTCTCAGAGCAGATACCATGGACATGGACAGAGAAGGTCTCAGAACAGAGACCATGGACATGGACAGAGAAGGTCTCAGAACAGAGACCATGGACATGGACAGAGAAGGTCTCAGAGAAGAGATCCTGGACATGGACAGAGAAGGTCCCAGAGCAGAGAGATCCTGGAAATGGCGGACATGGACAGAGAAGGTCCCAGAGCAGAGATCCTGGACATGGACAGAGAAGGTCCCAGAGCAGAGATCCTGGACATGGCAGACATGGACAGAGAAGGTCCCAGAGCAGAGAGATCCTGGACATGGACGGATAAGGTCCCAGAGCAGAGACATCCTGGACATGGCAGACATGGACAGAGAAGGTCCCAGAGCAGAGAGATCCTGGACATGGCACACATGGACAGAGAAGGTCCCAGAGCAGAGAGACCCTGGACATGGCGGACATGGACAGAGAAGGTCCCAGAGCAGAGAGATCCTGGACATGGCAGACATGGACAGAGAAGGTCCCAGAGCAGAGATCCTGGACATGGCAGACATGGACAGAGAAGGCCCCAGAGCAGAGATCCTGGACATGGACAGAGAAGGTCCCAGGGCAGAGATCCTTGACATGGCAGACATGGACAGAGAAGGTCTAAGACCAGAGAGACCCTGGACATGGACAGAGAAGGTCCCAGAGCGGAGACCCTGGACATGGCGGACATGGACAGAGAAGGTTCCAGAGCAGAGACCCTGGACATGGACAGAGAAGGTCCCAGAGCAGAGACCCTGTACATGGCGGACATGCACAGAGAAGGTCCCAGAGCAGAGATCCTGGACATGGCGGACATGGAAAGAGAAGGTCCCACCAGAGCAGAGATCCTGGACATGGCGTACATGGACAGAGAAGGTTCTAGGGCAGAGAAATCCTGGACATGGTGGACATGGACAGAGAAGATCCCAGAGCAGAGAGGTCCTGGACATTGACAGAGAAGGGCCCAGAGCAGAGACCCTGGACATGGACAGAGAAGGTCTCAGAGCAGAGACCCTGGACATGGACAGAGGAGGTCCCAGAGCAGAGAGATCCTGGACATGGAGGACATGGACAGAGAAGGTGCCAGAGCAGAGATCCTGGACATGGACAGAGAAGGTCCCAGAGCAGAGATCCTGGACATGGACAGAGAATGTCCCAGAGTAGAGACCCTGGACAGAGAAGGTCCCAGAGCAGAGACCCTGGACATGGACAGAGAAGGTCCCAAAGCAGATGTCCTGGACATGGACAGAGAAGGTCCCAGAGCAGAGATCCTGGACATGGACAGAGAAGGTCCCAGAGCAGAGACATCCTGGACATGGCGGACATGGACAGAGAAGGTCCCAGAGCAGAGATCCTGGACATGGACAGAGAAGGTCCCAGAGCAGAGATCCTGGACATGGACAGAGAAGGTCCCAGAGTAGAGACCCTGGACAGAGAAGGTCCCAGAGCAGAGACCCTGGACATGGACAGAGAAGGTCCCAGAGCAGAGATTCTGGACATGGACAGAGAAGGTCCCAGAGCAATTACCCTGGACATTGACAGAGAAGGTCCCAGGGCAGAGAGACCCTGGACATGGCGGACATGGACAGAGAAGGTCCCAGAGCAGAGATCCTGGACATGGCCAGAGAAGGTCCTAGAGCAGAGATCCTGGACATGGCGGACATGGACAGAGAAGGTCCCAGAGCAGAGACCCTGGGCATGGACAGAGAAGGTCCCAGAGCAGAGATTCTGGACATGGACAGAGAAGGTCCCAGAGCAGTGACCCTGGACATTGACAGAGAAGGTCCCAGGGCAGAGAGACCCTGGACATGGCGGACATAGACAGAGAAGGTCCCAGAGCAGAGATCCTGGACATGGCCAGAGAAGGTCCTAGAGCAGAGATCCTGGACATGGCGGACATGGACAGAGAAGGTCCCAGAGCAGAGACCCTGGGCATGGACAGAGAAGGTCCCAGAGCAGAGATCCTGGACATGGACAGAGAAGGTCCCAGAGCAGAGATCCTGGACATGGCAGACATGGACAGAGAAGGTCCCAGAGCAGAGATCCTGGACATGGCAGACATGGACAGAGAAGGTCCCAGAGCAGAGATCCTGGATATCGACAGAGAAGGTCCCAGAGCAGAGATCCTGGGCATGGACAGAGAAGGTCCCAGAGCAGAGATCCTGGACATGGACAGAGAAGGTCCCAGAGCAGAGATCCTGGACATGGCAGACATGGACAGAGAAGGTCCCAGAGCAGAGATCCTGGACATGGCAGACATGGACAGAGAAGGTCCCAGAGCAGAGATCCTGGATATCGACAGAGAAGGTCCCAGAGCAGAGATCCTGGACATGGACAGAGAAGGTCCCAGAGCAGAGATCCTGGACAAGGACAGAGAAGGTCCCAGAGCAGAGACCCTGGACATGGCGGACATGGACAGAGAAGGTCCCAGAGCAGAGACCCTGGGCATGGACAGAGAAGGTCCCAGAGCAGAGATTCTGGACATGGACAGAGAAGGTCCCAGAGCAGTGACCCTGGACATTGACAGAGAAGGTCCCAGGGCAGAGAGACCCTGGACATGGCGGACATGGACAGAGAAGGTCCCAGAGCAGAGATCCTGGACATGGCCAGAGAAGGTCCTAGAGCAGAGATCCTGGACATGGCGGACATGGACAGAGAAGGTCCCAGAGCAGAGACCCTGGGCATGGACAGAGAAGGTCCCAGAGCAGAGATCCTGGACATGGACAGAGAAGGTCCCAGAGCAGAGATCCTGGACATGGACAGAGAAGGTCCCAGAGCAGAGATCCTGGACATGGCAGACATGGACAGAGAAGGTCCCAGAGCAGAGATCCTGGACATGGCAGACATGGACAGAGAAGGTCCCAGAGCAGAGATCCTGGATATCGACAGAGAAGGTCCCAGAGCAGAGATCCTGGACATGGACAGAGAAGGTCCCAGAGCAGAGATCCTGGACAAGGACAGAGAAGGTCCCAGAGCAGAGACCCTGGACATGGCGGACATGGACAGAGAAGGTCCCAGAGCAGAGAGACCCAGGACATGGCGGACATGGACAGAGAAGGTCCCAGAGCGGAGGGATCCTGGACATGGCGGACATGGATAGAGAAGGTCCCGGAGCGGAGAGATTCTGGACATTGAGGACATGGACAGAGAAGGTCCCAGAGCAGAGACACCCTGGACATGGCGGACATGGACAGAGAAGGTCCCAGAGCAGAGACCCTGGACATGGACAGAGAAGGTCCCTGAGCAGAGACCCTAGACATGGACAGAGAAGGTCCCAGAGCAGAGAGATCCTGGACATGGCGGACATGGACAGAGAAGGTCCCAGAGCAGGGAGATCCTGGACATGGTGGACATGGACAGCGAAGGTCCCAGAGCAGAGATCCCCGACATGGACAGAGAAGGTCCCAGAGCAGAGAGACACTGGACATGGCGGACATGGACAGAGAAGGTCCCAGAGCAGAGAGATCCTGGACATGGCGGACATCGACAGAGAAGGTCCCAGAGCAGAGACCCTGGACATGGACAGAGAAGGTCCCAGAGCAGAGAGACCCTGGACATGGAGGACATGGACAGAGAAGGTCCCAGAGCAGAGAGACCCTGGACATGGCAGACATGGACAGAGAAGGTCCTAGAGCAGAGAGATCCTGGACATGGCGGACATCGACAGAGAAGGTCCCAGAGCAGGAGGTCCTGGACATGGCGGACATGGACAGAGAAGGTCCCAGGGCAGAGAGATCCTGGACATGGACAGAGAAGGTCCCAGAGCAGAGCGATCCTGGACATGGCGGACATGGACTGAGAAGGTCCCAGATTCTGGTGCCTGAGAGCGCGGAGTCCGCAGCAAGATGACATCTAGGAGCAAAGGCTTCTGGGGTCTAAAGAAGTAGATATGGGTGGTTTCCGGAGAAGACTTTGTGGGGATAAGGCTCTCTGAGCAAACACGTCCCACACTGCACTCACTCTGGACACTGAGAGCTTGGATTTGTAGCAGCTTGGAAAGGCTTGAAGGCCATGGTAAGGACAGATAGTGTAGCCAATGTGCAGGAGGCCACGTGTGAATAGCCCAGAGGCCCATGATAAGGACTCATACGGTAGCCATTGTGTAGGAGGATGCATGTGAATGACCTAGAGGGCCATGGTAAGGACAGATACTGTAGCCAACGTGCAAGAGGATGCTTGTGAATAACCCAGAGGGCCATGGTAAGGATTTATACGGTAGCCATTGTGCAAGAGGACGCTTGTGAATAAGCCAGAGGGCCATGGTAAGGATTTATACGGTAGCCATTGTGCAAGAGGACGCTTGTGAATAACCCAGAGGGCCATGGTAAGGATTTATACGGTAGCCATTGTGCAAGAGGACGTGTGTGAATAACCCGGAGTGCCATGGAAAGGATTTATACAGTAGCCATTGTGCAAGAGGAAGTGTGTGAATAACCCGGAGTGCCACGGTAAGGGCGGATAGAATGAAGGCACCATGTAGGGTGAAGTTGCCATGGATGTATACTAAGGACCTTTCCAGGGAGCTGCAGAAAGTGCTAAGATACAGAGGATTCACAGTTGATCCATGCTGTGACAGGGAGATGAGCGTCATTAAAGGGCTCAAAGTTTGGACTACACTGGGTGTAGAACGCAAGACTTTTCATTCAAGATCAGGACACGTTTGTTCACTGTGGGGTCTGGTCCCTCTACAAGGTGGAAGGATCGACCACATCCTACTTTTAAGAATGGCTGAATGCTCCTTAGCTACAACGTTCTTGATCAATGTAAGGTAAAAAGGTGGCAGTTGTTGAGAAGAAAGTTGTTTACATTATCAGTAAGTAGATAGGAGACCAGTCCAAACTCCTAGTTATTGGGACCTAGTCCAGTAGACAAAGATGTTCAAGAGGCCCATTGAATGATTCCCTACTTCACCTCTGACCCGCCCTTTACCCTTTACCCTCTCCATGGACACTTAGCCATCCCAAGAACAAGGAAGCCAACACTACACAGAAAAGTAGGCCATGGCCAACAGATATCCCGACCAGAATAGTGTGGGGCCAGTGATTCGAAGGGATTGGGCCGGTTTATTTATTAACAGAGGCCCCTCTACCATCAGCTGCCCTCATATTTCATTAACAAAGGCTCTCTCCAGAATCAGCTACCATCGCATTTCACTGAAAGAGGTCCCTCCAGAATCAGCTGGTCTCATATTTCATTACCTGAAGGTTCCTGCTCTCATAAAACCTGTGGTGCCCTCATATTTCACACACTTCTCCTCTCCAGAACCCTGCTGCCCTCATAATCAATCCATGAACACACTATTTCTACCCTCAATAATCTGGGACACGGGGGGGTGGCTTGGTGCCAAGATGGCAGCGTAAAGCAAGAGCTCCGCAGTAGCCTTCACGAACGCCCAACATATCCGTCATAAATCCGGCAGATGCGGTGACAAAAACCGAACATGCAGCGTTGCAGAGGAGGAATCTCGAGTTTGGTGCCAGACAGTTGAATCCGCGACCCGGAACGCGCAAGGGAGACGGCGGCGGGCCCGAGCAGCCGGAAACCTCAGAAGGCCGGAGAAGCATCTGGCAGCGTCTCGCACCAAAGGTGGGCCACGCAACTTTGACCAACAGCGGGTCGAGTGATCGGGTGGAGGTGTACGCCGGCAGGACTCGTCCGCAGACATCCTTTGCCAGATCACCGTCCCCGCCTCGGGTAAGGAACAAAGGCGGAGGGCGGGGACGCGCCTCAGTGAAGAGACCGCGATTCGCAGGAGGAGGCAGCAGCACTGCATAACACCAGGGGGAAGAGGCCCCCGATATTGGGCAGCGGGCCGAAAAACGTGCCACCCCGGGTGACAAGTAAAGGTGAGACCGGCGGGAGTTGGGACCCCCTTGTTGGCCTGAACCCAAACCGCCCCGCCCAGCTCAGACAGTGAAGGTGGTGGGGCCTCCTATGTTGGTGACCTCCGGTCTGGGTCATCTCTCTCCCCGGCAGCTCCGCAGTCCCGTCGCCACGCCGCAGTGCTGAGTCCTCCTCCTGGTGAGGGTTCACGCCTGCAGCCTGATTCCTGATTCCTGCCTCGGAGCTGCTCCTGTCTCTGCCTGCCTGGTGTCCCCTTATCTCAATTTAAATTCCTCCGCCTTTGATTTAATTTCCTCTGCCCCGATAGGTGTCTTCTTTCCATTAGCCTTTCAATTCTACTTAATTCTATTCATCGCCGGTTTTCCTGCTGCTGCTGCCCCTGCGGCCCCTCCCCCCTGCACAGCCCCTGCTCCCGCCTCCCAGCCTCTCGTCCCACCCCCCTCCCCTATTTAATGGCGGCCGCTGCGGGGGAGCGCGAGTAAGACCTTGACCTCTGGTCTGGGTCATATCTCTCCCCGGCAGCTCCGCAGTACCGTCGCCACCCCGCAGTGCTGAGTCCTCCTCCTGGTGAGGGTTCGCGCCTGCAGCCCGATTCCTGATTCCTGCCTCGGAGATGCTCCTGTCTCCACCTGCCTGGTGTCCCCTTCTCGCCCTTATCTCAATTTAAATTCCTCTACCTTTAATTTAATTTCCTCTGCCCCTATTTTAATTTCCTCTGCCTCTTTTCAATTTAATTTCCTCTGCCCTTATTTTAATTTAATTTCCTCTGCCTCTTTTCAATTTAATTTCCTCTGCGCCGCTAGGTGTCTTCTTTCCATTAGCCTTTTAATTCTACTTAATTCTATTCACTGCCGGTTTTCCCGCCGCTGCTGCCCCTGTGCCCCTCCCCCCTGCACAGCCCCCGCCTCATCGTCCCGCCCCCCCTCCCCTACTTAATGACGGCCGCTGCGCGGTCGCGCCGCTGGCGCACCAAACGCGCACCAAAGGCATGCCCGTCTGTGCCCGTCCGCGACCCAACCACGGCCAGCGCCAGGGACCCTGGATCTACGACCCCCCAACGCTACACCGCCGCCACCCTCCTCGCACTCAACCCCGGGAGAAACAACAACTGCCAGAGATCGACGCCGAACACCACCCACGGCCAGTTCTCCTGCCGACACTGCTGACTATCCTTCACCTTCAACAGCCCCCCCAAAACCGCTGAACCCACGCCAGACGCCCGCACCATCAAACCCCTGACGTGCATCCTCCTCAATGTGCGCTCACTACACAGACATGCCATGGAGATCTGGGACCTGCTCGACACCCTCTCGCCAGACGTCACCTTCTTCACGGAAACATGGACCAACGCCACCTCCGCCCCGACATCGCCACCGCCATCCCCGATGGATACAAGATCCAAAGAAAGGACCACCCCCACTGCCCAGGAGGAGGACTCACCATTGCACATAAGAGCTCCCTCCTACTCTCCACCTCTAGCACGAACAACCCCCTCTCCAACACAGAGCACCTCCACTTCCAGATCCAAACCTGCCCCAGAACCACGCTTTGCGGGACCCTCGTCTACAGACCCCCCGGGCCTGGCGCCTCTTCCGCCACCACCATTGCCGACCTCGTCGCACCCCACGCCATCGCCTCCACGGACTACATTCTCATCGGAGACCTGAATTTCCACCTCGACAACCGCAGCGACCCCGACTCCACCACCCTCCTTGACAACCTCGCCAACCTCGGACTGAAGCAGCTCGTCACCACCCCCACCCACAGAGCCGGACACACCCTTGACCCCATCTTCGCAGGAGGGACTAACATCCACTTCAGCCACACCACGCGTCCCCTCTGGACAGACCACCATTGCGTACACTTCATTTTCAACACCACCACTGCACCCAAACCCGCCCCGCTCCCACCACGAAGGAACTGGAGTAAGATCACAGAGGAACACCTCAACACCACCCTCCTCCACGACCCCCCCTCTGCCACGACCGACGCCAGCTCCGCAGCCAAATAACTACACCATTGGATCGCTGGCTGCGCTGACAAGCTCGCACCCTTCCGCCATCCCGTCAAACTACGCCCCCAAAGGCCGCCTGGTTCACCACCGACCTCCAAGAAGCCAGGCGCTCCTGCAGACGCCTCGAGAAACTCTGGCGGAACAGGAAAACCACCGAAGACCGGAACAACTACAGGAACGCCATGAATGAATACCACCAGCGCATAAAAGCCACCAAGCAGACCTTTATCAAAAACAAAATCCACACCAATGCAAGTAACGCCAAAGAACTCTTCAACGTCATACAGCAGTTCACCAAACCCCCCAGCGAAGCCACGGACGTCACACCTTCTCAGGACCTCTGCAAAAAGCTCAGCTCCTACTTCCACCTGAAAATTAAGGCCCTCTACGACAACTTCAGCGAACAGACGCCGGACACTACCCCCCTCCCCACCACTGACAACCAGCCGACCATCACCACTTGGAAACCTGCCACCACCGAAGACACCACCATGACCATGAAGAACACCCACTCAGGAGCCCCCACGGACCCCTGCCCACCGCACATCTACCACAGAGCCGCCGCCGCCGCCATAGCTCCGAACTAGGCCGGACCATCAACGCCTCCCTCGAATCCGACATCTTCCCCGACGACTGGAAGCGGGCTGAGGTCAAGCCCCTCCTCAAGAAAACCTCGGCCGACCTGACGGACCTGAAAAACTACCGGCCCATCTCTCTCCTTCCCTTCGCAGCCAAAGTCACCGAGAGATTCGTCAACGCCCAGCTGACCACCTTTATCGAAGAGAATGTCATCCTCGACTCCTCCCAGTCTGGATTTCGCAGCAACCACAGCACCGAGACCGCCCTCCTCGCTGCCACCGATGATATCCACATGCTACTCGACCAGGGCCACACTCAATCAATCAATCACGGCATTTATAGAGCGCGCTACTCACCCGGGAGGGTCTCAAGGCGCTGGGGGAGGGGGTAAGCACTGCGGCCCTCATCCTACTAGACCTCTCTGCAGCCTTCGATACCGTCTCTCACCGCACCCTCGCGGCCAGACTCCACGACGCCGGTATACGGGGAACCGCCCTCAACTGGATCCGCTCTTTTCTCTCCGGCAGAACCCAAAGGATCAGACTCCCTCCCTTCCTCTCCGAACCTACAGAGATCAACTGTGGAGTACCTCAAGGATCCTCGCTCAGCCCCACGCTCTTCAACATCTACATGGCCCCCCTCGCCGCCATCGTCAGACAGCATGGGCTCAGTATAGTATCTTAAGCCGACAACACCCAGCTCATCCTCTCTCTCACAAAGAACCCCGAAGGCACCAGACTCAACTTCCAAGAAGGAATGGATGAGCGACAGCTGTCTAAAACTGAACTAGGAGAAGACAGAGGTCCTCATCCTCAGACCCTCCCCCTCTGAGTGGGACAGCTCCTGGTGGCCCCCTGCCCTTGGAAACCCACCCACCCCGACGGACCACGCCCGGAACCTCAGCATCATTCTAGACTCCTCCCTCACCTTGACCCGCCAGATCAACGCCGTCACCCCCACCTGCTTCAACTCCCTCCGCAAGACCTTCAAGTGGATCCCCCCCGATTGCAGAAAGACCATCACCCACGCACTCATAACCAGCAGATTGGACTACGGAAACGCTCTCTATGCCGGAATCAACAAAACTCTGCTACACAAGCTCCAGACCATCCAGAACACCGCAGCCAGACTCGTCCTCGGAACCCCACGACATGAGCACATGACCCAGCACCTACGAGACCTCCACTGGCAACCTATCGAGAAGAGAGTAACCTTCAAGCTACTCACCCACGCCTACAAATCCCTCCACAACATCGGACCCAAATACCTCAACGAAAGTGACTCCTTCCACGTACCCAAAAGGAACCTCCGCTCCGCCTACCTCGCCCTGGCAGAAACCCACCCATCCGCAGAACCAGAGCAGGCGGAAGAGCCTTCTACTACCTCACAGCAAGGACCTGGAACGAGCTCCCAGTCAGCATCAGACGCTCCCCCACTCTGCACATGTTCAGGAAAAGCCTCCAGACCTGGCTCTTCAACTGATCCGGAGCTGCACCCAGCGCCTTGAGACCCTCACGGGTGAGTAGCGTGCTTTATAAACCCCCTGATTGATTTCATTGGGCTGTCTGCACCCGGCAAGACACAAGGGGCAGGAGTGATACCCGCCAGGAGGGAAGCGAGGGATTCTGCAGAGTGGAAGGGACCCCTGTGCAGCTAAGGCAACGCTGAGGGGGAGCTCAGGGAGGTGACCCCCGTTACCAGGAAGTGGTGAGGGGTAGGCCCCCCCCAGAGCAACACTGGAGGTGACCAGGGCAGAAATCTAGGACCGGTCACGAAGAAAATAGCCCATCGGTGAGCCCTGGGACTGGGGGGAGCACCCTGAATAAAGAAGGCGGGGGGAGACCCTCACTATCTCCTCACACAGAGGTCGAATAAGCGCACAGAGACTGGGGCAATAGTGAAGACTGAACCATTGCGCACTTACTAGTGGAGGGCACAGAGGCGACAGCAAGTACAGAAGAGGGCCCACTGGCATCCTAAGACGTGCCAAATAAACTGCATAGTCGTGGGTCGCAGGGGGTGGACTGAGGAGCCCCGCAACGGGTTGAGAGCGACAGCGGAAGTGGAGTCACAGGGAGAAAGAGAGCTGCTAGAGCGCCCGACATTGGAGACCGCACAGCTCACCAAGAAG
Organism: Calotriton arnoldi; assembly: GCA_963921515.1. NCBI lineage: Eukaryota > Metazoa > Chordata > Amphibia > Caudata > Salamandridae > Calotriton > Calotriton arnoldi. The sequence continues at coordinate 340,637 of CAWUFW010011506.1, read as the reverse complement.
CCTGCCATAATGAAACCTAAAGGGGCCCCACCAGTACAATCCAACAAGCTGGATAAATACGCAATACCGCAATATTGGGCACCGGAAGAGGGAACAAATGGCGAAAAGGACGGAGCAGTGGAACCCTGTCTCGGAGCGATAATGGCAGCCATCCAAGTCCTGGGCCGACCTTAGAGACTAAGATTGACAAAGTCACAATAGAAATGAACCCGTTACGAGCAGACATGCATAAAACATCGGAGAGAGTCACCACGGCCGAAACAAATATCACGGAACTCCAGTCTACCACACGCAAATTGGAAGAACGAGTGCAGCAGTTGGCCCATCAACATAAACAAATGGCCATGAAACTGGAAGATCAAGAGGAACGGGCCCGCAGGAATAACATAAGAGTGGTGGGAGTTCCGGAGGGCCCGAGTGTGGACCTCTTCTTAGAAGACATTATACTAAATCACCTGAAACCGAAAAGATTATCAACTTTCTTCACGGTGGAAAGAGCTCATAGGGCCCCGGTCCCTCCACCAAAACCCGGTGCGCCAGCCAGACCAATCATAGCCAGGATTCTCAATTATAGGGATCGAGACGCCATCCTGCAAGCGGCAAGGGCACATGGAGACCTCCCTTTTGAAAATACTGTCCTGAGATTCTTTCCGGACTACACCCTGATGGTGCAGCAGTAACGACGCACTTTCAACGGGATAAAGCGCACCCTCAGAGAGAAGGGCCTGAAGTACATGATGCTCTTTCCGGCAAAGCTCAGAGTGATTTATAACGGCAGGTCGTGGTACTTCAAGGCTCCCTCAGAGGTGCAAGAATGGCTGGAGAGAGGGCGAATCCAAAAACAAAACCAGCACCCAGGAAGTGACCGGAGCGGAGACCGAAGCCAGAATCCAGGGTCCCTAAGCTGGCAAGGAGAGGTAGAAAATGGCGAGAAGAGGTCCAGAGGCTCACAATCGGTGAGTCTAACAGTCGGAACGAAGAGGACAGGAAAGTAGTGTTTACATTTGTGATGCAGAAAAGATAACTAACATTTAGCGCAGGTCGGAGATGGTTCAAGAAGGTACTTGGTGCACGGGGTATCGTGAACAGTAGTACAGGCTCCTTGTACCTGGTGGGCACGTAAGCTATACGGCTGCACATCGACACAGAACTTGAACATGCACTGCATGTTAAAATGAAGGACAAGGGCGGGGCTGGGGCTGCTGAGGGGGCAAGGGAGGCTGCGTCAACCAGCCCCAGCACAAATTGACTGTTTACTGGGCGACAGGCGCTCTGCAAATTTGGGATGTGGGTAGTTTTAGACCACGGTGGAGGGTAGCAGGGAGGGGGGAAATTGATACGGGGTTTACGATATACAGTTTTTTGTTATACATGCTTCAGAAACGATCTAATCCCAACATGGGCCATGTTGCTGGGACAGTAGGTAGCATACAGACTCACAGGGGAGGGAGGAGGCACAGTGAGTGGGAGGGGAGGGAGGGAGGAGCACACCAAATACAACATCAATATGGCGATGCAGCAAGTTAAAACACTGAAGGTGATATCGTGGAATGTGAACAGGCTGGGGGACAAAATTAAGCATACTATGGTACTGCAGTATCTTCACAGACAATCACCGGACCTGGTGCTTCTTCAAGAGACGCATCTGAAGGGTAATAATTACCTAGCACTCAATCGATTCGGGTATACACTACTGGCACATGCGGGGGTTACAACCGGCTCTAGAAGTACAGCAATATTAATCAAAAATACGGTGCCACTAGTGAGGCACCGCACATGGTGCGACCCAATGGGAAGGTATGTTGCACTATTGGGGGCATGGGGGTGTAGGATCCTTAATTTATGCTCGGCATACATACCACCGAGGCTGCATGGGGTAACATTCCCAGAGCTTAGAAAACTGCTACTTGAAATGCCCATGGGTATTCTGATACTGGGTGGTGATATGAACACAACGATGTCACTGGAATTGGACCGAGATACGCTGCCCCATAGAGCAAAGGGGCCACAACAATTGAATGCTTTTGTGAAGGCATTGGGTCTGGTAGATGTGTGGAGGTGACATAACCCTATAACGAGACAGTACACTCGTATCTCAGCTGCGCATGGCAGTGGGTCACGGTTGGACTACATTTTCACACACACCACCATAGTGGGACTGTTCCAAGGGGGGTGCCATAGTGCTCGGTGGATATCGGACCACTCGCCAGTCAAAGTACTTTTGCATGGCCCTGTGCGGGACTGGGCTCTCCCACCATGGCTAGATCCACTCCAATTCAGAGACCATGAGTTTAGGGAATGGTTTGTGGAACGTACAAAACAGTACTTTGCAGAAAACTCGGGCTCCGTAGAGTCATGCAGTACGCTCTGTGAGGCATACAAGGCGGTGGCTAGAGACTTTTGTACAGGCAGCGACCAGGGCTAAACGCAAGGAAAGATGCACGCAGTGCGATAGTCTGGAACTAGAAATAGTGAATATTGAAACAGAAATGGGCTTGGATACCAAAGCAGGACTCAGACACAAACATGCACTTAAGCTTAAAGCAAAAAGAACTCAAAGACTTGGAGGAGGATGTGGCCCGCACGCATGCAAATGCAACGCAGAGGCGTATATATGATCTAGGCGATAAGGCCAATAAATTAATCGCATGGTTGGAGAGGAGGGATAGGAGCCGCAATTGGGTCTCCAAAATTCAGACCCCCGAGGGCGGTAAGTGGGGGTCTAGCGCAGATATAGCTGAGGCATTTGCTTCGTACTAGGAGGGGATATACCAATCGCTCACCGAAAGAGGGGAAATGACAGCAGTGAGCTGTTAAAGAATATGGCATTACCGACACTTGGAGCAGAGGAGGTGGAGGCAACCGACACTGAACTGACAACAGAGGAAATAGAAGGGGCCATAGGGGACTTGCAATCGGGGAAGGCAGCAGGCCCGAATCTATATGTGTGTGGTGGGGATAATTGCCCCGCACATGTTAAACATGTTCCAAGCGGCGAAGGTAGATGGACAGCTGCCGGAAGACTTGAGATTGGCAACTATAGTAGTTATACCAAAAAAAGGGAAACCCCACAATCTATGTAGTTCTTATAGACCTATCTCGCTGCTCAATTTCAAGGCCAAGGTGCTGGCTAATAGACTGGGCCCGGTGATACATACAATCCCTCATACATCCTGATCAGTCAGGTTTTATGCCACACAGAAGTACCAGGCTGAATCTCCGTCGCCTATATGGAGTAATGTATATGATAAATAAACGAGCGGACGAACCAGCGGCACTCTTGTCACTCGACGCCCATATGGCATTCAATAGTATCGAGTGGCCATACCTATTTGCTGTTCTTGCCAAACTGGGTTTTGGCCCGAGTTTCTGTGCATGGATAAGGCTCCTATATACCGCCCGCTGGCACAGGTTAGGGTTAATGGGGCAGTGTCCAGAATTTTTAAACTGCACAGGAGTACACGCCAGGGCTGCCCGCTCTCACCAATACTTTTTGCGCTGGCGCTTGAGCCGCTGGCAACCTGGGTGCGGGGGAACCCTCTGGTGAGAGGTATCAGTGTAGGAGGAACGCATCTCATTCTATGCGGATGACATCCTGCTATACGCCTACAAACCACAACAAACATTTCGCAGGCTTATCCATATATAATGACATTTGGCACTTATTCGGGGTATCGAATAAACTGGGACAAGTCCTTGGTGTTCTCCCTTGAAGGCGAGACCCCAGCCCTGAGGTCGGTGTGTAAGGAGCTAGTCCATAAAGAGACATTTAAATACTTGGGCATTTGGATTACTAAGTCGGAGGAGGAGTTCATGCAGCAAAATGTATATGCGCAATTGGACAGGCTGAGGGGGGTTGTGGCCCACTGGCGGCATCTACCAGTCTCCCTTATCGGTAGAGCTGTCTTGTTTAAAATGATGGCTCTCCCTCGCATATTGTACGTAATACAGAACACACCATATCAGATATCAGAAGCTTTCTTCCGAGCGGGTGAGTCAGAGCAGCGCAGGTTGTTGTGGGGGGGGTGGCAGCCCCAGGATTGCATTGAAGAAGCTACAGCAGGGAGTATATGAGGGGGGGCTGGCCGTCCCAGACATTAGGAAATATTATTGGGCGGCACAACTTATCAATATAAATGGGTGGGTCTTCTCGCTGAACGAGGAGCCTGCATACCGGGTCGATAGGCTAGCAATGGGAAAGGGCAGCTATTTGGCGGAGTTATACAGGAAAAAAAAGCAACACAACACTCCCGACACACACACAGACAGTAGTTACTGCGTGGAGGAAAGCAACGAAATTGGTAGGCTGGGAGGCCAAGCTTAAGGAGCAAACCCCATTGTGGAAGGGAGATTTCCTAGGTGAGGTGAGACGCCTAAGAGGCTTTAACAGATGGGGACTCATAGGTACAGATCTCTTGAAAGACGTCTGGAGAGGAGGGAAAATGATTGATTTTAGTAGTCTACAGATGGAATTCCAGATGGGGGTGGGGAATACTTTAGGTACCTACAATTGCGACATGTATTCCAATGTCATATGATGGAAGGGGAATCGCTAATGGAATACACTCCATAGGAAGACAGACTTTTACTCGACCCAATGATAGAGCCATATCCCTCACATACAGGAAACTAGTAAACAACTCCCCAGACTGCATGGGTTCCTTGAGGGCGACATGGGAATCAGATGTGGGTCTCTTAGAGGATGATGACTGGTCCGAAGCTCTGCAGAGCCCCAGAGAAATAGCTATACGGGCACGGTTCAGGCTGAATCAGCTCCGTATACTGCATAGGTCCTATACCCCAAGGCTAGTCCAGTATCGCATTGGTCACTGTGATTCAGAGGAGTGTGCAAGTGGGTGCGGTGAGACGGGCACATTCTTCCATATTCTGTGCTCCTGCCCCAGGGTTCAAAGGTACTGGAGTGGTTTGGCCCAGGTGATGGCAACAGTGGCGGGAACACAGGTCCCGGTGGAGGCAAGGTGGCATTTCCTGGGAGTGACGGGTGAGACAGTCTGGCCGAAATGGGTCAAAATATGGCTTGCCTTGGCAGGAGTAGTGGCCAAAAGAAATATTGCCCGAGCGTGGGGTGCGGGGGAGGCTCCAACACTGGAAGCCTGGAAAAAGGACCTTGATTGGTGCCAACGAGCGGAACAGTCAATATACCAGAGCAGAGGCTGCCCACGCAAATGGGAAAATATATGGGGAGCTTGGATGAAATATAGGAATAGAGTGCAGATGCACAAGGGATAGCCCAGGTTAAAAAGGGAACTGATGAAGAAGACACTACTCCAGATTCTGATGATTGTGAAGGCGGGCTGCATGGGGTTTTGAAATGTGGGACCCTGCGAACAGATGTTTATATCAAGGCATCCAGCGTATGCACCATATTGTTTTCTGTCTGAGCATATGTTTTATGTTTAATAAAAAGAAGTTATAAAAAAATAATCTGGGACACACTCATATTTCACCCTCTAGAAGACTGACCCCTTCCTGAGCCAGCCAACCACACACTTCAGCCACTGACTCCCGGGCTGCAACCAGACACCATGAGGCATCTCAAGTGGGACAAACCGCTTCTGAGACGCGACCTAGAGGTGGAAACCCATGGATCTCCTTCCATGATGGTGGCTCAGTTTCAGGACTGAATGCAAAGATCATCGTCATCCATGCCCCCCACCGAACGCCGTACCTGGTGTTCCAGCCTCTCGCGCAGACTTCAACTTTGGCCATGTCACTGAATACTCAGAGGCTTATACATCAGTCAAAACTACCCGTAGTGTACCACCCACCAAGTGCAACATTTATCATCCACCCCAGGGTGCAGTCCACTCAACCACTCTTAGCTCACCGAAGACCTTGAGACTGATCATCGCTTCGCCACCTCCCGACGCTCCGGCTGTTACTTGGCAGTGGAACGACCTCTCGTCCATGATGTCCACCTCATTAATGACCAGGGAGAAGTCGCCATCCATGTAGACCCTCAAAGAGTAGTCTGTGTTATCGTCCACCATGGTCATGGTCTCATCACGGTACGCGATTCGCTGGCGTTGGAAGTTCTTGTCAGTCTATTGGGTTCAGAAGAGGGAGCACAGAATCAAGGTTAGGTAGAATCCATTTCATGCCACCAGTCTAAGGACACTCAGCAATGACACCCCACAGGGTGGCCCATCCCCAGAGAGCAGGATACTTACAATGAACCACTCCACCTGGCGAGAGGCAGGCTTTCCAGAGACCGTGTGTGTGCAGGGGATAACTGCTCGCTTGGACAGCTCAACCTCCAACTCCGAGGGCACAGAAACACTCACTGCAGCAAGGCATCCTGGGGAGAAAAGAGATTGGCCATCAGGAGAACATCAACATCTCATGTAGCATCAAGACAACTCAGGAGTCACCAGAGAGATAGAAGAGAACCACACTTCGAGAGCCACAATCCGATGGATAGGAAGAACCTGCAAAGAGGAGGACCTTACAGAGAAGAGGAGCCTGCAGACAGGAGGACCCTGCAGAGAGGAAGACCCTGCAGAGAGGAAGACCCTGCGGAGAGGGGGAACCTGTAGAGAGGAGGACCCTGCGGAGAGGAGGAACCTGTAGCGAGGAGGACCCTGCGGTGAGGAGGAACCTGTAGAGAGGAGGAACCTGCAGAGAGGAGGACCCTGCGGAGAAGAGGACCCTGCGGAGAAGAGGACCCTGCGGAGAAGAGGACCCTGCGGAGAAGAGGACCCTGCGGAGAGGAGGACCCTACAGAGAGGAGGAACCTGTAGCGAGGAGGAACCTGTAGAGAGGAGGAACCTGTAGTGAGGAGGACCCTGCGGAGAGGAGGAACATGTAGAGAGGAGGACCCTGCGGAGAGGAGGACCCTGCGGTGAGGAGGACCCTGCGGTGAGGAGGGCCCTGCTACTTACCTGTAGCAGTGGTTGCGCAGCATGAATCTTATTATAGAGTCACAAGCTGTGCATTATTCCCCCATCTTGCAGTTGGGTTCTTACAAGCTGCGATCCCAGCATGAATCTTATTATAGGGTCACAAGCTCTGCATTATTCCCCCATCTTGCGGTTGGGTTCTTTCAAGCTGCGATCGCTGCTTGTATCTTATTATAGACTCACAAGCTGTGCATTATTCCCCTATCTTGCGGTTGGAATCTTACAAGCTGCGATCTCAGCATGAATCTTATTATACAGTCACAAGCAGTGCATTATTCTCCCATCTTGTGGCTTGGTTCTTACAAGCTGCGATCCCAGCATGAATCTTATTATAGAGTCACAAGCTGTGCATTATTCCCACATCTTGTGGTTGGGATCTTACAAGCTGCGATCTCAGCATGAATCTTATTATAGAGTCACAAGCTGTGCATTATTCTCCCATCTTGTGGCTTGGTTCTTACAAGCTGCGATCCCAGCATGAATCTTATTATAGAGTCACAAGCTGTGCATTATTCCCCTATCTTGCGGTTGGAATCTTACAAGCTGCGATCTCAGCATGAATCTTATTATAGAGTCACAAGCTGTGCATTATTCTCCCATCTTGTGGCTTGGTTCTTACAAGCTGCGATCCCAGCATGAATCTTATTATAGAGTCACAAGCTGTGCATTATTCCCACAACTTGCGGTTGGGATCTTACAAGCTGCGATCTCAGCATGAATCTTATTATAGAGCCACAAGCTGTGCATTATTCTCCCATCTTGTGGCTTGGTTCTTACAAGCTGCGATCCCAGCATGAATCTTATTATAGGGTCACAAGCTCTGCATTATTCCCCCATCTTGCGGTTGGGTTCTTACAAGCTGCGATCGCAGCTTGTATCTTATTATAGAGTCACAAGATGTGCATTATTCCCCCATCGTGCGGTTGGGTTCTTACAAGCTGCGATCGCAGCATGAATCTTATTATAGAGTCACAAGCTGTACATTATTCCCCCAGCTTGTGGTTTGGTTCTTACAAGCTGCGATCCCAGCATGAATCTTATTATAGACTCACAAGCTGTGCATTATTCCCCCATCGTGCGGTTGGGTTCCTGAAAGCTGCGATCCCAGCATGAATCTTATTATAGAGTCACAAGCTGTGCATTATTCCCCCATCGTGCGGTTAGGTTCCTGAAAGCTGCGATCCCAGCACAAATCTTATTATAGAGTCACAAGCTGTGCATTATTCCCCTATTGTGCGATTGGGTTCCTACAAGCTGCGATCCCAGCATGAATCTTATTATAGGGTCACAAGCTGTGCATTATTCCCCCAACTTGCGATTGGGTTCTTACAAGCTGCGATCCCAGCATGAATCTTATTATAGAGTCACAAGCTGTGCATTATGACCCCATCGTGCGGTTAGGTTCTTACAAGCTGCGATTCCAGCATGAATCTTATTATAGAGTCACAAGCTGTGCATTATTCCCCCATCATGCGGTTAGGTTCCTGCAAGCTGCGATTCCAGCATGAATCTTATTATAGAGTCACAAGCTGTGCATTATTCCCCCATCATGCGGTTAGGCTCCTGCAAGCTGCGATCCCAGCATGAATCGTATTATAGAGTCACAAGCTGTGCATTGTTCCCCCATCTTGCGGTTGGGTTCCTGAAAGCTGTAATCCCAGCATTAATCTTATTATAGGGTCACAAGCTGTGCTTTATTCCCCTATTGTGCGGTTGGGTTCTTACAAGCTGCGATCCCAGCATGAATCTTATTATAGAGTCACAAGCTGTGCATTATTCCCCCAGCTTGAGGTTGGGTTCTTACAAGCTGCGATCCCAGCATGAATCTTATTATAGGGTCACAAGCTGTGCATTATTCCCCCATTGTGCCGTTGGGTTCTTACAAGCTGCGATCCCAGCATGAATCTTATTATAGAGTCACAAACTGTGCATTATTCCCCCATCTTGAGGTTAGGTTCCTGCAAGCTGCGATCCCAGCATGAATCATATTATAGAGTTACAAGCTGTGCATTATTCCCCCATCGTGCGTTTGGGATGTTACAAGCTGTGATCCAAGCATGAATCTTATTATAGAGTCACAAGCTGTGCATTATTCCCCCAGCTTGCGGTTGGGATCTTACAATCTGCAATCCCAGCATGAATCTTATTATAGAGTCACAAGCTGTGCATTATTCCCCAGCTTGCGGTTGGGATCTTACAAGCTGCGATCCCAGCATGAATCTTATTATAAACTCAAGCTGTGCATTATTCCCCCATCTTGCGGTTGGGATCTTACAAGCTGCGATCCCAGCATGAATCTTATTATAGACTCACAAGCTGTGCATTATTCCTCCATCTTGCGGTTGGGAGCTTAAAAGCTGCGATCCCAGCATGAATCTTATTATAGAGTCACAAGCTGTGCATTATTCCCCCATCGTGCGGTTGGGTTCTTACAAGCTGCGATCCCAGCATGAATCTTCTTATAGAGTCACAAGCTGTGCATTATTCCCCCATCTTGCGGTTGGGATCTTACAATCTGCGATCCCAGCATGAATCTTATTATAGAGTCACAAACTGTGCATTATTCCCCCATCTTGAGGTTAGGTTCCTGCAAGCTGCGATCCCAGCATGAATCATATTATAGAGTCACAAGCTGTGCATTATTCCCCCATCTTGCGGTTGGGATCTTACAAGCTGTGATCCCAGCATGAATCTTATTATAGAGTCACAAGCTGTGCATTATTCCCCCAGCTTGCGGTTGGGATCTTACAAGCTGCAATCCCAGCATGAATCTTATTATAGGGTCACAAGCTGTGCATTATTCCACCAGCTTGCGGTTGGGATCTTACAAGCTGCGATCCCAGCATGAATCTTATTATAGAGTCACAAGCTGTGCATTATTCCCCCAGCTTGCGGTTGGGATATTACAAGCTGCGATCCCAGCATGAATCTTATTATAGAGTCACAAGCTGTGCATTATTCCCCCATCGTGCGGTTGGGTTCTTACAAGCTGCGGTCCCAGCATGAATCTTATTATAGAGTCACAAGCTGTGCATTATTCCCCCATCGTGCGGTTGGGTTCTTACAAGCTGCGATCCCAGCATGAATCTTATTATAGAGTCACAAGCTGTGCATTATGCCCCCAGCTTGCGGTTGGGTTCTTACAAGCTGCGATCTCAGCATGAATCTAATTATAGAGTCACAAGCTGTGCATTATTCCCCAATCGTGCGGTTGGGATCTTACAAGCTGCGATCGCAGCATGGATCTTATTATAGACTCACAAGCTGTGCATTATTCCCCATCTTGTGGCTTGGTTCTTACAAGCTGCGATCCCAGCACGAATCTTATTATAGACTCACAAGCTGTGCATTAATCCCCCATCGTGCGGTTGGGTTCTTACAAGCTGCGATCGCAGCTTGTATCTTATTATAGACTCACAAGCTGTGCATTAATCCCCCATCTTGCGGTTGGGTTCTTACAAGCTGCGATCGCAGCTTGTATCTTATTATAGACTCACAAGCTGGGCATTAACCCCCCATCGTGCGGTTGGGTTCTTACAAGCTGCGATCCCAGCATGAATCTTATTATAGACTCACAAGCTGTGCATTAATCCCCCATCTTGCGGTTGGGTTCTTACAAGCTGCGATCGCAGCTTGTATCTTATTATAGACTCACAAGCTGGGCATTAATCCCCCATTGTGCGGTTGGGTTCTTACAAGCTGCGATCCCAGCATGAATCTTATTATAGGGTCACAAGCTGTGCATTATTCCCCCATCGTGTGGTTGGGTTCTTACAAGCTGCGATCCCAGCATGAATATTATTATAGAGTCACAAGATGTGCATTATTCCCCTGTTGTGCGGTTGGGTTCTTACAAGCTGCGATCCCAGCATGCATCTTATTATAGAGTTACAAGCTGTGCATTATTCCCCCATCTTGCGGTTGGGATCTTACAAGCTGCGACCCCAGCATGAATCTTATTATAGAGTCACAAGCTGTGCATTATTCCCCCATCGTGCGGTTGGGATCTTTCAAGCTGCGATCCCAGCATGAATCTTATTATAGAGTCACAAGTTGTGCATTATTCCTCCATCTTGCGGTTGGGATCTTACAAGCTGCGATCCCAGCATGAATCTTATTATAGAGTCACAAGCTGTGCATTATTCCCCCATCTTGCAGTTGGGTTCTTACAAGCTGCGATCCCAGCATGAATCTTATTATAGAGTCACAAGCTGTGCATTATTCTCCCATCGTGCGGTTGGGTTCTTAAAGCTGCGATCCCAGCATGAATCTTATTATAGACTCACAAGCTGTGCATTATTCCCCCATCGTGCGGTTGGGTTCCTGAAAGCTGCGATCCCAGCACGAATCTTATTATAGAGTCACAAGCTGTGCATTATTCCCCTATCGTGCGGTTGGATTCTTACAAGCTGCGATCCCAGCATGAATCTTATTATAGAGTCAGAAGCTGTGCATTATTCCCCATCTTGTGATTGGGTTCTTACAAGCTGCGATCCCAGCATGAATCTTATTATAGAGTCACAAGCTGTGCATTATGACCCCATCGTGCGGTTAGGTTATTACAAGCTGCGATCCCAGCATGAATCTTATTATAGAGTCACAAGCTGTGCATTATTCCCCCATCATGCGGTTGGGTTCCTGAAAGCTGCGACCCCAGCATGAATCTTATTATAGAGTCACAAGCTGTGCATTATTCCCCCATCGTGCGGTTGGGATCTTACAAGCTGCGATCCCAGCATGAATCTTATTATAGAGTCACAAGTTGTGCATTATTCCTCCATCTTGCGGTTGGGATCTTACAAGCTGCGATCCCAGCATGAATCTTATTATAGAGTCACAAGCTGTGCATTATTCCCCCATCTTGCAGTTGGGTTCTTACAAGCTGCGATCCCAGCATGAATCTTATTATAGAGTCACAAGCTGTGCATTATTCCCCCATCGTGCGGTTGGGTTCTTAAAGCTGCGATCCCAGCATGAATCTTATTATAGACTCACAAGCTGTGCATTATTCCCCCATCGTGCGGTTGGGTTCCTGAAAGCTGCGATCCCAGCACGAATCTTATTATAGAGTCACAAGCTGTGCATTATTCCCCTATCGTGCGGTTGGATTCTTACAAGCTGCGATCCCAGCATGAATCTTATTATAGAGTCAGAAGCTGTGCATTATTCCCCCATCTTGTGATTGGGTTCTTACAAGCTGCGATCCCAGCATGAATCTTATTATAGAGTCACAAGCTGTGCATTATGACCCCATCGTGCGGTTAGGTTATTACAAGCTGCGATCCCAGCATGAATCTTATTATAGAGTCACAAGCTGTGCATTTTTCCCCCATCTTGCGGTTGGGTTCCTGAAAGCTGCAATCCCAGCATGAATCATATTATAGAGTCACAAGCTGTGCATTATTCCCCCATCTTGCGGTTGGGTTCTTACAAGCTGCGATCCCAGTATGAATCTTATTATAGAGTCACAAGCTGTGCATTATTCCCCCTGCTTGAGGTTGGGTTCTTACAAGCTGCGATCCCAGCATGAATCATATTATAGAGTCACAAGCTGTGCATTATTCCCCCATCGTGCGGTTGGGTTCTTACAAGCTGCGATCCCAGCATGAATCTTATTATAGAGTCACAAGGTGTGCATTATTCCCATATTGTGCGGTTGGGATCTTACAAGCTGCGATCCCAGCATGAATCATATTATAGAGTCACAAGCTGTGCATTATTCCCCCATCGTGCGGTTGGGTTCTTACAAGCTGCGATCCCAGCATGAATCTTATTATAGAGTCACAAGGTGTGCATTATTCCCATATTGTGCGGTTGGGATCTTACAAGCTGCGATCCCAGCATTAATCTTATTATAAACTCAGAAGCTGTGCATTATTCTCCCATCTTGCGGTTGGGATCTTACAAGCTGCGATCCCAGCATGAATCTTATTATAGACTCACAAGCTGTGCATTATTCCCCCATTGTGCGGTTGGGATCTTAAAAGCTGCGATCCCAACATGAATCTTATTATAGAGTCACAAGCTGTGCATTATTCCCCCATCTTGCGGTTGGGATCTTACAATCTGCGATCCCAGCATGAATCTTATTATAGAGTCACAAGCTGTGCATTATTCCCCCATCGTGCGGTTGGGTTCTTACAAGCTGCGATCCCAGCATGAATCTTATTATAGAGTCACAAGCTGTGCATTATTCCCCAATCGTGCGGTTGGGATCTTACAATCTGCGATCGCAGCATGGATCTTATTATAGACTCACAAGCTGTGCATTATTCCCCCATCTTGTGGCTTGGTTCTTACAAGCTGCGATCCCAGCACGAATCTTATTATAGACTCACAAGCTGTGCATTAATCCCCCATCGTGCGGTTGGGTTCTTACAAGCTGCGATCGCAGCTTGTATCTTATTATAGACTCACAAGCTGTGCATTAATCCCCCATCTTGCGGTTGGGTTCTTACAAGCTGCGATCGCAGCTTGTATCTTATTATAGACTCACAAGCTGTGCATTATTCCCCTGTTGTGTGGTTGGGTTCTTACAAGCTGCGATCCCAGCATGCATCTTATTATAGAGTTACAAGCTGTGCATTATTCCCCCATCTTGCGGTTGGGATCTTACAAGCTGCGACCCCAGGATGAATTTTATTATAGACTCACAAGCTATGCATTATTCCCCCAGCTTGCGGTTGGGATCTTACAAGCTGCGATCCCAGCATGAATCTTATTATAGAGTCACAAGCTGTGCATTATTCCCCATCGTGCGGTTGGGATCTTACAAGCTGCGATCCCAGCATGAATCTTATTATAGAGTCACAAGTTGTGCATTATTCCTCCATCTTGCGGTTGGGATCTTACAAGCTGCGATCCCAGCATGAATCTTATTATAGAGTCACAAGCTGTGCATTATTCCCCCATCTTGCGGTTGGGATCTTACAAGCTGCGACCCCAGCATGAATTTTATTATAGACTCACAAGCTATGCATTATTCCCCCATCGTGCGGTTGGGTTCCTGAAAGCTGCGATCCCAGCATGAATCTTATTATAGAGTCACAAGCTGTGTATTAATCCCCCATCTTGCGATTGGGTTCTTACAAGCTGCGATCCCAGCATGAATCTTATTATAGAGTCACAAGCTGTGCATTATGACCCCATCGTGCGGTTAGGTTCTTACAAGCTGCGATCCAGGCATTAATCTTATTATAGAGTCACAAGCTGTGCATTATTCCCCCATCATGCGGTTAGGATCCTGCAAGCTGCGATCCCAGCATGAATCGTATTATAGAGTCACAAGCTGTGCATTGTTCCCCCATCTTGCGGTTGGGTTCCTGAAAGCTGCAATCCCAGCATGAATCTTATTATAGGGTCACAAGCTGTGCATTATTCCCCCATCTTGCGGTTGGGTTCTTACAAGCTGCGATCCCAGCATGAATCTTATTATAGAGTCACAAGCTGTGCATTATTCCCCCTGCTTGAGGTTGGGTTCTTACAAGCAGCGATCCCAGCATGAATCTTATTATAGGGTCACAAGCTGTGCATTATTCCCCCATTGTGCCGTTGGGTTCTTACAAGCTGCGATCCCAGCATGAATCTTATTATAGAGTCACAAACTGTGCATTATTCCCCCATCTTGAGGTTAGGTTCCTGCAAGCTGCGATCCCAGCATGAATCATATTATAGAGTCACAAGCTGTGCATTATTCCCCCATCTTGCGGTTGGGATCTTACAAGCTGTGATCCCAGCATGAATCTTATTATAGAGTCACAAGCTGTGCATTATTCCCCAGCTTGCGGTTGGGATCTTACAAGCTGCGACCCCAGGATGAATTTTATTATAGACTCACAAGCTATGCATTATTCCCCCAGCTTGCGGTTGGGATCTTACAAGCTGCGATCCCAGCATGAATCTTATTATAGAGTCACAAGCTGTGCATTATTCCCCCATCGTGCGGTTGGGATCTTACAAGCTGCGATCCCAGCATGAATCTTATTATAGAGTCACAAGTTGTGCATTATTCCTCCATCTTGCGGTTGGGATCTTACAAGCTGCGATCCCAGCATGAATCTTATTATAGAGTCACAAGCTGTGCATTATTCCCCCATCGTGCAGTTGGGATCTTACAAGCTGCGATCCCAGCATGAATCTTATTATAGAGTCACAAGCTGTGCATTATTCCCCCATCGTGCGGTTGGGTTCTTAAAGCTGCGATCCCAGCATGAATCTTATTATAGACTCACAAGCTGTGCATTATTCCCCCATCGTGCGGTTGGGTTCTTACAAGCTGCGATCCCAGCATGAATCTTATTATAGGGTCACAAGCTGTGCATTATTCCCCCATCGTGCGGTTGGGTTCTTACAAGCTGCGATCCCAGCATGAATCTTATTATAGAGTCACAAGATGTGCATTATTCCCCTGTTGTGCGGTTGGGTTCTTACAAGCTGCGATCCCAGCATGCATCTTATTATAGAGTTACAAGCTGTGCATTATTCCCCATCTTGCGGTTGTGATCTTACAAGCTGCGACCCCAGCATGAATTTTATTATAGACTCACAAGCTATGCATTATTCCCCCATCGTGCGGTTGGGTTCCTGAAAGCTGCGATCCCAGCATGAATCTTATTATAGAGTCACAAGCTGTGCATTAATCCCCCATCTTGCGATTGGGTTCTTACAAGCTGCGATCCCAGCATGAATCTTATTATAGAGTCACAAGCTGTGCATTATTCCCCCATCATGCGGTTAGGATCCTGCAAGCTGCGATCCCAGCATGAATCGTATTATAGAGTCACAAGCTGTGCATTGTTCCCCCATCTTGCGGTTGGGTTCCTGAAAGCTGCAATCCCAGCATGAATCTTATTATAGGGTCACAAGCTGTGCATTATTCCCCCATCTTGCGGTTGGGTTCTTACAAGCTGCGATCCCAGCATGAATCTTATTATAGAGTCACAAGCTGTGCATTATTCCCCCTGCTTGAGGTTGTGTTCTTACAAGCAGCGATCCCAGCATGAATCTTATTATAGGGTCACAAGCTGTGCATTATTCCCCCATTGTGCCGTTGGGTTCTTACAAGCTGCGATCCCAGCATGAATCTTATTATAGAGTCACAAACTGTGCATTATTCCCCCATCTTGAGGTTAGGTTCCTGCAAGCTGCGATCCCAGCATGAATCATATTATAGAGTTACAAGCTGTGCATTATTCCCCCATCGTGCGTTTGGGATGTTACAAGCTGTGATCCAAGCATGAATCTTATTATAGAGTCACAAGCTGTGCATTATTCCCCCAGCTTGCGGTTGGGATCTTACAATCTGCAATCCCAGCATGAATCTTATTATAGAGTCACAAGCTGTGCATTATTCCCCCAGCTTGCGGTTGGGATCTTACAAGCTGCGATCCCAGCATGAATCTTATTATAAACTCAAGCTGTGCATTATTCCCCCATCTTGCGGTTGGGATCTTACAAGCTGCGATCCCAGCATGAATCTTATTATAGACTCACAAGCTGTGCATTATTCCTCCATCTTGCGGTTGGGAGCTTAAAAGCTGCGATCCCAGCATGAATCTTATTATAGAGTCACAAGCTGTGCATTATTCCCCCATCGTGCGGTTGGGTTCTTACAAGCTGCGATCCCAGCATGAATCTTCTTATAGAGTCACAAGCTGTGCATTATTCCCCCATCTTGCGGTTGGGATCTTACAATCTGCGATCCCAGCATGAATCTTATTATAGAGTCACAAACTGTGCATTATTCCCCCATCTTGAGGTTAGGTTCCTGCAAGCTGCGATCCCAGCATGAATCATATTATAGAGTCACAAGCTGTGCATTATTCCCCCATCTTGCGGTTGGGATCTTACAAGCTGTGATCCCAGCATGAATCTTATTATAGAGTCACAAGCTGTGCATTATTCCCCCAGCTTGCGGTTGGGATCTTACAAGCTGCAATCCCAGCATGAATCTTATTATAGGGTCACAAGCTGTGCATTATTCCACCAGCTTGCGGTTGGGATCTTACAAGCTGCGATCCCAGCATGAATCTTATTATAGAGTCACAAGCTGTGCATTATTCCCCCAGCTTGCGGTTGGGATATTACAAGCTACGATCCCAGCATGAATCTTATTATAGAGTCACAAGCTGTGCATTATTCCCCCATCGTGCGGTTGGG
This sequence comes from Calotriton arnoldi, assembly GCA_963921515.1. Taxonomy (NCBI): domain Eukaryota; kingdom Metazoa; phylum Chordata; class Amphibia; order Caudata; family Salamandridae; genus Calotriton; species Calotriton arnoldi. The sequence goes on along the minus strand of CAWUFW010011506.1, from coordinate 323,559 downwards.
TTCTTACAAGCTGCGGTCCCAGCATGAATCTTATTATAGAGTCACAAGCTGTGCATTATTCCCCCATCGTGCGGTTGGGTTCTTACAAGCTGCGATCCCAGCATGAATCTTATTATAGAGTCACAAGCTGTGCATTATTCCCCCAGCTTGCGGTTGGGTTCTTACAAGCTGCGATCTCAGCATGAATCTAATTATAGAGTCACAAGCTGTGCATTATTCCCCAATCGTGCGGTTGGGATCTTACAAGCTGCGATCGCAGCATGGATCTTATTATAGACTCACAAGCTGTGCATTATTCCCCCATCTTGTGGCTTGGTTCTTACAAGCTGCGATCCCAGCACGAATCTTATTATAGACTCACAAGCTGTGCATTAATCCCCCATCGTGCGGTTGGGTTCTTACAAGCTGCGATCGCAGCTTGTATCTTATTATAGACTCACAAGCTGTGCATTAATCCCCATCTTGCGGTTGGGTTCTTACAAGCTGCGATCGCAGCTTGTATCTTATTATAGACTCACAAGCTGGGCATTAATCCCCCATCGTGCGGTTGGGTTCTTACAAGCTGCGATCCCAGCATGAATCTTATTATAGGGTCACAAGCTGTGCATTATTCCCCCATCGTGTGGTTGGGTTCTTACAAGCTGCGATCCCAGCATGAATATTATTATAGAGTCACAAGATGTGCATTATTCCCCTGTTGTGCGGTTGGGTTCTTACAAGCTGCGATCCCAGCATGCATCTTATTATAGAGTTACAAGCTGTGCATTATTCCCCCATCTTGCGGTTGGGATCTTACAAGCTGCGACCCCAGCATGAATCTTATTATAGAGTCACAAGCTGTGCATTATTCCCCCATCGTGCGGTTGGGATCTTACAAGCTGCGATCCCAGCATGAATCTTATTATAGAGTCACAAGTTGTGCATTATTCCTCCATCTTGCGGTTGGGATCTTACAAGCTGCGATCCCAGCATGAATCTTATTATAGAGTCACAAGCTGTGCATTATTCCCCCATCTTGCAGTTGGGTTCTTACAAGCTGCGATCCCAGCATGAATCTTATTATAGAGTCACAAGCTGTGCATTATTCTCCCATCGTGCGGTTGGGTTCTTAAAAGCTGCGATCCCAGCATGAATCTTATTATAGACTCACAAGCTGTGCATTATTCCCCCATCGTGCGGTTGGGTTCCTGAAAGCTGCGATCCCAGCATGAATCTTATTATAGAGTCACAAGCTGTGCATTATTCCCCCATCGTGCGGTTAGGTTCCTGAAAGCTGCGATCCCAGCACGAATCTTATTATAGAGTCACAAGCTGTGCATTATTCCCCCATCGTGCGGTTGGATTCTTACAAGCTGCGATCCCAGCATGAATCTTATTATAGAGTCAGAAGCTGTGCATTATTCCCCCATCTTGCGATTGGGTTCTTACAAGCTGCGATCCCAGCATGAATCTTATTATAGAGTCACAAGCTGTGCATTATGACCCCATCGTGCGGTTAGGTTCTTACAAGCTGCGATCCCAGTATGAATCTTATTATAGAGTCACAAGCTGTGCATTATTCCCCCATCATGCGGTTAGGATCCTGCAAGCTGCGATCCCAGCATGAATCGTATTATAGAGTCACAAGCTGTGCATTTTTCCCCCATCTTGCGGTTGGGTTCCTGAAAGCTGCAATCCCAGCATCAATCAATCAATCAATCACGGCATTTATAGAGCGCGCTACTCACCCGGGAGGGTCTCAAGGCGCTGGGGGAGGGGGTAAGTTACTGCTCGAACAGCCAGGTCTTGAGCTGCTTCCTGAAGGAGAGATGGTCCTGGGTTCGCCGAAGGTGAGTGGGGAGGGAGTTCCAGGTCTTGGCTGCCAGGTAGGAGAAGGATCTTCCTCCGGCGGTGGCTCTGCGGATGCGTGGTACGGTGGTGAGGGCGTGGCTGGTTGATCGTAGCTGGCGGGTGGGCGTGTAGAAGGTCATGCGGTCGTTGAGGTACTTGGGGCCCAGGTCGTGGAGGGCCTTGTGTGCGTGGGTGAGGAGTCTGAACGTGATTCTCTTGCTGACGGGGAGCCAGTGCAGGTCTTTCAGGTGTCCGGTGATGTGGCTGTGTCGGGGGATGTCCAGGATGAGTCGTGCGGAGGCGTTCTGGATGCGCTGGAGTCTTTTTGAAGTTTGGCTGTGGTTCCGGCGTAGAGGGTGTTCCCATAGTCCAGTCGGCTGGTGACGAGTGCCTGGGTGACGGTCTTCCTGGTTTCAGTGGGGATCCATCTGAAGATCTTGCGGAGCATGCGCAGGGTGTTGAAGCACGAAGATGAGACGGCGTTGACTTGTCTGGTCATCGACAGGGAGGAGTCCAGGATGAAGCCCAGGTTGCGTGCGTGGTCCGTTGGCTTGGGCGCGGTGCCCAGGGCCGGGGGCCACCAAGAGTCGTCCCAGGCGGAGGGTGATGAGCCCAGGATGAGGACTTCCGTCTTGTCTGAGTTCAGTTTAAGGTGGCTGTTCCTCATCCAGTCGGCGACGTCTCTCATCCCGTCGTGTAGGTTGGCTCTGGCGGTGGTGGGGTCGTTGGTGAGGGAGAGGATCAGCTGGGTGTCGTCGGCGTAGGAGATGATGTTGAGGTTGTGTTGGCGTGCGATGGCTGCGAGGGGGCTCATGTAGACGTTGAAGAGGGTTGGACTGAGTGAAGATCCTTGTGGAACGCCGCAGATGACTTCGGTGGCCTCGGATCTGAACGGGGGAGGCGGACTCTCTGGGTTCTTCCGGCGAGGAACGAGATGATCCATTCCAGTGCTTTCTCTCGGATTCCGATGTTGCTGAGGCGCTTCACTAGGGTGCGGTGGCAGACGGTGTCGAACGCCGCGGAGAGGTCCAAGAGGATGAGGGCTGCTGTTTCCCCGTTGTCGGTTAGGGTTCTGATGTCGTCGGTGGCTGCGATAAGGGCGGTCTCGGTGCTGTGGTTGGCCCGAAACCCAGACTGCGAGGGGTCGAGGGATCCATTCGTCTCGAGGAAGGCGGCAAGCTGTCTGTTGACGGTCTTCTCGATGACTTTGGCCGGAAACGGAAGGAGCGAGATGGGACGGTAGTTCTTGAGGTCGGTGGGGTCCGCCGTTGGTTTCTTCAGGAGGGCGGTAAGCTCTGCGTGCTTCCAGCTCTCCGGGAAGGTGGCGGTGTGGAAGGAGGAGTTGATGATGTCCCGGAGATGGGGTGCGATGGTGGCGTCGGCTTTGTTGAAGACGTGGTGTGGGCAGGGGTCGGTTGGTGATCCAGAGTGGATGGAGTTCATCGTGCGGGTGGTGTCTTCGGTGCTGATCGGGGTCCAGTTGCAGAGGGTGGTGGTGGCGGGCGTTGGTTCGGCGGTAGGGTGCGTGGTCTGTGCGTCGAAGCTGTTATGTATGTCGGTGATCTTGCGGTGGAAGAACGCGGCGAGTGAGTTGCAGAGGTCTTGCGAGGGGGTGATGTCGTTGTTTCCGGCGCTGGGGTTGGAGAACTCTTTGACGATGCTGAAAAGTTCCTTGCTGTCGTGGGCGTTGTTGTCCAGTCGTTCTTTGAGTGCCGACTTCTTGGTGGCACGGATCAGCTGGTGGTGTTTGCGGGTGGCGTGCTTGAGGGCGGTCCTGTTGTCTGTGGTCTGGTCGAGTCGCCAGGCTTTCTCGAGAGTGCGGCAGTTCTTCTTGGATTCCTTGAGTTCGTTGGTGAACCAAGGGGTTTTCTTGCTTCCGGGTCTGCTGGGAGGGTTTTTTAGTGGTGCGAGGTCGTCGGCGCAGGCGGTCAGCCACTTGGCGAGGTTGCTGGCTGCTTCGTTTGGGTCCGTTGTGTTGGTGGGTGTGTTCTGGCTGAGGGAGGCGGTGAGCTGCTCGGCGGTGATCTTGCTCCAGCTCCGGCGGGGAGCCTGTTGCGGGTGGTGGTGGGTCGCAGTCTTTCTGAAGCTGAAGTGGACGCAGCTGTGGTCGGTCCAGTGGAGTCCGGTGGCGTGGCTGAAGGAGATGTGCTTGCTGGAAGAGAAGACGGGGTCAAGCGTGTGGCCGGCGTAGTGGGTGGGCGTGTTCACCAGTTGCTTGAGTCCGAGGTTGGCGAGGTTGTCCAGCAGGGCGGTGGTGTTTCTGTCGTTGTTGTTCTCCAGGTGGAAGTTGAGGTCCCCTAGGAGGATGTAGTCGGCGGAGGGCATGGCGTGCAGGCTGATGAAGTCTGCGATGTCTTCGCTGAATAGTGTGCGTGGTCCCGGGGGTCTGTAGATGAGGGTGCCTCGGAGGGTGGTCTTGGGGTCAGTGTGTATCTGGAAGTGTAGGTGTTCGGCGGCGGTGAAGGTCTCGTCAGAGTTAGTCGAGATGCGGATGGTGTTCTTGTGTACGATGGCGATGCCTCCTCCCGTCTGGTTGACGCGGTCCTTCCGGGTGATCTTGTATCCGTCCGGGATGGCGTGAATCTTATTATAGGGTCATAAGCTGTGCATTATTCCCCCATCTTGCGGTTGGGTTCTTACAAGCTGCGATCCCAGTATGAATCTTATTATAGAGTCACAAGCTGTGCATTATTCCCCCTGCTTGAGGTTGGGTTCTTACAAGCTGCGATCCCAGCATGAATCATATTATAGAGTCACAAGCTGTGCATTATTCCCCCATCGTGCGGTTGGGTTCTTACAAGCTGCGATCCCAGCATGAATCTTATTATAGAGTCACAAGGTGTGCATTATTCCCATATTGTGCGGTTGGGATCTTACAAGCTGCGATCCCAGCATGAATCATATTATAGAGTCACAAGCTGCGCATTATTCCCCCATCGTGCGGTTGGGTTCTTACAAGCTGAGATCCCAGCATGAATCTTATTATAGAGTCACAAGGTGTGCATTATTCCCATATTGTGCGGTTGGGATCTTACAAGCTGCGATCCCAGCATGAATCTTATTATAAACTCACAAGCTGTGCATTATTCTCCCATCTTGCGGTTGGGATCTTACAAGCTGCGATCCCAGCATGAATCTTATTATAGACTCACAAGCTGTGCATTATTCCCCCATTGTGTGGTTGGGATCTTAAAAGCTGCGATCCCAACATGAATCTTATTATAGAGTCACAAGCTGTGCATTATTCCCCCATCTTGCGGTTGGGATCTTACAATCTGCGATCCCAGCATGAATCTTATTATAGAGTCACAAGCTGTGCATTATTCCCCCATCGTGCGGTTGGGTTCTTACAAGCTGCGATCCCAGCATGAATCTTATTATAGAGTCACAAGCTGTGCATTATTCCCCAATCGTGCGGTTGGGATCTTACAATCTGCGATCGCAGCATGGATCTTATTATAGACTCACAAGCTGTGCATTATTCCCCCATCTTGTGGCTTGGTTCTTACAAGCTGCGATCCCAGCACGAATCTTATTATAGACTCACAAGCTGTGCATTAATCCCCCATCGTGCGGTTGGGTTCTTACAAGCTGCGATCGCAGCTTGTATCTTATTATAGACTCACAAGCTGTGCATTAATCCCCCATCTTGCGGTTGGGTTCTTACAAGCTGCGATCGCAGCTTGTATCTTATTATAGACTCACAAGCTGTGCATTATTCCCCTGTTGTGCGGTTGGGTTCTTACAAGCTGCGATCCCAGCATGCATCTTATTATAGAGTTACAAGCTGTGCATTATTCCCCCATCTTGCGGTTGGGATCTTACAAGCTGCGACCCCAGGATGAATTTTATTATAGAGTCACAAGCTGTGCATTATTCCCCCATCGTGCGGTTGGGATCTTACAAGCTGCGATCCCAGCATGAATCTTATTATAGAGTCACAAGTTGTGCATTATTCCTCCATCTTGCGGTTGGGATCTTACAAGCTGCGATCCCAGCATGAATCTTATTATAGAGTCACAAGCTGTGCATTATTCCCCCATCGTGCAGTTGGGATCTTACAAGCTGCGATCCCAGCATGAATCTTATTATAGAGTCACAAGCTGTGCATTATTCCCCCATCGTGCGGTTGGGTTCTTAAAAGCTGCGATCCCAGCATGAATCTTATTATAGACTCACAAGCTGTGCATTATTCCCCCATCGTGCGGTTGGGTTCTTACAAGCTGCGATCCCAGCATGAATCTTATTATAGAGTCACAAGATGTGCATTATTCCCCTGTTGTGCGGTTGGGTTCTTACAAGCTGCGATCCCAGCATGCATCTTATTATAGAGTTACAAGCTGTGCATTATTCCCCCATCTTGCGGTTGGGATCTTACAAGCTGCGACCCCAGCATGAATTTTATTATAGACTCACAAGCTATGCATTATTCCCCCATCGTGCGGTTGGGTTCCTGAAAGCTGCGATCCCAGCATGAATCTTATTATAGAGTCACAAGCTGTGTATTAATCCCCCATCTTGCGATTGGGTTCTTACAAGCTGCGATCCCAGCATGAATCTTATTATAGAGTCACAAGCTGTGCATTATGACCCCATCGTGCGGTTAGGTTCTTACAAGCTGCGATCCCAGCATGAATCTTATTATAGAGTCACAAGCTGTGCATTATTCCCCCATCATGCGGTTAGGATCCTGCAAGCTGCGATCCCAGCATGAATCGTATTATAGAGTCACAAGCTGTGCATTGTTCCCCCATCTTGCGGTTGGGTTCCTGAAAGCTGCAATCCCAGCATGAATCTTATTATAGGGTCACAAGCTGTGCATTATTCCCCCATCTTGCGGTTGGGTTCTTACAAGCTGCGATCCCAGCATGAATCTTATTATAGAGTCACAAGCTGTGCATTATTCCCCCTGCTTGAGGTTGGGTTCTTACAAGCATCGATCCCAGCATGAATCTTATTATAGGGTCACAAGCTGTGCATTATTCCCCCATTGTGCCGTTGGGTTCTTACAAGCTGCGATCCCAGCATGAATCTTATTATAGAGTCACAAACTGTGCATTATTCCCCCATCTTGAGGTTACGTTCCTGCAAGCTGCGATCCCAGCATGAATCATATTATAGAGTCACAAGCTGTGCATTATTCCCCCATCTTGCGGTTGGGATCTTACAAGCTGTGATCCCAGCATGAATCTTATTATAGAGTCACAAGCTGTGCATTATTCCCCCAGCTTGCGGTTGGGATCTTACAAGCTGCGACCCCAGGATGAATTTTATTATAGACTCACAAGCTATGCATTATTCCCCCAGCTTGCGGTTGGGATCTTACAAGCTGCGATCCCAGCATGAATCTTATTATAGAGTCACAAGCTGTGCATTATTCCCCCATCGTGCGGTTGGGATCTTACAAGCTGCGATCCCAGCATGAAACTTATTATAGAGTCACAAGTTGTGCATTATTCCTCCATCTTGCGGTTGGGATCTTACAAGCTGCGATCCCAGCATGAATCTTATTATAGAGTCACAAGCTGTGCATTATTCCCCCATCGTGCAGTTGGGATCTTACAAGCTGCGATCCCAGCATGAATCTTATTATAGAGTCACAAGCTGTGCATTATTCCCCCATCATGCGGTTGGGTTCTTAAAAGCTGCGATCCCAGCATGAATCTTATTATAGACTCACAAGCTGTGCATTATTCCCCCATCGTGCGGTTGGGTTCTTACAAGCTGCGATCCCAGCATGAATCTTATTATAGGGTCACAAGCTGTGCATTATTCCCCCATCGTGCGGTTGGGTTCTTACAAGCTGCGATCCCAGCATGAATCTTATTATAGAGTCACAAGATGTGCATTATTCCCCTGTTGTGCGGTTGGGTTCTTACAAGCTGCGATCCCAGCATGCATCTTATTATAGAGTTACAAGCTGTGCATTATTCCCCCATCTTGCGGTTGGGATCTTACAAGCTGCGACCCCAGCATGAATTTTATTATAGACTCACAAGCTATGCATTATTCCCCCATCGTGCGGTTGGGTTCCTGAAAGCTGCGATCCCAGCATGAATCTTATTATAGAGTCACAAGCTGTGCATTATTCCCCCATCGTGCGGTTGGGTTCTTACAAGCTGCGATCCCAGCATGAATCTTATTATAGAGTCACAAGCTGTGCATTATTCCCCTGTTGTGCGGTTAGGATCCTGCAAGCTGCGATCCCAGCATGAATCGTATTATAGAGTCACAAGCTGTGCATTGTTCCCCCATCTTGCGGTTGGGTTCCTGAAAGCTGCAATCCCAGCATGAATCTTATTATAGGGTCACAAGCTGTGCATTATTCCCCCATCTTGCGGTTGGGTTCTTACAAGCTGCGATCCCAGCATGAATCTTATTATAGAGTCACAAGCTGTGCATTATTCCCCCTGCTTGAGGTTGTGTTCTTACAAGCAGCGATCCCAGCATGAATCTTATTATAGGGTCACAAGCTGTGCATTATTCCCCCATTGTGCCGTTGGGTTCTTACAAGCTGCGATCCCAGCATGAATCTTATTATAGAGTCACAAACTGTGCATTATTCCCCCATCTTGAGGTTAGGTTCCTGCAAGCTGCGATCCCAGCATGAATCATATTATAGAGTCACAAGCTGTGCATTATTCCCCCATCTTGCGGTTGGGATCTTACAAGCTGTGATCCCAGCATGAATCTTATTATAGAGTCACAAGCTGTGCATTATTCCCCCAGCTTGCGGTTGGGATCTTACAAGCTGCAATCCCAGCATGAATCTTATAGGGTCACAAGCTGTGCATTATTCCACCAGCTTGCGGTTGGGATCTTACAAGCTGCGATCCCAGCATGAATCTTATTATAGACTCACAAGCTGTGCATTATTCCCCCAGCTTGCGGTTGGATTCTTACCAGCTGCGATACCAGCATGAATCTGATTATAGAGTCACAAGCTGTGCATTATTCCCCCATCGTGCAGTTGGGTTCTTACAAGCTGCGATCCCAGCATGAATCTTATTATAGAGTCACAAGCTGTGCATTATTCCCCTATTGTGCGGTTGGGTTCTTACAAGCTGCGATCCCAGCATGAATCTTATTATAGAGTCACAAGCAGTGCATTATTCCCCCAACTTGCGGTTGGGATCTTACAAGCTGCAATCCCAGCATGAATCCTATTATAGAGTCACAAGCTGTGCATTATTCCCCCATCTTGCGGTTGGGATCTTACAAGCTGCGATCCCAGCATGAATCTTATTATAAACTCACAAGCTGTGCATTATTCCCCTATTGTGCGGTTGGGTTCTTACAAGCTGCGATCCCAGCATGCATCGTATTATAGAGTCACAAGCTGTGCATTATTCCCCCATCTTGCGGTTGGGATCTTACAAGCTGCGACCCCAGCATGAATCATATTATAGAGTCACAAGCTGTGCATTATTCCCCCATCGTGCGGTTGGGTTCTTACAAGCTGCGATCCCAGCATGAATCTTATTATAGAGTCACAAGCTGTGCATTATTCCCCCATCGTGCGGTTGGGTTCTTACAAGCTGCGATCCCAGCATGAATCAAATTATAGAGTCACAAGCTGTGCATTATTCCCCCATCTTGTGGCTTGGTTCTTACAAGCTGCGATCCCAGCACGAATCTCATTATAGACTCACAAGCTGTGCATTAATCCCCCATCGTGCGGTTGGGTTCTTACAAGCTGCGATCCCAGCATGAATCTTATTATAGAGTCACAAGCTGTGCATTATTCCCCCATCGTGCGGTTGGGATCTTACAAGCTGCGATCGCAGCATGAATCTTATTATAGACTCACAAGCTGTGCATTAATCCCCCATCGTGCGGTTGGGTTCTTACAAGCTGCGATCCCAGCATGAATCTTATTATAGAGTCACAAGCTGTGCATTATTCCCCCATCGTGCGGTTGGGATCTTACAAGCTGCGATCGCAGCATGGATCTTATTATAGACTCACAAGCTGTGTATTATTCCCCCATCTTGTGGCTTGGTTCTTACAAGCTGCGATCCCAGCATGAATCTTATTATAGACTCACAAGCTGTGCATTATTCCCACATCCTGCGGTTGGGTTCTTACAAGCTGCGATCCCAGCATGAATCTTATTATAGACTCACAAGCTGTGCATTAATCCCCCATCGTGCGGTTGGGTTCTTACAAGCTGCGATCGCAGCTTGTATCTTATTATAGACTCACAAGCTGTGCATTATTCCCCCATCTTGTGGCTTGGTTCTTACAAGCTGCGATCCCAGCACGAATCTTATTATAGACTTACAAGCTGTGCATTAATCCCCCATCGTGCGGTTGGGCTCTTACAAGCTGCGATCGCAGCTTGTATCTTATTATAGACTCACAAGCTGTGCATTAATCCCCCATCTTGCGGTTGGGTTCTTACAAGCTGCGATCGCAGCTTGTATCTTATTATAGACTCACAAGCTGTGCATTATTCCCCATCGTGCGGTTGGGTTCTTACAAGCTGCGATCCCAGCACGAATCTTATTATAGACTCACAAGCTGTGCATTAATCCCCCATCTTGCGGTTGGGTTCTTACAAGCTGCGATCGCAGCTTGTATCTTATTATAGACTCACAAGCTGTGCATTATTCCCCCATCGTGCGGTTGGGTTCTTACAAGCTGCGATCCCAGCATGAATCTTATTATAGAGTCACAAGATGTGCATTATTCCCCTGTTGTGCGGTTGGGTTCTTACAAGCTGCGATCCCAGCATGAATCTTATTATAGAGTCACAAGCTGTGCATTATTCCCCCATCTTGCGGTTGGGCTCTTACAAGCTGCGATCCCAGCATGAATCTTATTATAGAGTCACAAGCTGTGCATTATTCCCCCATCGTGCGGTTGGGTTCTTACAAGCTGCGATCCCAGCATGAATCTTATTATAGAGTTACAAGCTGTGCATTATTCCCCCATCTTGCGGTTGGGCTCTTACAAGCTGCGATCCCAGCATGAATCATATTATAGAGTCACAAGCTGTGCATTATTCCCCCATCTTGCAGTTGGGATCTTACAAGCTGCGATCCCAGCATGAATCTTATTATAGAGTCACAAGCTGTGCATTATTCACCCATCTTGCGGTTGGGCTCTTACAAGCTGCGATCCCAGCATGAATCATATTATAGAGTCACAAGCTGTGCATTATTCCCCCATCTTGCGGTTGGGCTCTTGCAAGCTGCGATCCCAGCATGAATCTTATTATAGAGTCACAAGCTGTGCATTATTCCCCCATCTTGCGGTTGGGCTCTTACAAGCTGCGATCCCAGCATGAATCTTATTATAGAGTCACAAGCTGTGCATTATTCCCCCATCTTGCGGTTGGGTTCTTACAAGCTGCGATCCCAGCATGAATCATATTATAGAGTCACAAGCTGTGCATTATTCCCCCATCTTGCGGTTGGGATCTTACAAGCTGCGATCCCAGCATGAATCTTATTATAGAGTCACAAGCTGTGCATTATTCCCCCATCTTGCGGTTGGGTTCTTACAAGCTGCGATCCCAGCATGAATCATATTATAGAGTCACAAGCTGTGCATTATTCCCCCATCTTGCGGTTGGGATCTTACAAGCTGCGATCCCAGCATGAATCTTATTATAGAGTCACAAGCTGTGCATTATTCACCCATCTTGCGGTTGGGCTCTTACAAGCTGCGATCCCAGCATGAATCATATTATAGAGTCACAAGCTGTGCATTATTCCCCCATCTTGCGGTTGGGCTCTTACAAGCTGCGATCCCAGCATGAATCTTATTATAGAGTCACAAGCTGTGCATTATTCCCCCATCTTGCGGTTGGGCTCTTACAAGCTGCGATCCCAGCATGAATCTTATTATAGAGTCACAAGCTGTGCATTATTCCCCCATCTTGCGGTTGGGTTCTTACAAGCTGCGATCCCAGCATGAATCATATTATAGAGTCACAAGCTGTGCATTATTCCCCCATCTTGCGGTTGGGATCTTACAAGCTGCGATCCCAGCATGAATCTTATTATAGAGTCACAAGCTGTGCATTATTCCCCCATCTTGCGGTTGGGTTCTTACAAGCTGCAATCCTTCCATTCATTCCTGGTGTGCCACGGTGGGCCCTTCCTAAAACCCGTTTGAGTGGGCTGAGGCCAAGAGAGACGTTGTGATGTCCTGTGGAGTTGGCTATTAGAAGGCCTATACGACACCGGTACTCTGCTTACACTTGGAGACGTAAGCCACAACTATGAGCTCCCGCTTCTGCACTTTATTACACAAACCTATCGAAGGCATGTGACACACCATGCCTGGGGTGTGGAGAACACTGAACATGTGGAACACAGGACCCCCACAAACAATCCTGACAGTAAGCCCTGGGAGAAAAGCTGTAACACAGTGGTTTGTTGCTGTAAGAGCCGCTGATGGTACATGCCTGGTAGATGTTAGGGCGAGATGGGAGAGTGGTGGGACGACTGGGATGAAGCGAAGGGGCACACTGCTTGGGCGTCTACAGGTGCTCACTTCAACTCTTGCAGTTTAACCACCCCAGGTTGATGTAGATGGCTCCCAAAGTGCCCTCGTAAGGTTCACACCGCAGCTTCCATAATGTGGTACTGAACATGGTGACTTTTACCATATGGTCTGGGGCTGCCTGAGAATGCAGCCTGTTTTGAAGTGAGTAAAGAGCTGCTCCGCTCAGGGAAAAGTGACCCAATCTGCACAAACCTGAGACTGTTCACTGAGCCATGGTCAGGCCCAAGAAGCTGCGGCTGAGTTTAGGGTAATTGACCCAGCTTTGGTGGTTGGTAAACAAAAGATGGCTGATGCTTGGGAGTATAGAGCAAGCCAGGTGCTGCGGTGGGCTGGATCTCTGGTGTCAACAGGTGGGTAGCGATTGTACCCCCCTTTTCCGCCCACCCATGTTCTCCCACGTGGCACTGTCAAGTTACCCCATTAAGTGATTACCTCGCTTCGTCTATGGGGCAAAAAGAAACAACTATATCTCACCTATGCCCATCACTCTAAACTGGCTCCCAATAGGAGGCTGGGCGATATACAAGACTGCCCGTATCACCCACAAGGGCAGGGGCTTGCATACATCCACTCCTCGCCACCTAGCAAGCACACTGAAGCTATCAGGAGTCACCAGACAATTGCGCAATGCTGGAGCAATGTTGCTAGAGTCCCCAACCTTTAAAAAGGAAGGACTCATGGCACAACCTTTCCCAGGTAGTGCCACTAGAGTATGGAACTCCTTATCCCGAAACTACGCACCACCACCTCAGTCGATCTTCAACTCCACAACTGTCCTTTTGTGTCTACCCGTAACTGTTACTATGCATCTACCCGCAACTGTCCTTATGCACCTACCCGCAACTGTCCCTATGTGTCTACCCGCAACTGTTACTATGCATCTACCCGCAACTGTCCTTATGCGTCTACCCGCAACTGTCCCTGTGTGTCTACCCGCAACTGTCCCTTTGCGTCTATGAATGAATAAATAAATACCTCAGCACGAGCTCATTGCAAGGGTTGTCTCTGACCGTGGTAGAACCGGTCTGTCATTAAAGGCTCTACTGCCTTTTGCAAGGTTCATTCTATAGACGTCCCATATACATACATACATGCATACATATCTGCATGCATGTGTACATACAAACATGTGCACATACATGTATACATACGTACATACATATGTACATGAATGCATACATACATACATGCCTACTTATATACACACATATATATTTATCTCTAAAAAGTGATGGGTCTGGAACCACTTTGCTCTTTCGCTTCCTTCACAGGGCCTCAGTGCACTGTGAGCACTCTCCTTCAATTCTTGAACCTTGCACGCTGCACACGTGTAAACAATGTAATGTGTACCACAAGCTCTCGGTTTCAATACTTGAACCTTGCATGGAACACACATGTAACAAAGTATGGTGTACTGCAAGTTCTCTGCTTTGATGCTTGAACCTTGATAGAACACACATGAACCTTGCACGGAGAACACGTGAACCTTGCACGGAGCACACACGTAACAATGTAAGGTGTACCGCAAGCTCTCTGCTTCAATACTTGAACCTTGCACAGAGCACATGTGAACCTTTTATGGAACACACGTGTAAACAGTGTAAGGTTTATTCCAAGCTCTCTGCTTTGATGCTTGAACCTTGCAAGGAGCATACGTGTAACAATGTAGGGTGTACCACAAGCTCTCTGCTTCGATACTTGAACCTTGCATGGAACACATGTGAACCTTGCACGGAACACACGTGAACCTTGCACGGAGCACACACGTAACAATGTTAGGTGTACCACAAGCTCTCTGCTCGATACTTGAACCTTGCACAGAGCACATCTGAACCTTGCATGGAACACATGTGTAAACAGTGTAAGGTTTATTGCAAGCTCACTGCTTCGATACTTGAACCTTGCACGGAGCACATGTGAACCTTGCACAGAGCACACGTGAACCTTGCATGGAGAACATGAACCTTACACGGAGCACACGTGAACCTTGCACGGAGCACACGTGAACCTTGCACGGAGCAAACGTGAACCTTGCACGGAGCAAACGTGAACCTTGCACGGAGCAAACGTGAACCTTGCACGGAGCAAACGTGAACCTTGCACGGAGCACACACGTAACAATGTAAGGTGTACTGCAAGCTCTCTGCTTCAATACTTGAACCTTGCACAGAGAACATGTGAACCTTGCATGGAATAATAACACAAAAACCAGGAAGAGAGGGTCCAAGGGAGGAAGTTTAGAGACCTGCAAGGAAAAATATCCCCTTTTCTAATACAATTATAGCACGAAATAACCTTGGGTCTGAGTATGTAAGATAGCAAGCTAAGAGTTATCATATATATGTCTCAACAAATCTCCTCAGGGGAGAGATCCCTTTAAGGACGAATACCCTCACCCACCTATGGTGGCATGCTTCATCATATGGGTTTCTCCTCCCAGTGGAAAGACCTAGTCCCACTGAGGGCTACAACTCCCTCACTGTGAGGTAGGAGCTCAGGGATGTTTTTTTGTGAAATAGCACAGTGTAACTACGGATGCTAAAATCCCATATGAACAGTTTCTGGTAGAGTGAGGATGCAGCGCAAAAAACAAAGAAGGTGTGTGCAAGGGAAGTGCAATCTAAAACTACCTAGCGTTGGCAACACAAAGAAGCTTTATTTATTTGCTCTTGCTGGCAGGATTAAAAAACAGTGCAATAAGCAGTATAAACTATAAACTGCTCAATTTAAAAAGGTCGACATGTTTCAGCCAATGCGATCAACAAAAGTATCTTGGCTTTCTTCAGGACCGAAAAGAAACAAATGCTGCTGCTTGTACAAAGTGCAAGAAAAAAATTCAATCAAATATACGAAACCAGTAATCCCATGATTTTGTCTGTTAGAGTATTACTGGAGCTATCCTCAATTATAGGATCATTCGCCACACCTCTACCTGGCAACAGCTCAGGAAAGGGGGCCCCGCTCTCTCCGTCGGTACCCCGTCGCGGTACAGAAGCTGCCGCAGGACCTTGCATGGAACACACGTGTAAACAGTGTAAGGTTTATTGCCCGCTCTATGCTTCGATACTTGAACCTTGCACGGAGCACACGTGAACCTTGCATGGAGAACGTGAACCTTGCACGGAGCACACGTGAACCTTGCACGGAGCACACGTGAACCTTGTACGGAGCACACGTGAACCTTGCACGGAGCACACGTGAACCTTGCACGGAGCACACGTGAACCTTGCACGGAGCACACGTGTAACAATGTAACAGGCCCATCTCGTGAGGCTGCTGCTCTCATCTCAAAACCCCAACAAACATATCTCAGAATATCTGGTGATTGTGCTCGGAGGATCACGTGCACTTTAGTTAGAGTGGGCGCCTCTCAGGTGACCCCCCAGGACATCCAGCTGAACCCCAAAGCTCCCTCTTCCGCCGATTCTTTCCGCATCACGAGCTTTGGAGGAGAAATGATCTATCGTGATACATGTATGACGCTTCTGCGAACCCATGGAGACTCCAGACTCAAGGAGCAGGAATCCAGCCGCCCCCAAGCCCCTCCCCCAGCGAGGACAGCAGAGGGTGAAGTCATGAGTCCCCCCCCCAGGCCACCTGCCAGCAGCCTTCACTCAACACCCCTTCATATATAAATAAGCCTCTGTGGCCCCTCCCACGGCTCCTCGCCCCCCCACCCCCTCAACACTCGGGCTCTGCCCTTACCTCGGATGAAGTCACAGTGCGGCAGGATATGAACCCCTCACCTCACTATCAACCCCTCACCTCACCCGCTGCATGCAGTCACTATCAACCCCTCACCTCACCTCACATGCATGCAGTCACTATCAACCCCTCACCTCACCTCACATGCATGCAGTCACTATCAACCCCTCACCTCACCCTCACATGCTGCATGCAGTCACTATCAACCCCTCACCTCACCCTCTCATGCATGCAGTCACCTCACCCTATCATGCATGAAGTCACTATCAAACCCTCACCTCATCCTCACATGCTGTATGCAGTCACTATCAACCCCTCACCTCACCTCACATGCATGCAGTCACTATCAACCCCTCACCTCACCCTCACATGCATGCAGTCACTATCAACCCCTCGCCTCTCATGCATGCAGTCACTATCAACCACTCACCTCACCTGCATGCAGTCACTATCAACCCCTCACCTCACATGCATGCAGTCACTATCAACCCCTCACCTCACATGCATGCAGTCACTATCAACCCCTCACCTCACCCTCACATGCTGCATGCAGTCACTATCAACCCCTCACCTCACCCTCTTGTGCATGCAGTCACTATCAACCCCTCACCTCACATGCATGTAGTCACTATCAACCCCTCACATCACATGCAGTCACTATCAGCCCCTCACCTCATATGCATGCAGTCACTATCAACCCCTCACCTCACCCTCTCATGCATGCAGTCACTGCAGCTGTAGCAGGACAGTGTCTCCCCCGCTGCACACTATACACCTGTCATACATGCTTTCATTCACTGTAGCAGGACATCAGGTCTCCCCCGCTGCACACCTACCTTGCATGCAGTCACTACAGCTGACGCAAGACAGTGTCTCCCCCGCCTGCACACTGTACACCTCCCTTCCATGCAGTCACTGCAGCAGGACGTCAGCGTCTCACCCTCCTGCACACTGTACACCTCCCTTCCATGCAGTCACTGCAGCAGGACGTCAACGTCTCAACCTCCTTCACAGTGTACACCTCTCATGCATGCAGTAACTGCAGCAGGACGTCAGCGTCTCACCCTCCTGCACACTGTAGACCTACCTTCCATGCAGTCACTGTAACAGGATGTCAGCATCACACCCTCCTGCACACTGTACACCTCCCTTCCATGCAGTCACTGCAGCAGGACATCAGCGTCTCACCCTCCTGCACACTGTACACCTCCCTTCCATGCAGTCACTGCAGCAGGATATCAGCGTCTCACCCTCCTGCACACTGTACACCTCCCTTCCATGCAATCACTGTAGCAGGACATCAGCGTCTCACCCTCCTGCACACTGTACACCTCCCTTCCATGCAGTCACTGCAGCAGGACATCAGCGTCTCAACCTCCTTCACAGTGTACACCTCATGCATGCAGTAACTGCACCAGGACGTCAGCGTCTCACCCTCCTGCACACTGTAGACCTCCCTTCCATGCAATCACTGTACCAGGACATCAGCGTCTCACCCTCCTGCACACTGTACACCTCCCTTCCATGCAGTCACTACAGCAGGACATCAGCGTCTCACCCTCCTGCACACTGTACACCTCCCTTCCATGCAGTCACTGTAGCAGGATGTCAGCGTCCTGCACACTGTACACCTCCCTTCCATGCAGTCACTGTAGCAGGATGTCAGCGTCCTGCACACTGTACACCTCCCTTCCATGCAGTCACTGTAGCAGGATGTCAGCGTCTCACCCTCTCAGCGTCTCACCCTCCTGCACACTGTACACCTCCCTTCCATGCAGTCACTGTAGCAGGATGTCAGCGTCTCACCCTCCTGCACACTGTACACCTACCTTCCATGCAGTCACTGCAGCAGGACGTCAGCGTCTCACCCTCCTGCACACAGTACACCTCCCTTCCATGCAGTCACTGTAGCAGGATGTCAGCGTCTCACCCTCCTGCACACTGTACACCTCCCTTCCATGCAGTCACTGTAGCAGGATGTCAGCGTCCTGCACACTGTACACCTCCCTTCCATGCAGTCACTGTAGCAGGATGTCAGCGTCCTGCACACTGTACACCTCCCTTCCATGCAGTCACTGTAGCAGGATGTCAGCGTCTCACCCTCCTGCACACAGTACACCTCCCTTCCATGCAGTCACTGTAGCAGGATGTCAGCGTCCTGCACACTGTACACCTCCCTTCCATGCAGTCACTGTAGCAGGATGTCAGCGTCTCACCCTCCTGCACACTGTACACCTCCCTTCCATGCAGTCACTGTAGCATGATGTCAGCGTCCTGCACACTGTACACCTTCCTTCCATGAAGTCACTGTAGCAGGATGTCAGCGTCCTGCACACTGTACACCTCCCTTCCATGAAGTCACTGTAGCAGGATGTCAGCGTCTCACCCTCCTGCACACAGTACACCTCCCTTCCATGCAGTCACTGTAGCAGGATGTCAGCGTCCTGCACACTGTACACCTCCCTTCCATGCAGTCACTGTAGCAGGATGTCAGCGTCCTGCACACTGTACACTTCCCTTCCATGCAGTCACTGTAGCAGGATGTCAGCGTCCTGCACACTACACCTCCCTTCCATGCAGTCACTGTAGCAGGATGTCAGCGTCCTGCACACTATACACCTCCCTTCCATGCAGTCACTGTAGCAGGATGTCAGCGTCTCACCCTCCTGCACACTGTACACCTCCCTTCCATGCAGTCACTGTAGCAGGATGTCAGTGTCCTGCACACTGTACACCTCCCTTCCATGCAGTCACTGTAGCAGGATGTCAGCGTCCTGCACACTGTACACCTCCCTTCCATGCAGTCACTGTAGCAGGATGTCAGCGTCTCACCCTCCTGCACACAGTACACCTCCCTTCCATGCAGTCACTGTAGCAGGATGTCAGCGTCTCACCCTCTCAGCGTCTCACCCTCCTGCACACTGTACACCTCCCTTCCATGCAGTCACTGTAGCAGGATGTCAGCGTCTCACCCTCCTGCACACTGTACACCTACCTTCCATGCAGTCACTGTAGCAGGATGTCAGCGTCACACCCTCCTGCACACTGTACACCTCCCTTCCATGCAGTCACTGCAGCAGGACGTCAGCGTCTCACCCTCCTGCACACAGTACACCTCCCTTCCATGCAGTCACTGTAGCAGGATGTCAGCGTCTCACCCTCCTGCACACTGTACACCTCCCTTCCATGCAGTCACTGTAGCAGGATGTCAGCGTCCTGCACACTGTACACCTCCCTTCCATGCAGTCACTGTAGCAGGATGTCAGCGTCCTGCACACTGTACACCTCCCTTCCATGCAGTCACTGTAGCAGGATGTCAGCGTCTCACCCTCCTGCACACAGTACACCTCCCTTCCATGCAGTCACTGTAGCAGGATGTCAGCGTCCTGCACACTGTACACCTCCCTTCCATGCAGTCACTGTAGCAGGATGTCAGCGTCTCACCCTCCTGCACACTGTACACCTCCCTTCCATGCAGTCACTGTAGCAGGATGTCAGCGTCCTGCACACTGTACACCTTCCTTCCATGCAGTCACTGTAGCAGGATGTCAGCGTCCTGCACACTGTACACCTCCCTTCCATGCAGTCACTGTAGCAGGATGTCAGCGTCTCACCCTCCTGCACACTGTACACCTCCCTTCCATGCAGTCACTGTAGCAGGATGTCAGCGTCCTGCACACTGTACACCTCCCTTCCATGCAGTCACTGTAGCAGGATGTCAGCGTCCTGCACACTGTACACCTCCCTTCCATGCAGTCACTGTAGCAGGATGTCAGCGTCTCACCCTCCTGCACACAGTACACCTCCCTTCCATGCAGTCACTGTAGCAGAATGTCAGCGTCTCACCCTCTCAGCGTCTCACCCTCCTGCACACTGTACACCTCCCATGCAGTCACTGTAGCAGGATGTCAGCGTCCTGCACACTGTACACCTCCCTTCCATGCAGTCACTGTAGCAGGACGTCAGCGGCTCACCCTCCTGCACACTGCACACCTCCCTTCCATGCAGTCACTGTAGCAGGACGTCAGCGTCTCACCCTCCTGCACACTGTACACCTCCCTTCCATGCAGTCACTGCAGCAGGACATCAGTGTCTCACCCTCCTGCACACTGTACACCTCCCTTCCATGCAGTCACTGTAGCAGGATGTCAGCGTCTCACCCTCCTGCACACTGTACACCTCCCTTCCAGGCAGTGGGACCATTACAACACTACATCTTTTAACTCCTTTAATGTAGTGTCTCAGGTTGAATCTGTCCACTAAAGACAGCCCCACAGCAGGTCTATCGTGCTTTACTCCGTTGACACAACAGACAGAACATTACCTGCTCAGTGTTGAATCGGGCTCCCCACTTGAACCTGGTCTCCGTAATGTCCTGCACTTCGCAGCTAAGAGTATAGTTCCCCATCTTACTGAAACTCTGAATAAAGCCCTTGCATCTGGGTGTTTTCCTCGAGTTTGTAAAAAGCGGTGGTGCAGCCTTTGCTCAAACAGGCCAATTTGGACCCTTTAGAACTCAGAAACTATCGGCCCATCTCCTGGCAGCCTGCACCCACTAAAATCCGCTAGAAATATCTGAACCTTCAGGTTATTAACTATTATGAACAATTCCAGCTCCTAGAAGTATCTCAGTTTGGCTTTAGGAGCAACCATGGGACTGCGACGGCACTAGTATCTGCGGCCAACAACAGCGCTCCATGGTGGCTGCCGCGTTGGCCCTTCTGGGCCTGTCAGCAGCCTTCGATACCATCGCCCGACCCGGCTTGTCGATCGGCTCCATGGTGGCTGCCGCGTTGGCCCTTCTGGGCCTGTCAGCAGCCTTCGATACCATCGCCCGACCCGGCTTGTCGATCGGCTCCATGGTGGCTGCCGCGTTGACCCTTCTGGGCCTGTCAGCAGCCTTCGATACCATCGCCCGACCCGGCTTGTCGATCGGCTCCATGGTGGCTGCCACGTTGGCCCTTCTGGGCCTGTCAGCAGCCTTCGATACCATCGCCTGACCCGGCTTGTCGATCGGCTCCATGGTGGCTGCCGCGTTGGCCCTTCTGGGCCTGTCTGCCGCCTTCGATACCATCGCCCGACCCGGCTTGTCGATCGGCTCCATGGTGGCTGCCGCGTTGGCCCTTCTGGGCCTGTCTGCCGCCTTCGATACCATCGCCCGACCCGGCTTGTCGATCGGCTCCAGCAACTGGCATCACAGACTTGGCGCTCAAACCTCTGGCGTCTTTTCTAAGTGACAGGTCTCAGATGGTTAAGGTGGTCAGTTTTGGGCAGAGTCCATAATGATGCCATGTGGGGCCTCAGGGCTCTTCTCGGAGCCCTACACTGTTCAACTTGTATGTTTCCCCGCTTATCAGATCTTTTGGTCTCCAAGCTTGGTTTTATGCTGATGGCATCCAAATCATCTGCCCATCTCTAGGGACATGGATGTGACTGCCTCCAATTTTAAAAACTGTGCAGGCCGTGGCCACATGGATGGAGAGAAATTACTTACAACTCAATGGGGACAGACGCAGGTCCTGATCTTTGGTGGTCAACCCTCCATGTGCTCCAATTTGAGACAGACAGACAGACAGGCTGGGGGCCGTACCTACCCCAACAGACTTGGAACAAAATCCTGGAGTAGCGGTTGGCAGAAATCTATTGTTCGACCTGCAGGAAAACAGGACAGTTTCTACCTGTTTTTGAATAATCAAATCCCTGAGGAAAGTGTTTCCCTTCATTCCACTTCCTGCACGAAAACAAGTGGCCTTGGCACTTATGTGCAGGTTGGATTCCTGTAATGCCCTCTACCTGGACATTAATAAGACTGTTCTTGCTAAACTGCAGCTTGTTCAGAACCTGCAGCCAGATTAATTCTTGATATCCCGAAATTTCAGTCAGTCTCTGAGGGGATTCACTCTTTGCAGGGTTCACAAAGCCCTGGACCATACAGGTCCAGGGCACCTCAGGACTCCATTCCCTCCAGAGGCTGCGATCCTCAGGGAAACGTCTTCTAATTGTTCCTGGGTACAGAAAATCGAGATGGGGAGGGAGAGCTTTTTCAGTGGCCGCATCCAAGATGCGGAACCCTCTTCTCCATTCGATCTCGAGTCTTCAATCTCACGCTTCATTTTGCAAGGCCTTAAAGACTTGGCTTTTTACTCTTTAATGGGCAGTCAGCGAGCTCTTCCCTTCCTACCACTAACTGCTGTTAGCGCCTTGACGCCATTTGGTATTTGTTGCACTTTAAAAGTATTTTTTCATTCATTCATTCACTACTACCCCAGCGGAGAGGTGGGATCTGCCCTACTACACGTGGAGTAATCCAGCGGAGAGGTGGGATCTGCCCTACTACAGGTGGAGTACTCCAGCGGAGAGGTGGGATCTGCCCTACTACAGATGGAGTACTCCAGCGGAGAGGTGGGATCTGCCCTACTACACATGGAGCACTCCAGCGGAGAGGTGAGATCTGCCCTACTACAGGTGGGGTACTCCAGCGGAGAGGTGAGATCTGCCCTACTACAGGTGGGGTGCTCCAGCGGAGAGGTGGGATCTGCCCTACTACAGGTGGGGTGCTCCAGCGGAGAGGTGGGATCTGCCCTACTACAGGTGGGGTGCTCCAGCGGAGAGGTGGGATCTGCCCTACTACAGATGGAGCACTCCAGCGGAGAGGTGAGATCTGCCCTACTACACATGGAGTAATCCAGCGGAGAGGTGAGATCTGCCCTACTACACATGGAGTACTCCAGCGGAGAGGTGAGATCTGCCCTACTACACATGGAGTAATCCAGCGGAGAGGTGAGAGCTGCCCTACTACAGATGGAGTACTCCAGCGGAGAGGTGGGATCTGCCCTACTACAGGTGGGGTGCTCCAGCGGAGAGGTGAGATCTGCCCTACTACAGATGGAGTACTCCAGCGGAGAGGTGAGATCTGCCCTACTACAGGTGGGGTGCTCCAGCGGAGAGGTGGGATCTGCCCTACTACAGGTGGGGTGCTCCAGCGGAGAGGTGGGATCTGCCCTACTACAGATGGAGTACTCCAGCGGAGAGGTGGGATCTGCCCTACTACAGGTGGGGTGCTCCAGCGGAGAGGTGGGATCTGCCCTACTACAGATGGAGTACTCCAGCGGAGAGGTGAGATCTGCCCTACTACAGGTGGGGTGCTCCAGCGGAGAGGTGGGATCTGCCCTACTACAGGTGGGGTGCTCCAGCGGAGAGGTGAGATCTGCCCTACTACAGGTGGGGTGCTCCAGCGGAGAGGTGGGATCTGCCCTACTACAGATGGAGCACTCCAGCGGAGAGGTGAGATCTGCCCTACTACACATGGAGTACTCCAGCGGAGAGGTGAGATCTGCCCTACTACACATGGAGTACTCCAGCGGAGAGGTGAGATCTGCCCTACTACACGTGGAGTAATCCAGCGGAGAGGTGAGATCTGCCCTACTACACATGGAGTACTCCAGCGGAAAGGTGAGATCTGCCCTACTACACATGGAGCACTCCAGCGGAGAGGTGAGATCTGCCCTACTACACGTGGAGTAATCCAGCGGAGAGGTGGGATCTGCCCTACTACAGGTGGAGTACTCCAGCGGAGAGGTGGGATCTGCCCTACTACAGATGGAGTACTCCAGCGGAGAGGTGGGATCTGCCCTACTACACATGGAGCACTCCAGCGGAGAGGTGAGATCTGCCCTACTACAGGTGGGGTACTCCAGCGGAGAGGTGAGATCTGCCCTACTACAGATGGAGTACTCCAGCGGAGAGGTGAGATCTGCCCTACTACAGATGGAGTACTCCAGCGGAGAGGTGGGATCTGCCCTACTACAGATGGAGTACTCCAGCGGAGAGGTGAGATCTGCCCCACTACAGGTGGCATAATCCAGCAGAGAGGTGGGATCTGCCCTACTACAGGTGGGTTGCTCCAGCGGAGAGGTGGGATCTGCCCTACTACAGGTGGGGTGCTCCAGCGGAGAGGTGGGATCTGCCCTACTACAGATGGAGTACTCCAGCGGAGAGGTTGGATACGCATGACTACAGGTGGAGTACTCCTGTAGAGAGGTGTCTACACTTCTACAGGTGGAGTACTCTACAGGTGGATTACTCCTGTAGAGAGGTGTCTACACTTCTACAGGTGGAGTACTCCTGTAGAGAGGTGTCTGCACTTCTACAGGTGGAGTACTCCTGTAGAGAGGTGTCTACACTTCTACAGGTGGCGTACTCTACAGGTGGATTACTCCTGTAGAGAGGTGTCTACACTTCTACAGGTGGAGTACTCCTGTAGAGAGGTGTCTACACTTCTACAGGTGGGGTCCTCCAGGAGAGAGGTTCAGCTTGCACTACTACAGGAGAACTCTTGTTGAGATGGCAGTAAACCACTCCCTGCACAAGGAGCGTCAGTGAGAGACGCTTCTGCTCATGATGGTGCTAACAAGACTGCAGTCTCTGAGCTTTGAAGTGACTGGGGGCATCTCTCAGAGTGTTCAATCTCTGATCTTCTGAACGGTGGAGCGAGCCTCAGAGCCTGAGGCTTTAAGGAAACAGAACTGCAAAATAGGGAGATAATTAAGGGAGTGTGGAGGCTGAGATGTAAGGGAGTGTGGAGGGACAGATTCAAGGGAGTGTGGAGGGAAAAATTCAAGGGAGTGTGGAAGGACAGATTCAAGGGAATGTGGTGGGTGGAGGGAGAGATTTAAGTGAGTATGGAAGGATGGGTTTAAGGGAGTGCTGAGGTACAGATTTAAGGGAGTGTGGAGAGACCAGTTTAAGGGAGTGCGGAACGACAGGTTTAAGTGAGATTGGAGAGACAGATTTAAGGGAGTGTGGAGGGACAGATTTAAGGGAGTGTGGAGGGACAGATTTAAGGGAGTGTGGAGGGACAGATTTAAGGGAGTGTGGAGGGGCAGATTTAAGGGAGTGTGGAGGAACAGGTTTAAGTGAGTGGTGGGTGGAGGGAGAGATTTGAGGGAGTGTGGAGGGACAGGTTTAAGGGAGTGTGGAGGAACAGATTTAGGGGAGTGTGGTGGGTGGAGGAAGAGATTTAAGGGAGTATGGAAGGATGGGTTTAAGGGAGTGCTGAGGTACAGATTTAAGGGAGTGTGGAGAGACCAGTTTAAGGGAGTGTTGAGGGACAGATTTAAGGGAGTGTGGAGAGACCGGTTTAAGGGAGTGTGGAAGGACAGGTTTAAGGGGGTGTTGAGGGACAGATTTAAGGTAGTGTGGAGAGACCGGTTTAAGGTAGTGTGGAAGGACAGGTTTAAGGGAGTGTTGAGGGACAGATTTAAGGAAGTGTGGAGAGACCGGTTTAAGGGAGTGTGGAGGGACCGGATTTAGGAGTGTGGAGGGACAGGATTTAGGGAGTGTGGAGGGACAGGATTTAGGGAGTGTGGAGGGACATATTTAAGGGAGTGTGGAGAGACATATTTAAGGGAGTGTGGAGAGACATATTTAAGGGAGTGTGGAGGGACAGATTTAAGGGAGTGTGGTGGGTATGGGAGTATGGAAGGATGGGTTTAAGGGAGTGTGGGGGGTCAGATTTGAGGGAGTGTGGAAGGACAGATTTAAGGGAGTGTGGAGAGACCGGTTTAAAGGAGTGTGGGGGGGGACAGGTTTAAGTGAGTGTGGTGGGTGGAGGAAGAAATTTGAGGGAGTGTGGAGGGACAGGTTTAAGGGAGTGTGGAGGGACAGGTTTAAGGGAGTGTGGAGGGACAGGTTTAAGGGAGTGTGGAGGGTGGAGGGAGAGATTTAAGGGAGTATGGAAGGATGGGTTTAAGGGAGTGCTGAGGTACAGATTTAAGGGAGTGTGGAGAGACCAGTTTAAGGGAGTGTGGAAGGACAGGTTTAAGGGAGTGTGGAAGGGACAGATTTAAGGGAGTGTGGTGGGTGGAGTAAGATTTAAGGGAGTATGGAAGGATGGGTTTAAGGGAGTGTGGGGGGTCAGATTTGAGGGAGTGTGGAAGGACAGATTTAAGGGAGTGTGGAGAGACCGGTTTAAAGGAGTGTGGTGGGGGACAGGTTTAAGTGAGTGTGGTGGGTGGAGGAAGAAATTTGAGGGAGTGTGGAGGGACAGGTTTAAGGGAGTGTGGAGGGACAGGTTTAAGGGAGTGTGGAGGGACAGGTTTAAGGGAGTGTGGAGGGACAGGTTTAAGGGAGTGTGGAGGGACAGGTTTAAGGGAGTGTGGAGGGTCGAGGGAGAGATTTAAGGGAGTATGGAAGGATGGGTTTAAGGGAGTGATGAGGTACAGATTTAAGGGAGAGTGGAGAGACCAGTTTAAGGGAGTGTGGAAGGACAGGTTTAAGGGAGTGTGGAAGGGACAGATTTAAGGGAGTGTGGTGGGTGGAGTAAGATTTAAGGGAGTATGGAAGGATGGGTTTAAGGGAGTGTGGGGGGTCAGATTTGAGGGAGTGTGGAAGGACAGATTTAAGGGAGTGTGGAGAGACCGGTTTAAAGGAGTGTGGGGGGGGACAGGTTTAAGTGAGTGTGGTGGGTGGAGGAAGAAATTTGAGGGAGTGTGAAGGGACAGGTTTAAGGGAGTGTGGAGGGACAGGTTTAAGGGAGTGTGGAGGGACAGGTTTAAGGGAGTGTGGAGGGACAGGTTTAAGGGAGTGTGGAGGGTGGAGGGAGAGATTTAAGGGAGTATGGAAGGATGGGTTTAAGGGAGTGCTGAGGTACAGATTTAAGGGAGTGTGGAGAGACCAGTTTAAGGGAGTGTGGAAGGACAGGTTTAAGGGAGTGTGGAAGGGACAGATTTAAGGGAGTGTGGTGGGTGGAGTAAGATTTAAGGGAGTATGGAAGGATGGGTTTAAGGGAGTGTGGGGGACAGATTTGAGGGAGTGTGGAAGGACAGATTTAAGGGAGTGTTGAGGGACAGATTTAAGGGAGTGTGGAGAGACCGGTTTAAGGGAGTGTGGAAGGACAGGTTTAAGGGGGTGTTGAGGGACAGATTTAAGGGAGTATGGAGAGACCGGTTTAAGGTAGTGTGGAAGGACAGGTTTAAGGGAGTGTTGAGGGACAGATTTAAGGGAGTGTGGAGAGACCGGTTTAAGGGAGTGTGGAGGGACAGGATTTAGGGAGTGTGGAGGGACAGATTCAAGGTAGTGTGGAGGGACAGATTCAAGGTAGTGTGGAGGGACAGATTCAAGGTAGTGTGGAGAGACATATTTAAGGGAGTGTGGAGAGACATATTTAAGGGAGTGTGGTGGGTGAAGTAAGATTTAAGGGAGTATAGAAGGATGGGTTTAAGAGAGTGTGGAAGGACAGGTTTAAGGGAGTGTGGAGAGACCGGTTTAAGGGAGTGTGGAGGGACAGGATTTAGGGAGTGTGGAGGGACAGATTTAAGGGAGTGTGGAGGGAAAGATTCAAGGGAGTGTGGAGGGACAGACTGAAGGGAGTGTGGAGGGATATATTTAAGAGTGTGAAGGGACAGGTTCAAGGTAGTGTGGAGAGACCGGTTTAAGGGAGTGTGCAGGGACAGATTTAAAGGAGTGTGGAGGGACACGTTTAAGGGAGTGTAGAGGGAGAGATTGAAGCGAGTGTGGAGGGACAGATTTAAGGGAGTGCGGAGAGAGATTGAAGGGAGTGTGTAGGGAGAGATTCAAGGGAGTGTGGAGGGAGAGATTCAAGGGAGTGTGGAGGGACAGATTTAAGGGAGTGCGGAGAGACCAGTTTAAGGGAATTCGGAGAGACCAGTTTAAGGGAGTGCGGAGGGACATATTCAAGGGAGTGTTGAGGGACAGATTTAAGGGAGTGCCGAGGGAGCGATTGAAGGGAGTGTGGAGCGATTGATTTTAGGGAGTGTGCAGGGACAGCATCGGGGGAGTAGTTTCCCTGAATTGTATATTCCCCCTCACACTGGACTCTATCCTGGCATGGCTCCTGGCAGCAGAGTCCGCATCATTCCTGCCAAAAGTACCCACTGGTTTGTTCCATTTTGTCTTCTGTTGCCCAATAGTATTGTCATTTCTGTGCCACTTGCCAAGGCCACACCCCTGGCGATGGTATAAAACACCCCTCGCTGCCCAGCCATTTCCAAGGGCTCCTTTGGCCACATTCATGTGGACTTCATCCAGGTGCCCACATGCTACCAAGGGGTGATTGAGCCAATGGGTTCCGACCCTTCTGCTGCCTCGGTGCCCGTGAGCCAACCTGTTGTGGCTACTGTGGGCACCCTTACTTGTGCAGCTCAAGGAGGGCTCCTGTGGCCTGGAGGTGCCAGCCCTTCTGCCCCCGTGATGCACCCTCTGCGCATGCCCAGCCTACAACTTACAACCTCGGTGGCTGGATCTACTACAGGGCGGCTCCTCCAGGGGAGAGGCTCTGTGGCTCCCTGATGGGACAGGCTAGATGGTGCAAGTCTTGTTGGCTGGTTCAGTGTCACTCTTCTTAGGAGGGCATGGAGGGCTGGGTGCGCCCGATCACCCACCTGTGGGATCTTAGATATTTGTGCCGTGAACATAGCTCTTTGCGTTTTCTGGGCCATTATCGACTACATCTTAACCTCGGATCTCGCTGTAACTGTGCCCACTTGTCCACTGATGTCTCAGGAGGAGTGGATATCGCCCCCGATCCAGTTGATAAAGAGGGGCTATGTCTTGGTTTGCACTTATATGGGCGCTACTCCAAGAAATGGGATAGCGCGTCCATCTTTTTTCAAAAACTGAGATTATAAGACTTGAAAATGTTTAAAATGTTGCCTTTGCATAATTAACTGCTGGCACCATGTTTCTGCCCATCGTTCTCCATGCCTCCACGTCTGCTGGTCTATGGCGTGTAGAGCCTGTCTCCATGTATCCACGTCTGCTGGTCTATGGCGTGTAAAGCCTGTCTCCATGCCTCAACGTCTGCTGGTCTATGGCGTGTAGAGCCTGTCTCCATGCCTCAACGTCTGCTGGTCTATGGCATGTAAAGCCTGTCTCCAAGCTTCATCGTCTGCTGGTCTATGGCATGTAAAGCCTGTCTCTATCCTCAATGTCTGCTGGTCTATGGCATGTAGAGCCTGTCTCCATGCCTCCACGTCTGCTGGACTATGGCGTGTAGAGCCTGTCTCCATGTCTCATTGTCTGCTGGTATATGGCCTTTCTCCATGCCTCATCGTCTGCTGGTATATGGCCTGTCTCCATGCCTCATCTGCTGGTCTATGGCCTGTCTCCATGCCTCATCGTCTGCTGGTCTATGGCGTGTAGAGCCTGTCTCTATGCCTCATCGTCTGCTGGACTATGGCATGTAAAGCCTGCCTCCATGCCTCATCGTCTGCTGGTCTATGGCGTGTAGAGCCTGTCTCCATGCCTCCACGTCTGCTGGTCTATGGCGTGTAAAGCCGGTCTCCATGCCTCATCGTCTACTGGTCTATGGCATGTAAAGCCTGTTTCCATGCCTCCACGTCTGCTGATCTATGGCGTGTAGAGCCTGTCTCCATGCCTCATAGTCTGCTGGTATATGGCCTGTCTCCATGCCTCATCATCTGCAGGTATATGGCCTCTCTCCATGCCTCATCGTCTGCTGGTCTTTGGCCTGTGTCCATGCCTCATTGTCTGCTGGTCTATGGTGTGAAGAGCCTGTCTCCATGCCTCATCGTCTGCTGGTCTATGGCGTGTAGAGCGTGTCTCCATGCCTCATCGTCTGCTGGTCTATGGCCTGTCTCCATGCCTCATCGTCTGCTGGTCTATGACGTGTAAAGCCTGTCTCCATGCCTCGTCTGCTGGACTATGGCCTGTCTGCATGCCTCATCGTCTGCTGGTCTATGGCGTGTAAAGCCTGTTTCCATGCCTCATCGTCTGCTGGTCTATGGCATGTAAAGCCTGTTTCCATGCCTCCACGTCTGCTGGTCTATGGCGTGTAGAGCCTGTCTCCATGCCTCATCGTCTGCTGGTCTTTGGCCTGTGTCCATGCCTCATTGTCTGCTGGTCTATGGTGTGAAGAGCCTGTCTCCATGCCTCATCGTCTGCTGGTCTATGGCGTGTAGAGCGTGTCTCCATGCCTCATCGTCTGCTGGTCTATGGCGTGTAAAGCCTGTCTCAATGCCTCATCGTCTGCTGGTCTGTAGCCTGTCTCCATGCCTCATCGTCAGCTGGTCTATGGCGTGTAGAGCGTGTCTCCATGCCTCATCGTCTGCTGGTCTATGGCGTGTAAAGCCTGTCTCAATGCCTCATCGTCTGCTGGTCTATAGCCTGTCTCCATGCCTCATCGTCTGCTGGTCTATGGCATGTATAGCCTGTCTCCATGCCTCATCGTCTGCTGGTCTATGGCGTGTAGAGCCTGTCTCCATGCCTCATCGTCTGCTGGTCTATGGCGTGTAGAGCCTGTCTCCATGCCTCATCGTCTGCTGGTCTATGGCATGTAGAGCCTGTCTCCATGCCTCGTCTGCTGGTCTATGGCACGTAAAGCCTGTCTCCATGCCTCATCATCTGCTGGTCTATGGGGTGTAAAGCCTGTCTCCATGCCTCATCGTCTGCTGGTCTATGGGGTGTAAAGCCTGTCTCCTTGCCTGCCACTTGAAGAGAAGTTTAAATGTCTCTACCTTATTTAAAAGTCGTCTGCATACTTTCTCATGAATCGAGAGTCCTCGCCTGGGTAACTCATTGCTCTAAGTCCCATTACGTGATCTCCATTGCAGTCCTATATACCAAAACCTATACAAGTATGGCATGCCTCTGTTTTTGTCATTGGAGTGCTGGGCAATCCCTCATCTCATGTTTCTATGATTCACAGACATTTTTCTTTCGATAGTAACATTTTCACACCAAGTTGGCATGTGAGAAGAGTGTCCTTAAGAAGTGAAAACCTCCCAGTCCTTGAGAGCGGACTCTCTGGTAGGGCCATTCAAGGTGGGGCCTTAATAGCGTTTTAGATCAAACCCTCCATGGTCCATGAGAGCGTCATTCCATACTTCTTCAGAGCTGGCCCTCTGAGGTCTCCCAGAGCTGGCCCTCTGAGGTCTCCCAGAGCTGGCCCTCTGAGGTCTCCCAGAGCTGGCCCTCTGAGGTCTCCCAGAGCTGGCCCTCTGAGGTCTCCCAGAGCTGGCCCTCTGAGGTCTCCCAGAGCTGGCCCTCTGAGGTCTCCTAGTGATGGCCCTTCAAGGACTCCTAGTGATGGCCCTTCGAGGTCTGCGAGAGCTGGCCCTCTGAGGTCTGCGAGAGCTGGCCCTCTGAGGTCTGCGAGAGCTGGCCCTCTGAGGTCTGCGAGAGCTGGCCCTCTGAGGTCTCCGAGAGCTGGCCCTCTGAGGTCTGCGAGAGCTGGCCCTCTGAGGTCTGCGAGAGCTGGCCCTCTGAGGTCTGCGAGAGCTGGCCCTCTGAGGTCTGCGAGAGGTGACCCTCTGAGGTCTCCTATAGTGGGTCCTCTGAGGTCTCCAAGGGCTGGCCCTCTGAGGTCTCCAAGGGCTGGCCCTCTGAGGTCTCCAAGGGCTGGCCCTCTGAGGTCTCCCAGAGCTGGCCCTCTGAGGTCTCCCAGAGCTGGCCCTCTGAGGTCTCCCAGAGCTGGCCCTCTGAGGTCTCCCAGAGCTGGCCCTCTGAGGTCTCCCAGAGCTGGCCCTCTGAGGTCTCCCAGAGCTGGCCCTCTGAGGTCTCCCAGAGCTGGCCCTCTGAGGTCTCCCAGAGCTGGCCCTCTGAGGTCTCCCAGAGCTGGCCCTCTGAGGTCTGCGAGAGCTGGCCCTTTGAGGTCTCCTTGAGCTGGCCCTCTGAGGTCTCCTTGAGCTGGCCCTCTGAGGTGACCCTCTGAGGTCTCCTAGAGCGGGTCCTCCGAGGTCTCCAAGAGCAGGTCCTCCGAGGTCTCCAAGAGCAGGCCCTCCGAGGTCTCCAAGAGCAGGCCCTCCGAGGTCTCCAAGAGCAGGCCCTCCGAGGTCTCCAAGAGCAGGCCCTCCGAGGTCTCCAAGAGCAGGCCCTCCGAGGTCTCCAAGAGCAGGCCCTCCGAGGTCTCCAAGAGCAGGCCCTCCGAGGTCTCCAAGAGCAGGCCCTCCGAGGTCTCCAAGAGCAGGCCCTCCGAGGTCTCCAAGGGCTGGCCCTCCGAGGTCTCCAAGGGCTGGCCCTCCGAGGTCTCCAAGGGCTGGCCCTCCGAGGTCTCCAAGGGCTGGCCCTCCGAGGTCTCCAAGGGCTGGCCCTCCGAGGTCTCCAAGGGCTGGCCCTCCGAGGTCTCCAAGGGCTGGCCCTCCGAGGTCTCCAAGGGCTGGCCCTCCGAGGTCTCCAAGGGCTGGCCCTCCGAGGTCTCCAAGGGCTGGCCCTCCGAGGTCTCCAAGGGCTGGCCCTCCGAGGTCTCCAAGGGCTGGCCCTCCGAGGTCTCCAAGGGCTGGCCCTCCGAGGTCTCCAAGGGCTGGCCCTCCGAGGTCTCCAAGGGCTGGCCCTCCGAGGTCTCCAAGGGCTGGCCCTCCGAGGTCTCCAAGGGCTGGCCCTCCGAGGTCTCCAAGGGCTAGCCCTCCGAGGTCTCCAAGGGCTGGCCCTCCGAGGTCTCCAAGGGCTGGCCCTCCGAGGTCTCCAAGGGCTGGCCCTCCGAGGTCTCCAAGGGCTGGCCCTCCGAGGTCTCCAAGGGCTGGCCCCCTGAGGTCTCCAAGGGCTGGCCCTCTGAGGTCTCCAAGGGCTGGCCCTCTGAGGTCTCCAAGGGCTGGCCCTCTGAGGTCTCCAAGGGCTGGCCCGCTGAGGTCTCCAAGGGCTGGCCCGCTGAGGTCTCCAAGGGCTGGCCCTCTGAGGTCTCCAAGGGCTGGCCCTCTGAGGTCTCCAAGGGCTGGCCCTCTGAGGTCTCCAAGGGCTGGCCCTCTGAGGTCACTTTGAGCTGGCCCTTTGAGGTCTCCTCGAGCTGGCCCACTGAGGTCTCCTCGAGCTGGACCTCTGAGGTCTCCTCGAGCCGGACCTCTGAGGTCTCCTCGAGCCGGACCTCTGAGGTCTCCTTGAGCCGGACCTCTGAGGTCTCCTTGAGCCGGACCTCTGAGGTCTCCTTGAGCCAGTCCTCTGGGGTCTCATAGAGATGGTCCTCTGTGGTCTCCTAGAGCGGTCCCACTGAGGTCACTTTGAGCTGGCCCTTTGAGGTCTCCTAAAGTTGGCCCTCTGAGGTCTCCTTGAGCTGCCACTCTGTTATCTGCTAGAGCTGATCTTCTGAGATCCCCTAGAGTTGACCCTCTGAGGTCTCCTAGAGCGGTCCCACTGAGGTCTCCTCGAGCTGGACCTCTGAGGTCTCCTCGAGCTGGACCTCGGAGGTCTCCTCGAGCTGGACCTCTGAGGTCTCCTCGAGCTGGACCTCTGAGGTCTCCTAGAGTGGTCCCACTGAGGTCACTTTGAGCTGCCCTTCAGAGGACTCCTTGAGCTGGCCCTCTGAGCTCTTCCAGACAGAGGTGGGCCTCTGAGGTCTCCTTGAGTGAACCCTCAGAGGTCTTTGAGAGTGAGAGCGCCAAGGCCCAGGTTGTGTGAGGTCAGGCACCGCAGGATCTTCCAGTCAGGACTCCCCGGGGGCGTTTAAGGGCAGACCCCTCCCTCCCCCGGGGGGGTGGGGGGGTCTCATGCACATGCAGCACTGAGCTCCCATCTCATGCACCCTCAGCACTGAGCTCCCATCTCATGCACCCTCAGCACTGAGCTCCCATCTCATGCACCTTCAGTACTGACCTCCCCCAGCTGTGTAACATGTCAGGGTCCGCGCGCCCCGCTCCTTGAATCATATATGGATGCCAGAGAGGGCCATTAAGGGCAGACCCCCCTCTCCCCAGGGGGGTCTCATGCACATGCAGCACTGAGCTCCCATCTCCTGCGCCCTCAGCACTGACCTCCCCCAGCTGTGTAACATGTCAGGGGGCGCGCGCCCTGTTCCTTGAATCATATATGGATGCCAGAGAGGGCGTTTAAGGGTAGACCCCACCCGATGGGGGGTTGGGGGGGGGGGTCTCATGCACATGCAGCACTGAGCTCCCATCTCATGCACCCTCAGCACTGACCTCTCCCAGCCGTGTAACATGTCAGGGTGCGCGCGCCGCTCCTTGAATCATATATGGATGCCAGAGAGGGCCGTTGCGCTATTTTCTCTTGGCTGATGCTATGGAAAGATCTCAGTGACAAATGCCACTCCGGTCTATTTTAGGACCCGCGGTTCCTGAGTGACTCCCGTGTCCGCTTCGGAGCTGCCGCTTCCTCTCGGGGGTGTTGAGTGACGACAACAGTGAATTCCTACACACTGGACTCTCATGGAGCCAGGGACACACTCAGGGTGGGGCGTTGTGCAAAGGGTGTGAAATAAAACCAGTTGTGTTGTCTTGGGGGCGATGGTGGCTCGAGCGAGTCTGGGTGGGTCTGCGCCCCTGCTGCAGCGACCGGTGCCACCCAGGGGAGCTCGGGCTTCAGAAGACGTCATTTGGGAATTGTATTTAGTTTTATCAATGTAGAAACTGACTACCCTGAGGGTGACAAAACAAACAGTGACAATGCAGCGATGCCATCTGCAGCCTGTGCACCGAGGTGACCTCTGGTGCACCAGAGCTCTGGAGGCTCCGAGTGACAGCAGAGCTGCAAGTGACAGCAAAGCTGCAAGTGACCGCAGAGAGGAGTGACAGCAGAGCTACAAGTGACAGAGCTGCAAGTGACAGCAGGGTGCTAGCCCCTGCACAGTATTTACCATCACTGTAGTGACCTCTGGTGCACCAGCACTCTGGAGGCTCCAAGCGACAGCAGAGAGGAGTGACAGCAGAGAGGAGTGACAGCAGAGCTACAAGTGACCAGAGCTACAAGCGACAGCAGAGAGGAGTGACAGCAGAGCTACAAGTGACCAGAGCTACAAGTGACAGCAGAGCTACAAGTGACCAGAGCTACAAGCGACAGCAGAGAGGAGTGACAGCAGAGCTACGAGTGACCAGAGCTACAAGTGACAGCAGAGAGGAGTGACAGCAGAGCTACAAGTGACCAGAGCTACAAGTGACAGCAGAGAGGAGTGACAGCAGAGCTACAAGTGACCAGAGCTACAAGTGACAGCAGAGAGGAGTGACAGCAGAGCTACAAGTGACCAGAGCTACAAGTGACAGCAGAGAGGAGTGACAGCAGAGCTACGAGTGAAAGCAGAAAGGCTACATCTGAGCACTGAGCGAAGGTTCAATGCAGGCTACATCTGAGCACTGAGTGTTCGAAGAACAACCACCGGCGGCAGATCCTTCTCCCACCTCGCCGCCAAGACCTGGAACACCCTTCCACTCAGCCTACGACAGACCCAAGACCTGCTGACCTTCAGGAGGCTACTCAAGCCCTGGCTGTTCGACCAGTAGCGGCACCCCCCCCCCTTTTTTTTCCCCCAGCGCCTTGAGACCCTCGCGGGTAAGTAGTGCACTCTACAAATTCTGTGATTGATTGATTCATGCAGGCTACATCTGAGCACTGAGCGAAGGTTCAATACAGACTACATCTGAGCACTGAGTGAAGGCTTCATGCAGGCTACATCTGAGCACTGAGTAAAGGCTTCATGCAGGCTACATTTGAGCACTGAGCGAAGGTTCAATGCCGGCTACATCTGAGCACTGAGCGAAGGCTTCATGCAGGCTACATCTGAGCACTGAGCGAAGGCTTCATGCAAGCTACATCTGAGCACTGAGCAAAGGCTTCATGCAGGCTACATCTGAGCACTGAGCGAAGACTTCATGCAGGCTATATCTGAGCAAAGGCTTCATGCAGGCTACATCGGAGCACTGAGCGAAGGCTTCATGCAGGCTACATCTGAGCACTGAGTGAAGGCTTCATGCAGACTACATCTGAGCACTGAGCGAAGGTTCAGTGCAGACTACATCCAAGCACTGAGCGAAGGTTCAATGCAGACTACATCTATGCACTGAGCGAAGGCTTCATGCAGGCTACATCTGAGTACTGAGCAAAGGTTCAATGCAGGCTACATCTGAGCACTGAGAGAAGGTTTCATGCAGGCTACATCTGAGCATGGAGCGAAAGCTTCATGCAGGCTACATCTGAGCACTGAGAGAAGGCTTCATGCAGGCTATATCTGAGCACTGAGTGAAGGCTTCATGCATACTATATCTGAGCACTGAGCGAAGGCTTCATGCAGGCTACATCCGATTACTGAGCGAAGGCTTCATGCAGGCTACAACTGAGCACTGAGTGAAGGTTCAATGCAAGCTACATCTGAGCACTGAGCGAAGGTTCAATGCAGGCTACATCTGAGCACTGAGCGAAGGTTCAATGCAGGCTACATCTGAGCACTGAGCGAAGGTTCAATGCAGGCTACATCTGAGCACTGAGAGAAGGCTTCATGCAGGCTACATCTGAGCATGGAGCGAAAGCTTCATGCAGGCTACAGCTGAGCACTGAGAGAAGGCTTCATGCAGTCTATATCTGAGCACTGAGTGAAGGCTTCATGCAGGCTATATCTGAGCACTGAGCGAAGGCTTCATGCAGGCTACATCTGAGCACTGAGCGAAGGCTTCATGTAGGCTACATCGAAGTATTGAGCCTTTTGACGAATTCCCAGTCAAACTTATGGAAGTCAGACTACCAAAGCTTTCAGTGGGACGAACCAGAGATCCAGGCCAGCTCGCGGTTGAAGGTGGGCGGCTTGGCTCTCGCATTTGGTCCCGATCACCTCTTCTACGTTCGGACTTAGAAACTTTCACAGAGCTTTTTTCCGCAGTCACTCAATGCTCTCCACCAGGCCGAATTAGGTGAGGGTTCGCCGGCTCGGGTTTTGACCAGCTCCCGGTCATACTCTGGAAGTCGGATCTCTGTAGCTTTTCAGCGGGACAAACCTGGAGGGCAGGCGGGCTCGCGGTTGAGGGTCGCCAGCTTGGCTGGCCAGGTAGAGTCAGTCCACTTATGAAGCTTTTTTTCAAAGTTGCTCCAAAGTTCTCCAAAGTTCTGGAATTTCTTCTTGAAGTTCCTTTGAGGGTCCCAAAGTGTCCAAAACTTACTCTAATGGGCTGGAAGCTCCAAGATGGTCCTTGAACATTTGGGACTTCAATTCCCACAATCCACTTGGACAAAATACCTATAAATCCACTGGTAGTACTCCAGGCAGGGAATTCTTGGTGGTGATGGTCCAGGGGAGCTCTGTTAACCTGTAGCTTGCAGGGAGTCTACTCTTGTCCTTTTGAAGCAGCTTTGATCCACAGGGCTGTAGTTCCAGATTGTGCAGCAGGTGCTGTCAGTCAGAGTGCAGGGCCTGGTTGGTGCAAATCAAACTTCCAGCATGGACCCATCTTTTTCTCTTAGTTTTAAGCAGCAGATCTGAGAGGCACTGCCCCTCTCAGATACTTATGTAGTGTTCTCTGGGGTCACACAGCAGGGCCCTCCTGTTCAATGAGGTGCAAGGCAACACCCCAGAGCATGGCCATTTCCTCCAAAGTGTGGCACAATGGTTTCCCAGAAAGCACTATTTCCCCAAAATGTAATATGGCTGAAGTCTCAACGGAGAGGGAAGAGCTGGCTAAACCAACCTCCGGGATGGCTCATATCCATAGTCTCCCCACCCTTGAATCTTCACATTCCTTCCTTAAGTCTGCCATCTGGCTGGGTTCAGAGGGTAGTGGTGTAAATGAAACTGGCTTCTTCTGTCTGTCTCCTCCTTCTATTGAAGATCCGTGTTTATGACCCCTCCCCCCTGCTCTGGCATTCCTGTGCAGCAGATCCCTCTCCTCCCAGAATGGCTCTTCACCCCAGGGGCCACTTATCACCTCATAAAAGCAGCCTGGCTAATCCACTTAACTCTGACCAATCAGGGCAGACCACTGGAAGGCTGAATTTTGGCTTACAGACAAGAAAGTCTGTACATTTTAGGATAAATTCAACAACAGCATGTTGTTGGATTTATCAATACCATTCTCCTAAGTCCTTGAATGATATATTTCTATAAAGCCTAGCATTAGTTATTAATTAATAATTTCTTGCCATGTCGACATAAGTGGCTTGGGATCTGCAATGGGGAAAACGAACTGGGTAATTTCTTCAACATCAGGGCTTAGAAAACACAATTTCTAAGGACCCTGCCTATAGCTACTGGACCTCCCACCCCTGGGACTCCTAGGGGAGACCCTTGGGGTACATAATATGCCAAATTAATATAGTTTATCAACTTTTAGGTGCCCCAAACACCAAAGTCGAGTTTGGGCACAATTTGCATTTTAAAAGCAGTCCTGCTACACAGGGCTGCTTTTACACTGGCCTCAGGTTTCAGCAGTGCACACAAACAAGTGTAGAAAGGGCTGCTGGCCTCTAAACTGCCATGCCCAATTCTGTACTAGGGGCTTAAAGGTAGTTTCAATCCCCCTGTCCTATTATGTACTAGGGCCTTATAGGGTAGGCCATGCCAATGGTAAGTGTACCCTAACACATAGTGTACCCTAGTGTATGTAGGTGTGTTCACTGTATTCTAAGTGTGTTTTCACCATAGCCCTGGGCCTGACAAGGAAGAGTCCATGGTCAGTCAGAGTCAGTCACCACCAGTACCAGCCAGCAAACATTTGGGGGGTGTCCAGGGTACAGGATGACTTTGCAGCACTTAGGGTGTGTATGAGTAACTGTTTGAATGTGTTATTGAATGGATTGGTGCGTCCATGGGTGACCCTCCAAGCAGAGGGATGAAACTCCGAGGAGACCCCCCCCCCTCCCCCGGGACACCTAGGGGAGACCCTGGGGTACCTAATATGCCCAAACATGGTAGATGATCCATTTTAAGTGCCCAAACACCAAAGTCGAGTTTGGGCACAATTTACATGTTAAAAGCACTGCTGCAAAACAGGGCTGCTTTTAAAATGACCTCAGGCCTCGGCAGTGCAACCATGTAAGTGCAGAAGGGCTGTTGGCCTCTAAACTGCCCTGCCCTATTCTATACTAGGGACTTCAAGGTAGTTTCAATCCCCCTGCCCTATTATGTACTAGGGCCTTCTAAGGGAGGTCATGCCAATCCTAGGGGTACCCTAACCCATAGTGTACCCAAGTGTATAGAGGTGTTTCCACTGTATTCCAAGTGTGTCTTCACCATTGCACTGGGCCTGGTAGGCAGAGCCCAGGGTCCATCAGAGTCAGTCACCACCAGTATCAGTCAGCACAAAATGGCGGTGCCCAGGGCACAGTATGACAGATAGGCTAAAAAGGAGCTCCTTACAATGGCAGGACACCCTCGTCGAAATGGGTAACTCCAAATGGCTGTACTTGTATGAAATTTAGGAATAATCCTCGGAGGGTCACGCCTCTCCTCGGAGGGTTACTCCTCTCTTCGGAGGGTCACCCCTCTCCCCGGAGGGTCACGCCTCTCCCTGGAGGGTCACGCCTCTCCCTGGAGGGTCACGCCTCTCCCTGGAGGGTCACACCTCTCCTCGGAGGGTCACGCCTCTCCTCGGAGGGTCATGCCTCTCCTCGGAGGGTCACGCCTCTCCTCGGAAGGTCATCCCTCTGCTTGGAGGGTCACGCCTCTCCTTGGAGGGTCACGCCTCTCCTTGGAGGGTCATCCCTCTGCTTGGAGGGTCACGCCTCTCCTCAGAGGTTCACGCCTTTCCCCGGAGGGTCACGCCTCTCCTTGGAGGGTCATCCCTCTCCTTGGAGGGTCACACCTCTCCTCGGAGGGTCACACCTCTCCTCGGAGGGTCACACCTCTCCTCGGAGGGTCATCCCTCAGCTTGGAGTGCCACGCATCTCCTCGGAGGGTCACGCCTCTCCTCTGAGGGTCATCCCTCTGCTTGGAGGGTCACGCCTCTCCCCGGAGGGTCATGCTTCTCCCCAGAGGGTCACGTCTCTCCTCGGAGGACCACGCTTCTCCTCAGAGGGCCACGCTTCTCCTCAGAGGGTCACGCTTCTCCTCAGAGGGTCACGCTTCTCCTCGGAGGGTCACGCTTCTCCTCGGAGGGTCACGCTTCTCCTCGGAGGGTCACGTCTCTCCCCGGAGGGTCACGTCTCTCCCCGGAGGGTCACGTCTCTCCCCGGAGGGTCACGTCTCTCCCCGGAGGGTCACGTCTCTCCCCGGAGGGTCACGTCTCTCCCCGGAGGGTCACGTCTCTCCTCGGAGGGTCACGTCTCTCCTCGGAGGGTCACGTCTCTCCTCGGAGGGTCACGCTTCTCCTCAAAGGGTCACGCTTCTCCTCGAAGGGTCACGCTTCTCCTCGAAGGGTCACGCTTCTCCTCGAAGGGTCACGCTTCTCCTCGAAGGGTCACGCTTCTCCTCGAAGGGTCACGCTTCTCCTCGGAGGGTCACATCTCTCCTCGGAGGGTCACATCTCTCCTCGGAGGGTCAAGGCACTCCCCTTGGATGATGTCTCTGAGACTGAGGGTTAATGTGCTGGTGATGGCCTGGGATGCCTGCAGTGTGATACCGTCTTTATTATTCAGCTGCGAGCTGGGGGTGTGGCAGCCGGCCCAAGGGGCTCTTATCCTCCCTGACTGAGCAGAAATCATAAGGATTAAGGAGAGTGAACATCACGAATAGAGCCCATAACCCATGGTGCGTTGAGGCCCTGATTGCTGAGGACATTTAGACGCGAGTGTAAATCACCGTAGAGGAGGCGACCTCCGCATCGGAGCCGAGACCCACTGGGTAGGCCGCAAGTTATAACCCACATATGGCTGAAGGAGAGCCTCATTGATCAAGGAAACTAAACAGATATCGCTACGCTGGCATAACGGCGTGCATGAGGACAGGAGCGCTTTGAAATTGAGGTGTTCTCGACATCTGTGAATTTTGCCCGGACTACAATATAAGGGCTCAAGATGGCGGATCGCGGACGATCTATAATCGGAGGCCGTGCTTCATCAGAAAGGTCTTGACTGGCCGAGTTAGATATCAGGCCAACGTGTTTGTGATTAATTACAACGTCCGATTAGGTATTTGTTTTATATTTTCACCAGCGGATCGAGTGGCGAGCTTGTTTCAGATTAAGGCCTGACCCTAAAATGGCGGAGTTGTGAATGGGACGAAACTTTTCTACCGACCCTAAGCGTGCTCTTTATCGCGTGAGGGAGCGTGTATGCTAGTGGTCACTGCATCCTGAGCAATCTGTGCTGATCTACCAGAGACCAGAGGTACCAAACTGCGATCCTGAGCTGATAGTCTGGCTCACAATAAGGTCGGTGCTGGGGGTCGCGAAGTGAAGTGGCGGGAGGTGAGGGGTGTCGGCCCCCCCTGTAACGGGGAGTTGCCCCCACGTGTTCTTGGCAGCTACAGGAGGAATCTGGTGGGCTGCCTGCTCTTACACACCGGGCGCCTGACCCTAAGATGGCGCCAGTCAGGGCCTAATTGCCTACATTTCTTAGAGGAAGGGAGTGCGGAGGGGAGTGTCCCGCCCCCATCCACTGTGTGCAGTAGTGGCAAGGGGCAGGGTTGC
Source organism: Calotriton arnoldi (assembly GCA_963921515.1). NCBI lineage: Eukaryota > Metazoa > Chordata > Amphibia > Caudata > Salamandridae > Calotriton > Calotriton arnoldi. The sequence continues at coordinate 282,256 of CAWUFW010011506.1, read as the reverse complement.
ACCCCCGTCAGCACAGCGCTGGAACTGAGACCGGCCCAGTCCCCCGAGGAGCCTACAAGTGCAGTCTGGTGACACATGACATCCCCAGTGATCCCTCCCTACGTCCTCTGACCTGGGGGTCTAGCTGAAGGATGAGGCAGACGACGCCCACCAGTAACACCGGGAATGATACCTTCTTTGGAACTATGACAATGCCCCCACGGGCTGTAACTAAAACTGTTTACACACTTTATTCTAAGCCGAAATATTCCTTACAGAGCCCTCTCAGGACAGTGCCTGACCTCAAGATGGAGTCTGGATTTTGTTCGGACTGCGGTTTCTCATCTCTCCAACTCCCCCGCTTTATTATGACATTCTCTGATTGCACCTGATCATTATCCTGACAGCGGAGTCCGAGCACTATGTCCGATGCCCTGTGGAGCTGCTCGGTTCAGCTATAGAGGAGATCGGCCCTGGTTCATCCCCTCGGCCGTCACCTACCCAGCCGGACATTGGGCACAGTTTCTCCCCGTCTCCCTGTTTTTCTCCCATCCCTCCCCCTCCCCTGACGAATTTCCGTAACTTTGCTTTCTTTTTTCCTTTGTTTGATTTTGCTCTTGGAACAAATGTAACTTGTAACCTGTAACTCTGATCCTCATGTAAAGCGCTCTGATACCTACGGGTCTAGCAAGCGCTATATAAAACTCAAATAAATAAAATAAAATAAATTATTTGCCTCCAGGCTCTCTTTCCTGACTGATCCTAAACTGACTGATCTTCATCTGACTGGTTTTATCAAAGCACCCAGGGCATGGAAGTAACTCTGTCCTGTTTTTATTCCGCCAGTTTACTTCAGCTGGGTAACATCTCTAAACCAGAGTTGTAACTCCGTGGCACACGTATTCTCGAAACCCAGTATCTTCCGTTGCATAAAATAATGAAACTAGACAGGGAAGGTCTAACAAACAAATACTGGCAACTTTAGATACACATGGCAGCAAGTCTGTTGAATGTAGAACTATATCCCCTCATAATGTAAATTTGAATTATTCGAATGATCAGGATAATTTATATTTCTGTCCGAGTTAACTTGAGGAACACACTGAAATGATAAGAACTACATTTCCTAAAGCGATTTACAAGGAGAGACTGAGGTAATGAGAAACGCACCTATCACTACAGTGGGTTTTAAAAGTAGAGAACAGTGGTGCACAAATCCGGAAGACGAGTCACCTTAATCTTCCACACAGGAGAGAACTCCATAAATTGAACCAAAAGAAATGACTCCGCACCCACCAATTGTCTTAGATAATGCAAAAGTAAATGTAATACAGTTATATTGTTACGTCACACTTCGATAACATAATGCACAGACCCCATCTTGAGCTTTCTTACAAAGTGGTTTCTCTATTTAAGATCTTCTTTTGTTCAATAAAAACCTTTCTTCTCTTATTTTGATGTAGCCAACGCATTTTGTCCCCAAACTGGGACTTCTTCAGGGCTTGCAATTGGAATTTGTGTCTGTAGAGACAGACGGCCACGAAGAAAGGTTTATAGAACAAAAGAAGATCTTGAATAAAGAAACTTTTTAAAAGAAAACTCGAGATGGAGTCTGTGCATTATATGACCCAAGTGCAGCGCTTTAAATGGGAAAAAATAAGTGCAGGTACTCACCAAATTGAGATGTGGACTAGAGGGCGGGGCTTGGGGTGGGGCTAGGGGGCGGAGCTATGGGCAGTGCAAAGGGATCCGGCCAGGGGCACCATTTAAGCATTCATGCACGCAGACAGGGCATTCAGTACATGTATTTTAGAAACGCTTACATTCGTTGTTGCCCTCATTACTAAACCTTGATCCCAGGTGCTGTGCTATAGCAGCAATAGCGCCCCCTTCCTCCTCAGTCTGGTTGCAAACAAGTGCTGCTGTCCTCTGCTATACCAGCAGGAAGCCTTCTCTTCGATTTCCCGAGAGTCACGAGATATGCCTGTTAGCAGGCCCTGCTCTCATACCTACCGTGCTATGGACTACACAGAGCCTGAGGGGACACTGCGTCAGGCATCACAGTGCAGGCCCTGCTCTCATACCTACCGTGCTATGGACTACACAGAGCCTGAGGGGACACTGCGTCAGGCATCACAGTGCAGGCCCTGCTCTCACACCTACAGTGCTATGGACTACACAGAGCCTGAGGGGACACTGCGTCAGGCATCACAGTGCAGGCCCTGCTCTCATACCTACCGTGCTATGGACTACACAGAGCCTGAGGGGACACTGCGTCAGGCATCACAGTGCAGGCCCTGCTCTCACACCTACAGTGCTATGGACTACACAGAGCCTGAGGGGACACTGCGTCAGGCATCACAGTGCAGGCCCTGCTCTCACACCTACAGTGCTATGGACTACACAGAGCCTGAGGGGACACTGCGTCAGGCATCACAGTGCAGGCTCTGCTCTCATACCTACCGTGCTATGGACTACACAGAGCCTGAGGGGACACTGCGTCAGGCATCACAGTGCAGGCCCTGCTCTCACACCTACCGTGCTATGGACTACACAGAGCCTGAGGGGACACTGCGTCAGGCATCACAGTGCAGGCCCTGCTCTCACACCTACAGTGCTATGGACTACACAGAGCCTGAGGGGACACTGCGTCAGGCATCACAGTGCAGGCCCTGCTCTCACACCTACAGTGCTATGGACTACACAGAGCCTGAGGGGACACTGCGTCAGGCATCACAGTGCAGGCCCTGCTCTCACACCTACCGTGCTATGGACTACACAGAGCCTGAGGGGACACTGCGTCAGGCATCACAGTGCAGGCCCTGCTCTCACACCTACAGTGCTATGGACTACACAGAGCCTGAGGGGACACTGCGTCAGGCATCACAGTGCAGGCCCTGCTCTCACACCTACAGTGCTATGGACTACACAGAGCCTGAGGGGACACTGCGTCAGGCATCACAGTGCAGGCCCTGCTCTCATACCTACCGTGCTATGGACTACACAGAGCCTGAGGGGACACTGCGTCAGGCATCACAGTGCAGGCCCTGCTCTCACACCTACAGTGCTATGGACTACACAGAGCCTGAGGGGACACTGCGTCAGGCATCACAGTGCAGGCCCTGCTCTCACACCTACAGTGCTATGGACTACACAGAGCCTGAGGGGACACTGCGTCAGGCATCACAGTGCAGGCCCTGCTCTCACACCTACAGTGCTATGGACTACACAGAGCCTGAGGGGACACTGCGTCAGGCATCACAGTGCAGGCCCTGCTCTCACACCTACCGTGCTATGGACTACACAGAGCCTGAGGGGACACTGCGTCAGGCATCACAGTGCAGGCCCTGCTCTCACACCTACCGTGCTATGGACTACACAGAGCCTGAGGGGACACTGCGTCAGGCATCACAGTGCAGGCCCTGCTCTCATACCTACCGTGCTATGGACTACACAGAGCCTGAGGGGACACTGCGTCAGGCATCACAGTGCAGGCCCTGCTCTCACACCTACAGTGCTATGGACTAGACAGAGCCTGAGGGGACACTGCGTCAGGCATCACAGTGCAGGCCCTGCTCTCACACCTACAGTGCTATGGACTACACAGAGCCTGAGGGGACACTGCGTCAGGCATCACAGTGCAGGCCCTGCTCTCACACCTACAGTGCTATGGACTACACAGAGCCTGAGGGGACACTGCGTCAGGCATCACAGTGCAGGCCCTGCTCTCACACCTACAGTGCTATGGACTACACAGAGCCTGAGGGGACACTGCGTCAGGCATCACAGTGCAGGCCCTGCTCTCACACCTACAGTGCTATGGACTACACAGAGCCTGAGGGGACACTGCGTCAGGCATCACAGTGCAGGCCCTGCTCTCACACCTACCGTGCTATGGACTACACAGAGCCTGAGGGGACACTGCGTCAGGCATCACAGTGCAGGCCCTGCTCTCACACCTACAGTGCTATGGACTACACAGAGCCTGAGGGGACACTGCGTCAGGCATCACAGTGCAGGCCCTGCTCTCACACCTACAGTGCTATGGACTACACAGAGCCTGAGGGGACACTGCGTCAGGCATCACAGTGCAGGCCCTGCTCTCACACCTACAGTGCTATGGACTACACAGAGCCTGAGGGGACACTGCGTCAGGCATCACAGTGCAGGCCCTGCTCTCACACCTACAGTGCTATGGACTACACAGAGCCTGAGGGGACACTGCGTCAGGCATCACAGTGCAGGCCCTGCTCTCACACCTACAGTGCTATGGACTACACAGAGCCTGAGGGGACACTGCGTCAGGCATCACAGTGCAGGCCCTGCTCTCACACCTACAGTGCTATGGACTACACAGAGCCTGAGGGGACACTGCGTCAGGCATCACAGTGCAGGCCCTGCTCTCACACCTACCGTGCTATGGACTACACAGAGCCTGAGGGGACACTGCGTCAGGCATCACAGTGCAGGCCCTGCTCTCACACCTACAGTGCTATGGACTACACAGAGCCTGAGGGGACACTGCGTCAGGCATCACAGTGCAGGCCCTGCTCTCACACCTACAGTGCTATGGACTACACAGAGCCTGAGGGGACACTGCGTCAGGCATCACAGTGCAGGCCCTGCTCTCACACCTACAGTGCTATGGACTACACAGAGCCTGAGGGGACACTGCGTCAGGCATCACAGTGCAGGCCCTGCTCTCACACCTACAGTGCTATGGACTACACAGAGCCTGAGGGGACACTGCGTCCAGGCATCACAGTGCAGGCTCTGCTCTCATACCTACCGTGCTATGGACTACACAGAGCCTGAGGGGACACTGCGTCAGGCATCACAGTGCAGGCCCTGCTCTCACACCTACAGTGCTATGGACTACACAGAGCCTGAGGGGACACTGCGTCAGGCATCACAGTGCAGGCCCTGCTCTCACACCTACAGTGCTATGGACTACACAGAGCCTGAGGGGACACTGCGTCAGGCATCACAGTGCAGGCCCTGCTCTCACACCTACAGTGCTATGGACTACACAGAGCCTGAGGGGACACTGCGTCAGGCATCACAGTGCAGGCCCTGCTCTCACACCTACAGTGCTATGGACTACACAGAGCCTGAGGGGACACTGCGTCAGGCATCACAGTGCAGGCCCTGCTCTCACACCTACAGTGCTATGGACTACACAGAGCCCGAGGGGACACTGCGTCAGGCATCACAGTGCGAGTCTGGCCCCTCCCAAACTTCCTGCCAACTCTGAATAAATGCCTAGGGGCCGCAGCTCAATTAGCACATTGAAAGGGGAGATTAGCGCTCGATCAGAGTGCTTCAGGAAAACAGACCCACTCGTTGTCAGCTGTGTTGCGCTTTTTTTTTATATAATGCCGATTTCACTGAGCTTGGCTTACATCCCCATGAGTACCGGTACTCTTTGGACAAAGAGAAGTTCCGGTACTCAAGCGCCGAAAATTTAGAAGTGCCGGTACTCAGTACCGGCGAGTACCGGCCCATTTAAAGCACTGCCTAAGTGTGACGTAACAATATCACTATGTAATTTACTCTTGCATTATCTATGACCGTTGGTGGGCGCCGAGGCATTTCTCTTGACTACATTTCCTAAAGTGCCTGTTCTAGTGGGGTGTGATTTTATTGTGAGACTATGTGACAAGATGCAGGATGTTGTCGATCGGTCCCACTGGGCCGCAACATATTGAATTCCAAAAAGATAAACCAAGATGGAAGAAATTCTTGGGCGCGTAAGGAGACCTTCCAATCGAACAGCTTTGAGTTGACTATTGGGTTATTGAACATGGCTTAAAATCGGAGGTTCTGGAGTGGGAAGGCAGTGATGACTTGCCTACAGCTCTTAAGAAAGTATCTTTAAGACCCAAATGTGCCACAACCAAGTGCAACAGTGGCCAGATTAAATTCACCAGGAAGGAGCCTGTGTATTGGAATAGTGCTATTGTGACATCGAAAATATCAATTATTCCACTTGGCTTCAACTCAATTGAGGCTTATTCCATTTAGAGTCTTACAGTTTTGACTACATTGTCTGTCACTTTTAAAAAATTTTTTTTTAACTCAAATCTGGTAAAAAAAAAATGCTTTGAAAATGAGAGTTAAGCAGCTTGCAAAAGCAAGAAGAAATTAATAAAATGGTACATCTTAGCTAATAATGCTGATCAGTTAATCAAAGACAAGGACCACAACGAGATTATTACAAGTTATAAATGGAAAATAAAACAGATATATATCCACAGCTTGGGGGTCGCATGAATGAAGCATTTGCCAAGGGAGAGTCACTGGACCCGCATGGGTATAATAATACCAGTGCCCAAACCAGATTCAAGAATTATAAAATAAACTACCTTGGATTCTGTATTCACTATAGTTCAGTCTCTTAAAATGGTGCTGCTGGAGGCCCCTTCAAATCCAGAATAGTGTCATTTAAAAAACTAGGGTGTGTGCGGCTGTGCATCTCCCTGTGTTCAGATATGTGGCTACAAAAGGCACAACTCTTAAAACTTGGAAAAACTCTGTGACCAAACTAATATACACCAAGCATTGACAAAGCCAAAGGGTCTCATCTTTGGAACATACTGGCTTTTAACTCTGCTTTTTGGCGATGCTCTGCAGCATTGGCAAAAAGCATTTTTGTCAATGCTCTGAAAGAATCAGATAAAAGAAAAAAGAAAGAAAAAGAAAAAACACAATGATACGGACACATCTGGTGTCCATATCATTTTAAAAATGCGTCTATGCATCAGGACATGTGCATGTACGCGTCCTCATGCAAGACCGCGTATGCCCATGAATGACAGGGGCGTGTGCATGTACGCGTCCTCATGCAAGACCGCGTATGCCCATGAATGACAGGGGCGTGTGCATGTACGCGTCCTCATGCAAGACCGCGTATGCCCATGAATGACAGGGGCGTGTGCATGTACGCGTCCTCATGCAAGACCGCGTATGCCCATGAATGACAGGGGCGTGTGCATGTACGCGTCCTCATGCAAGACCGCGTATGCCCATGAATGACAGGGGCGTGTGCATGTACGCGTCCTCATGCAAGACAGCGTATGCCCATGAATGACAGGGGCGTATTAAAAAAAAAATATATATATATATATATATATTCACTGAAAAAACCATAGGTTTCAGGCACGTTATAGTTAGAAATTAGCCTTTAAAAAACCTTAGAAATTCACTGAAAAAACCATAGGTTTTAGGGACAGTTATAGTTAGTTGGACATTTCACTCGTACAAAACCATAGAAATTCCCCCGTTATAGTTAGTTCAGCTAACTATAACTCACGCCCCCGCAATGCACTGCTGATGACGTCACATATTACATCACTCATGACATGGTCAGTGACATCACTGATGACATCACTGATGACATCTCAAATGACATCACTGATGACATCATCCAGTGACTGTGTGTTTCTGTAAAGTTTAAATATGTTTAATATATATAGGGAAAGGCGTATTGAAGAATGAGTGGGTGTATAAGTGTCTGAATGGATGATTTAGTACGTGAGTGACTGACTCTACAAGTGAGTGATTAAATGCATCTTACTGAATGCATGGGTTAGTGACTAAACTGTGTGAATGTCTGTATCCGTCTGTCTGTTGGTTTGTAAGCAGCTGCATGAGCTTTCTGAATAGCTACATGAGTGTCTACATGGGTTATTGATTGATTGTCTGAGTATCTGTATGGGTGCCTGAGTGTTTGTGTGGGTGGGGTGTGTGTGACTCTGTGCATAGAAGTGTGAGTTGGTGATTCACTGGGTGCATGGTTTCAAGAGTGCATCTGTGATGGACTGTATGGGTGGGTGAGTGTGTGTATGGGTGGGTGAGTGATTGAATGTATATCTCAGTGGTACATGTGTGAGTAACTACATATGTGAAAGGCAGTATATATGTGTGTTGGAGTATATAAATGGCTATAAGTGAGAGTGTGTGATTGTGAGAGTGGCTGTATGGATGAGTGTGTACTTGTATCAGTGATTGTATAAGAGCGTAAGAATGTGCTAGTATTTGTATGAGTAAGTGAGCTGGTGTGTGTATAACTGTATAGGTGAGTAAATGGGTGTGTGATTAAGTTTTTGCATGACTGACTAGGTGTGTGAGTACCTCTATGGATGAGTGGCGGTGTGTGTGTTTATATAGGTGTATGAGTGCATATGATAGTCCTGTACTGAGTGACTAAGTATGAGTGACTGTACGGGTGAGTGAGTGGATGTGTGTGTAGACCTAAGAATCAGTGAGTGGGTATGTAGTTTTTGGTGTTGGAGTGTCTATGGTTTTGAGAATGGCAGTCTGTAATTTAGAGTGGGTGTATCAAAAGTTATATTAGGGTGTGAGAAGATGCATGAAATTATCACATGGATGATGTCATCAGTGATGTCATTTGAGATGTCATCAGTGATGTCATCAGTGATGTCACTGACCATGTCATGAGTGATGTAATATGTGACGTCATCAGCAGTGCATTGCGGGGCGCGAGTTATAGTTAGCTGAACTAACTATAACGGGGAATTTCTATGGTTTTGTACGAGTGAAATGTCCAACTAACTATAACTGTCCCTAAAACCTATGGTTTTTTCAGTGAATTTCAAAGGTTTTTTTAAATGCTAGTTTCTAACTATAACGTGTCTGAAACCTATGGTTTTTTAAGTGAATTTCAAAGGTTTTTTAAATGCTAGTTTCTAACTATAACGTGCCTGAAACCAATGATTTTTTAAGTGAATTTCAAAGGTTTTTTTAAATGCTAGTTTCTAACTATGCCTACAGAGGTAGGACATGTGAAGAAAGAAGAAAAAACGCACAGAAAGAAGCAAAAGATGTGCAGAAAGAACCAACAGAGGAGCAGAAAGAGGCCTTGTTGCAAAATCATCCTGTGCCCACAACTTTTTCAGACGGGTACTGGTGGTAACTGACTCTGACTAACCAGAGTCAGTGCTATGCTAAAAGACGCTTAGAATACAGTGAAAACACCTACATACACTAGGGAACACTATGCGTTGGGGTACCCCTGTGATTAGCATGACCTCCTCTGTAAGTCCCTAGTACATAATAGGGCAGGGGGATTAAAACTACTTCTTAAAACGCGCTACAGGGCGTGTTTGCACAGTGGTGAAGGGAGGGGGGCCTGAGGTGATATGTGTGCAAACGCGCCCCGTGGCGTGTTTTAAGTTGCAGGATTAAGTCCCCTTGAATCCTGAGGGTCCCTGGGGCCCAACTAGCCCCCCAGGTACCTACAGTTAGGACCACAGAACTGAGTTGCAGAGAGGCGTTCCGAGGCCACGCACCTTTTTCACCTCTCTGCAACGCAACTCTGTTGTGCTTACTGAAGGTACCTGGTGGGCTAGTTGGCCCCCAGGGTCCCTCAGGATTCAAAGGGAATTAATTCCCCAACTTAAAACGCACCACAGGGCGTGTTTGCGCACATGTCACCTGAGGCCCCGCCCCTCCCTTCACCACTGTGCAAACGCGCCCCGTGGTGCGTTTTAAGTTGGGGGATTAGGTCACCTTGAATCCTGAGGGTCCCTGGGGCCCAACTAGCCCACTAGGTACTTTCTGTAACAAATTGTGCAGTTGTGTTTAGGTAGTGAAGAGGGTCGTGCTGGGGGTAGTGTTTTAGGGTTTAGGGTAGTGCAGTGGTGTTTGTGTAGTGTAGGGGGTCATGCTGGGGGTAGATTTAGGGTTTAGGGTAGTGCAGTGGTGTTTGGGTAGTGTAGGAAGTCGTGCTGGGGGAGTGTTTTAGGGTTTAGGGTAGTGCAGTGGTGTTTGGGTAGTGTAGGGGTCGTGCTGGGGGTAGTGTTTTAGGGTTTAGGGTAGTGCAGTGGTGTTTGGGTAGTGTAGGGGGTCGTGCTGGGGGTAGTGATTTAGGGTAGTGCAGTGGTGTTTGGGTAGTGTAGGGGGTACTGCTGGGGGTAGTGTTTTAGGGTTTAGGTTAGTGCAGTGGTGTTTGGGTAGTGTAGGGGTACTGCTGGGGGTAGTGTTTTAGGGTTTAGGGTAGTGCAGTGGTGTTTGTGTAGTGTAGGAGGTCGTGTTTTAGGGTTTAGGGTAGTGCAGTGGTCTTTGGGTAGTGTAGGGAGTCGTGCGGGGGTAGTGTTTTAGGGTTTAGGGTAGTGTAGGGGGTCATGCGGGGGTAGTGTTTTAGGGATTAGGGTAGTGCATTGGTGTTTGGGTAGTGTAGGGGTCATGCGGGGGGTAGTGTTTTACGGTTTAGGGCAGTGCAGTGGTGTTTGGGTAGTGTAGGGGTCGTGCTGGGGGAGTGTTTTAGGGTTTAGGGCAGTGCAGTGGTGTTCGGGTAGTGTAGGGGGTCGTGCTGGGGGAGTGTTTTAGGGTTTAGGGCAGTGCAGTGGTGTTCGGGTAGTGTAGGGGGTCGTGCTGGGGAGTGTTTTAGGGTTTAGGGCAGTGCAGTGGTGTTCGGGCAGTGTAGGGGTGGTATTTCAGGGTTTAGGGCAGTGCAGTGGTGTTCGGGCAGTGTAGGGGGTCGTGCAGGGGGTGGTGTTTCAGGGTTTAGGGCAGTGGTGTTCGGGCAGAGTAGGGGGTCGTGCTGGGGGTGGTGTTTCAGGGTTTGGGGCAGTGCAGTGGTGTTCGAGCAGTAAAGGGGGTCGTGCTGGGGGTGGTGTTTCAGGGTTTAGGGCAGTGCAGTGGTGTTCGGGCAGTGTAGGGGCGGTGCAGGGGGTGGTGTTTCAGGGTTTAGGGCAGTGCAGTGGTGTTCGGGCAGTGTAGGGGTGCTGCAGGGGGTGGTGTTTCAGGGTTTAGGGCAGTGCAGTGGTGTTCGGGCAATGTAGGGGGTCATGCAGGGGGTGGTGTTTCAGGGTTTAGGGCAGTGCAGTGGTGTTCGGGCAGTGTAGGGGGTCGTGCTGGGGCTGGTGTTCCAGGGTTTAGGGCAGTACAGTGGTGTTCGGGCAGTGTAGGGGGTTGTGCTGGGGCTGGTGTTTCAGGGTTTAGGGCAGTGCAGTGGTGTTCGGGCAGTGTAGGTGGTCGTGCTGGGGCTGGTGTTTCAGGGTTTAGGGCAGTGCAGTGGTGTTCGGGCAGTGTAGGGGGTCATGCTGGGGCTGGTGTTTCAGGGTTTAGGGCAGTGCAGTGGTGTTCGGGCAGTGTAGGGGGTCTTGCTGGGGCTGGCGTTTCAGGGTTTAGGGCAGTGGTGTTCGGGCAGTGTAGGGGGTCTTGCTGGGGGTAGTGTTTCGGGGTTTAGGGCAGTGCAGTGGTGTTCGTGCAGTGTAGGGGGTCGTGCTGGGGGTGGTGTTTCAGGGTTTAGGGCAGTGCAGTAGTGTTCGGGCAGTGTAGGGGATCGTGCAGGGGGTGGTGTTTCAGGGTTTAGGGCAGTGCAATGGTGTTCAGGCAGTGTAGGGGTTTTGCTGGAGGTGGTGTTTCAGGGTTTAGGGCAGTGCAGTGGTGTTCGTGCAGTGTAGGGGGTGTTGTTTCAGGGTTTAGGGCAGTGGTGTTCAGGCAGTGTAGGGGGTCTTGCTGGGGTTGATGTTTCAGGGTTTAGGGCAGTGCAGTGGTGTTCGGGCAGTGTAGGGGTCATGCTGGGGGTGGTGTTTCAGGGTTTAGGGCAGTGCAGTGGTGTTCCGGCAGTGTAGGAGGTCGTGCAGGGGGTGGTGTTTCAGGGTTTAGGGCAGTGCAATGGTGTTCGGGCAGTGTAGGGTGTCGTGCTGAGGGGTGGTGTTTCAGGGTTTAGGGCAGTGCAGTGGTGTTCGGGCAGTGTAGGGTGTCGTGCTGAGGGGTGGTGTTTCAGGGGTTAGGGCAGTGCAGTGGTGTTTGGGCAGTGTAGGGGGTCGTGCATGGGGTGGTGTTTCAGGGTTTAGGGCAGTGCAGTGGTGTTCGGCCAGTGTAGGTGGTCTTGCTGGGGGTGGTGTTTCAGGCTTTAGTGCAGTGGTGTTCGGGAGTGTAGGGGGTCTTGCTGGGGGTGGTGTTTCAGGGTTTAGGGCAGTGGTGTTCGGGCAGTGTAGGGGGTCTTGCTGTTGCTGGTGTTTCAGTGTTTAGGGTATTGCAGTGGTGTTCGGGCAGTGTAGGGGGTCGTGCTGGGGCTGGTGTTTCAGGGTTTAGGGCAGTGCAGTGGTTTTCGGGCAGTGTAGGCAGTCGTGCTGGGTCTGGTGTTTCAGGGTTTAGGGCAGTGCAGTGGTGTTCGGGCAGTGTACGGGGTCGTGCTGGGGCTGGTGTTTCAGGGTTTAGGGCAGTGCAGTGGTGTTCGGGCAGTGTAGGGGGTCGTGCTGGGGGTGGTGTTTCAGGGTTTAGGGCAGTGCAGTGGTGTTCGGGCAGTGTAGGGGGTCGTGCTGGGGCTGGTGTTTCATGGTTTAGGGCAGTGCAGTGGTGTTCGGGCAGTGTAGGGGGTCGTGCTGGGGGTGGTGTTTCAGGGTTTAGGGCAGTGCAGTGGTGTTCGGGCAGTGTAGGGGGTCATGCTGGGGGTGGTGTTTCAGGGTTTAGGGCAGTGCAGTGGTGTACGGGCAGTGTAGGGGGTCTTGCTGGGGGTGGTGTTTCAGGGTTTAGGGCAGTGGTGTTCGGGCAGTGTAGGGGGTCTTGCTGGGGGTAGTGTTTCGGGGTTTAGGGCAGTGCAGTGGTGTTCATGCAATGTAGGGGGTCGTGCTGGGTGTGGTGTTTCAGGGTTTAGGGCAGTACAGTGGTAGTCGGGCAGTGTAGGGGGTCGTGCTGGGGGTGGTGTTTCAGGGTTTAGGGCAGTGCAGTGGTGTTCGGGCAGTGTAGGGGGTCGTGCGGGGGGGGTGTTTCAGTGCTTAGGGCAGTGGTGTTCGGGCAGTGTAGGGTGTCTTGCTGGGGGTGATGTTTCAGGGTTTAGGGCAGTGCAGTGGTGTTCGGGCAGTGTAGGAGGTCTTGCTGGGGGTAGTGTTTCAGGGTTTAGGGCAGTGCAGTGGTGTTTGGGCAGTGTAGGGGTCATGCTGGGGGTGGTGTTTCAGGGTTTAGGGCAGTGCAGTGGTGTTCGGGCAGTGTAGGGGGTCGTGAAGGGGGTGGTGTTTCAGGGTTTAGGGCAGTGCAGTGGTGTTCGGGCAGTGTAGGGGGTCGTGCTAGGGTATGTGTTTCAGGGTTTAGGGCAGTGCAGTGGTGTTCGGGCAGTGTAGGGGGTCGTGCAGGGGCTGGTGTTTCAGGGTTTAGGGCAGTGCAGTGGTGTTCGGGCAGTGTAGGGGTCGTGCTGGGGGTAGTGTTTTAGGGTTTAGGGTAGTGCAGTGGTGCTTGTGTAGTGTAGGGGGTCGTGCTGGTGGTAGTGTTTTAGGGTTTAGGGTAGTGCAGTGGTGTTTGTGTAGTGGGTCATGTTTTAGGGTAGTGCAGTGGTGTTTGGGTAGTGTAGGGGTCGTGCTGGGGGTAGTGTTTTAGGATTTAGGTTAGTGCAGTGGTGTTTGGGTAGTGTAGGGGGTCGTGCTGGGGTAGTGTTTTAGGGTTTAAGGTAGTGCAGTGGTGTTTGTGTAGTGTAGGGGGTCGTGCTGGGGGTAGTGTTTTAGGGTTTAGGGTAGTGCAGTGGTGCTTGTGTAGTGTAGGGGGTCGTGCTGGGGGTAGTGTTTTAGGGTTTAGGGTAGTGCAGTGGTGTTTGGGTAGTGTAGGGGGTCGTGCTGGGGGTAGTGTTTTAGGATTTAGGTTAGTGCAGTGGTGTTGGGGTAGTGTTTTAGGGTTTAGGGTAGTGCAGTGGTGTTTGTGTAGTGTAGGGGGTCATGCTGGGGGTAGTGTTTTAGGGTTTAGGATAGTGCAGTGGTGCTTGTGTAGTGTAGGGGGTCGTGCTGGGGTAGTGTTTTAGGGTTTAGGGTAGTGCAGTGGTGTTTTTGTAGTGTAGGGGGTCATGTTTTAAGATGCAACGCTCCAATACCTGACCAGTCTGCACTACATAAAACTGCAAAAAAACTAAAAATAAAAAGTGTTTTGCACACTTTTGTCATTGGGCTATATGTGGGCTACATCTGGGTAATATTTATGCTACATTTGGGCTCTTTTTTCACTGGTGGCCATCTTGGAAGACTTCTTTGTTATGAAGTTTCCTAATTTCCTCATTTACTGCAGTCTCCTCAGTAGGAAATGCTTTCAGTTTTTTACTTTGATTCCATCAAGAAGGCATTCAGATGTGTCTCACATCTGCCATAAATTCAGAATGTTAGCACTCTAGTTGTTCATTAGATCACTGTAGTAAAGCTACTGCTCACCAAGGAGTTAGCTGGAAGTCTGCTGCTGGTATTGAAAGTGATTGTTTCAGTCTGCATGTCAGAATTTTCAAATGAAATAGAAGAGGATTTGAGATCTCACTTAAAACATGCACTAAATTTTCTTTTTGCAGCACTAACCATAATTTCTATTTCAAAATGAACCCCTCATTTTGTTCCTTTTTAAATTAAATGTTTTAAGTGTTACCAGTTTATTCCAATCAAGATGGCTTCAGGTGTGCCATACTTTTGTCATAAGTAAGGCTGTTAGCACTCTAGTTGTTCTTTAGAACACTCTGGGAAGCTGCAGTAGAACACAAAGGAATCAACTGACAGTCTCTGCCCTTGTTGGATGTACATGTTTTACTGAGAATGTCAGACTTCATTCTCACATGACTGAGAAAGATAATGTGAATTTACTGAAAATATGCTCTCATTTTAGCTTCTGGAGCACCTTCCAAAACTGTATTACTTTATTTTTAGTCCCGTGCTAAACAAACGCGTTTCGGCCATAACGGCCTTCATCAATGTCAAACGGCAATGTGTTCATAAAGTTTAAATACTTTTCAACTTGTTAAACATGTGGCCAAAAAATCGGATAAAAAACGGACTTACTAAAAAGGCATATTATTTTCTAGTAACAGTGGCGGCCATCTTACAATGGATACATAGAGAACCCATATACTATGATTTATATGTGTGTATCTCATCTAAAATCCCAATATTGTTAGATAACTATATGAGATTCGATCAGCATCCATAAATAATCATAAATATCCATAAATACAACAATTTACCATGGTTATCCATATACATCAATAAATAATACAATAATTAAAAAATATTGATGAACATTATAAAATCCCATTGGAACCTAAGATGTGGATATATAAAGAATTTCTAGTATATTCTTGGTAGAAATACAGCCCTGAATGGGCTAAATAATCTTTTCCTTAAAAATATCCCAACGAATCAACATATCAAAAGGTGGCCGCCTTAATATCCTTAATAAGCTACCTAAAATCCGTTTCCTATAATTGTCTAACATACTCTTCATTTCTAACATTTTCAAATTGATCCGTTTCTTACATCTGGCCATCACTTTTATAAAAAAGAGACAATTTAAATTAAACTAGGAAAAAAGTTACTTAAAACAACTGAAAAAGAAGAAGATTTGAACATAAATCTCTCTAACATTTTGTGGGATTATCTAGTTCAAAAATGTATATAATACAATTCATTCAACAATATTTCTACCACTTTTTATGTGATTTTTTATGTTTGTATATGTATATACTATTTTCTTCCTCTAGATCTATCAATGAGGAAAAATTTGATCAGAGGTGAGAGAAAAGACAAGAAAGAGGGGGGGAAAGGAACGAAAAATCATCCAGGTGAAAAAGGTAAAAATATCTATAGGGTCTATAATGTGCGAGTTAATTACTTGTTTCATTGGGCTATTTCTCTATATCCAAAATAAGCCTTTTTTCAATACAAATTCTAATTTGCTCCATTGTATTTCACCATTGTCTATTGATCAATGTTTTCAGTGACAGACTCTAATTGTATTTTATGAAGTGAAATAAAGATAATTTACAATAAAAACAGTTACCATATACCTGTTATTGATCTAACCTACATGTATCCACAGTTCCTCCTCACAATTAAGACCATAGGGGGTAAGCGTACGTAGATCCACTATATATTTGGACTCCAATTGTCTCAACATTCTAACCCTATCACCCCCTCTTTTGGCGGAGGGACGTGATCTATACAGAAGAATCTCAAATGTTGGCTATTGCTATTGTGATAATTTGCGAAATGTCTTGCGACAGGATAACTATTATCTTTTTTATTGATCGCACGCATATGTTCCAAAATCCTCTTTTCGTCTGATGTATCGTGCTTCCCACATAACGTAGGTTGCACGGACACAGCAGACAGTAAACAGTAAATTCGGTGTTACAATTTAGGAGTCTTCCAATATATCTAATTCGTTCTCTGCCTGGCACCTGAAACTCTTTCACGGTTTTGCTATTTTTACATGCCTTACACTTAAGACATGGATAAAAACCCTTTATGTTACTCAAGCTTGCTTCTGTTTTGTTATAGTGACTGTGCACCAGCATATCTTTTAAAGAAACATTCTTCCTATAGGTTATGCTCGGATGGTGCGTGATTTGTTTTCCAATTATACCATCCGATCGAAGAATGTTCCAATGTTTCCCTAGAATCTGGCGTATTTCTCCAGAGTCTGTGGAATAAGTCAATACCATTCTGGTCGTCTCATCTTCACCAGATCGGGCTGTCTTATTAAGTAGTTCTTTTCTATCTCGTTTATTCACTTTAGTTAGTGCTGGTTGTAATATCTTCTGTGGATAGCCCCTCTGTGAAAAGAGACTCACTGCCTGCTTAGCAGCTGGGTCGTAATCTTCTCTAGTTGTACTATTCCTTTTGAGGCGTAGCAGCTCTCCATAAGGGATGCTGTTCACAAGACACCGTGGGTGTTGACTGGTGTAATGCAATGTGGCATTGCCCGCTGTAGCTTTACGGAACAACTTAGTTTCCAGTTGACCTCCATCCGCAAATACCATCAGATCCAGATATGCTACCTCCTTTCTACTAATAGTTCTTGTGAAATGGAGGTTGATGTTGTTAGTATTAAGACTATCTATATACTGGTCCAATTCATTTCTGGTACCCGTCCATACGAAAAATATGTCATCGATATAGCGGGTCCAAATTGCTATCCTCTGTGCCAAGACCTCATTGATACCTGACCAGGCCACGTGCTTCTCCCACCAGCCCACGAACAAGTTCGCGTAGCTGGGGGCGAAGCACGTGCCCATCGTGGTACCCTGTTTTTGCATATATAATTGGTCACCAAACGCAAAGATATTATTATGTAGGCAGAATGTCATAAAATCCACGATCATCTGACTATGTTCCATAAATTTTTAAGGGCCTGGTTTTCAAGAATGTTTTCACGGCTTCCACTCCCTGATTATGATTGATACAGGTGTACAAGCTAGAAATATCAAGTGTCACCAAGAAAAAGGAATTATCCCAGTTAATATTATCAATCATCTTGATAAAATCTGTACTGTCTTTGACAAAAGAAACCAAATCATACACAAAGGGGCATAAAATACAATTCACTAAGATCGAGGTATTTTCTAAAAGGCTTCCCTTTGAAGACACTATAGGTCTACCCGGTGGCCTTTTTGCATTTTTATGTATCTTGGGGATGTGATAAAAATTGGAGTAACAGGGTAATCAATTTTGATATATTTAAACTCATCCTGACTCAAAATGCCCTTATCCCGCCAAAAATCAATCATAGAATAAAATTCTAATACACTTTGGTTGTATTCTTTTGGGAAATTTTTACATAACAATTAATTTCACTTAATTGTCTTAGGGCTTCTTCTTCATAAATCGTAGTGTCTTGTATGACAATATTTCCGCCCTTATCAGACGGTTTTATCACTATTGTCTGATCTCCTTGCAAGCTCTTAATTGCCTGTCTTTCTGCTAGAGTAATATTCTGTTGTTGTTTATCCTCTTCTTTATGTTGATCTCTTAATTTATCCAGGTCTTTTATAACCACTTCATGAAAACTATCAATCATGTCAAACGCTGTTCTCGGGATAAATCTGGACTTTTGTTTAAGATGACTACTCATCCCAGTTTGTGATAAGTCAATTTGTTCCAGAAATTCCCTGTCATCCATAGCTCGTGAACCACCTTGATCCAAGGATTCACTTTATAGGTCATGTATATATATTACTGATCCCAGATGGATTGGTAAAAAATAAAAATGAAATTGCAATAGCTCAAAAAAGAAAATGGTTACTTAGCTGCAGGCGGGTTTTGCAGCTTGCAGAGTTCTTTGGATTCACACTGCGCATGATTCTGCCATCTACTGGTTGGGTCCAGCATTGCGTCTCCTCTTTCTTTTTTGTTGTTGTGGGTGTTGCCATCCACCACCATTTGGTGGCACGGCCATCCTGTGGCATCAGATGTGGGCCACGGACGTTCCCGTGCGCGGTCATCATCGACAGATGATTTTTCCCCCGTGTGTCCTGTAGATCCTGGACCTTCCTCCTCTGTTCGCCTGTTTGATCCCCTTTCATTTCCGGGGAGGCGGCAGGGTCGCAGGTGAATCCAGAAACATATTCAAGCTGGAAACCGACTCCTACAAAGTAACCATTTTGTTTTGCAGTGTGAATCTTTTCTGGAGTCACATGCTGTGAATTGATTTTGCAGGGGTATCTGTCTCCTTAAGGCGGCTGGGCAAAAAATGAGTTTATACTTGCAAAAGGGTGTATTAGCACTTGATCTATCTCTTGTCTGTTGTTCTTGGCAAACAACAAGAATTGGGTCTTGGTTGGGTTGAGCTTCAAGGAGGTGCTGGACGTCCAGGTCTGGATGAGGCGCAGCCAGTGATTGGTTGATTCCGCTGTGTTTTAGCCCCTTCCCTCCTTGCTGTATTTCTTGCCATCTTCTGTCATTCCCGTCTACGATGCGCACCTTCTCCCCTAAGGTATGGATAAGCGTGAATATGTTTTACTTCTTGGCGATGGCTCAGTTCTTTTAGCTTAAACCTCCGCAGGGCTCCAGCACCAACTGGACAAACTGCAGCAGAACTGACCAAGCAATCATTCCGCCATTGAAAACCATGAACACGTGGGTACAATAGTGGCTGGGGATGCCAACTACAAGGTTGCTGATGCATTTAAATATTTGTGAGTCTTATTTACTAGCAATCTAAACTGGAAGTCCAGTCTTGAAATGTTCACGAACAATGCATTGACCTCGCCTATGGACCGCGTTGTTTTCATGACATGTTTGAAGGCCTCTTGCTTCTTAGCTCCATCACCAGAACATTATTTCGGACGCCCTGTAAATTCATTTCAGAAGTTTTGCAGGAGTTTGAAAAGGGCTGTAAGTTCTCTGTGGTCGAGGCACTCCGGCTGGAATGAATGCAGAGGTGTTTGATAATTCACCCGTAAATGTTTGTGGCTAAAATTCTTCTATAGAATATTAAACCAACAGCGACAATCTCTAAGAGCCGTGGCTGCAAGAGATCCCCTCGACTGCGGCTCGGGCCTATAACTCGGGATCAGGGCCTTTAACAACTGGTATAGCCCTCGGCAGCGGGCTATAAGGCTATATTAAACCAACAGCGACAATCTCTAAGAGCCGTGGCTGCAAGAGATCCCTCGAGTGACTTGAACTGGGTTAGTGAAAGAGGCTAAAACTACAGAGAGATTGGAGCTGCCTCGAAGCCAAGAAACAAAGGGAGCTTTTAAAGTAGAAAAAACCCTATCCGATCGATTGCAACTTATTCAGGTATTCTCTTATGGTACTGACGCTCAGAATATTCTTACAATGGCTTCATCTATCAGCGAGTAAAGTCACTCCGGGCAGATCCAGACCCAGCAAGCTTCGCTCTCCTTGCACCAGGCGCCGGGTCCATCCATCAGTGGACCGGCCATGCTGCGAGGAGGAGTTTCTGCCCCCCCTCCACTCAGTTATCAGGGCCTCGGTGATTACTCCTTAGCTAAAAGAAATGTAATCATTAGGACACAAAGAGTTTCCATCTTATGTGCTGATGAAAGGGATTCTAAATCCCTTTTTAATTTGACTTTCTTAGACATGGCACCCGTGCTTGGGAAGTGTTCACAGCCAGCATACTTAAGGAATTCATTGTATTGTTACTGAATTGAATGTTTGTATTTATATGTAATGGTTTTGTGGGTATTAGGCGCTGTAATACACTTATTTTTGAAAGAATTAATATAAGCACTCAAAGAAAGAGAGGGAATGTCGATTTAATAATTTCAAATTGAATGGGGGGTTAGAGACGAAGGAGCTCTCAGAGAGAAGGGTGGGGCAGATTGACTGACCACAGAGTATGTGTCGGTAAGAGGGGCGGTGGGGCTCCCCACCCACCTTCCTCCTCTGTGATTTATGGGTCGGTAACAGGGGCGGTGGGGCTCCCCACCCACCATCCTCCTCTGTCATTTATGGGTCGATAACAGGGGCGGTGGGGCACTCCACCCACCATCATCTGTGATGTATGGGTCAGTAACAGGGGCGGTGGGGCTCCCCACCCACCTTCCTCATCTGTGATTTATGGGTCGGTAACAGGGGCGGTGGGGCTCCCCACCCACCATCCTCCTCTGTCATTTATGGGTCGATAACAGGGGCGGTGAGCCTCCCCACCCACCTTCCTCATCTGTGATTTATGGGTCGGTAACAGGGGCGGTGAGCCTCCCCACCCACCTTCCTCCTCTGTGATTTATGGGTCTGTAACAGGGGCGGTGGGGCTCTCCACCCACCATCATCTGTGATGTGTGGGTCAGTAACAGGGGCGGTGGGGCTCCCCTCCCACCTTCCTCCTCTGTGATGTATGGGTCACTAACAGGGGCGGTGGGGCTCCCCACCCACCTTCCTCATCTGTGATTTATGGGTCGGTAACAGGGGCGGTGGGGCTCCCCACCCACCATCCTCATCTGTGATTCTAAACCTGAGCAGACCCAAGTCCCAAGTCCCACCCCCCACATGTCTGTGCCTGCTTCCACCTGGGTCCCATCTGGATCTGGAGTCTAAGGGGATAGTCATGGGCCCGGACATGGACTGGGGAGGTCTCACTGCTCCCCATACCACAGCGCGAATTGGGTTTGTGTGATCTGTGGCATTTCAGTATGAAGTGTGGACCTCTAATGATTGTGTCACTGTGGAACTGCCCTCCCCAGGGGCACCAGATGAACACTGAGGTCAGGCTGTGGTTCAGGAGTAGAAATGCACTAAAGAGGAATTTGTAATACTTATGTTCCAATGAGATTTAAAATAAGTGAAAGATGCCATTAAGCCATTTACCCAATGTAGGATCTGCTTTCATGATCACCCCCACTTTTTGCCGGTATCACTGTTTTTCTGACTAGTCTGACTGGGATCCTGCTAATCAAGACCCCAGTCTCTGTGCTTCCTCCCTAAATTGGCTATGGTGAGTACCATGGTACATTCCTAATTGGGTGCTGGTGTACCCTAGTAAGTCCCTAGTATATGGTACTAAGATACCTAGGGCCTAGGTACACCAGGTGTCCCCCATGGACTGCAGCATGTGTTATGCCACCCATGAGGAACCCTCCAAACTCTGACTACAGGCCTGCCATTGCAGCCTGTGTGAGTTGGTGCTTGCACCTCTCACAAAAGATATACATTTCCTTATATCTAAGGTCACTGCACTTAAAACCTCTAAGTCACCCCTAAGGCAGGCCTTTCAGTCCCAAAGGCAGGGTGCTCGGTTCTAAGTATGAGGGTGCCCCTGCATGAGCAGGACACCCCTGCAACCTTCGGAGTCCATTCTCCCGGGTTGTAAGTGCATCAGCCATTACGATATATAGAGTGGCCATGCGTCATTACGCAATGACCATCTCTAAACTGGCTGTAACGAACCCGGTCATGTTTGGTATCAAACATGTTGGAATCATTTATCATACCCCCACACCGTAATCGGTGTGGGAGGTATGATTCCATGCACTGTAAAGCTCCTCCTGGAGGCCCTCGGTGCTCCTGGTACCAGTCTTCTAGTCCCGGACAGCACAACATGGCTGCTGCCGACTAGAGACACAATTCTGCCCTCCTGCTGCTGAGCCAAGCTCGAGAAGGGGAAGGCAGGACAATAGGTTTCCTGTCACAGGGAGACCACCTCCCAAACAGGATTTAGTGTATGGGACAGGGTGGGGGCGCTGGCCAGCACCACGGAGACTGCTTGGGGGGCACATCTGATGCCCTCCTTGAAAAGTCCAGCTCAAACCAGTTTGGGGAGCCGCTGGCTCCCGCTCTGGCACGAAACTGGACAAAGGGCATGGGAGTATCCTCCCCACTGTCCAGCCACTCCTCTGGGAGGGACCCCTGAATCATCCCAACCCTTTCCTTAGGGTACTTAAGGGCTTACCTGAGGGTGGGTCCCTAGATTCGTCGTGGGATTCGATCAAACTCTGCGTCGTCTTCAACCATCTGGACATTCCGAGTCATGCAGACCGCATCGGACTGACCGCATCTGTCTTCACTTTAGGGAACCGAGACTGCAACCGGGAAGACTCCGTCTGCTCCTGATCTCTTCAATCTGCAAGCCCGCTGCACCGTCAGTGTCCGTGCTCCACACAAATCCCTTCCAGGTCCTGTGGACATCCAAAGACACCTGAGTGAAGGAGTCACTCCCCTGCATCCACAGGCACCACAACACAAGCTGACCAACAGCTGATCCTGGTCTCCAACTGGGTCAGTAACACAGGAGGTAGTTCTACAACTTCCTCGAGGCCTGCACTGTCTTCATACCGAGTCTGAGGCCATGATCCCTTGTCGACACCGCCGGAACCGAGTCCCTGTGCACCGAGTAGGCTGGCTGTTGCTAAGGCTGGGTGACTCTTGTCTCCAGAGATCTTCGGGCCCTGTCGAGGGTCTTCTTCGATTCCAGTAGGCTCCCCTGCTTGCTCGGGGCCTACCCTGACTCACTTGAACGTGGTGAGTCTCTTGGACCTTGCTGGTCCCGACACTGTACCTTTTCGTCTTCTTCCACGTGTTGCTGTTGCCAAGGCCTGTTGGTGCTCCCGCCAGACACCGACCCCCTGGATATCGACATCCGACGTGGAACAGCTCGTACACTGTTCCTGGTAGTCCCCAGTGTCACCTGGTCCACGTAGCTGCAAAGACCAGGGCACCGTCAACTCTCCTGCAACAGCCAACATTGGTGGGCACTCGACTCCCGTGCCCCATGGTCACTCCTGAGTGACCTAGACTCTGTCCCCTCTGCTTGCAGGTTCTACTCTTCTTGAATCCAGGCTTGGATTCCACCGGACTCTTCCAGCTTCTTCGCCAGAAGCATCTTGCTTGAAGTCCTCCATTGGGGTCTACGGCGGTTCCCCATGTCCCTTCGTACCTATGCATCTGGCTTTCCTGGGGCAGATAACCTGGCCTCCAGGGTACCCACGGGTGGGGTGACTCTCGAACTGTCCCTCTTCCACGGGGTGTCTTCCAAGTCCTCTGGGAAGGGTCCTTTTTCCTAAGACTTGCAACCACGACTTCCCCATTGACTTACCTTGAGCACGCTTCGTGTTTTCATTTAATTTAATTTAATTTCATTTTCATTTCATTTATTCACTTAGCACACGGTCTCCGTGGGGTTCCTGGGTCCTTACCTCGGGTGGTTCCTTGGCTCCCCAACACTTGTAAGTCTTCTGGGTCCGGTCTCGACTTCGGTCGTTAGTCACATTCCACTATTTTTGTGTATGGTTTGGTCTCCCTCAGGAGCCCACTGGTTTTTGTGCTACTTACCTGTCGTATTATCAAAGTATTGTAATTATATCACGGGGCAGGAGATCTTGTATTGGGTTGGTGAGTGTCTGTAATAAATAACTATCTTTATAAGTACACTGTGTGGTGCTTTTTCACTTAATCTGCACTATAAGGTTAGACACTGGTGAAACAAGCCGCTTTACACTCCTCCTAGACTAAGCCTGAAGGCTGCTCTCCACAGCTACCACTTAGAGAGCTAAGGATGTCTAAACAACTAAAAACACCATACGGGTCATCTGGATTGGTGCAGGGTGCTACACTTGAATAAGTGTACACCATATACCAAGCCAGCCTCCTACACCCCACCTTTCAACTAATTTTAATGTATTCCTGATGCACACATACAACCTTACATTTGTACTGAAACCTGCAGAGCTGGGTATCGTTTGAGTTGGCGCCCTTTCTCTGCCAGCACAGAGGCTTCATTTCAGCAGGCCGCTGCCACAGCATCTGGCACAAGTCCTGGGTATCTTCTGAGAAGAATTCAGTTACTCTCCTGTAACAAGGGTCTTGCGGATTGAGGGTAACTAGTTTCAGATGCTCCGCATTATTCAACCGTGTAGTAGTTGGGATAACATATACCAGATTGTCTAAATACATTTTTAATTGTCTTTGGCACTGACCGTATGAGCGGTCTATGTGCGCCTTATTACATCACTCATCAACCCCAAATGCTGCACTGCAGAACCGCCATTTTGAGATAGCTTTCCTATCCCTTGGGTTCGGATGCATACATGACAGTGGCGGCTCCTCCGTTATGGCGGAGGAGCGTTGCCTCACTGCTTTCGAGCAGTGGAAAGGAAAGGAAGTATAACATTATAATAACTTTAAGTTATTATCATTTTATGTTTCCTTTGCGGGCAGGCGGGTGGGCGGTGCTGTTCTGTCACGGAGCAGGGCAGGGGAGGAGTGGTTTGCCGACTCCTAAGTGCGCAATGGCTGTTTGGTTGACCACTCATGTGCACTTTTCCCTTCTCCATGCAGGCTGCATTACAGCCTGCATGGAGAACATGCCCACCCCTACAGCCTCTGGCTGAGCGCTGTATTACGGCGCTCAGACCAATCACAACGCTGCATTACAGCCTTGTGATTGGCTTAGGGGAGGGAGCCTGGCTGCCTTCTTCCTGTTCCCGAAGTCGGAAGCAGGAGAGCAGGAGCAGGACCAGAGACGCGGGACCCGGTGGGAAGGTAAGTTATTATTTTTGATTATTCATTTTCTGAAGCTCCCTCCCGCAATCGCAACCCCCCCGCGTGCCACCCCCGCGACTTCCTGCCCCCACCCACGAGCCATGCCAGCCGCCACTGATGCATCACTACAATGTTTTCAAAGTGAATACCTTCATTTCATCAGCAAAAAAGTGAGCACTCTTTCAACAGCCACTGGTGGCTCACCCGCCTCCACCCTCGTAACTAGTGCTAAGAGGAGGGGCGTGCAAGCTACCACTACCCATACAATACCAAATGACAGCCATCTGCAACCCAGTAGTCACCAGAGGCACCCATCTACAGCGCAACGCACCATGTCTGTGGACCAGCCCATATCAGGGCACAACGTCATCAGCCCAACCAATGGGGTCAGCCTACAACCTTTGCCACCACACGCCACAGGTACACCAGTCCAACTAGCAGTGTGTGCCTTGCCACCCTTCAGCGAGATGGTAGATCCTGCCACTGCAGCAGCCCATTGGAAGCCATGGCTTTGCAGACGCACAAACTATTTCCATGGCACGAGAGAGGCGTATCCTATTGTGGAGCGCTAACTCCGCCTTCACTATGCAGGTGAGGAGGTCTTCAAACTGTACGAGAACCTTCCTAACATAGAAGATGAATACAACTGATAGCACTTGCTGCGCTCAGCGCGCATTTCGATCCATAGATCAATCCCAGCTTTGAAAGATTCAAACTTCACCAAACCCGACAGTGAGATAATAAGTCTATTGATGGGTCTTACGTGCAACTGGCAAGATGGCAAACACCTGCACACAGGACGACCCACAAAAAGAGGTCCTCGCGCAAATCATCCAGGGCTGCAAGTCTAGTGTGCTACACCTCCTCAACCTGAGGGAAACGGGCGTGTAGCTGGAGGACATGCTGGGGCTCCCACGATCACATGAGCTGTCAAACAGCAAAGCGGAATGAATTGAAGAGGCCCTGGTGAAGGCCAGCCTGTAAGAACCTTCTTGACCTGGTCGCCTGAGTGAAAACAGAGTCAGTTAACCAGATACGCAAGGCGCGGCCCACGACCCCAACGACCAGACCCATCCGCCAAAACACAACCTGCGATTAATTTGGGCGAGACCCACACTCAGAGTCCTAATGTCCGACGCGAGGGAAGTACTGTTCGAAATGTGGCAAGAATAACCACTTTGTGCAGGTGTGCAGAGGGGGAGGCAGATGCACACATGGTGGAACACAGTGATGACACGTGATCCCATTCAAGCGCTCAACTTGGGAGAAAGGTGGGGAAACCACACACCAATGCAGAAGAAGAGAACAGATCTCCAACACAGCAAAAGCGGAAGCGAACAAGAGACTAGCATTGAGGTCCCATAGTGTCCCTTTTCATCTGAAGGAACAAGTGAAACAGGAGCTGGTGAGACTCAAAAGCCTAGGAATAAGGGTGAAGGTGTCCAATTCGACTCCCTGGGTATCTTAACGGTAATCGCCCCAAAACCCAAACAACAAGAATCAGTCTGGCTTTGTGTAGATATTCGCCTCTGCTACCAT
Organism: Calotriton arnoldi; assembly: GCA_963921515.1. Lineage (NCBI taxonomy): Eukaryota > Metazoa > Chordata > Amphibia > Caudata > Salamandridae > Calotriton > Calotriton arnoldi. Next base: position 256,025 of record CAWUFW010011506.1, on the reverse strand, counting down.
GCCATCAGTGAGCATCATATCACACAGACTATGGATGACACCATAGAGGTCTCACCGGAGAGAAATGATTCTCCAAAGTCGACCTTTACTCAGGATACAACCAACTACTCTTAGACCCAGGGAGCAGATACATTACTACCTTCTCAGCACACGACATTTGACGCTACAAAAGAGTGAACTTTGGAATCTTTTCTGCGCCAAGGTTTTCCAAAATGCCACATGGAAAGCTCTGTCCAGACTGCCTGGGGTAATCAACATCAGAAATGATGCGCCAACGTACTCCAAATCCCGGGACAAACACTATCAGCATATCCGATCAGTTCTACAAAGGGTGTCAGACCGAAGCCTCACACTGAACAGGAGTAAATGCACATTATTTGACCAACGAGTCATGGTGTTTGGCTACGTATTCTCATCAGAGGCCATCAGCATAGATCAGAGGAAGTCCGATGACATCCAGAACGTCCCAGCACCAACTTCTTCCATGGAAGTGAGAAGTTTTCAAGGGATGGCAACCTATTGTGGGTGGTTTATCCCCAATTTGGCTATGCTCACTGACCCATTCAGCACACTGATGAAAGCCCACTGTCTGCAGCAGACTCAGTTTGACATTGCTATCGGCCCGGGGCAGAGAATCCAGCCTAGTTTTAATCCATGCATCCACTTTGACTGATGAGTGAAACTGAACGCCAGACTGAAGAGAACAATATATCTAACTGATCACCCAGGCTGCCTGCCTACATGCCCTTCCACTGAAAGAGTTTGTCGAGGCATCACAACAAGATAGCTGTCTGGGGCGAGCCAGGGACACAATTCAATGTACCAATTGGGTGATCTTCCTGGCTCTGGAGAGTGCACTCAGAGCTCTTTGAGACAAGTGATGGCCTCATCCTCAGAGGCAGGCGGATTGTCGTACCCTGAGCTATGCAGGATATCGTGGATCCACCAGGGCATGGCTAAGAGTAAGGCAAGACTGCGGGAAAAATGGATTTTGCTGAATGGACGCCAAGGTAGACGAGCACGTAGCCCAGTGACTGAAGTGTCAACTAAGCAGAGATGCTGAGAGACCGACTCCCCTAATCACTTAAGATGCCAGTAGCACACCGTGGACTCTAGTCGGTGTCGACTTTAGGAGTTTCCCAGATGGCCGAAATGCCATAGTGCTCATTGATGCATACTCGACATTCCCAATAGTAGAACTGGTAGAATCCACTGCGTTTGAACATGCGAAACCCAAGATAGAGAACACATTTGCAATGTTTGGCCTACCGACAACCTTATGGTCAGACAGCGGACCACCATTTCGGGGGCATGAATTCTGAGTATACATAGAGAGCTTTAGAGAGGTACACAGAGTCATTACTCCACGGGCCTCAGGTAAGGGGGGAGTGGCGAGGTTCATGCACACTGTGACAAAAGCTTTTCGAAGAAGCGAGGACCAAGGGGAAAACTTTGAATGGGACCTCCACAACTTTCTGAGGGTGTACCATAACATGCCTCATTGCGTAACGCAGTGTACAACAGCATCGCTGATGTTTGGAAGAAAGGTTTGCAATGTGCTCCCCATGGCAGAGAAATGGAGACCTAGGAAACTTGTGGTAGGAGACAGCCTGTGTCAGAGGACACAGAAAAATCAGCGAGTGACGATGGCCCGACAGGCTGGAGAAAGAGATCCAGAGAGGAGACTGGTCCATTCTGAAAGGCAGGTATCCTGGGTGCAAATACGATACACCATATGAAAAGGGGGTGTGGACCGTAGCAAAACACAAAGGAACCACGATCACAGTGATGAAAAGAATGGAAGTTGTGGCGATAAACAACTTGTGGTTTAAGAAGGTGCCCCACTGATGACTAAGGATGAAAACAGGGACAGGAGCCCCAGAGAGGAACCCTGTGAATGAAGCATGCAGTACGAAAGAGCACCTCCATCAGTCAGGGCCGGTTCTAGTATTTGCGGGGCCCCGGGCCAAAAGGGTATGTGCGAGGCCCCTCTAATTTACTTAAGTGACAGCTCAGGAAGCTGCTTTGTGCAGACCCTTCCTGGGCCACAGCTCCTCCTCTCAGCCTCCTAAAAGCACCTCTTTTTAAGCTCCTATTGGGCTGAAAGTGTGAGAATTGCTTGGGGGCTGAGAGTTAACACTGTGAGGGCGCTAAGGTGCTGGACAATGGGCGCCCCGCAGTGTCTCTGAATGGTCTCCTTGCAAATGGGTCAAGAAGAAGTGTCTCCCATCCCCTAGGTCTCCCAGCACCATTCCTGAGAGGCCCTCCAATGGACCCTAATGGACCCTAATTGAAAGGAGACACCTTTCTTTCAGTTTGATCTGCAGGGAAACTGGACACACGGTCGGTGTGGGTCCCATGTTGTTAGGGTGAGTGCGAGGCCCTAGGCAGCTGCCCACACTGCCCATGCCTAACGCCAGCCTTGCCATCAGTGATCTACCTTCATGGCTCTGAGAGCATAACACTGGGCAACCTGCTGAACCCAAGGGCTACCCCATGTTCGTCTAGGTCTCGGCCAAGGCTCTCGCCAAAAATGCCACAAGGAGCAGCCAACACTATCTCCTGAGACCACATCCCCAACCCGGCATGAGGCCATGAGACTTGATCAGCAGCACCACTGTCGCAGAACGAACGGGGGCTCTTTTCAGAGCAAGTGTGGAGATGCAGCTAAAGTGGGGAGCGATGAAGTGTTCGACCGTGAGCAGCGCCTGACGTCACATGCACCCCGAAGCTGGGCGCAGCCGCAGGTATAAAAACAGGGACGTCTTTTGCTGCACGGGCGGGGTCCAAAAGTACCACCGGGTCCGAGTCCCTTGATGAAGGACAGGTGGCGAGCCTGACATAAATTACATTGGTCCTGCTTGGCACAGTACACCACGGTCGGACTGGGACAGAAAATAGGCCCGCAAGACCAAAATAAAGGTGGCCACATTCGTATGTGCCAACATTTTGAAACAGGAAAGTGGGAGGTTTTAAAAATGCAAATCGGGAGAATTTCCCCATTGTCTTCTTTTGAGTAGAGGCAATTTCAGGTGGGAGACAGACAAAATAAAGCTACTTTTGTCTTAAAAAAACAGGGGTCTTGGAGTCTGAATCAGGTCCATTGGCATGTATGCAATTAATGAATTAGAAAGCTAATAAGTGGCCCATGGTTGCAAACTGTCGCAGGTTTCAACTTGTAAAGACACTGTATACGTGTTGTGCAAGGTATGAAAGACTGCATGGATTTGAGCTTTGCTGTAGGCAGCGTTTGTTTCAATATCAGGGAAATGAACAGTAAAATCTGGCCCGGCAGACAATAAAACAGTCCCACAAACAACCAAAAAACTGTCCCACAGACGGACTCGTCATTTCAGCCCATCGGGCACGGCCGGAGTGCCCTCGAGGTCAGTCTGACTGGGAAGGTTACACAGAGTCTGAACAAAAGGTGTTTTTCACAAATGAAGATTGGAGATGGTTCTCTTAGAATGATCCTAGGGACACTGAATGAGAACCTTGCGGTTTGAAATTTCTATTGAAAGGATGGACTAAATATACTATTTCACTGGATTTGACTATCCTTGAAATAACTGAAGATACATTTTGACTGCTTCCTTCGGATTTAAGTAAATTCATAGTATATCGAATCATAATGCAGTACACCGAGGCAGACCGTACACCGAAGAGTTATGCGGTACACCGAGGCAGAACATACATCGAAGAGTGATGCGGTACACCGAGGCAGACCGTACATCGAAGAGTGATGCGGTACACCGAGGCAGACCGTACATCGAAGAGTGATGCGGTACACCGAGGCAGACCGTACATCGAAGAGTGATGCGGTACACCGAGGCAGACCGTACATCGAAGAGTGATGCGGTACACCGAGGAGACAGACAGAATATCGAAGAGTAATGTGCTAAGCTGAGCGGAAAGATAGTAAATTAAAGAGTGATGTGGTACACTGAGGAGAGATTAAAAAAAAAAAAACGAACAGTGATACGGTACATAGAGGAGTGGGAAGGTACATGGAGGAGTGATGTGGTACACTGAGGAGAGAGACAGTACTTCGAGGAGTGATGTGGTATAGCAAGCAGAGAGATAGTAAATTGTAGAGTGATGTGCACAGAGGAATAGCAAGGTACTTGGAGGAGTGAAGTGGTATTGTGACCAGAAAGATAGTAAATTTAAGAGGGATGTGGTACACCGAGGGGAGAGACAGTACTTCGAGGAGTGATGTGGTACACTGAGAGACAGTATATCGAAGAGTGGTGTGGTACACCAAGGAAAGAGGGCAATACTTTGAGGAGTGATGTGGTACACCGAGGAGGGGGATAGCAAATCAAAGAGTTATGTGGTACACCGCGGAGAGAGACAACACTTCGAGAAGTGATGTGTTATCGTAAGCAGAGAGATAGTAAATTGAAGAGTGGTGCAGTACACAGAGGAGTGGCGAGATACATTGAGGAGTGATGTAGTACTCCAAGGAGAGAAACAGCACTTCACGGAGGGATGTGTTATCGCGAGCACAGAGATACTAAACTGAAGCGTGATGTGGTACACAGAGGAGTGGCGAGGTATATAGAGGAGTGATGTGGTACACCGAGGAGAGACAGTAAACTGAAGAGTGATGCGTTACACAGAGGAATAGCGAGGCACTTTGAGGAGTGATGTGTTATTGCGAGTAGAGAGATAGTAAATTCAAGAGTGAGGTGGTACATAGAGGAGTAGTGAGGTACATCAAGGAGTGATGTGGTACACCGAGGAGAGACAGTACTTTGCGGTGTGGTACACCAAGAAAGACAGTATATCGAAGAGTGATGTGGTACACCTAGGAGACAGTATATTGAACAGTGATTTGGTACACCAAGAGAGGCAGAACTTTGAGGAGTGATGTGGTACACGGAGGAGAGAGATAGTAAATTGAAGAGTTATGTGGTAAATCAAGGATAATGACAGCACTTCGAGGTGTAATGTATTATCACGAGCAGAGAGATAGTAAATTGAAGAGTGGTGCGGTACACAGAGGAGTGGCAAGGTACATCAAGGACTGATGTGGTACACCGAGGAGATAGACAGTACTTCAATGAGTGATGTGGTATCGCTAGCAGAGAGATAGTGAATTGACGAGTGATGCGGTACACAGAGGAGTGGCGAGGTACACTGCGGTGTGATGTGGTACTCCAAGGAAAGAGACAGCACTTGGAGGAGTGATGTGGTATCACGAGCAGAGAGATAGTAAATTGAAGAGTGATGCTGTACACAGAGGAGTGGCAAGGTACATCAAGGACTGATGTCGTACACCAAGGAGAGAGAGAGTACTTCAAGGAGTGATGTGGTAATGCGAGCAGAGAGATAGTAAATTGAAGAGTGATGCGGTCCACAGAGGAGTGGCGAGGTACACTGAGGAGTGATGTGGTACTCCAAGGAGAGAGACAGCACTTCAAGGAGTGATGTGGTATCGCGAGCAGAGAGATAGTAAATTGAAGAGTGATGCGGTACACAGAGGAGTGGCAATGTACATCAAGGACTGATGTGGTACACCGAGTAGATAGACTACTTCAAGGAGTGATGTGGTAATGCGAGCAGAGAGATAGTAAATTGAAGAGTGATGCGGTCCACAGAGGAGTGGCGAGGTACACTGAGGAGTGATGTGGTACACGCCAAGGAGAGAGACAGCACTTCGAGGCGTGATGTGGTATCGCGAGCAGAGAGATAGTATATTCAAGAGTGATGCGGTACACAGAGGAGTGGCAATGTACATCAAGGACTGATGTGGTACACCGAGTAGATAGACAGTACTTCAAGAAGTGATGTGGTAATGCGAGCAGAGAGATAGTAAATTGAAGAGTGATGCGGTCCACAGAGGAGTGGCGAGGTACAGTGAGGAGTGATGTGGTACTCCAAGGAGAGAGACAGCACTTCGAGGAGTGATGTGGTATTGCGAGCAGAGAGATAGTATATTGAAGAGTGATGCGGTACACAGAGGAGTGGCAATGTACATCAAGGACTGATGTGGTACACCGAGTAGATAGACAGTACTTCAAGGAGTGATGTGGTAATGCGAGCAGAGAGATAGTATATTGAAGAGTGATGCTGTACACAGAGGAGTGGAGAGATACATTGAGGAGTGATGTAGTACTCCAAGGAGAGAGACAGCACTTCGCGGAGGGATGTGTTATAGCGAGCACAGAGATACTAAACTGAAGAGAGATGTGGTACACAGAGGTGGCGAGGAATATAGAGGAGTGAAGTGGTGGAGAGAGACAGTAAACTGAAGAGTGATGCGTTACACAGAGGAATAACGAGGTACTTTGAGGAGTGATGTGTTATTGCGAGTAGAGAGATAGTAAATTCAAGAGTGAGGTGGTACACAGAGGAGTAGTGAGGTACATCAAGGAGTGATGTGGTACACCGAGGAGAGACAGTACTTTGAGGTGTGATGTGGTACACCAAGAAAGACAGTATATCGAAGAGTGATGTGGTACAACTAGGAGACAGTATATCGAAGAGTGATTTGGTACACCAAGAGAGGCAGAACTTTGAGGAGTGATGTGGTACACGGAGGAGAGAGATAGTAAATTGAAGAGTTATGTGGTAAATCAAGGATAATGACAGCACTTCGAGGTGTAATGTATTATCACAAGCAGAGAGATAGTAAATTGAAGAGTGGTGCGGTACACAGAGGAGTGGCAAGGTACATCAAGGACTGATGTGGTACACCGAGGAGATAGACAGTACTTCAATGAGTGATGTGGTATCGCTAGCAGAGAGATAGTGAATTGACGAGTGATGCGGTACACAGAGGAGTGGCGAGGTACACTGCGGTGTGATGTGGTACTCCAAGGAAAGAGACAGCACTTGGAGGAGTGATGTGGTATCACGAGCAGAGAGATAGTAAATTGAAGAGTGATGCTGTACACAGAGGAGTGGCAAGGTACATCAAGGACTGATGTCGTACACCAAGGAGAGAGAGAGTACTTCAAGGAGTGATGTGGTAATGCGAGCAGAGAGATAGTAAATTGAAGAGTGATGCGGTCCACAGAGGAGTGGCGAGGTACACTGAGGAGTGATGTGGTACTCCAAGGAGAGAGACAGCACTTCAAGGAGTGATGTGGTATCGCGAGCAGAGAGATAGTAAATTGAAGAGTGATGCGGTACACAGAGGAGTGGCAATGTACATCAAGGACTGATGTGGTACACCGAGTAGATAGACTACTTCAAGGAGTGATGTGGTAATGCGAGCAGAGAGATAGTAAATTGAAGAGTGATGCGGTCCACAGAGGAGTGGCGAGGTACACTGAGGAGTGATGTGGTACACGCCAAGGAGAGAGACAGCACTTCGAGGCGTGATGTGGTATCGCGAGCAGAGAGATAGTATATTCAAGAGTGATGCGGTACACAGAGGAGTGGCAATGTACATCAAGGACTGATGTGGTACACCGAGTAGATAGACAGTACTTCAAGAAGTGATGTGGTAATGCGAGCAGAGAGATAGTAAATTGAAGAGTGATGCGGTCCACAGAGGAGTGGCGAGGTACAGTGAGGAGTGATGTGGTACTCCAAGGAGAGAGACAGCACTTCGAGGAGTGATGTGGTATTGCGAGCAGAGAGATAGTATATTGAAGAGTGATGCGGTACACAGAGGAGTGGCAATGTACATCAAGGACTGATGTGGTACACCGAGTAGATAGACAGTACTTCAAGAAGTGATGTGGTAATGCGAGCAGAGAGATAGTAAATTGAAGAGTGATGCGGTCCACAGAGGAGTGGCGAGGTACAGTGAGGAGTGATGTGGTATTGCGAGCAGAGAGATAGTATATTGAAGAGTGATGCGGTACACAGAGGAGTGGCAATGTACATCAAGGACTGATGTGGTACACCGAGTAGATAGACAGTACTTCAAGGAGTGATGTGGTAATGCGAGCAGAGAGATAGTATATTGAAGAGTGATGCTGTACACAGAGGAGTGGAGAGATACATTGAGGAGTGATGTAGTACTCCAAGGAGAGAGACAGCACTTCGCGGAGGGATGTGTTATAGCGAGCACAGAGATACTAAACTGAAGAGAGATGTGGTACACAGAGGTGGCGAGGAATATAGAGGAGTGAAGTGGTGGAGAGAGACAGTAAACTGAAGAGTGATGCGTTACACAGAGGAATAACGAGGTACTTTGAGGAGTGATGTGTTATTGCGAGTAGAGAGATAGTAAATTCAAGAGTGAGGTGGTACACAGAGGAGTAGTGAGGTACATCAAGGAGTGATGTGGTACACCGAGGAGAGACAGTACTTCGAGGTGTGATGTGGTACACCAAGAAAGACAGTATATCGAAGAGTGATGTGGTACAACTAGGAGACAGTATATCGAAGAGTGATTTGGTACACCAAGAGAGGCAGAACTTTGAGGAGTGATGTGGTACACGGAGGAGAGAGATAGTAAATTGAAGAGTTATGTGGTAAATCAAGGATAATGACAGCACTTCGAGGTGTAATGTATTATCACAAGCAGAGAGATAGTAAATTGAAGAGTGGTGCGGTACACAGAGGAGTGGCAAGGTACATCAAGGACTGATGTGGTATACCGAGGAAATAGACAGTACTTCAATGAGTGATGTGGTATCGCTAGCAGAGAGATAGTAAATTGAAGAGTGATGCGGTACACAGAGGAGTGGCAGGGTACTTTGAGGAGTGATGTGGTACACCGAGGACTTGGGCACAAATACTTGTCTGCGGTGCACACAGGCGGTCCCTCAGAGTACCTGATGCCCCAGACATGATTGGTGCTGCAGTTCATGTTCTCTTCCCCACGAGCCTTCAATGATAGGTTCTGAAGACCGTAAGTAGCAGTCTTAAAAGTCTATCACAGGAAGGGTATGTTTGAGTAGCTGATCAATAAAGCATCAGGCTGCCATCTTGTCTTGAGTCTGAATTCTGCAACAGTCAGAACAGCTGCGCCTACAGCATCTTAATTCACGATAGGTGGGTTGGGGCGATGGGGTTAAGAGATCATACTACTGGTCAAAAGAGGCAGTTTTGAGTGGGAACAGCGGGGATTGACCCTCGATGACCTCTGCTTCATTCTGTTAATTGTCAAGCTTTAGGAAAAACAAACACAAGGAGCTACGCCTGTGAAAAGCATGTGACCTTGAGTGGTCCCTGACACCCCCGTCTCCAGCTGTCCCTGTGCACACTTGGCTCCCCCAGAAAGGGCCATCCCTACCCTCAAGCCCCTTGGGTGGTGGGTGGAGAAGGACAGAGGCTCCGCCCATCGCACAGGGGCAAAGCACATGTTGGCTGTTCAGCCTTCCACTGAAGCACTTACATGTGTGCAAGATACAGGACAACAGAGATGACCGCATAAATCTGGAAGAAACAGGTGAATGTTGAGTCTGTCGATCCATGCTTTACTTCATTAATGTCATTTATTAAGCCACTACCTGTTTTGCTCATTTTTTGGTGTTTACACTCCTGTTGTTGTAAGCAGTTAGAGAACTCGGCTTCAATAAGAGAACTCTGATTTTCCAGCAGCAATTACAGAAAGCTGCATCCGGCTGTTTCAGTTACAGAACGCTGCATCCAGCTGAAGCAGTTACAGAACGCGGCACCTATCTGTTTCAGTTACGAAAGGTTGAATCAGTCTGTAGCAGTTACAGAACACAGCATCCTTTTGTAGCGGTTACAGAGTGCTGCATCCGGCTGTGTCAGTTACAGAACACTGTATTGGGCAGTAGCAGTTAGAGAATGCTGAATTTGGCTGTAGCAGTTACAGAACACTGCATCCCACTGTAACAGTTACAGAACGCTGCGTCAGGCTGTAACCGTTACAGTACGCTGCGTCCGGCTGGAACGGTTACAGAATGCTGCATCCGGCTGTAACAGTTACAGAACGTTGCATTTGGCTGTAACAGTTACAGAATGTTGCATCCGTCTGTAGCAGTTACAGAACACAGCATCCTTTTGTAGCAGTTACAGAACACAGCATCCTTTTGTAGCAGTTACAGAACACAGCATCCTTTTGTAGCAGTTACAGAGCACTGCATTCGGCTGTATCAGTTACAGAGCACTGCATTCGGCTGTATCAGTTACAGAACGCTGCATCCGGCTATAGCAGTTACAGAACGCTGCATTGTGCTGTATCAGTTACAGAACGCTGCATCCGGCTGTAACAGTTACAGAACTTTGCATCTGGTTGCAGCAGTTACAGAACGCTTCATCCGGCTGTAGCAATTACAGAATGCTGCATCCAGCTGAAGCAGCTACAGAACGCTGCACCTATCTGTTTCAGTTACGAAAGGCTGCAACGGTCTGTAGCAGTTACAAAACACAGCATCCTTTTGTAGCAGTTACAAAGCCCTGCATCCGGTTGTGCCAGTTACAGAATGCTGCATTGGGCTGTAGCAGTTACAGAATGTTCTATCCCTCTGTGGCAGTTACAGAACGCTGCATTTGGCTGTATCAGTTACAGAACGCTGCATCCGGCTATAACAGTTACAGAACGCTGCATCGGGCTGTATCAGTTACGGAACGTAGCATCTGGTTGCAGCAGTTACAGAACGTTGCATCGGGCTATATCAGTTATGGAACGTTGCATCTGGTTGCAGCAGTTACAGAACGCTGCATCCAGCTGTAGCAGTTACAGAACGCTGCATCCGGCTGAAGCAGTTACAGAACGCTGCATCCGGCTGAAGCAGTTACAGAACGCTGCATCCGGCTGAAGCAGTTACAGAACGCTGCATCCGGCTGAAGCAGTTACAGAACGCTGCATCCGGCTGAAGCAGTTACAGAACGCTGCATCCGGCTGAAGCAGTTACAGAACGCTGCATCCGGCTGAAGCAGTTACAGAACGCTGCATCCGGCTGAAGCAGTTACAGAACACATTATCCTTTTGTAGCAGCTACAGAACACAGCATCCCTCTGTAGCAGTTACAGAGCGCTGCATCCGGCTGTATCATACAGAAAGCTGCATCCGGCTGTAACAGTTACAGAACGTTGCATCTGGTTGCAGTGGTTACAGAACACTGCATCCAGTTGTATCAGTTAGAGAATGCTGAATTCGGCTGTAGCAGTTACAGAGTGCTGGATCCAGGGGAAGCAGTTACAGAACACTGCACATAGCTGTAGCATTTAGAGAACGCTGCATCGGCTAGAAATGATGATTCCATCGGCAGCAGTGAGAAGGTACTGCCATGACTGTTCAACAGTTAGAGAACAGTGCAGCCAGACTGAGCTTTGGACTTTGCAAGAGGAACCATAATTCTCATATTGGGAGATCCCTTCAGTGACAACCTGTGGATGCCAAGCTTTACTTCAAACTCCTAATATTCATCCTTACTTGGCCCACACGGACTATTTTATCTTCTAAAGAAGCTCTCTCCCTAACAGCCCAGCGAGTCACTGTGTTCTAGTGACCACTGACTTCTCACTGTACCCCGAATCAAAAACAAATCGGGTGACCGAAGGTTTCCGTTTTCGCCCAAAACTCTGGAATAAATTACCACTAGATATCCATCACATGCAGTGAGGCGACAAGAAACCTCATTGGTACAACCTGTGGAAGGGATTCCCTATAGGTTTGGGGCTGGCAGATCGAAAATGGTCATAAACAATGCAAAACTTCTAAAAATGCAGCAAGATACTAAATTTAACAAAAGATATGGGCTTCTGGTTCAGGCTCCCAATGAAAACTGTCCAGGACTGTGCTGAAGAGCTTCTGGTTGTAGAAAGGAAGGCTTCTCCCGGACCCCAGCCTCCAGCTCAGACCTTCCCTCCCTCTCACTAGAATCTGCAAAGTTATCACAAACTTCCTCTTCGGCTTCACGAACTCCACGATTACTGCCCGTAGAAGGAGAGGTTACCAGAAGGTGGCAGTTTGACTGCTTTGGCTACTAACAAATGACAGCCGCTACGAGAGGTTAGTTTAACTGTTGTGTATACAGTATTTTTTTTAGGTATAGGTTTGTAAAGAGTCTCTCTTCTCTCTCTTTCAGGTGCTACATCCGGAGTCCACCCCACCGAACACCTCGGTACAAGAGAGAACAAGCATTGAAAATGCAATCGGTCTCGCCTTTGATTAAGTTAAAGCCATTTGCTTTGCTAATGGTATTGTATAGCAAAGCAAATGGCTTTAACTTATTGAAAGGCGAGACCTATTGCATTTTTAATGCTTGTTTAGTGATCTCTTCCCAGATATGATGGTTGATGGATCTTTCCTCTGTGTTTTTGAGCTTATGGCAGAAGATGACAACCGCTGTGCGCCTGGCTTGGGATTGCTTTTTTAGTCCAAACTCCAGCCTGATCTGGGTTGGTGAGGTGTGTCGAGGTAGCAGCAAGATGTGCCTATATATTCAGGCTACTGTAGTGTCCAGGACCAGTGTGTCTCTGCATTAAAGGGCCTCGCTGCCATAGGCCAGGTTTGGGGCCACTTTTGCTCTGCCGATTTCTAGTATTGGGATGAACGAGTGCTTAAATATGGGCAAGAGTCCTGCCGCAAGAGCAATTTATTAGTCACTCAGACGGACCCACCAATTTGCGAAAACATTTTCTGCGCAGGATGGAAGGGTTCTGGTATTGTCTTAGTGGAACGTGATTCCTTCAGGTACTATTGATTGCAAGCATCACTTGCCAAGCTTCGAAAGAGGTGGAAGGGGCTGTCCGAGGACCAGCTCGCGGCTTGAAGGCCGAGGCAACGGACGCACACCTGTGCCCATTTACCACAGCCCTGAGGACACTCCACTCACCCGACAGCGCCTACCTGCCCGGTTTATGTACAGGCGCCAAATATCCGTTTCGATAAATACGAATCACGCGACTGAGTGCCAGGATCCAATTTAGAACGGAAATATTTGAACAGAAATATTTGTTTGTAGGGATGTGCCCACCACAGGCTATTAATTAGTATTCTGCAATACGCCGGGTATTATTCTTAGTATTATAATTATTATTATTATTATTAGCAAAATAACCACAATAATCTACTATTACAAACGTAATAACATAAGAGCGACAATAATATAACAGCAGCGCTATACTAACAGCAGCAGCGCTATACTAACAATAGCAGCGCTATACTAACAGCAGCGCTATACTAACAGCAGCGCTATACTAACAGCAGCGCTATACTAACAGCAGCGCTATACTAACAGCAGCGCTATACTAACAGCAGCGCTATACTAACAATAGCAGCGCTATACTAACAATAGCAGCGCTATACTAACAGCAGCGCTATACTAACAGCAGCGCTATACTAACAGCAGCGCTATACTAACAGCAGCGCTATACTAACAGCAGCGCTATACTAACAGCAGCGCTATACTAACAGCAGCGCTATACTAACAATAGCAGCGCTATACTAACAATAGCAGCGCTATACTAACAATAGCAGCGCTATACTAACAGCAGCGCTATACTAACAGCAGCGCTATACTAACAGCAGCGCTATACCAACAGCAGCGCTATACTAACAGCAGCGCTATACTAACAATAGCAGCGCTATACTAACAGCAGCGCTATACTAACAGCAGCGCTATACTAACAGCAGCGCTATACTAACAGCAGCGCTATACTAACAGCAGCGCTATACTAACAGCAGCGCTATACTAACAATAGCAGCGCTATACTAACAATAGCAGCGCTATACTAACAATAGCAGCGCTATACTAACAGCAGCGCTTATACTAACAGCAGCGCTATACTAACAGCAGCGCTATACTAACAATAGCAGCGCTATACTAACAATAGCAGCGCTATACTAACAGCAGCGCTATACTAACAGCAGCGCTATACTAACAGCAGCGCTATACTAACAGCAGCGCTATACTAACAGCAGCGCTATACTAACAGCAGCGCTATACTAACAATAGCAGCGCTATACTAACAATAGCAGCGCTATACTAACAATAGCAGCGCTTATACTAACAGCAGCAGCGCTATACTAACAGCAGCGCTATACTAACAATAGCAGCGCTATACTAACAGCAGCGCTATACTAACAGCAGCGCTATACTAACAGCAGCGCTATACTAACAATAGCAGCGCTATACTAACAATAGCAGCGCTATACTAACAATAGCAGCGCTATACTAACAGCAGCGCTATACTAACAATAGCAGCGCTATACTAACAGCAGCGCTATACTAACAATAGCAGCGCTATACTAACAGCAGCAGCGCTATACTAACAGCAGCGCTATACTAACAATAGCAGCGCTATACTAACAGCAGCGCTATACTAACAGCAGCGCTATACTAACAGCAGCGCTATACTAACAATAGCAGCGCTATACTAACAATAGCAGCGCTATACTAACAATAGCAGCGCTATACTAACAGCAGCGCTATACTAACAGCAGCGCTATACTAACAGCAGCGCTATACTAACAATAGCAGCGCTATACTAACAGCAGCGCTATACTAACAGCAGCGCTATACTAACAGCAGCGCTATACTAACAGCAGCGCTATACTAACAGCAGCGCTATACTAACAGCAGCGCTATACTAACAATAGCGCTATACTAACAGCAGCGCTATACTAACAGCAGCGCTATACTAACAGCAGCGCTATACTAACAGCAGCGCTATACTAACAGCAGCGCTATACTAACAGCAGCGCTATACTAACAGCAGCGCTATACTAACAGCAGCGCTATACTAACAATAGCAGCGCTATACTAACAATAGCAGCGCTATACTAACAGCAGCGCTATACTAACAGCAGCGCTATACTAACAGCAGCGCTATACTAACAGCAGCGCTATACTAACAGCAGCGCTATACTAACAATAGCGCTATACTAACAATAGCAGCGCTATACTAACAGCAGCGCTATACTAACAATAGCGCTATACTAACAATAGCTCTATACTAACAATAGCAGCGCTATACTAACATCAGCGCTATACTAACAGCAGCGCTATACTAACAATAGCAGCGCTATACTAACAATAGCAGCGCTATACTAACAATAGCAGCGCTATACTAACAGCAGCGCTATACTAACAGCAGCGCTATACTAACAGCAGCGCTAAACTAACAAAAGCAGCGCTATACTAACAGCAGCGCTATACTAACAGCAGCGCTATACTAACAGCAGCGCTATACTAACAATAGCAGCGCTATACTAACAATAGCAGCGCTATACTAACAATAGCAGCGCTATACTAACAATAGCAGCGCTATACTAACAATAGCAGCGCTATACTAACAGCAGCGCTATACTAACAGCAGCGCTATACTAACAGCAGCGCTATACTAACAATAGCAGCGCTATACTAACAATAGCAGCGCTATACTAACAATAGCAGCGCTATACTAACAATAGCAGCGCTATACTAACAGCAGCGCTATACTAACAGCAGCGCTATACTAACAGCAGCGCTATACTAACAGCAGCGCTATACTAACAGCAGCGCTATACTAACAGCAGCGCTATACTAACAATAGCAGCGCTATACTAACAGCAGCGCTATACTAACAGCAGCGCTATACTAACAGCAGCGCTATACTAACAATAGCAGCGCTATACTAACAATAGCAGCGCTATACTAACAATAGCAGCGCTATACTAACAATAGCAGCGCTATACTAACAGCAGCGCTATACTAACAGCAGTGCTATACTAACAGCAGTGCTATACTAACAGCAGCGCTATACTAACAATAGCAGCGCTATACTAACAATAGCAGCGCTATACTAACAGCAGCGCTATACTAACAGCAGCGCTATACTAACAGCAGCGCTATACTAACAGCAGCGCTATACTAACAGCAGCGCTATACTAACAGCAGCGCTATACTAACAGCAGCGCTATACTAACAGCAGCGCTATACTAACAGCAGCAGCTATACTAACAGCAGCGCTATACTAACAGCAGCGCTATACTAACAGCAGCGCTATACTAACAGCAGCGCTATACTAACAATAGCAGCTCTATACTAACAGCAGCGCTATACTAACAGCAGCGCTATACTAACAGCAGTGCTATACTAACAATAGCAGCGCTATACTAACAGCAGCGCTATACTAACAGCAGCGCTATACTAACAGCAGCGCTATACTAACAGCAGCGCTATACTAACAGCAGCGCTATACTAACAATAGCAGCGCTATACTAACAGCAGCGCTATACTAACAGCAGCGCTATACTAACAGCAGCGCTATACTAACAGCAGCGCTATACTAACAGCAGCGCTATACTAACAGCAGCGCTATACTAACAGCAGCGCTATACTAACAGCAGCGCTATACTAACAGCAGCGCTATACTAACAGCAGTGCTATACTAACAGCAGCGCTATACTAACAGCAGCGCTATACTAACAATAGCAGCGCTATACTAATAGCAGCGCTATACTAACAGCAGCGCTATACTAACAGCAGCGCTATACTAACAGCAGCGCTATACTAACAGCAGCGCTATACTAACAGCAGCGCTATACTAACAGCAGCGCTATACTAACAGCAGCGCTATACTAACAATAGCGCTATACTAACAATAGCAGCGCTATACTAACAGCAGCGCTATACTAACAGCAGCGCTATACTAACAGCAGCGCTATACTAACAGCAGCGCTATACTAACAATAGCAGCGCTATACTAACAATAGCAGCTATACTAACAACAGCAGCGCTATACTAACAGCAGCGCTATACTAACAGCAGCGCTATACTAACAGCAGCGCTATACTAACAGCAGCGCTATACTAACAGCAGCGCTATACTAACAGCAGCGCTATACTAACAGCAGCGCTATACTAACAGCAGCGCTATACTAACAGCAGCGCTATACTAACAATAGCAGCGCTATACTAACAGCAGCGCTATACTAACAGCAGCGCTATACTAACAGCAGCGCTATACTAACAGCAGCGCTATACTAACAGCAGCGCTATACTAACAGCAGCGCTATACTAACAAAAGCAGCGCTATACTAACAAAAGCAGCGCTATACTAACAGCAGCGCTATACTAACAGCAGCGCTATACTAACAGCAGCGCTATACTAACAATAGCAGCGCTATACCAACAGCAGCGCTATACTAACAGCAGCGCTATACTAACAGCAGCGCTATACTAACAGCAGCGCTATACTAACAGCAGCGCTATACTAACAATAGCGCTATACTAACAATAGCAGCGCTATACTAACAGCAGCGCTATACTAACAATAGCAGCGCTATACTAACAGCAGCGCTATACTAACAGCAGCGCTATACTAACAATAGCAGCGCTATACTAACAATAGCAGCGCTATACTAACAATAGCAGCGCTATACTAACAATAGCAGCGCTATACTAACAGCAGCGCTATACTAACAGCAGCGCTATACTAACAGCAGCGCTATACTAACAGCAGCGCTATACTAACAATAGCGCTATACTAACAATAGCAGCGCTATACTAACAGCAGCGCTATACTAACAGCAGCGCTATACTAACAGCAGCGCTATACTAACAGCAGCGCTATACTAACAGCAGCGCTATACTAACAGCAGCGCTATACTAACAATAGCGCTATACTAACAATAGCAGCGCTATACTAACAGCAGCGCTATACTAACAATAGCAGCGCTATACTAACAGCAGCGCTATACTAACAGCAGCGCTATACTAACAGCAGCGCTATACTAACAGCAGCGCTATACTAACAGCAGCGCTATACTAACAATAGCGCTATACTAACAATAGCAGCGCTATACTAACAGCAGCGCTATACTAACAGCAGCGCTATACTAACAGCAGCGCTATACTAACAATAGCAGCGCTATACTAACAGCAGCGCTATACTAACAGCAGCGCTATACTAACAGCAGCGCTATACTAACAGCAGCGCTATACTAACAATAGCGCTATACTACAATAGCAGCGCTATACTACAATAGCAGCGCTATACTACAATAGCAGCGCTATACTAACAATATCAGCGCTATACTAACAATAGCAGCGCTATACTAACAGCAGCGCTATACTAACAGCAGCGCTATACTACAATAGCAGCGCTATACTACAATAGCAGCGCTATACTAACAGCAGCGCTATACTACAATAGCAGCGCTATACTAACAGCAGCGCTATACTACAATAGCAGCGCTACACTAACAATAGCAGCGCTATACTAACAGCAGCGCTATACTACAATAGCAGCGCTATACTAACAGCAGCGCTATACTACAATAGCAGCGCTATACTAACAGCAGCGCTATACTACAATAGCAGCGCTATACTAACAGCAGCGCTATACTACAATAGCAGCGCTATACTACAATAGCAGCGCTATACTACAATAGCAGCGCTATACTACAATAGCAGCGCTATACTAACAATAGCAGCGCTATACTACAATAGCAGCGCTATACTAACAGCAGCGCTATACTAATAGCAGCGCTATACTAACAATAGCAGCGCTATACTAACAATAGCAGCGCTATACTAACAATAGCAGCGCTTATACTACAATAGCAGCGCTATACTACAATAGCAGCGCTATACTACAATAGCAGCGCTATACTACAATAGCAGCGCTATACTAACAATAGCAGCGCTATACTAACAATAGCAGCGCTATACTAACAATAGCAGCGCTATACTAACAGCAGCGCTATACTAACAGCAGCGCTATACTAACAGCAGCGCTATACTACAATAGCAGCGCTATACTAACAGCAGCGCTATACTACAATAGCAGCGCTATACTAACAATAGCGCTATACTAACAATAGCGCTATACTAACAATAGCGCTATACTACAATAGCAGCGCTATACTACAATAGCAGCGCTATACTACAATAGCAGCGCTATACTAACAATAGCAGCGCTATACTAACAATAGCAGCGCTATACTAACAGCAGCGCTATACTAACAGCAGCGCTATACTAACAATAGCAGCGTATACTAACAATAGCAGCGCTATACTAACAATAGCAGCGCTATACTAACAATAGCAGCGCTATACTACAATAGCAGCGCTATACTACAATAGCAGCGCTATACTACAATAGCAGCGCTATACTAACAATAGCAGCGCTATACTAACAGCAGCGCTATACTAACAGCAGCGCTATACTACAATAGCAGCGCTATACTACAATAGCAGCGCTATACTACAATAGCAGCGCTATACTAACAATAGCAGCGCTATACTAACAATAGCAGCGCTATACTAACAATAGCAGCGCTATACTACAATAGCAGCGCTATACTACAATAGCCGATCCAGCACAGTAGCACGCATGAGACGCTTTATTCGTCCCTCCGCCGGACCAAACCCGGTTTCGCGCTACATTGATCTGTGCAGAAGGATTAATTTCTTCTTCCTGACCTCGAGTTCTGCTCTAGTGGTCTGATTCACCCTTTAGCTTTCCTTGCACATGCTGCTTCCAATTGATGGTGATTTGAAGCCCTAGACTGCAGCCCAGCCATACTTTGTGGTTACCTTCATTCAGTGACGCCCGGACAGAGCAGTTTCTGAGTTACGGATTCCTGCCTTTCCCCATTTCGATTCTCTGCTCCTCAGTGATAGTGCCAGCAGAGCACTTTTCAAGTATTGAGTAACCATCGTCCTGATGATGACCTTAATCTGACTAGGTCGAAACGCCGTCGACTTCTCAACGTTATTCGCGGCATGCAATAGGGTCATTTACAAGCAAAGAAATTGTATCTCTATTTGTAAATACTTCTGTTTGACCTTTGTTATTGTATCACATTGTTTTCTTCGCCGCTTCACGTTGTTTTTTAATCACTTGTGTCACTGCGCCGTTGATTCACTTTAAACACTTTCAGTGCACAATTGGTTGCTATGGTTACTGCAATTTAGTTGTATTGTAGTGCTTCTATATGTAAATAACAACCTTTTCACCCTCATTTGGTCTCCCTTGTTCCCTTTTTCCCTGTGCTATGTGATTGACACAAATTTTTGATTAGTCCCCCCTATATGATATACCAGTTGAGACGTTGTTTTTTTGTTTAATACTTACCCGGTCTCAGTTGGGTTAACGGGTTTACTTCTGTTTTTGGTTACCCATACTACAATAGCAGCGCTATACTACAATAGCAGCGCTATACTATAATAGCAGCGCTATACTAACAATAGCAGCGCTATACTAACAGCAGCGCTATACTACAATAGCAGCGCTATACTACAATAGCAGCGCTATACTAACAATAGCAGCGCTATACTAACAATAGCAGCGCTTATACTACAATAGCAGCGCTATACTACAATAGCAGCGCTTATACTACAATAGCAGCGCTATACTACAATAGCAGCTTATACTAACAATAGCAGCGCTTATACTAACAATAGCAGCGCTATACTACAATAGCAGCGCTATACTACAATAGCAGCGCTATACTAACAATAGCAGCGCTATACTACAATAGCAGCGCTATACTAACAATAGCAGCTTATACTAACAATAGCAGCGCTTATACTAACAATAGCAGCGCTATACTACAATAGCAGCCTATACTAACAATAGCAGCGCTATACTAACAATAGCAGCGCTATACTACAATAGCAGCGCTATACTACAATAGCAGCTTATACTAACAATAGCAGCTTATACTACAATAGCAGCGCTATACTAACAATAGCAGCGCTATACTACAATAGCAGCGCTATACTAATAGCAGCTTATACTACAATAGCAGCGCTATACTAACAATAGCAGCGCTATACTACAATAGCAGCGCTATACTACAATAGCAGCGTTATACTAACAATAGCAGCGCTATACTAACAATAGCAGCGCTATACTAACAGCAGCGCTATACTACAATAGCAGCGCTATACTACAATAGCAGCGCTATACTACAATAGCAGCGCTATACTACAATAGCAGCGCTATACTAACAATAGCAGCGCTATACTAACAATAGCAGCGCTATACTAACAATAGCAGCGCTATACTAACAATAGCAGCTTATACTAACAGCAGCGCTATACTACAATAGCAGCGCTATACTAACAATAGCAGCGCTATACTAACAATAGCAGCGCTATACTAACAGCAGCGCTATACTACAATAGCAGCGCTATACTACAATAGCAGCGCTATACTACAATAGCAGCGCTATACTACAATAGCAGCGCTATACTACAATAGCAGCGCTATACTAACAATAGCAGCGCTATACTAACAGCAGCGCTATACTAACAATAGCAGCGCTATACTACAATAGCAGCGCTATACTAACAATAGCAGCGCTATACTAACAATAGCAGCGCTATACTAACAATAGCAGCGCTATACTAACAATTGCAGCGCTATACTACAATAGCAGCGCTATACTACAATAGCAGCGCTATACTACAATAGCAGCGCTATACTAACAATAGCAGCGCAATACTAACAGCAGCGCTATACTAACAGCAGCGCTATACTACAATAGCAGCGCTATACTACAATAGCAGCGCTATACTAACAGCAGCGCTATACTACAATAGCAGCGCTATACTAACAATAGCGCTATACTAACAATAGCGCTATACTACAATAGCAGCGCTATACTACAATAGCAGCGCTATACTACAATAGCAGCGCTATACTAACAATAGCAGCGCTATACTAACAATAGCAGCGCTATACTAACAGCAGCGCTATACTAACAGCAGCGCTATACTAACAATAGCAGCGCTATACTAACAATAGCAGCGCTATACTAACAATAGCAGCGCTATACTAACAATAGCAGCGCTATACTACAATAGCAGCGCTATACTACAATAGCAGCGCTATACTACAATAGCAGCGCTATACTAACAATAGCAGCGCTATACTAACAGCAGCGCTATACTAGCAGCGCTATACTACAATAGCAGCGCTATACTACAATAGCAGCGCTATACTACAATAGCAGCGCTATACTAACAATAGCAGCGCTATACTAATAGCAGCGCTATACTAACAATAGCAGCGCTATACTACAATAGCAGCGCTATACTACAATAGCAGCGCTATACTACAATAGCAGCGCTATACTATAATAGCAGCGCTATACTAACAATAGCAGCGCTATACTAACAGCAGCGCTATACTACAATAGCAGCGCTATACTAATAGCAGCGCTATACTACAATAGCAGCGCTTATACTACAATAGCAGCGCTATACTACAATAGCAGCGCTATACTAACAATAGCAGCTTATACTAACAATAGCAGCGCTATACTAATAGCAGCGCTATACTAACAATAGCAGCGCTATACTACAATAGCAGCGCTATACTACAATAGCAGCGCTATACTAACAATAGCAGCGCTATACTAACAATAGCAGCGCTATACTAACAATAGCAGCGCTATACTAACAGCAGCGCTTATACTACAATAGCAGCGCTATACTACAATAGCAGCGCTATACTACAATAGCAGCGCTATACTAACAATAGCAGCGCTATACTAACAATAGCAGCGCTATACTAACAATAGCAGCGCTATACTAACAATAGCAGCGATATACTACAAAAGCAGCGCTATACTACAATAGCAGCGCTATACTACAATAGCAGCGCTATACTATAATAGCAGCGCTATACTAACAATAGCAGCGCTATACTAACAATAGCAGCGCTATACTAACAGCAGCGCTATACTACAATAGCAGCGCTATACTAATAGCAGCGCTATACTACAATAGCAGCGCTATACTACAATAGCAGCGCTATACTACAATAGCAGCGCTATACTAACAATAGCAGCGCTATACTAACAATAGCAGCGCTATACTAATAGCAGCGCTATACTAACAATAGCAGCGCTATACTACAATAGCAGCGCTATACTACAATAGCAGCGCTATACTAACAATAGCAGCGCTATACTAACAATAGCAGCGCTATACTAACAATAGCAGCGCTATACTAACAGCAGCGCTATACTACAATAGCAGCGCTATACTACAATAGCAGCGCTATACTACAATAGCAGCGCTATACTAACAATAGCAGCGCTATACTAACAATAGCAGCGCTATACTAACAATAGCAGCGCTATACTAACAATAGCAGCGCTATACTACAATAGCAGCGCTATACTACAATAGCAGCGCTATACTATAATAGCAGCGCTATACTACAATAGCAGCGCTATACTAACAATAGCAGCGCTATACTAACAATAGCAGCGCTATACTAACAATAGCAGCGCTATACTACACAGCAGCGCTATACTACAATAGCAGCGCTATACTAACAATAGCAGCGCTATACTAACAATAGCAGCGCTATACTAACAGCAGCGCTATACTAACAGCAGCGCTATACTAACAGCAGCGCTATACTACAATAGCAGCGCTATACTACAATAGCAGCGCTATACTACAATAGCAGCGCTATACTAATAGCAGCGCTATACTAACAATAGCAGCGCTATACTACAATAGCAGCGCTATACTACAATAGCAGCGCTATACTACAATAGCAGCGCTATACTACAATAGCAGCGCTATACTACAATAGCAGCGCTATACTAACAATAGCAGCGCTATACTAACAATAGCAGCGCTATACTACAATAGCAGCGCTATACTACAATAGCAGCGCTATACTAACAATAGCAGCGCTATACTACAATAGCAGCGCTATACTAACAATAGCAGCGCTATACTAACAATAGCAGCGCTATACTAACAATAGCAGCGCTATACTACAATAGCAGCGCTATACTAACAATAGCAGCGCTATACTAACAATAGCAGCGCTATACTACAATAGCAGCGCTATACTACAATAGCAGCGCTATACTAACAATAGCAGCGCTATACTACAATAGCAGCGTTATACTAACAATAGCAGCGCTATACTACAATAGCAGCGCTATACTAACAATAGCAGCGCTATACTACAATAGCAGCGCTATACTAACAATAGCAGCGCTATACTAACAATAGCAGCGCTATACTAACAATAGCAGCGCTATACTACAATAGCAGCGCTATACTAACAATAGCAGCGCTATACTAACAATAGCAGCGCTATACTACAATAGCAGCGCTATACTAACAATAGCAGCGCTATACTAACAATAGCAGCGCTATACTAACAGCAGCGCTTCTTATTGCTATAGTATTATGCTTCTCAGCACTGATATTAGCACTGCCATTCTCGCCATTACTTGAATATTATACCTCTGAACTGCCTTGTGATTTCCCTAGCACTCCAAGAGGGTCACTGGTGCGTGTTCATCTATAGCAAATAAACACCACTTGTTTCGCCGTTTGTGAAAATCAGTAGCGCATAAACTGAGGAACATCTGAAAACTGCACTCGGCGCTAAAACCCGTTTCTCTGATGTCTACGCGCCGGTGTGTGCGCTGGAGCAGTTTATGTCAGTGTTAGGAGCGGAGGCTGAGCCTGTCCTGCGGAATGTCACAGAGACGCGGACGGTGTCTCTGACTCCGCCCCCGACCTAGCGGCGCGAACAGAAGCTGCGATCCTGGCGCTTGTTTATCACAAGCCCCACGTATGGAGGCAGGAAGGGCAGGGGCGAGAGCGGGGCATGGACGGCAAGATAGATAGATAGATAGATAGATAGATAGATAGATAGGTGTGTGTGTGTGTGTGTGTGTGTGTGTGTGTGTGTGTGTGTGTGTGTGTGAGTGAAGAAATAAGGAGAGAAGGTAAGAAAAATGGAAACCATAGAGGCATATGTGCTAGAAAAGGAAAGAAAAAAGGAAGAAACAGAAATTATGTAAACAGAAAAACGGGGAAACGAAAGAGAAAGAAAGAAAAACAAAGAGAAGGAAGAAAGAGGGATGGAGCAGCCAAAGTTCGCAGGGAGTGAGGCTTACAGATGATGAACAAACCCGTGTTCCCTGGAACAGGGAAAGGGAGTGCGGGCAGGAAGTAAGGGCAAAGGGACACACAACGAAATAATACCATTAGCCATCTAGGAGGACTGCCATACACCAGAGTGCAAGTGTTGCTCATGAGGCCTGCGCATGGTGCTGTGGGAAACACGCCGACAGCCTCGTTGCAGGAGAACCAACTTACAGCCGCACAGTAAGGAAACTAAAATCAGGCCGATTAAAACAAAATACAGTGCAAACTGACACAAAGAAGGCATCAGCAAAAAAGAACAAGCTGTCGCCATTTCGCACACAGCAGTGTGTTTATTTTAGCATCGCGCTTTCACTTGAAGTGAAAGTGAACGCGCAATGTTAAAACAAGCATCGATCTCTTGTCTTTATGGGGCCATGTGTTTCAAATTCGAAACGCATGTCCCCATAAAGATAAGCAAGTGCTTTGCGACAGACGCAAAGCAGGCCACCGAGTCCGGCTCGGAGGCCAAAGGGCGTCTACAGAAAACCCTCCTTTCCAATGGCAGGCCACCGTTTAGCATAAACGGTGACGCCAGCCAATGGAAATGAGGGGCGGGGCTTGAAGCCCTCTTCTGAAAGTCCTTGTCAACAATAAATCTCGCGAGGCGAGCAGCGCATGCGCTGCCACGCCACGCGAGACCTAAAAAGGCAGATAAGTCATCTACTGAAAATAGTCGGGGAATCCTTCACCATTTAACACCAGTAGTGAGAGTGTAGCGGGAACTGCTATACACTTTCCACACATTTCTAGGATTGATTGTAGGAAGGAAAACAGAGACCTTCCCTTTCTTTTAAGCAAGTGCACAAGTGCTATAAACATAGGGTGCACTTGGGTAACAAGCACAGGTCCCTTCTTCCTGAGCCAATTTTCAATTCAAATTAACTTTATTCGGCACAGAGCCACAAAAGTTTAGCAAACAAACGATACAGATTTAAAATACATTTTTGTGTCTATTAAAAGAGATAAAATTCCTTAAAAAGCTAAAACATAATTATACTTAAGTGCAATAATGGCCATAAAATACGGATCATTTCATCTCCCCGCCAGGTTACCGCATTTCGTAGCGTTTCCGGATGCCCAATGCTGCGGTTAATGAGTGATTGCAGATATGTGTAACCCTCGACATATGTACATGGGCGGATATTCTTTAATAACGGTACCAAAAATCTGCTTCTTGGTTCATTATAAAGTGTGCAAGAGAGTAAAATGCAAGGTGCTCTGGGCGGTGCCATTATCACATGGGCAAGGGCTAAGGTTGTCCATCCACCCAGATTGTTTGGGGAACGCGAACAAAAAGGGCAAAGTGCTGAGGCGGAATCCTGTTCGTAGTGAAGGAGAGGTAATATTGCTGTTTGGGCATGAAGGGGCAACTAGGGCCAGGTTCTTTCTGAGCCTTCCCTATTGCCCCATGCCCTTTTCGTCCTTCCAACCCCAAGCCCGGAGCCGTGCACGCATCTGTAATAGCCACAAGCCACCAGGAGCATGACTGGGACCATCAGCACGTCTACGGGTAGCTCCAACTCCTGTCTCCTCATTTTGCTACTTGGCAGCAGGTATGCGGTTCACTGGCGTCATAGAAACCAAGCGGCATCCTCAGCTGGTCCTGATGTGATAAACAACCCTCCGTCCTCGGTCAGGGTCTCGGCAACTTCACTAGTGCCTTCAGTCAGCGTCTCTCCTCTGGGATATCTTCCGGTTGTCAGCACGTCCTCCAGGTGGTTCTGCAGAATTAGGCAGAGGTCCTTCCTTTCAAGCCAAGGATTCGGACTGCCTCTTCAGTATCCCTAGTGAAGCGTTTGGGAACCTGGGTTCTTGTTGCAGCCCCCGCCCCCTCACTTTTTGCCTGGTTTTCGATGCAACTTTGACTGAGGTGTACTGGGTCCCTGCTAACCAGGCCCCTTGTACCAGTGTTCTTTCCGTAAAACTGCACCATAATTGGCACAACTTCAGTAACCCCTGTAAGTCCCCAGTTAGTGGTACCCCTGTTACCTAGGGCATTGGGGCTGAAGAAGGTCTTCTGGGGCTGCATCACTGGTTGTGCCACCCCACGTACCCCTCACCATAGCTATGCACTCTGCCATTGAGGCTGCGTGCCTTGGTGAAGAGAAATCCTAGGACTCAACATGGCACGCAGCCCTCTGTGCCATGCCTCCTGTACACTGCATGAGGTATAGGTAAGTCACCCCTACAGCAGGCCTTACAGCCCTAAGGCAGGCTTCACTATATCCCATGTGTGGACATATCTGCATGAGCAGATATGATCCTACAATATCAAGTCCATTCTTGGATATTGTAAGTGCACAGGAAAGCCATAGAGAGCATACAGGCTAGATACTAGTCATTAAGAGTTTCCGAGCTCCATGATGGCTTCAATCTACCCTAAGATGTTTGGTACCAGCCATCTTGTCTTAATTAATCCCACTGATGTCAGTGTTGGATTTATTAATAAATGCACACAGGAGACACCTTAGATGGTCCCCTGAAAACCTACCAAGCACTGGTGTGGTCTCTGACTAGTCTTAGCCAGCCTGCCACCACTAGACGCATTACTGACCTCATGGGGTGAGGGCCTGCGCTCTCAGAGGCCAGATAATGTAGGAGGTGGGTCCCCATTCAGCCAGCACCGCCCCTAAGGTGGAGCAGGTGATGTGGGTCCCACTTTCGATTTATCTCCATCTTGGATTGAGATGGAATTAGCCAATTAGGGTCAGAGTAGTGCCCCTTCCCACAGGAAGTGGTCACTTATAGGGTGTAGACACCCTAAATGTAGGTAGCCCATTGGCTACTACTCGTCACCCCCTATCACACCCCTAAATTTAGTATTTAGGTGGCATCCCTGGTCCCTGAACTTAAAGTCGATGGACACAGAGAGGATAAGGACAAAGAAGAGCTGCTGACCCGAGGACTGAAGCCCGCCGTGGTGTGCCGTCTCATCTTACAACTGTGAGGCCTCCAAGAACCCTGATCACTTCGAGACTGGACTATGGCAACGTTCTGTATTTGGGATCAAACAAGGAGGTGACTCGTAGGCTGCAACTGGTCCAGAACTCCGCAGCTAGGCTTTTATGCCGGATCCCCAGAACCTCCTCTATTTCCGGTCATCTTCGTGATTTGCATTGGCTCAGGGTGGAGAACCGAGTTAAGTTCAAAGCCCTGAGCTATATGTTTAAAATTAAAAATGGAGCTGCCCCCAATTACCTTCAATCATTGGTCCATCCTTATGTCCCTCTTCGCGACCTCCGCTCATCCACTCAGGGGAGGTTTTCTGTTCCAAAAACTAAACTAGCGCGAATAGGTGGAAGGTCTTTCGCATACCTCGGCCCCTCACTCTGGAATGTCATGCCCCTAGCTCTTCGCAACAAAACAAATTATATTCAATTTCGTAAATCCTTGAAGATCAATCAATAGCCTGCTGCCTTGTTTAACTCTGTCTCTGATCTGCTTTCTGCGCCGGGAAACCCTTTTTGAGTAGCTGTTGCGCATTATAAGTTTAAAAAATAAAATAAAATAAAATATAACCCTGGATCCCCTCCAGTCTTCTACAAATTGCCAAAGAACTCCTTTGGAGTAGAGGTACTACCCCCCTGCAACCCGCAGGCACTGAACCCATGAAGTCTGGTTTGTCGACTTGCTGCTCCCTGGCGACTCCGACGCAGCACTGAAACGCAGAGTGGTACACCAGAACCAGAGGGGCAGGGCCAGGGCCTGTTACCTGGTAAGTCCTCTTACATGTCACTCAGTTCCACCTTTCAGTGTGGGCTTTCACCCCTTTTCATGCTGTTTCGAGAGGAAGGAATGATCGCTAACAGCCAACATGTTTACAAGCCGCAAAAAAACTTGCGAGAAAACCACCCATCCATTTTCACAGTCAATAAGTACTGGTGAGAAATATTAGTGGTGTGCAGAGAAAAATATGTAACGGCGTAAACACAGGAAGAGCGCGAAATTCCATCAACTACTGCTACGCAACACTTTGCGTGCGTAATAAAACATGTACAGCCCTAGCTTTTGAGCTGTAAGCATCACAACTGTCCAAGGTACAACTTTGCTGCTTAGGGCATTAATCACAATAAACCCATGAGAAAATAGGACTGCAGCTTTACAAATGACTTCTTGATGGCTGACGGTTCCAGAACTGACAGATTCACAGTCTGCTCTAGGACTGACTGCTTGCTGATTAACAGCTCTAGCATTGACAGCTCTACAGCCTCAATACCTGACTATTTGACGACTGAATGCTCTAGAACTTACTGATTGACAGCTCACCAGCTTCTTGATCGACTGTTCTAGAACTGACTACTTGATGATTGGCAGCTCTAGAACCGACAGTGCTACAGTCTCTATACCGAACTTATTGATGACTGACGGCTCTAGAACTGACAGCTCTACAGTCTCTTGTTGGAAATGGCCCTTTTTGCTGGGTTATCCCCAAACATTTTGCTTTTTCCTCCTATTTTTCCCTGACCCGTTTGTGTTGGTTTTAGGACTCTGGGCACTTTACCACTGCTAATCAGTGCTAAAGTGCGTATGCTCTCTGTGTAAATTGTGTTATGGATTGGTGTTTCCATGATTGGATATTTGATTTACCTGTTAGCCCCTAGTAAAGTGCACTGCGTGTGCCAGGGCCGGTGAATCAAATGCTACCCGGGGCCTGCAGCACTGGTTGTGCCACCCCGTGAGTAGCCCTGAAAACGGTAACTCAGACCTGCCATTGCAGAGTCTGCGCGCAGTTTGTAACTGCCATATCGACTTGGCCAGTGCACACACTGGCCGGTCCCTAACCTTCCCTTTTCTTACATGTCAGGCACCCCTCAGGTAGGCCCAAGGTACCCCTGTGGGCAGGGTGCAATGTATGTGAAAGGTAGGACATGCCCCGGTGTGTGTGGCATGTCCTAATAGTGAATTACAGCCAATTTCGTTTTTCACTATTGCAAGGCTACCAATTCCCCATAGGACAGAATGGGAGGTTTGTTCTTAACATCTTATGAACATAACTGGCCCAGGGAATTCGGTAAGAAAATGAAGTTTCGTATGCCTGAACTCAGAATCTAAAGATGCCTCTTTCAGTGAAGGTGATTTTTACATTCTGTGTTTGAAAATACCACTTTTGGAAAGTGGGTATTTTCTTGCTCAGTCATCCCGTGTGCCTCTGCTGGAATGTGGCTTGCCTGTCTGGGTTTTGGATGACAGAAGGCTGGGGGAGCAGGAGGGGCGCCAGATGGTCTAGGTAGGTCAGGAAAGGGCTGAAGAGACCTGGGTTACGATGGGGGAAGGGGGAGGAGATTTCCTTGCACCTCAAAGGGCCTGCTCTGCCTCGGACAAATGCCGTCTCCACCTCCTGCCAGGAATTCACACCAGAGAAGGCAGAACTGGTCCTGACCGGGCACAGGCCCTCTCTGCCTAAGAAATCAAAGGATTTTTGGACATAAATGCTGGGTCCCAGACCCCTGAACTTTAGAACTCATCTGGAACAAGAAGACTGCCAAGAAGAAGAGCCGGAGAAGCTGCGAAAAGGAACGACTGCTTTGCTGGGTGCTTTGCTGGGCTGACCTGCAGTGGCTGCTTCTTTCTTGGGCAGTTAAAGGCCTGGACTGGACTTTCTGCAACCTAATTTGTGAGTCTCTCCAAGGGCTTGAGGTAGAGCTTGCCCCCTGTTCACGAAGTCTCAGGAACAGCAAAGACTTCAAGTTCTTCGACCCGCAGCACTGGGGACTGTGTGTTTTGTGCTGACACCCGAAGAACACCAACTCGACGACGTCTACGACGCCACTGCCGACTCAGTGTCCTGAAGGCACTGCAGAGGGCACCGCCGCAACGCAACCCTGGTCTCACCGACGACACCTGTTGATGCCGCCACCGAGCCACTGCTTGCACTGCGACCTGTGGGCAACGCACTCCGCACCGCCTCGCTTCACGCCGAAGCTTTGGCACCGCAGAGGGCACCGCCGCACAGCAACCCTGGTCTCACCGACGATGCATGTTGACGCCGCCACCGAGCCGCTGCTTGCACGCGACCTGTGGGCACCGCACTCTGCACCGCTTCACGCCGAAGCTTTGGCACCGCAGAGGGCACCGCCGCAACGCCTCACCGCGACCCTGGTCTCACCGACGACGCCTGTTGACGCCGCCACCGAGCCGCTGCTCGCACCGCGACCTGTGGGCACCGCACTCCGCAACGCCTTGGCCTGCCTGACGCCGCCACTTCCCGCCGAGATCGATGCCGCTGCTTGCACCGTGGTTCGGGGGCAACGCTCGTAAGTTACACGACGCACCGACCTCATCCCACACCGCAGCCTTGGCCTGCCGGGCCATCGACTCCAGTTCATCAGCCGACGACAGCGCTTCAGCAACGACGACGCCGCTGCTTGCACCGTGACCTGCCAGCACCGTGACGAGCACCGCCTTCATCTCGCACCGCGACCCTGGTCTCACCGACGACGCCATCTGTCGCCGCCACCGAGCCGCTGCTCGCACCGCGACCTGAGGGCACCGCACGCCGCACTTCGCACCGCAGCACCCGACGCCTGCCGACGCCAGTGCTCCTGACTCCATCAGAGAGGAGATCGACCTGCAACGCGTGTGACTTCGAGGGCCCCGACGACTCCTGCACCGACCTCCGGAACCGACGCCTGCGAACGCCGTGGTTTCGGAAGCTCAACGAGAGGTCATCGACGCCCTGCATTTCTAAAAGGTACTGTTTGCGGGTCTTCCCGACACCGTAGCTGGCCCGCGACGCCGCGTTCAGCCAGAACTGTTTGGATTTGTTTGCTCACGACGCCGTGATAGCCCCGGACGGAGCTATCGACATCAAGGAACTGTGTTTCAAGCGTATTTTGATAATTGAAGATTTTTGAGTACTGTATTGT
The DNA here is from genome assembly GCA_963921515.1 of Calotriton arnoldi. Classification (NCBI taxonomy): domain Eukaryota; kingdom Metazoa; phylum Chordata; class Amphibia; order Caudata; family Salamandridae; genus Calotriton; species Calotriton arnoldi. The sequence goes on along the minus strand of CAWUFW010011506.1, from coordinate 224,369 downwards.
GGATTTTTATCGTGTTTGGTCTTGTCTTAAGTATATAAAAATATTGGATATTTTTCTAAACTGGTGTGGTGTCCTTTTGTAGTGCTTACACTGTATTACTGTTGGTTATGTGCAAATGCTTTACACACTGCCTCTAAGATAAGCCTGGCTGCTCGTGCCAAGCTACCAAGGGGGTGAGCAGGGGTTATTTTAGACATGTAACTCCCTTATCCTGACTAGAGTGGTGGTTTTTGCCTGGCTTTGGCCCATGCCCAAGCCTACCAAAAATCCCATTTCTAACATCTCTATACCAAACTTATTGATGACTGACGGCTCTAGAACTGACAGCTCTACAGTCTCTATACCGAACTTATTGATGACTGACGGCTCTAGACCTGACAGCTCTACAGTGTCTATGCCTGACTGCTTGATGACTGACTGCTCTAGACCGGACAGCTCTACAGTGTCTATGTCTGACTGCTTGATGACTGACGGCTCTAGAACTGACTTCTCTACAGTCTCTATGCCTGACTGCTTGATGACTGGCGGCTCTAGACCTGACAGCTCTACAGTGTCTATGCCTGACTGCTTGATGACTGACGGCTCTAGACCTGACAGCTCTACAGTCTCTATACCAAACTTATTGATGACTGACGGCTCTAGACCTGACAGCTCTACAATGTCTATGCCTGACTGCTTGATGACTGATGGCTCTAGACCTGACAGCTCTACAGTCTCTATGCCTGACTGCTTGATGACTGACGACTCTAGACCCGACAGCTCTACAGTCGCTATACCCGACTGCTTGAAGATTGATGACTCTAGAACGGACTGCTTGATGATCGACAACTCCAGAAGTGACAGTATCCAATTCATTGATGGCTGATGGCTCTAGAACTGACTGCTTGCTGATTGAAAGCTCAAGACCTGACAGCTCTACCGTCGCTATACCCGACTGCTTGATGACTGACGGCTCTAGACATGACAGCTCTACAGTGTCTATGCCCGACTGCTTGATGACTGACGGCTCTAGACCTGACAGCTCTACAGTCTCTATGCCTGACTGCTTGATGACTGACGGCTCTAGACCTGACAGCTCTACAGTGTCTATGCCCGACTGCTTGATGACTGACGGCTCTGGAACTGACAGCTCTACAGTCGCTATACCCGACTGCTTGGAGATTGATGACTCTAGAACGGACTGCTTGATGATCGACAACTCCAGAAGTGACAGTATCTGATTCATTGATGGCTGATGGCTCTAGAACTGACTGCTTGCTGATTGAAAGCTCTAGAACTGACAGCTCTACAGTCTCTATCGGACTATTTGATGACTGACAGCTCTACAGTCTCTATACCGGTTTGATCATTGACAGCTCTACAGTCTCTATAACGGACTGTTTGATGACTGACAGCTCTACAACTGACAGCTCTACAGTCCCTATACCTGTTTGATGACTGACAGCTATTTAATCAACTGCTTGTCGACCAACAGTTCTACAAGTGGCAGTTCAATGATTGATTGACAGCTTGTCAACTGATTACTTGTCAAACAACAGTTCCGTACCTTAGGGTTCAACTTCTGATACGTATTCAACTGACCACCTGACTGCTGATAGTTCCACAACTTGAAGCTCAATGACTGGCAGCTCTTCAACTGACTACTTGATGACCGTCAGATGCATGACTGACAGCTCTTTTTCCTATAACCAGAAGACCAACAGTTCTACAAGTGGCTGATCAATGACCGATACACTGATGGCTCTTTAATGGGCTACTTGATGACTGATTTCCATACATTCTCCGAGCACTCAGCAAATCACTCCTGAGAACGTGGTATCAAACTACCGATACCACGATCTCAAGAGTGAATTGCTGAGTGATCGGAGAATGTATTGAATTTTTAGACCTTCCTACTGAGGACGAATTGGTGGCTCTCCCACCTCCTGAGCACTGGACTTATATTTATCTGATTGTCTATTATTTTGAATTGATATTGTGATACTGTGGTAGTGTGCACCCGTTCTTTCCTTACACCAAGGTATTTGAGACTTGATTGAGGGTTCTACAACTGACAGCTCAGCGACTGACAGCTCAGCGACTGGCAGCTCAGCGACTGACAGCTCAGCGACTGGCAGCTCAGCGACTGGCAGCTCAGCGACTGGCAGCTCAGCGACTGGCAGCTCAGCGACCGGCAGCTCAGCGAGCGACAGCTCAGCGACTGGCAGCTCAGCGAGCGACAGCTCAGCGACTGGCAGCTCAAGGACTGGCAGCTCAAGGACTGGCAGCTCAGCGAGCGACAGCTCAGCGACTGGCAGCTCAAGGACTGGCAGCTCAAGGACTGGCAGCTCAAGGACTGGCAGCTCAAGGACTGGCAGCTCAAGGACTGGCAGCTCAAGGACTGACTACTTGCCGATCGACGGTTCCACAACTAACACCTCAACTACTGGCAGTTTGGCAAATGGCAGATCACTAACTGACAGCTCTTCAACTGGTTACTTGACGATCAACAAGCGACAACAACTGGCAGCTCAAGGACTGGTAGCTCAACAAGGGACAGCTCAGCGACTGACAGCTCAGCGACTGGCAGCTCAGCGACTGGCAGCTCAGCGACTGGCAGCTCATGGCAGCTCAGCGGCTGGCAGCTCAGCGACTGGCAGCTCAGCGGCTGGCAGCTCAGCGGCTGGCAGCTCAACAAGGGACAGTTCAGCGACTGACAGTTCAGCGACTGACAGCTCAGCAAGGGACAGCTCAGCAAGGGACAGCTCAGCAAGGGACAGCTCAGCAAGGGACAGCTCAGCAAGGGACAGCTCAGCAAGGGACAGCTCAGCAAGGGACAGCTCAGCAAGGGACAGCTCAGCAAGGGACAGCTCAGCAAGGGACAGCTCAGCAAGGGACAGCTCAGCAAGGGACAGCTCAGCGACCGGCAGCTCAGCGACCGGCAGCTCAGCGACCGGCAGATCAGCGACCGGCAGATCAGCGACCGGCAGATCAGCGACCGGCAGATCAGCGACCGGCAGATCAGCGACCGGCAGATCAGCGACCGGCAGATCAGCGACCGGCAGATCAGCGACTGGCAGATCAGCGACTGGCAGATCAGCGACCGGCAGCTCAACAAGGGACAGCTCAGCGACTGGCAGCCCAGCGACTGGCAGGTCAGCGACTGGCAGGTCAGCGACTGGCAGGTCAGCGACTGGCAGCTCAATAAGGGACAGCTCAGCGACTGGCAGGTCAGCGACTGGCAGGTCAGCGACTGGCAGCTCAATAAGGGACAGCTCAGCGACTGACAGCTCAGCGACTGGCAGCCCAGCGACTGGCAGCCCAGCGACTGGCAGCCCAGCGACTGGCAGCCCAGCGACTGGCAGCTCAACAAGGGACAGTTCAGCGACTGACAGCTCAGCGACTGACAGTTCAGCGACTGACAGCTCAGCGACTGACAGCTCAGCGAGTGACAGCTCAGCGAGTGACAGCTCAGCGAGTGACAGCTCAGCGAGTGACAGCTCAGCGAGTGACAGCTCAGCGAGTGACAGCTCAGCGAGTGACAGCTCAGCGAGTGACTACTTGATGAACAACGGTTCTAAATCCGACAGCTCAGTCACTGACAGCTTGCATCTGACTGCTCAACCAGTGACCTAATGAAGAAAGCTATAGACAGGTTTAAGGAGGAGGCTCGAAAGTGGCAGCTCGAATGTGACAGGTGGGAGGAGCCTCTGAAAGAAAAGATGACCACAATAAAAAGGTGAACAGGGTACAAAAATGCATTATCCCATCATGAGAAGTGCATATGACACCCCAGGTCGAATACATCGATTCAGGGGCAACAAGAAACAGATATGTGGGTGACATTTAGATAGGGCTCAACCTGCACACGCGTCACCTTGAACGCCTCCATTGCTACTTCCAGCACAAACCCACACCCCACAGGCTGCATCAGCTGAAGGAGTTCAACTAACTTTAAACCAAGGGCACTGACTGCAGACGGCAAGCACACAGCGCCCAGAGGCCCAGGAATTGGCAAACGCTGCGCTAGACAAGAAGGAGCAGCGCTTTCCTACATTAAACCAGTAGACATCATGACAGCCTCGGAGCTCTGACTCGCTTGGGAGGCGTCGGAAAGGAAGCTTCTGCCAAATTGAAATGATTCTTTTCCGCAGCAGTGAACATCATTTATAAGATTAGAGCTAGGAAAGGCCTGCGCCTCTAGGCGCCTGGGGGCCGATGGGCTATACAGAGGGCACTGAGCGGGGGGTGCAAGGGGGCGAACCGGTACCAGGCGGAGGGTGGAGGGGGTTGAACCGGTGCCAGGCGGACTCGGCGGAGGGTGGAGGGGGTGGAACTGGTGCCGAGTGGAGGGGGCGAACCGGTGCCAGGCGGACTCGGGGAGGGTGGAGGGGTGGAACCGGTGCCGAGTGGAGGGGGTTGAACCGGTGCCAGGCGGACTCGGCGGAGGGTGGAACCGGTGCCGAGTGGAGGGGGCGAACCGGTGCCGGGTGGAGGGGGCGAACCGGTGCCGAGTGGAGGGGGTGGAACCGGTGCCGAGTGGAGGGGGGCGAACCGGTGCCGAGTGGAGGGGGGCGAACCGGTGCCGAGTGGAGGGGGGCGAACCGGTGCCAGGCGGACTCGGCGGAGGGTGGAACCGGTGCCGAGTGGAGGGGGGCGAACCGGTGCCGGGTGGAGGGAGGGCGAACCGGTGCCAGGTGGAGGGGGGCGAACGGGTGCCGGCTGGAGGGGGGCGAACGGGTGCCGGGAGGGCGAACCGGTGCCAGGCGGAGGGGGTGAAACAGGTGCCAGGCTCGGACCCTGGAAGAATGGGAGGAACCGGACACATCCGCAGGGGCGGTATTTAAAGACTAGAGTGGATCGAGTAATGTACACAGAGCAGGGCCCTTGATGAAGCAGTAGTGTGAAAGAGGAAGTGAAGCGGGCGAGGCTGGCATTGGGGCAGAAGAGGACGGTGGGTGCTCTGCCCCCGCCTGGAGGGGTCTCAAGCACTGTACTGACCCCCGGTCATGCCAGGCCCTGCCCTGGACGCCTGGTGACCTCCTCTGCTCCATGCCCCCCTCAGCATGACCTGTGGACCCCAGACCCCGCCTAAAGTTAACACAGGCCCCCTGTCACGTGCCCTGTGAGCTCGCCCCCTGTAGTCTACTAACTCAAACACAAGACATGTTTAGTGAAATAAAGAATTTGCCTAAAATCACACTATTTGTTCAAGCTGGGCCTGAGCCCAGAGTTTCCAGTCTCACACTGCCATGCAGTTACACGCCGGGTCATCAAAGGTTAATGCCGTGTCCCTAATTCTTGGTGGGTGAGATTCAGGGTGTGGGCAACAGGCAGAATCCACATTTTATTTTGGGCCGTTGTACATAGCGGTCACCGTGCCCAAGCTCACACAGCACTTCACAACAGGCATCAACTACGTTACACTTGCTTTTCAGGCCAGGGCGATGTGTCTGGATTCACGGGTTGAGGAGTCAAGGCCGGGATTCGAACCCTTTTCAATTCATACGTGTCTGGCAAATGCAGTCACTTGGCCTCCTGGGAAAGCACAGCTCGTTTTAGAGTCCAGGCTCCCAGAGGACCTCGAGCTGAGCCAGAGCCGGGCTCCCAGAGGGTCTCGAGCTGAGCCAGAGCCGGGCTCCCAGAGGGTCTCGAGCTGAGCCAGAGCCGGGCTCCCAGGGGGCGCTTTCCCTCCCAGCTCTGCCCCGGCAGTGGGCGCTTTCCCTCCCAGCTCTGCCCCGGCAGTGGGCGCTTTCCCTCCCAGCTCTGCCCCGGCAGTGGGCGCCTCCGCTCCCAGCTCTGCCCCGGCAGTGGGCGCCTCCGCTCCCAGCTCTGCCCCGGCAGTGGGCGCCTCCGCTCCCAGCTCTGCCCCGGCAGTGGGCGCCTCCGCTCCCAGCTCTGCCCCGGCAGTGGGCGCCTCCGCTCCCAGCTCTGCCCCGGCAGTGGGCGCCTCCGCTCCCAGCTCTGGCCCGGCAGTGGGCGCCTCCGCTCCCAGCTCTGCCCCGGCAGTGGGCGCCTCCGCTCCCAGCTCTGCCCCGGCAGTGGGCGCCTCCGCTCCCAGCTCTGCCCCGGCAGTGGGCGCCTCCGCTCCCAGCTCTGCCCCGGCAGTGGGCGCCTCCGCTCCCAGCTCTGCCCCGGCAGTGGGCGCCTCCGCTCCCAGCTCTGGCCCGGCAGTGGGCGCCTCCGCTCCCAGCTCTGCCCCGGCAGTGGGCGCCTCCGCTCCCAGCTCTGCCCCCGGCAGTGGGCGCCTCCGCTCCCAGCTCTGCCCCGGCAGTGGGCGCCTCCCCTCCCAGCTCTGCCCCGGCAGTGGGCGCCTCCCCTCCCAGCTCTGCCCCGGCAGTGGGCGCCTCCCCTCCCAGCTCTGCCCCGGCAGTGGGCGCCTCCCCTCCCAGCTCTGCCCCGGCAGTGGGCGCCTCCGCTCCCAGCTCTGCCCTGGCAGTAGGCACCTCCCCTCCCAGCTCTGTCCTGGGCGCCTTCGCTCCTAGCTCTGCCCTGGCAGTGGGCGCCTCCGCTCCCAGCTCTGCCTCCTCTCCCAGCTCTGCCCTGGCAGTGGGCGCCTCCCCTCCCAGCTCTGCCCTAGCAGTGGGCGCCCCCCCTCCCAGCTCTGCCCTGGCAGTGGGCGCCCCCCCTCCCAGCTCTGCCCTGGCAGTGGGCGCCTCCACTCCCAGCTCTGCCCTGGCAGTGGGCGCCTCCACTCCCAGCTCTGCCCTGGGCACCTTCGCTCCTAGCTCTGCCCTGGCAGTGGGCGCCTCCGCCCCCAGCTTGCGCCTCTGCCCCCAGCTGTGCCCTGGCAGTGGGCGCCTCCGCCCCCAGCTTGCGCCTCTGCTCCCAGCTCTGCCCTGGCAGTGGATGCCTCCTCTCCCAGCTCTGCCCTGGCAGTGGGTGCCTCCGCTCTGCCCTGGCAGTGGGCAACTCTGCTCCCAGCTCTGCCCTGGCAGTGGGCGCCTCCGCTCCCAGCTCTGCCCGGGCACTTGGGGGCCTCCTCTCCCAGATCTGCCCTGGCAGTGGACACCTCTGCCCCCAGCTCTGCCTTGGGAGTGGGCACCTCTGCCCCCAGCTCTGCCCTGGCAGTGGGCACCTCTGCCCCCAGCTCTGCCCTGGCAGTGGGCGCCTCTGCTCCCAGCTCTGCCCTGGCAGTAGGCACCTCCCCTCCCAGCTCTGTCCTGGGCGCCTTCGCTCCTAGCTCTGCCCTGGCAGTGGGCGCCTCCGCTCCCAGCTCTGCCCTGGCACTTGGGGGCCTCCGCTCCCAGCTCTGCCCTGGCACTTGGGGGCCTCCGCTCCCAGCTCTGCCCTGGCACTTGGGGGCCTCCGCTCCCAGCTCTGCCCTGGCACTTGGGGGCCTCCTCTCCCAACACTGCCCTGGCAGTGGGCGCCTCCCCTCCCAGCTCTGCCCTAGCACTAGGGGGCCTCCTCTCCCAACACTGCCCTGGCAGTGGGCACCTCTGCTCCCAGCTCTGCCCTGGCAGTGGGCGCCTCCGCTCCCAGCTCTGCCCGGGCACTTGGGGGCCTCCTCTCCCAGATCTGCCCTGGCAGTGGACACCTCTGCCCCCAGCTCTGCCTTGGGAGTGGGCACCTCTGCCCCCAGCTCTGCCCTGGCAGTGGGCACCTCTGCCCCCAGCTCTGCCCTGGCAGTGGGCACCTCTGCCCCCAGCTCTGCCCTGGCAGTGGGCGCCTCTGCTCCCAGCTCTGTCCTGGGCGCCTTCGCTCCTAGCTCTGCCCTGGCAGTGGGCGCCTCCGCTCCCAGCTCTGCCCTGGCACTTGGGGGCCTCCGCTCCCAGCTCTGCCCTGGCACTTGGGGGCCTCCGCTCCCAGCTCTGCCCTGGCACTTGGGGGCCTCCGCTCCCAGCTCTGCCCTGGCACTTGGGGGCCTCCGCTCCCAGCTCTGCCCTGGCACTTGGGGACCTCCGCTCCCAGCTCTGCCCTGGCACTTGGGGACCTCCGCTCCCAGCTCTGCCCTGGCACTTGGGGACCTCCGCTCCCAGCTCTGCCCTGGCACTTGGGGGCCTCCTCTCCCAACACTGCCCTGGCAGTGGGCGCCTCCCCTCCCAGCTCTGCCCTGGCACTAGGGGGCCTCCTCTCCCAACACTGCCCTGGCAGTGGGCACCTCTGCCCCCAGCTCTGCACCGGCAGTGGGCACCTCCGCTCCCAGCTGTAGAGCACGGTGGGTCCCGAGGTTTACAGAGAACGAGCAGGTTACACATTAACAGGTGCTGGGTAGAGAGCACAAGGGAGCAGGTGACATCAAACACCAAGCCACGACTGCAGGGGTGGGGCACTCTGCAGTCTGTAGCGCCCCCAGCCGGCATCCTGTGCAGTCTGCAGCGCCCCCAGCCGGCATCCTGGGCAGTCTGCAGCGACCCCAGTCTGCTTCCCGTGCAGTCTGCAGCACCCCCAGCCGGCATCCTGTGCAGTCTGCAGCGACCCCAGTCTGCTTCCTGTGCAGTCTGCAGCACCCCCAGCCGGCATCCTGTGCAGTCTGCAGCACCCCCAGCCGGCACCCTGTGCAGACTGCAGCGCACCCTGTGCAGTCTGCACATGTCTGCAGCACCCCTAGCCGGCACCCTGTGTAGACTGCAGCAACCCCAGCCGGCACCCTGTGCAGTTGGCAGCGCCCCCAGCTGGCTTCCTGTGCAGTCTGCAGCGACCCCAGTCGGCATCCTGTGCAGTCGGCAGCGCCTCCAGCCGGCATCCTGTGCAGTCGGCAGCGCCCCCAGCCGGCACCCTGTGCAGTCTGCAGCGCCCCCAGCCGGCACCCTGTGCAGTCTGCAGCGCCCCCAGCCGGCACCCTGTGCAGTCTGCAGCGCCCCCAGCCGGCACCCTGTGCAGTCTGCAGCGACCCCCGCTGGCACCCTGTGCAGTCTGCACATGTCTCAGGCACCCCCATTCGGCACCCTGTGCAGACTGCAGCAAACCCAGCCAGCACCCTGTGCAGTCGGCATCGCCCCCAGCCGGCACCCTGTGCAGTTGGCAGCGCCCCCAGCTGGCTTCCTGTGCAGTCTGCAGCGACCCCAGTCGGCATCCTGTGCAGTCGGCAGCGCCTCCAGCTGGCATCCTGTGCAGTCGGCAGCGCCCCCAGCCAGCACCCTGTGCAGTCGGCAGCGCCCCCAGCCAGCACCCTGTGCAGTCGGCAGCGCCCCCAGCCGGCACCCTGTGCAGTCGGCAGCGACCCCATTCGGCATCCTGTGCAGTCTGCAGCACCCCCAGCTGGCACCCTGTGAAGATTGCAGCGACCCCAGCCAGCACCCTGTGCAGTCGGCAGCGCCCCCAGCTGGCACCCTGTGCAGTCTGCAGCGACCCCCCCAGCCGGCACCCTGTGCAGTCTGCAGCGACCCCCCCAGCCGGCCCCCTGTGCAGTCTGCCGCGCCCCCAGCCGGCACCCTGTGCAGTCGGCAGCGCCCCCAGCTGGCACCCTGTGCAGACTGCAGCGACCCCAGCCGGCACCCTGTGCAGTCTGCAGCGCCCCCAGCCGGCACCCTGTGCAGTCTGCAGCGCCCCCAGCCGGCACCCTGTGCAGTCGGCAGCGCCCCCAGCTGGCACCCTGTGCAGACTGCAGCGACCCCAGCCGGCACCCTGTGCAGTCTGCAGCGCCCCCAGCCGGCACCCTGTGCAGTCGGCAGCGCCCCCAGCCGGCACCCTGTGCAGACTGCAGCGACCCCAGCCGGCACCCTGTGGCGTCTCAACAGCCCTGGAGCAGTTGCTTCCAAGGTTGTAGTTTGCAGATTGCTGGGACTGTGCTCCGTGCACCCGTTGCAGGTTGGCAACGCCTTCATCTGAGCGTCTGTAGTAGTAAATACTTGAAAGAATTGTTGTCTTACAAAGGGCTGAGCTGTCACTGGGCTGTGCAGTGATTGTTTACAGACAGAAGAAGGCTGCAGTCTTCCTTTACGTCCCCATTCTGCCACACGTGGAGCATAAACCCCTGACTCGTCACGGGCGCAGAAGCGCATATGTAAGTCTGGCCTGGAGATAGTCTACGCAAATGTATTCGCCTCATAAATAAACAATACCTACATATTTGCATACATGGAGAGGAACGTTGGGGCCGCTCTCTTCAGCCATTGATCTGTTGAGCTGTCATTCAAATGCTGCTTCCGTTCTCCCCACCATACACCATGGAGGGGCGGAGTGCCCACATCAGCCATTGGCTCTCTTCCACTGTGAGTGACGGGGTTTTGACTGATCACTTGTGCACATCCGCTTATAAAGAAGTGCACGTCCGCACAGGACAGATGGGCCATTACTTTACCAATGCTTTTTATTCTTTTCCATCGATTCTTTTTTTTAAATATTTGTGTAAACTATCTCTTCAGTTTACAGTAATTCAAAGCCAGTGGTAACTTTTCTTTGTGCCAATAATAGTCCTTTTTCAGTGATGTGCCTTGAAAACCAAGAGTTTGCATAACTGTTGTAGGCGCCTGCGAGGAAACATTTGTACAGTTCTATGACAACCAAGCATATGTGATTTTTGCATAGTTTTTAAACAATTAATATTTTTCAACCGTTTGGCTGCCGTGTTTAGGTAGTGGTATTTGTTTTTATTTTTGTGTCTTATGGTTGCAACGAGAAAACAAGCATTGGCAAAGCCAATAGGTTTCACCTACGCAAGAGCTAACAAATCGGTTTCGCACTCTAGAAACAAGAAATGTGTGATAAATAACGGCTATGAGTGTTCAAATTTCAAACACAGAGTCCGATCTTCCCAGAAAGCAAATCAGTAGTCCATGCAATTTGATTGTAGTCAAATATTCCTTTTATTCTTTCAGAAAGTTTCATAAAAAACACTTCACGCTATGGACAAGACTGCCGACGCGTTTCGTCCCCTTGGGACTTCTTCAGGGCTTAATAGGTAGTACATATATGGCAAGTATTCTTTTGCAATGTTAGCAATTCAAGTATGTGGGAAGTATGTGGGAATGATTTCTCCCTGAAATCTGTAAGTGGTTCAGATAGCGAGACAAGATTGTTCCAGTGGGTCGCTGCCAAAAAAATGGAAGGTGCAGCCACCCATTCTGGTTTTCTTGATTCTTTTACAAGACAATAAAGCCTGGTCGGTTGTAACAAGTTCCCAAACAGGCTTATTAAAAGGGGCTCTCTGCAGGCCCGTTACTCCTGCGTTCTGAATAGTCTGCAGCTGCGTTGCTGCCGCATTCTCAATAGTCTGCAGCCGCATTGTTGCGCTTTCTCTATAGTCTGCAGCCGCGTTGCTGCTGCGTTCTGAATAGTCTGCAGCTGTGTTGCAGCCGCATTCTGAATAGTCTGCAGGCATGTTGCTGCTGCGTTCTGAATTGTCTGCAGCCGCGTTGCTGCCACGTTCTGAATTGTCTGCAGACGCGTTCTCAATAGTCTGCAGCCGCGTGAACAAATGCTCTTCCGTCCCCACATACAATGCGTTCCCATAGTCAACATACTCATAATCCAGGCTTGAACAATGTTCCTTCTCCATGTCACTGGGATCCAGCGAAAGTGTTCCCTAAGGGTGCGTAAAAGACCAAAACTGATCCCGCATACCCTAGTTACTTCTCCTTGTAGGGAAAGAGTCGTCTATTGAGAAGCCCAGATTGTTTACCCCCTTTTTTGGATTTTGCTGCAGGGCCTAACAATGCCAGCCACCAAGAGTCATTACAGACCTTTCCAGCTCCCCCAAAAAGTAGGATTTCTGTTTTATCTGCATTGAGTTTTAAACAGCGAGTCTGCAGCCAGTCGGCCACTTCTGAGAGGCAATCGACCATATTCCCGTGTCTCTGCATCATCAATTGTGATGATCGACTGGGTACTGTTAGCGTAGATAGCGACCTCGAAGCCCCGTGCCCTCACAGCACGTGCCAAAGGTGCCAAATAAATATTAAACAAAGTAAGGCTCAGTGAAGATCCCGGAGGCACCCCACCCTACAAATTAAAAAGGGCTAGCTGCACCCAAATGGATCTGTTACTTAGGAATGAACAAAACCACATTAAAGCGGAAGAGTGCAATCTCATTTCATGAAGCTTTGGAGCAAACGCTGCAATACCAGGTCGAAAGCTGCCCACAGATTTCAATGAATTAGTGCAGCTGCTTTGCCAATGCCTTTTTGCCATGTTGTACATCAGCATGGAGTGCAGTAGAAGAGTGGCGTGGAGTGCAGTAGAGTGGCGTGGCATACAGTGGAGTGTCTTAGAGTGGTGTAGAGTAGAGTGCAGTGGAGTGGAGTATAATCCAGTGGTGCAGAGTAAATTGCAGTGGCATAGAATGCAGTGACAGAGTGGTGCAGAGTGGTACAGCAGCGTAGAGTGTGCATTGAAGAGCAGAGTGGTATAGAGTGCAGTGGCAAAGAGTGGCGTAGAGTGTAATGGAGTAGAGTTGCAAAGAGTTGAGTGGTGCAGTAAAATAGAGTGGTGCAATGGCGTAGAGTGCAGTGGCATAAAGTGCAGTGGTGTAGAGTGGTGCAGAGTAGAGTGCAATAGCGTAGAGTGCAGTGGCGTAGAGTAGAGTGCAATAGCATAGAGTGCGGTGGCATAGAGTGGTGCAGAGTAGAATGCAGTGGTGTGTAGTGCAGTGGCATAGAATAGAGTGGTATGGCATAGAGTAAAGTGGCGCAGAGTAGAGTGGCTTGGAGTGCAGTGGCATGGAGGGGTGCAGAGAAGAGCAGAGTGTCATAGCGTGCAGTGGTGCAGAGTAGAGTGGTGCAGATTAGAGTAGAGTAGAGTGGTGCAGTGACAGAGTGGTACAGAGAAGAGCAGTGGCGTAGAGTAGAGTGCAGTGGCATAGAGTAGAGTGACAGAGTGGCACAAAGTGTAGTGGCTTAGAGTGGTGCAGAGTAAAGTGCAGTGGTGTGTAGTGCAGTGGCATAGATTTCAATGGCGTAGAATGCAGTGACATGGAATAGAGTGCAGTGGCATAGAGTGCAGTGGTTTAAAGTTGCGCAGAGAAAAGCAGAGTGATGTAAAGTGTAGTGGAGTAGAGTGGCACAGAGTAGAGTGGCGTAGAGTGGTGCAGAAAGAGTGGAGTGGCATGGAGTGCAGTCGCATAGAGTGCAGTGGTGTAGATTCGAGTGGCATAGAGTGGTATAAAGTGCAGCACGTAGACTGGTGCTGAGTAGAGTGCAGGGGTGTGTAGTGCAGTGGCATTTAATAGAATGCAGTGGCATAGAGTGGTGCAGAGTAGAGTGCAGTGGCATAGAGTGGTGCTGAGAAGAGCAGAGTGGCATAGAGTGCAGTGGCATAGAGTACAATGATGCAGAGTAGAATGCAGTGGCGTAGAGTGGTAGAGTAGAGTGCAGTGGCGTAGAGTGGTGTGGCATAGACTGGTGTGGCATAGAGTAGAGTTGTATAGAGTTGCATAGAGTGCAGTGGCATAGCATAGAGTGGTGCAGAGTAGATACGAGTGATGTAGAGTGCAGTGGTGCAGAGTAGAGTGCAGTGGCATAGCGTGGTGCAGAGTAGACTGCATTGGCATAGAGTAGTGCAGAATAGAGTGCAGTGGAATAGAGTGGTGTAGAGATGAGCAGAGTTGTGTGAAGTGTAGTGGGGTAGAGTCGTGTAGAGTGGTGCAGGGGTGTAGAGTTCAGTGTCATAGAGTGGTGCAGAGAAGAGCAAAGTGGCATAGAGTGCAGTGGTTTAGAGTTGAGTGGCATAAAGTGCAGTGATGTACAGTGGTGCAGAGTAGAGTTCAGTGGTTTGTAGTGCAGTGGCATTAAATAGAGTTCAGTGCAGTGTCAGAGTGGTGCAGTTAAGAACGGAGTGGCATAGAGTGCAGTGATGTAGAGAGCAGTGGTGTAGAGTGGCGAAGAGTACAGTGCAGTGGCGTAGAGTGGTACAGAGTAGAGTGCGGGTGCATAGAGTGCAGTGACAAAGTGTTGCAATGTAGATTAGCGTGACAGAGCGCAGTGGTGTAGAGTACAATGATGTAGAGTACAGTGGCATAGAGTGGTGCAGAGTAGAGGGGTGTGGCATAGACTGGTGTGGTGTAGAGTGCAGTGGCATAGAGTAGATTGACCTAAAGTGTAGTGGCATAGTGTATAGTGGTGCAGAGTAGAGTGCAGTGGAGTAGAGTGGCATAGAGTGGTGCAGAGTACACTAGTGTGGAGTGCAGTGGTGCAGAGTAGAGTGTTGCAGCAGTGTAGAGGAGTGAAGAGAAGAGCAGAGTGGCATGGAATGCAGTGGTGCAGAGAAGAGCAGAGTGGCGTAGAGTGGCGTAAAGTGTAGTGGTGTAGAGTTGAGTGGCGGAGAATAGAGTGCAGTGGCATAGAGTAGCACAGATTAGAGCGACAGAGTGGTGGATTGGCATAGAGTGCAATGGCGTAGAGTGCAGTGGTGTGGAGTGGTGCAGAGGAGAAGAGTGGCATAGAGTGCAGCGGTGTCGAGTACAGTGGTGTAAAGTGCATTGGCCTAGAGTGGTGCAGAGTAGAGTGCAGTGGTATGCAGTGCAGTGGTGTAAAATAGAGTGGAGTGGCACAGAGTAGATTGGTGCAGTGGCATGGAGTGAAGTGAAGTGGCATGGAGTGGTTCAGCAAAGAGCAGAGTGGCATAAAGTGCAGTGACGTAGAGTGGTGTAGAGTAAGGTGCAGTGGCATGTAGTGCAGTGGTGTAGCATAGAGTGCAGTGGCATAGAATGGTACAGAGAAGAGTAGAGTGGTGCAGAGTAGACTGCAGTGGCATAGACTGCTGTGGTGTAGAATGAGTAAAGTGATGCAGAGGCGTAGTGGTTTCAAGGGCATAGAGTGCAGTGACATAGTGGTGCCGAGAAGAGTAGAGTGGCTTGGAGTGCAGTGGTATAGAGTGGCATAAAGTAGTGTAAAGTGCAGTGGCACAGAGTAGAGTGCAGTGGTGTGTTGTGCAATGGCATTGAATAGAATTCAGTGGTGTAGAGTGGTTCAGAGAAGAGCAGAATGGTGTAGAGTGCAGTGGTGTAGGGTGGTGCAGAGTAGAGTGCAGTGGCGTGGAGTGGCATAAAGGACAGTGGTGTACAGTGGTGCAGAGAAGAGCAGAGTGGCATAGAGTGCAGTGGTGTTAAGTAGTGTAGATTAGAATGACGTAGAGTGCAGTGGCACAGAGTATAATACAGTGGTGTAGAGTGGTACAGAGTAGAGTGCAGTGGGGTAGAGTAGAGTGTGGCATAGACTGGTGCGGCGGAGAGTGCAGTGGCGTAGAGTGGCACAGAGTAGAGCAGCGTAGAGTGGTGGATTGGCATAGAGTGAAATGGCAGAGTGCATTGGTGTGGAGTGGTGCAGAGAAGAGCAGAGTGGCATAGAGTGCAGTGGTGTAGAGTACAGTGGCGTAAAATGCAGTGGCCTAGAGTGGTGCAGAGTAGAGTGCAGTGGTGTGTAGTGCAGGGGTGTAAAATAGAGTTGAGTGGTGCAGAGAAGAGCAGAGTGGAATAAAGTGCAGTGGCGTAGAGTAGTGCAGTGGCATGTAGTGCAGTGCCGTAGAATGGTGTGAGAAGAGTAGAGTGGTGCAGAGTAGAGTAGAATAGAGTGGTGCAGAGTAGACTGCAGTGGCATAGAGGGCAGAGGTGTAGAATGGTGCAGAGAAGAGTAGAGTGGCACAGAGTAGAGCAGTGCAGAGGTATAGAGTGGTTTCAGGGGCATAGAGGGCAGTTGCATTTAGGGTTGTAGAGAAGCGCAGAGTGGTATAGAGTGCAGTGGTGTAGACTGGCGTAAAGTAGAATGGCATAAAGTGCAGTGGCATCAAGTGGTTCAGAGTAGAGTGCAGTGGTGTGGAGTCGTGTAGAGTGCAGTGACAGAGTAGAGTGGTGCAGAGTAGAGTGCAGTAATGTGGCATAGAGTGCAGCGGCGCAAGGTAGAGGGATGGGAGGAAAAACAAACTACATGGATGGGGATGAGGGAGATGGACTGAAAACACAAGCACTCATATAGAGTGCTTGAACGCAAAGGAAAAAGTATCTCAGTATCTCCAAAAACGGGAAAGTGGAAGGACACAAGTACTTGGTCCTTGCTCCAGGGGAGGGCCAACCAGAGGAAGACAGGATGCTTGCATGCCATGGGGACAATGGAAATGAGAGAAACATTAAAGTTAAAAAATGGTAAGCTCAGGGCGGGCTGTAAGCCCACTTTGTGTAAACAACATGTCTCACAGAGACAGCACATGCGTTGTGTAGCCGAGACCTTAGAAGTAACCATTGTACCAGCTTGCCAAGGCCTTTCCAATGCATGTGCATCTCCCCCTCCACACACCATAGAATCCTCCCATAGAAGACCACAGGCAGGAGGAGGGACTCACCAGGGGTTTAGAGCAGGCCCAATAACCAAGATAAAGTGTTACAATTAAAGCACCTCAGTGTGCAAAAAGGCACACACCCGGTGCACACAACGAGATGGAACGCTACAAGGAAAACACAGCAGTGTGCAATGAGGAACACACCTGGTGCACACAACAAGATAAAGCGCTACAATGAAAGCCCTGCTACAATGTAAGCAAATCAGTGTGCAATAAGGCAAACACCCAGTGCACACAACGAGATAAAGCGCTACAGATTACAGGGAGCTTTTATGGGCTAAAGAAATCTTTGTGGCAATCGCCCAAAGCACCAGACAGATCCTGAGACATCAGACTAGAATCAGAGACAGGTCGACAGCTCAAACCACAAACCACGACCTGTAAGGAAAAAGAGGTGTCTGCTAGGTGATAAAATGTGCGTCCTGCCAGAAGCAGAGGAGAGAACCGCAAAGTCCATGAACACGTCACCAAGAACGCACTGTGCTTCTGTGGTGGACCCAGAGCCTGGAAGCCCCCCTGATGCGGGTGCTGTCATCTTGTGTACTCTTTGCAGGCTGTGTGTGCTGTAATGTTGTGTACTCTTTGCAGGCTGTGTGTATACTTTGGGAACCCTTGTATCCGGGACCTGTAGTGTTCCACCTCCCCTGACAGTCTTAATACCCCCTACAAGACCCTCACCTCGCTTGGCATTCTATGTTATGTTATAGCGTTTTGTAACGTGCACAGCTTCTCAAAGAGTGTCCCGGTGCGAGCCCAGTGAGGAGAGAGAGAAAGAGGAAAGAGCCGCTTAATTAAAGAGAAAAGTCTTAAGTCTCTTCCTAAAATTTCTAGGATCCTGCAGACGGCGTAAGTCAAGAGGGAGTTGGTTCCAGGCCATCGCCCCCATGTAAGCAAGGGAGGTGCCACCTACCCTTTTAAGGTGGAACCTGGGGGTGCAGGCAATCCGCATTGAGGAAGAGCGAAGCTGCCTGGTGGGCGCATAGAACTGAAAGCGTTTTCTTAGATACACCGGGCCAAGCCCATGGAGGGCAGCATGTGCCGTAACCAAGGGCTTGAATTTCACCCGTGCTTTCACCAGTGCAGGTTACGGAGGTGCTGCCTGACGCGGATGATCTTAGGGAGGTTAAGCAGGGTTCTGGCTGCAGCATTTTGAACTCCCTGAAGTTTTCCCAATAGATAGCCAGGCAGACCGGTATACAATGCATTGGCATAGTCAATGCGCGAGGTAATGAGTGCACGAGTGACCGTTTCCCTTGCCGATGGAGGGAGTAAAAGCAGAAACTATTTCAGTGCTTTCCGAATGCCGAAGCACATTCCAGTCAACTTGGTGATCTGAGAGCCAAAGCTTAACTTTCCATCAAACCAGATTCCTAAGTTCTTAACAGGTTGACCCCGTGGTATAGGCCGGGGGGGGGGACTCATCTGGCCAGAAGGAGTGCCACTACGGAGGAGGAAAGTTGCCGAAGAAGAGAATCTCGGTTTTATCCTCATTACATTTTAGCTGGGCCGCAGTGAGCCAGCCAAACACCGCTGTCAGACAGGTTTCGACATGGGAAGAGGACCTCTCATTTTTCTTCCAAGTGAAAAGAAGCTGAGTGTCATCAGCATAAGCAACGACTTTGGCACCCAAGCCTTCTGCCATCCCAATGAGAGGAGACATATAGATGTTGAACAGTAGAGGATTCAGGACCGACTCCTGCACCTCCCACGTGAGACCTAGATCTCCTCAACCCACCTCCCCTGGCGGTCGGAGAACCCCTCCACCACCTCTTCCCATCTGCCCAGAGAGTGCTCCATCTCAAACAAGACTTTAGACTAGAAAGTCATAAACTTGTGGAATCAAATTCTGGCTTCTCGGGTGTTACCCTGAATGAATTTATACTATTCATTTATTATTATAGTGATTCTAATAATTGTGTTAAAGTGTAATAGTGTTCCATGAAATGTCATGGGAAAACTAAGTGTTTTTTAGATACCCCTCACACACTATGAATCCCATAGTGTCATGCTTCATCATGGGGGTCTTCCCGTCTCTCTACGGGACGGGGCGTGCTACAACCTGCGGATACGCGGGAGCACTATATTGGTGAAAATTAGGCTATGTGTAGTGTGGGTAGTGAAACTGGTAGGATCTGTGATAAATCAAAAAAGTTAAAAATTCCCTGGCTAGTGGAAAAAACACATTTTATTCACTTCCCTAGCTGGAAACATTAAAAAGGGAGATGTGTAGAGGGTGTACTCTAATGCGATCCCCTCTACTGGGTCAACATGTTTCGTAAGCAGTCCCCACTGCTTACTCTTCAGGACCTATTCTAATCTCTACTGCACTCAAGATATATTGCTTGATTTATATATGTTGTATGCCTAACTTTTGAAAAAGACATGAAAAAATAAATATGTCTGAAAAAAGGGTAAAATGACCCCTAATAGTTTTAAAGAAACCAATTCGAAATCTGTAATGATGAAAGAAAACATTAAACAACTCATTAGATTGTTGTTTACAAACACAACACCACAACGTGGAATCACAATGTTGCCGTGATATATTTTATCGAGTCTCTGGTGCACAACACTCGGTAATGTTTGCCAATAGTTGATGTGCCCAAATGGTGGTACCTTAATGATAATTAGCTGTAAAACATACTCCAGAAGAACACAGAAAACGATCACACACACATACACAATTTTCGTTCATTTGTCAATGGTTCTGTATACTATGAACTTCAAGTGTGACTATTGAGAAAATGAACTCAATCATACATTTTAAAAGGGTCCATACGTGAGGAGAAACAGATCTACCTATCATGTCTAAACACTGTACGTGTTACATGTTTTATATCGTGATATATTTTTCTCACTTTCATATTACCTTGTGGCAATTTTAAATCGTTATAAACAAAGGAGAAAAAAGCACTATGTACATACGCTATTAGATTAATAACCAGGCTTCATGAGCTTGCACCGAAGAGGAGGTTGCCTTGAAATAATCACTGTAGGTAAATTAAAAGGTCACATAATATTATTGTTTTGCCGATCCCTTCATGCATTATAAAGCGAGATCTGAAGAAAATACTTCATGTGCAAAAAGCGAGCAGCGTTTAAAGACCTGCTCAAGTCTTACTCACATGAAAGAGGCTATACCCTCGCCTGTAAATACCTCCGTACAGCTCTGTGGAACGATGTGAATGCGTTCACATCGAGTATTTATCTGAAGTGTAATTGAAAGAAAAACCGCGAACCGGATTACAGAACAACTAGAATGCTAAGCATTCAAAAAATGGCCGCTAATTCTGTGCCGGTGCTCTATTGAAAAAAGAACCACTTCCTGACTGAAAAAAACTCCGTTTTTTTCTTGAAGGCTAGTATATACATACAATGTTCCAAGGGCATATTGCACAAAGGTACTTTGACTCTTAGGCATTATTATAGTGCCTCGAACGATCAATTAATTATTTATTAAGGATTGGCACTTATCATGGTCTTATTGTTACTAATGAAGAGTAGATCCAAAATAGTTCGTCAACACTTGTGATTGTCGTTTCATGATTGAAAAATGATTTTGAGAGAAAAAAAAGGGGGGTGTACATAAACGATGAACATGAGTTTTTATTTATACAAAGAGGACTGGCCTCAGATGTTCACTGGAACTAAGAAAAGGGGTAAAAAAGGAACACTATATCTCATGTCAAGGACTACATATTCTCGGATAGTCCAGTGATCATAGTAATGTTCATAATTGGCCCCATGGAATATCATCGTTTAAACCATTGATGTTCGTCTTTAGACGGAACACCCATCTCTGTTCCTTCTCAAAAAGGTACTTTTCATTAGAGACCTGTTCGATCACTGTCCAAGAAATGTCCTC
Organism: Calotriton arnoldi; assembly: GCA_963921515.1. Classification (NCBI taxonomy): domain Eukaryota; kingdom Metazoa; phylum Chordata; class Amphibia; order Caudata; family Salamandridae; genus Calotriton; species Calotriton arnoldi. The sequence goes on along the minus strand of CAWUFW010011506.1, from coordinate 204,313 downwards.
TGGCGTGTGTCCTTTTTCCAGGTAATGGGATGCCATTTTTGTGGTGCTTTTTTGCACCTGATGTTGCTCTTGTGTTCTCCTATCCTTATTTTAACTGGGCGTGTTGTCATCCCTACATATTCCAGGGGACAAGGACAAATGATAAGGTATACTACATTATTACTATTGCAAGTGGTAAATTTTCTTTGTTCCCACTTCGTACCATTAAGAAAAGTGATTTCCTTGCTTCTCTTTGTTAATTGGCAAACTATACATTTCCCACATGGGTGGTGTCCTTGTATTTTTGCCATTGCTGTTGATTGGCCTGTTGGTTCAATCTGCCGTGGTCTGGTGTGTACAACCATGTCACGAATGCTTTTTCCCCGTCTGTGTGAAAAATTGGTTTCGGGAGATTCATCCCACCACTGTTTAGAATCCGCCAGTGCTTATTGATGATCTTGGTGACCTGATTAGAACTGGCGTTGTATGTTGTTATACAGAACGGCCGTCTGTCTTCAGGTTTGGGTTGAGCAGGTTCCAAAAGACTCTCTCTGCAGTTATTACGTGCTCTTTTGTATGCCTGATCTATTACCCTTTTCGGGTATTGTCTTGCATCAAGTTTCTTTTTGAGATCCTCTGATTGTATTTTGAAGTCAGTAACTTCAGTGCAGTTGCGTCTAAGACGTAAGAATTGACCGTAGGGGAGATTATCCCGTAGATGTTTAGGGTGAAAGCTTTTGTATAACAATAGACAATTCTTAGATGTTGTTTTGAAATGTGTTGTGGTCACGAGTCTCCCTTCCCTCGGTGATATATTCAGGTCAAGGAAGATCAGTTCTTTATTGGACATAACACTGGTGAAATTTAAGAAATCATCTTGGTAATTGAGCCAGGTAATAAAACGTTTGGCTGTCACCTCATCCCCATCCCAGATGATAAGTATATCATCAATATACCGTTTCCAGGTGGTTATCTGGTTGTAAAAGGGATTGTCTGGGTGCAAAATTTTTGTTTTTTCCAGATGATGAACATAGAGACCAGCTATACTGGGAGCAAAAATGCTCCCCATGCTGGTCCCATGCTTCTGAAGATATAAAATCTGGTTATACTCAAAGAAGTTCTCTCTCAGTGCCAAATTACAACATTCCATGATGACATTCCTAGGTGTTTGGTAATCCCAATCTGTGTCAAAAAGTACTTCTTCAATGATATTTAGAGTCTCATTGTGGGGGAGACTGGTGTATAGACTTTCAACATCACAACTGATCATAAGTTGATGTAGAGGGTCAAAGGGAGATTTTCTAAGAGTACTAAGACATCTTTAGTGTCTCTTAGATAGGTAGATGTTTTTGTACCATCGGTCTTAAATATGCGTCTGCAAATCTAGAGACTGGTTCCAAAATGGATGCTATTCCAGACACAATTGGGCGACCTGGAGGTTTTTCCAGACTCTTATGTATCTTTGGAATTGTGTATAAGTATGGTGTCACGGGTGAATCTTGGATCAAAAAATCACCCTCTTTTTTGGTCATCCATCCATGAGCCAATGCTTCCTCAACCATGCTTGTTATTTTTACTTTTATCCTTTCTGTTGGATCCCGACTTAGGATTTCATAATTCCTCTGATCCTGGAGGAGGCGTCTGCATTCCTGATCATATTGGTCCGCAGATTGTATGACTATCGCCCCCCCCTTATCTGCAGGTTTTATCACTAGCTTGGGGTTATTGCTCAGCTCTCGTATCGCTTTTCTTTCTTCATTGGTTATGTTCTGAAAAACTCGATTGGTAATAGGGTCTAAATCCTCCAGGGCCTTCATGACTGCTTGCTCAAAAGTGAGCAATTCAATGGGAAGAGTGGTGTCAGGCGGTGTAAAGGTGGATTTTGGTTTTAAACCTGTGTCCCCTTCTTGTATCTCAATTTTTTCTTTATCCTTGAAAAAGATTTGTAATTTCAATCTTCTCATAAATTCTTGCATTTCCTTGCATAATAAGAATTTATCCATGTTCGACGTCGGCACAAACCCTAATCCTTTCTCCAGAACTGAAATTTGGGCAGCGGTGAGATTTTCATCTGTTAGATTTACCACCAAGTTCATTGTCTGCTTGTTGATGCTTTTGTCATGCTCCTGTTTGACACCCTCACTTGTTCCTCTTCCCTTGGTATCCAGTGTACACTGTTCCCTCTTCGATTCCTTCCTTTGTTTCTTCCTTGGCGTGATCCTAAAAAATGAGTTTGGTCATGGAAGGTGTATTCTTGAGGAGGGTAGTTCCATGGGTGATATATTCCCTGGGGATGTTGAAAAAGAGGAGGAGGCCCAAAATGTTGTGGTGGATACATGGGTGGCCCATGAAAATCGCCCCATCCTCTCGGTCCATGTTGGTATGGGCGTCTGTAATTACTCCTTATTCCTTGATATCTTGGGCCCTTACCTCGGCTTGAGCCTGAGCTGTTGGATCCTGTGTCAGAGGAATCATCATCTGTTGTTTCTTGTTGGTTGGGCTTGTAGTCATCCTTAATATAAGGATATATCCTCTCATGATTGAACCTGCTTGAATCTTTTTCAGTTTGTTATATTTACTTTGTTTCAATGTTGATTCGAAATCGTTCAAAGTCTTTATTTAAGGCTTCAAGATGTTTTTGAAAATGTTGAGACACAAGAAGGGGACACAGGCCTAAAACCAAAATCCACCTTCACACCGCCTGACACCACTCTCCCCATTGAATTGCTCACTTTTGAGCAAGCAGTCATGAAGGCCCTGGAGGATTTAGACCCTATTACCAATCTAGTTTTTCAGAACATAACCAATGAAGAAAGAAAAGCGATACGAGAGCTGAGTAACAACCCCAAGCTGGTGATAAAACCTGCAGACAAGGGGGGGGGCGATAGTCATACAATCTGCGGACCAATATGATCAGGAATGCAGACGCCTCCTCCAGGATCAGAGGAATTATGAAATACTTAGTCAGGATCCAACAGAAAGGATAAAAGTAAAAATAACAAGCATGGTTGAGGAAGGAATGGCTCATGGATGGATGACCAAAAAAGAGGGTGATTTTTTGATCCAAGATTCACCCGTGACACCATACTTATACACAATTCCAAAGATACATAAGAGTCTGGAAAAACCTCCAGGTCGCCCAATTGTGTCTGGAATAGCATCTATTTTGGAACCAGTCTCTAGATTTGCAGACGCATATTTAAGACCGATGGTACAAAAAACATCTACCTATCTAAGAGACACTAAAGATGTCTTAGTACTCTTAGAAAATCTCCCTTTTGACCCTCTACATCAACTTATGATCAGTTGTGATGTTGAAAGTCTATACACCAGTCTCCCCCACAATGAGACTCTAAATATCATTGAAGAAGTACTTTTTGACACAGATTGGGATTACCAAACACCTAGGAATGTCATCATGGAATGTTGTAATTTGGCACTGAGAGAGAACTTTTTTGAGTATAACCAGACTTTATATCTTCAGAAGCATGGGACCAGCATGGGGAGCATTTTTGCTCCCAGTATAGCTGGTCTCTATGTTCATCATCTGGAAAAAACAAAAATTTTGCACCCTGATAATCCCTTTTACAACCAGATAACCACCTGGAAACGGTATATTGATGATATACTTATCATCTGGGATGGGGATGAGGTGACAGCCAAACGTTTTATTACCTGGCTCAATTACCAAGATGATTTCTTAAATTTCACCAGTGTTATGTCCAATAAAGAACTGATCTTCCTTGACCTGAATATATCACCGAGGGAAGGGAGACTCGTGACCACAACACATTTCAAAACAACATCTAAGAATTGTTTACTGTTATATAAAAGCTTCCATCCAAAACATCTACGGGATAATCTCCCCTATGGTCAATTCTTACGTCTTAGACGCAACTGTACTGAAGTTACTGACTTTAAAATACAATCAGAGGATCTCAAAAAGAAACTTGATGCAAGACAATACCCGAAAAGGGTAATAGATCAGGCATACAAAAGAGCACGTAATAACTGCAGAGAGCAGAGTCTTTGGAACCTGCCCAACCCAAACCTGAAGATAGACGGCCATTTTGTATAACAACATACAACGCCAGTTCTAATCAGGTCACCAAGATCATCAATAAGCACTGGCGGATCCTAAACAGTGGTGGGATGAATCTCCCGAAACCAATTTTTCACACAGACGGGGAAAAGCATTCGTGACATGGTTGTACACACCAGACCACGGCAGATTGAACCAACAGGCCAATCAACAGCAATGGCGAAAATACAAGGACACCACCCATGTGGGAAATGTATAGTTTGCCAATTAACAAAGAGAAGCAAGGAAATCATTTTTCTTAATGGTACGAAGTGGGAACAAAGAAAATTTACCACTTGCAATAGTAACAATGTAGTATACCTTATCATTTGTCCTTGTCCCCTGGAATATGTAGGGATGACAACACGTCCAGTTAAAATAAGGATAGGAGAACACAAGAGCAACATCAGGTGCAAAAAGCACCACAAAAATGGCATCCCATTACCTGGAAAAAGGACACACGCCAGAGGACATTTCTTGGACAGTGATCGAACAGGTCTCTAATGAAAAGTACCTTTTGAAAAGGAACAGAGATGGGTGTTCCGTCTAAAGACGAACATCAATGGTTTAAACGATGATATTCCATGGGGCCAATTATGAACATTACTATGATCACTGGACTATCAGAGAACATGTAGTCCTTGACATGAGATACAGTGTTCCTTTTTATCCCCCTTTTCTTAGTTCCAGTGAACATCTGAGGCCAGTCCTCTTTGTATAAATAAAAACTCATGTTCATCGTATATGTATATACACCTTTTTTCTCCTTCCTCAAAATTATTTTCGTTCAAATTATTTTTCAGTCATGATACGACAATCATTAAGTGTTGACGAACTATTTTGGGATCTACTCTTCATTAGTAAGAATAAGACCATGATAAGTGCCAATCCTTAATAAATTATTAATTGATCGTTCAAGGCACTATAATAATGCCTATGAATCAATAGTACCTTTGTGCAATATGCCCTTGGAACATTGTATATATATATATTAGCCATCAAGAAAGAAAGAGAAAACGGCGTTTTTTCAGTCAGGAAGTGGTTCTTTTTTCAATAGAGCACCGGCACAATATTAGCGGCCATTTTGTGAATGCTTAGCATTCTAGTTGTTCTGTAATCCGGTTCGCGGTTTTTCTTTCAATTACACTTCAGATAAATACTCGATGTGAACGCATTCACATCGTTCCACGGAGCTGTACGGAGGTATCTACAGGCGGGGTATAGCCTCTTTCATGTGAGTAAGACTTGAGCAGGTCTTTAAACGCTGCTCGTTTTTTGCACATGAAGTATTTTCTTCAGATCTCGCTTTACAATGCATGAAGGGATCGGCGAAACACTAATAAGATGTGACCTTTAATTTACCTACAGTGATTATTTCAAGGCAACCTCCTCTTCGGTGCAAGCTCATGAAGCCTGGTTATTAATCTAAAATAGCGTATGTACATAGTGCTTTTATCTCCTTTATTTATAACAATTTAAAATTGCCACAAGGTAATATGAAAGTGAGAAAAATATATCACGAAAATATATACACGATATGTAACACGTACAGTGTTTAGACATGATAAGTAGTTCTGTTTCTCCTCATTTATGAACTCATTTAAAATGAACGATTGAGTTCATTTTCTCAATAGTCAGTCACTTGGAGTACAAAGTATACAGAACCATTGACAAATGAACGATAATTGTGTGTGTGTGTGGAATCGTTTTCTGTGTTCTTCTAGAGTATTTTTACAGCTAACTATCATTAAGGTACTAACATTTGGGCACATCAACTATTGGCAAACATTACCGAGTGTTGTGCACCAGAGACTCGATAAAATATATCACGGCAACATTGTGATTCCACGTTGTGGTGTTGTGTTTACTAAACGACAATCTAACGAGTTGTTTAATGTTTTCTTTCATCATTACAGGTTTCTTGAAAACTATTAGGGGTAATTTTACCTTTTCTTTTTAGACATGTTTATTTTTTCATGTCTTATTTCAAAAGTTAGGCATACAACATATATAAATTAAGCAATATATCTTGAGTGCAGTAGAGATTAGAATAGGTCCTGAAGAGTAAGCAGTGGGGACTGCTTACGAAACATGTCGACCCAGTAGAGGGGATCGCATTAGAGTACACCCTCTACACATCTCCCTTTTAATTTTTTAATGTTTCCAGCTAGGGAAGTGAATAAAATGTGTTTTTTCCACTAGCCAGGGAATTTTTAAACTTTTTTGATTTATCACAGATCCTACCACTCTCACTACCCACACTACACATAGCCTAATTTTCACCAATATAGTGCTCCCGCGTATCCGCAGGTTGTAGCACGCCCCGTCCCGTAGAGAGACGGGAAGACCCCCATGATGAAGCATGACACTATGGGATTCATAGTGTGTGAGGGGTATTTAAAAAACATTTAGTTTTCCCATGACATTTCATGGAACACTACTACACTTTAACACAATTATTAGAATCACTATAATAATAAATGAATAGTATAAATTCATTCAGGGTAGAATCATATTGTTTATGAGATAGCTTAATCAGGAGGTAGATTCTATCCCCATACCTCTTTACTCCCTCCCCCCATTTGTTATTTTTCTCGGGTGTTAGCCTGTGTGGCATCTGATGAGAAAGTACCTTTGAGTGCTGTGTCCGCTGGCGGATCCCAGCGCAGCCACTGCCAAGAACAAGGTCTGACCTTGGGTGACATCCTTCTCTGCCAACAAACCGCCTGACCTTGAGCACACGCTGCTTCCTGTCCTGCCTCCCTTCATATCCACCCCGAACTCTCACTCAGGCCTCTGAAAGGGGGTGCCGGGGGTGTAGATCACCCCACACTGACAGACAAGGGCAGGGAGCTCCCCAACTGCCCAGACCAGTGCCCTTCAGTCATGGACATCCCAACACGTACCTCTACACCCAGAATCTGTCTGGCCCAAAATACTGACAGAGCCCCCAACAACACCCAGTGCACCTTCAACCAGGCTCAGGCTCTCCTTCTCACAGGAAGGGTCAACCTGACAAAAACACCCCCGACTACCTCAAACGTACCCACAGTCCGCCCTCATACCACAGTGTGACCCCCCATGAACAGCCCCCCACATTTCACAGTCACAGTCAGACACACAACACCCAGAGCCGCTCCTCACCCCTCAATGTCTCTAAACATACCTGGAGACCCCTGTTGGAAAGTGCCCCCTTTTGCATGGTTAACCCCCCCCCTTTTTGCCTGACATCTGATGCAACCTGACTTGATGTGCCCTGGGTCCCTGCCAATCGGGTGCCCAGGGCCTGTGTTCTTTCCCGAGACTGTACCTTTGTACCCACAATTGGCACCTTTCTGGCCACAGGTAAGCCCCTTGTAAAAGGTACCCAGTGTACTAAGGGCACTGTGAACAGGGAAGGCCTCTAAGGGCTGCAGCACATATTGTGCCACCCTCAGAGGCCCTGTACCTTAACGCCCACACACTGCCATTGCAGGCTGTGTGTTTTGGTGCAGAGAAAAGTGAAGTGTGGACATGGCACACATCCCTGTGTGCCATGCATGCAACCCACTGCCTGAGGGCTAGGGAAGGAGACCAAGAGTAGATTGGAAGGGTTGTTATTTGCAGGTAGTTATAACAGCACTACGGCACAATTAGATTGGAGTAACCATAACAACCAAATGTGCACTGAAAGTGTTGGTGCGAGTGAACGGCGCAGTGACACGTGATAAAAAAGCAACGTGAGACGGCGAAAAAAACAGTAAAACAATTATTTCAGGGGTCAAATGTATGAATTAGATAAATGCAGATACAGCTTTATGTTTTGCGAATGACCCCGTAGAAGCCGCGGATAACGCTGCGTTGTCGACGGCGTTTCGACCTATTCAAATTTAGGTCATCATCAGGACGATGGTTACTAATTCCATAAATAGTGCTGGTAGCACAACGTTGATGGAAACAAAGTAGTAAGATGTAGGATGAAGAAATCCGATTTGGAAAAACGCTGGTGGGCGTCAATTAGGTAATCAGCAACGGAAGTACAGGCCGGATTAGGTGTTTGCCGGCGGAAGACTTGGTATCTGGGCGTGATGGTGATGCTGTCCGGAGGAGTGGATTCTGTTGTGGCAAGAGATCCCAGTCCGCTGCGTAGGACGGGGGGCTGGAGGTGGTGGGCGGCGTACGAGCATCGTGGATGTTTAAATCGTCCTGCCGGATTTAATCACTACGAGCCTGACTTAAGCACGCCTGCTCGTACGCCGCCCACCACCTCCAGCCCCCCGGCTCCCCGTCCTACGCAGCAGACTGGGATCTCTTGCCACAACAGAATCCACTCCCCCCGGGCAGCATCACCTTCGTGCCCAGATACCAAGTCTTCCACCGGCAATCACCTAATCCGGCCTGTAATTCCGTTGCTGATTACCTAATTGACGCCCACCAGCGTTTTTCCAAATCGGATTTCTTCATCCTACATCTTACTACTTTGTTTCCATCAACGTTGTGCTACCAGCACTATTTATGGAATTAGTAACCATCATCCTGATGATGACCTAAATTTGAATAGGTCGAAACGCCGTCGACAACGCAGCGTTATCCGCGGCTTCTACAGGGTAATTCGCAAAACAAAGCTGTATCTGCATTTATCTAATTCATACATTTGACCCCTGAAATAATTGTTTTACTGTTTTTTCGCCGTCTCACGTTGCTTTTTTATCACGTGTCACTGCGCCGTTCACTCGCACCAACACTTTCAGTGCACATTTGGTTGTTATGGTTACTCCAATCTAATTGTGCCGTAGTGCTGTTATAAGTACCTGCAAATAACAACCCTTCCAATCTACTCTTGGTCCCCCTCCCCCTTTTTCCCCTCCTCTAGTGATTTATACACTTTATGTAAAGGGTCTTTTTGATAAACTGGTTGAGACATCGTTGCCTTTGTTATACAGCTTAGCCGGTCTCAACTGGGTCAACGGGTTTACTCCTGTATTCTGTTTCCTGAGGGCTAGGGAAGTCACCCCTCTAGCACGGTGTGGTTCCCGAATGGCTGCCCACCATTTGCCACCACCAGACAGGTCTCTGGACCCCTGGGTAGAGGGCCTCCGCTCTCTGGGTCCAGAGGCAAAGCCCATCCTGGGCAGAGGTGTCAAGCCTCCTCCCCCAGGATGGGCTGGGTCCACGAAAGGGGAAACTTCAAAGGCCTGCGCCTTTAGAAGCCATCCCTGCCTTTTGCTGCCCCCAGCAACTGGCCCCCACCGGTTCTGCCCCCCACTTTGGGCAGGAGAATCAGCAGATAAACTGAGTGAGGAGGAGAGGTGTTCCCACCTTTGCCAACCCCACCCCTCAGGTGGGGGAGACGAGGTGAAGCACACATCTCAGTCCCCTCCATCTTGAAGTTGAGGGGACCCAGCCAACCAGAGAGGCTCATGCCCCCCTCCCAGTGGAGGGTGGCATAATAGAGGGTGTACCCACCACAAGGAAGGAGTCTATTGGTCCCGACCTGCACACCCCTTTAACGCTCCTAAATTTAGTATTTAGGGGTGACCCTGAACCTTGCCTCCTCAGATTTGAGGAAGAAAGGAGAAGGACTGAAGAGCTGTGCTGACCCAGGAAGAAGAGGACACCAACTGCTTTGGCCCCAGCCCTACTGGCCTGTTCCGACTCCGACCTGCCTACAGTGAAACCCCAGGAACCCGGAGTACTTGCCCTGCACTCATCTGAAAGACTCCGTCTCCCATGAGCACCGGATTTGCTCAACAAAGACTCCGACACAGAATCCGGATCGAGGCGGCTCTGTGGTTCTGCACCACTCTGCACCCAACGCCCACGGCCCGAGTTTGAGTGGCCCAACACCATGAGGAGGTCTCTCCAGCAATCCTGACCTGTGATCTGGTGATCCCCAACCTACCTCGAGCTCTAGACCGACCCATGCAGCCTCAACCTGAAGGGTCCCCCCAACTGCGACCGGAGCCCATAATAAGATCCGATGTCTAAAGACAACCCTGCACCCGGCGCCCCACGGCCTCGGGTGGCCCAACCAACAGTGCCCAGGCATTCCCTAAGAACCCAGCTTCCTTGACCTAGCCTGCAGCCTTTTCTTCAAACCAGAGATCTCCATTGCAAACCATAGGGCTCCTGACGTCTTCTTAGCACCCTGCACCCGGCCGCCCCTGTGCTGCTAGTGGTGCAGCTCCTGTGCTGATTTTTGGCCCCTGAAGTGCTGATCCTAATCCCAGGAGCTTGGCTCCCACACCCAAATGGCCAGCTCGTATGCAGCCCCTGACCGAAGTCCTTCTTAGCCCCATTGGCTAACATTGGGCCCCTGTACCCGGCCGCACCAGTGCCACTGGTGGTGCAATTCGAGTGCCTAACTGGACCTTGGGGAAAACTATTTTTGCAGGTCGTTTACTTACCTTCAAAGCGATAACCTTCTTTTCCCCACAGGAACCAATGCAATGCTGTGATGTCTTGTTCCTAAAAACTTTCTGTGTCGAGTTGAACTTTTGTATGGAGGAAAAGAAACCATTTTGCAAACCTGAAAAAGTCTTACTTACCTTGCACTGCAGGATCGACGGTGTGGTATCTAGGCATACCACCCCGAGTAGTCGATGTAATCCAAAAGTAACGCAAAAGTAATCAAAAGTACTTTCTATGCATTTTAAACTGTTTTAAAAGCAAATACAAACCTGTAACTATTCCAATTTCCTCTACAATTACATTTCTGTGAATAGTTTTGCATTTGAAAGTACCTTTCACCTGTGCCAAGTTCCGCTTGGTTCTAGAAATAAAACATAAGTGTACCTTTTTATACTTACCTAATTGGTCTGGATTCAGTCTCTGAGTGTGTGACATCAGTCCTTGATTGAGTAAATACAATAAATGCTTAACACACCCTCTGATAAGCCTAACTGCTCCACCACACTACAACTAATAAAGCGGTTAGTGATTATCTAATTTAGCCTCGGCTATACCTCTGGGGATCCACTGGACTCTTTGCACACTATACCATACTTTGGTATAGTATATACAGAGACAGCTTCCTACAACCCCCGACCCTCACATTCCAACCGTGACACAACAGGAGTCCTCCTCAGACCTGACTGACGCCCCTACACAGGCCGACCCTACAAGGAAAGCAAACACAAGGAGATGATGGGCGGAGCGCTGAAACTTTTCAGACACTCACCCCCAGTCACAGATCTGGGTTGAATCCATCATCATTCTTTAGCTCACTTCGCCACCCCAGTTCAGACCCAGCTATATGCAAATCAGTCTTGACCCTGTGCCTCATGGGAACAGTCCAGCCCGAACTGCCAAGCCATGTCTTCCCTGGACCGGAAACAAGCATCCTGGGACCGGTTTCGGGCTAACAGCCCTCATCAGCCAGGCTAGCTTGAATCCAGTGGCAAAGTGAGCAAGGGACCCACGTCGGGGCATACCCTGCCAACTTAGGGCCCAGGATGCTGGTTTCCGGTCCAGGTAAGACCTGGCTGGGCAGTCACTTGTGAGAGATGCTACTCTGACACCCTACACCCGCTGACCCTACAAGCAGGCGTCACTTGTGAGGCATTGCTCACAGCACTGCCTGTGTCAATGGTACTCGCCTCCCATATAAATCTGCCCTCACTGTGCGCCTCACATGAGGGTACATTCCTCAGGGCCCCTCTATAGGGGCCCCATCACTCTGGAAGGCCCCACCCTTACCCTTGAGAAGACTTCTCCCGCACAGTTCAGGGAAGCGCTGAAGACACTACTATCCACTGGTTATTTCCATAGTGTCTCTGCCTAGGATTCTAGTTGATGTCTAATAAAGTCCTAGAATTAGCACCAAGACACCCTCTTGAGTAACGCTGCACGCTAGAATTATTACAATTACATTAACAAACCCAGTGTGCATCGCAACACCACCCCCGTGTACTCCCTTCTAACCCCACACCCAAAGTCCGACCCCCCAACATTCAGAGACCCTCGAACCCCAATCTACCTACAGCGCCCATCACCACATCCAGAGCCTCAAGGCCACACCTGGGGAAGCGCCCACCCCCGCCCCACAGTAAACTACCCTCGCTCAAACCCCAGAGGCTCCCCGCCCCCCCAGCATGCGGCCTCTCGCCCAGTCTACACCCACCAGAACCCTTACTCCATCACCACATCCAAAGGAGCCCCTCCTGGACACACCTGGGGCAAGCGCCCCAACAATAAACTACCCTTGCCCAGCTCCCCGACCCCACAGCACGCGTCACCCCATCCAGTGTCCCCCCAGAACCCTTACCCCAACATTCAGAGACCCTCGACCCCCAACCTACCTACAGCACCCTTCACCACACTAGAGCCCCCCCGGCAACACCTGGGGCAAGTGCCCGCCCCCTACCCCACAGTAAACTTCCCTCGCCGAAACCCAGCGGTTCCCCATCCCCACAGCATGCGTACTCCTGCCCAGTCTACCCCACCCCCACCAGAACCCTTACCCCAACACCACGCCCAGGGGCAGCTTCTCCTCTAAGGCGGAGGAGTGTCTCCTCACTGCTCTCAGAGCTGAAAAAAGGAAAAATAACATGATAACATTGTTATTTCATATTTCGTAGCTGCGAGGCGGGGTTCGGGCGGGGCTGGTGTCAGCCTGGGAGGAGGAGTGGTTTGTGCACATTAAGTGTGCATGACGGCTTGGCCAGCCGTCTTGGGCTGGCCAAACAGTCTGTGTACTTTGCCTGTTCGCCACCGGGCTGTAATACAAAGCCTGGGTGGAGAACATGCACCAGCTTCCAGTCCCCGTCTGAGCGCTGAACCACGGCACTCAGACCAATCACAACGCTGCACTGCAGCATTGTGATTGGCTTAGGAGGGAGCCTGTGTGCAGGAAGAGAAGGGGAGAGACGATGGTGTAGAGACGGCGGCTGTGAGGAGGTAATTGGTTTTTTTTTTTTGTATTTTGTTCCCCCGCCACCTCCATCCCCTGCCAGCTGCCACTGACCACACCCAGAGCCCCCCTTTGCCACACCTGGAACAAGCACCCCCCACAATAAACTATCCTTGCTCAGCTCCCCCACCATCTGAGCACGCGTCCTCCCCGTCCCATCTACACCCCAGTGCCTACCCCAACACCACACCGTCACCCCGAAACCGAGAGACACCAGTCTGACCATCTACATCCAGAGCCTGCCCCCTCTCACAGTCTGACCCTCAGCCTAAAACACACCAGACTCCCCCACCCACTCCCTCCCACACAAGTTACCCCGCCCACTGCCTCCCACACGAACCCCCCCCGCCCACACGAGAAACCCCCACCCCCCACCCATTCCCTCCCACACAAGATGCCCCGCCCACTGCCTCCCACACGAGACCCCCCGCCCACACGAGAAACCCCCACCCCCCCACCCATTCCCTCCCACACAAGATGCCCCGCCCACTGCCTCCCACACGAGACCCCCCCCGCCCCACACCCTCCCACACGAGAAACCCCCACACCCATATACAGAGACAGAAATAGCTATTGAAGGGCCGGAGAGCATCAGGGCCCTGAAAGTGGATCCTGGGAGCACCAGTAGCAGACACTAAACTCACCAGAGGAAGGGTCAGAAGTCAGGAGAGGGGCACAAGAGGCAGGGCCGAAGGTCACCAGAGACGATACCTCGAACCCCTAGACCAGTGAAAGTCAGTCTAAGACCACCAGTGGCAGACAATGAGATCACCAGAGGAGGTTCAGATGTTACAAGAGGAACCTGAGCTCCCTCGGGCACAAGAGGCAGGGCCTAGGGTCCCCAGAGCACTGGAGGTGGACCCAAGCCAACCAGTGGGAGAGTATCAGATCACCAGAGGCTGGTTCAGAGGTCACAAGAGAGGGCTTGTGCTCAATGGGGCACAAGAGGCACCCATGGACCAGTGGAGGTAGGGCCAAGACCATCAGTGGTATACACTCCGAACACCAAAGGCTAGCTCGTGGTCACAAGAGGGGGCACAAGAGGAAGGGCCTAGGGTCACCAGGGGTGAACCCTGGAACCCCTAGACCAGTGACGGTCAACCCAAGACCATCAGTGGTATACACTTCGAACACCAGAGGCTAGCTCGTGGTCACAAGAGGGGCTTGTGCTGCCTTGGACACAAGAGGAAGGGCCTAGGGTCACCAGGGGTGAACCCTGGAACCCCTAGACCAGTGACGGTCAGCCCAAGACCATCAGTGGTATACACTTCGAACACCAGAGGCTAGCTCGTGGTCACAAGAGGGGCTTGTGCTGCCTTGGGCACAAGAGGAAGGGCCTAGGGTCACCAGGGGTGAACCCTGGAACCCCTAGACCAGTGACGGTCAGCCCAAGACCATCAGTGGTATACACTTCGAACACCAGAGGCTAGCTCGTGGTCACAAGAGGGGCTTGTGCTGCCTTGGGCACAAGAGGAAGGGCCTAGGGTCACCAGGGGTGAACCCTGGAACCCCTAGACCAGTGACGGTCAGCCCAAGACCACCAGTTGCAAACACTCCGATCACCAAAGTTGGTTCAGAACTCACTAGAGGGGGTCTATCTGTTCCCACCAAGGCATAAGAGGCAGGGCCTAGGGTCACCAGAGGCGAAGCCCGGGACCCCAGAGCACTGGAGGTGGGCTTAAGACCACCGGTGGCACACCGTCATATCAGCAAAGACAGGTTTGTGGTCAGTAGTGGGAACCAGGGCTCCCTCAAATGACCTCAAAACCCGTAAACATAGGCGTGAGGCATCTGGGTCCCGCCTCCTGCCTCTCCCTGGAAGCAGAGACTGCATAAAACCAGGGCCGGCTTTTGCGCTGGTGGCGCCCGGTGCCACAATCATTTTTGGCGCCCTCACACCCCATGACCGCCTACTCAGATTGTCTCACTTCCACCGGGCTAAAGTGCCCCTCATCTCTCCAATCATAAGTTATTGCTAAACACAGCGCCCCCCCTGAGGTCAGCGCCCCCTCCACAGGTCAGAACCCAGTGTGGCCCCACCAGTCGCACCGTCCTAAAGCCGGCACCGCATAAAACTAGACACTTTACTTTCCAGTATATAGTAAGCGTAAAATAATCCTACGCTGAATTGGCCTTAAATGCCCACAAAAAATGGGTAGTAGGGATTCATAGACGGCTGAGGCACTACATGCCCAGCAGGACAGCCCGTCTGCACCGATTCATGGGCAGTTTATTCCAGGCAACAGAGAGACTCCGTACAACTACCACTAGCCAATCAGAATAGGGCATGAGACTGGACACATCGCTCCTCCCCAAGGTAATATCCAGTCGATCCTAGAGAATCTAAACCCTTCCAGTCTTCACAGAAAAGGGAGCGGAGGAATAAATTCAAGAAATTATTACCCCGGAGCGCACAATCTGGCAAAATGGGAAGCCGGGACTATTAAAAGTGTCTCTTGGTTTCGCGTTTCCAAACAGGCTAGGGCTGGGGTGTCAGTGGTTGTGAGGGACCGGGGCCACCCTTCCTACAGTGTGGCCCCTGCTCAGCTTTAGAATGGTGTTTCTTTCTAGCATGGTGAGGTGAAGCGGTAAAGCTGAGATTATGCCAACTATCCTAGTCGCATGGTTCAGCCCCCCCACTGGAGGCTGAGTCATCAGGTATAACCTTCAAGCTGCTCACACACGCCTACAAGGCCTTCTACAACCCCGGACCCTACCTCAACGACCGACTCTCCTTCGCCCCCAAGAGAAACCTCCGCTCAGCCGACCTCTCCCTAGCCACCGTCCCACACTTCTACAGGGCCAGAGCGGGTGGAAGGTCCTTCTACCTCGCAGCCAAGACCTGGAACGACCTCCCCCCACACCTCCGACGAAGCCGACCTCTCCCTAGCCACCGTCCCTCGCTTCTACAGGGCCAGAGCGGGTGGAAGGTCCTTCTACCTCGCAGCCAAGACCTGGAACGACCTCCCCCCTCACCTCCGACGAAGCCGACCTCTCCCTAGCCACCGTCCCTCGCTTCTACAGGGCCAGAGCGGGTGGAAGGTCCTTCTACCTCGCAGCCAAGACCTGGAACGACCTCCCCCCTCACCTCCGACGAAGCCGACCTCTCCCTAGCCACCGTCCCTCGCTTCTACAGGGCCAGAGCGGGTGGAAGGTCCTTCTACCTCGCAGCCAAGACCTGGAACGACCTCCCCCTCAACTGCGACGAAGCCGACCTCTCCCTAGCCACCGTCCCTCGCTTCTACAGGGCCAGAGCGGGTGGAAGGTCCTTCTACCTCGCAGCCAAGACCTGGAACGACCTCCCCCCTCACCTCTGACGAAGCCGACACTGCACCAATTCAGGAAGGACCTCAAGACCGGTCTCTTCAAATGACCCCAACGGAGCTGCTCACACCCCCTCACCGCCCCCCCCCAGCGCTTTGAGACCCTCACGGGTGAGCAGTGCACTATACAAAACCCCGATTGATTGATTGATTGGCAGAGGGTAATTACTGGGCAGTATGTGTGGTTGAAATATTGATCTTCACCGCTGGTCTTTCAAGACTTAAGGCCATTTCTTCCAAGTTCAATACCAGAATTGTTTGTTTCATAAACTTCTCTCAAACGTTTCAATAGCGAGCAGGCGCGACTTACTGGAGGAGGTGCTAAAGGGATTCGAACTTAAAGAACCATCCCCCCCCCAGCGCCTTGAGACCCTAACGGGTGAGTAGCTGCGCTTTACAAACCCATCATTGATGCAAAGACATGTGAACAGTAACCACCCTCGATAAAGCCGAGCTAGCTTTTAAAATGGCCTGGTTTAGATGGGGTTGAGGATAAATCCCCAAACATCTACTACGTGACTCAGAGTCACCCCAAACCTCAACAAACATCTTGTGATGTCTTTGTATGTGCAGTGTATGTGCACGCTCAATGTCTGCACACACGCAGTGTCTCTGCAAATCTAAAGCATTTCCGCGTGCAAAGTGTCTCCGTGCATTTAATGCCTCTCCACGTGCTCCAAGTGTATGCACACGTGCAAAGTGTCTCCGTGCACTCAATGTGTCTCCACGTGCTTGAAGTGTCTCCGTGCACTCAATGTGTCTCCACGTGCTCGAAGTGTCTCTGTGCACTCAATGTGTCTCCGCGTGCTCGAAGTGTCTGTGCACTCATTGTGTCTCCACGTGCTCGAAGTGTTTCCACG
Organism: Calotriton arnoldi; assembly: GCA_963921515.1. Taxonomy (NCBI): domain Eukaryota; kingdom Metazoa; phylum Chordata; class Amphibia; order Caudata; family Salamandridae; genus Calotriton; species Calotriton arnoldi. Next base: position 187,180 of record CAWUFW010011506.1, on the reverse strand, counting down.
CGTGCAAAGTGTCTCCGTGCACTCAGTGTCTCCACGTGCTCGAAGTGTATGGACACGTGCAGAGTGTCTCCGTGCACTAAATGTGTCTCCACGTGCTCGAAGTGTCTCCGTGCACTTAATGTGTCTCCATGTGCTCGAAGTGTCTCCGTGCACTCAATGTGTCTCCGCATGCTTGAAGTGTCTCTGTGCACTCACTGTGTCTCCGCGTGCTTGAAGTGTCTCTGTGCACTCACTGTGTCTCCGCATGCTTGAAGTGTCTCTGTGCACTCACTGTGTCTCCGCGTGCTTGAAGTGTCTCTGTGCACTCACTGTGTCTCCGCGTGCTTGAAGTGTCTCTGTGCACTCACTGTGTCTCCGCGTGCTTGAAGGGTCTCTGTGCACTCACTGTGTCTCCGCGTGCTTGAAGTGTCTCTGTGCACTCACTGTGTCTCCACGTGCTCGAAGTGTTTCCACGCGTGCAATGTGTTTCTGTGCACTCAATGTGTCTCCACGTGCTCCAAGTGTATGCACACGTGCAAACTGTCTCCGTGCACTCACTGTCGCCACGAAGTGTATGCACACGTGCAAAGTGTCTCCGTGCACTCACTGTGTCTCCACGTGCTCGAAGTGTCTCTGTGCACTCACTGTGTCTCCACGTGCCCGAAGTGTATGCACACGTGCAAAGGGTCTCCGTGCACTCAATGTGTCTCCACGTGCTCGAAGTGTATGCACATGTGCAATGGGTCTCCGTGCACTCAATGTGTCTCCACGTGCTCGAAGTGTATGCACATGTGCAATGGGTCTCCGTGCACTCAATGGGTCTCCACGTGCCCGAAGTGTATGCACACGCGCAGTGTATCCCGCATCTAAAGCTCACAGGGGCAGAGACCCCAGAGAAGTGATAATGGGAATTCCCTCCCCCCCCCCCCCCCCATCCCACACACACACCTGGGAAGAGGCTTTTGGGGGGTTGTGCACCTTGAATTTCGCTTCGTTGGAGGCCCAAAAACACCAGTTTCGCCTGTTTGGCTTTTCTGCAAAGTTCGGCCCCTACAGCAGCTTTCGGGCAGGAGCTCTGCCATCCGCTGGATGGGAGCTAAATGCTGAAAGGTGTGGCCGGTCACGCATTTCATCAGGGGCGTTCAGAGATTAGGCAGTGGCTGCCGGCTACGCCTATGGGAGAGGAGCTCTCAGCCCTCAACACCTGGGTACCCCGGTGTATCATTAACTCACCCATTCAGCCTCCTCGTCGCCACTGCCGACGGATCAAAGGCCGGGGGGGGCAGGACGTGAAGATGCCAGGTGCTACCAGCGCTCCCAGGGCACACCGCGGCCTTGGCAGATGATGGGGAGGGGGGAGCGCGTTAATGAGAGGCTTAACGTAGTAATGAGGGTGCGAGGAACTGGCCAGAGAAGGCTCCCACAGCCCCCCCCCCTCCCCCACCCAGCTCTTCAATACTCACTATCAGCAGCCGAGGCCCTGGACAACTGAGGAGCAGTGAGGGGGAGGGACAGAGGGGAGAGAAGGGACAGAAGGAGGACAGGAGGAGGGACAGAGAGGGAAGGGACAGAGACAAGAGACTAAAGAGGAGGGACAAGAGAGAAAGAGAGGAGGGACAGAGGAGAGAGGGGACAGAAGAGGAAGACAGGAGGAAGAGAAGGGACAGAGAGGAGGGACTAAAGGGGAAGAGGAGGGACAGGAGAGAAAGAGGAGGGACGGAGAAGAGGAACAGAGTGGGAAGGGTCAGAGAAGAGACTAAAGGGGAAGAGGATGGTCAGAGGAGAGGAGGGACAGAAGGAGGACAGGAGGAAGAGGAGGGACTAAAGGGGAAGAGGAGGGACAGAGAGGGAAGGGACAGAGACAAGGGACTAAAGAGGAGGGACAAGCGAGAAAGAGGAGGGACAGAGGAGAGAGGGGACAGAAGAGGAAGACAGGAGGAAGAGAAGGGACAGAGAGGAGGGACTAAAGGGGAAGAGGAGGGACAAGAGAGAAAGAGAGGAGGGACAGAGAAGAGGAACAGAGTGGGAAGGGATAGAGAGAAGAGACTAAAGGGAAAGAGGATGGACAGAGGAGAGGAGGGACAGAAGAGGAGGACAGGAGGAAGAGGAGGGACAGAGAGAGGAGGGACAGAGAGGGAAGGGACAGAGACAAGAGACTAAAGAGGAGGGACAAGAGAGAAGGAGAGGAGGGACAGAGGAGAGAGGGGACAGAAGAGGAAGACCGGAGGAAGAGGAGGGAAAGAGAGGAGGGACTAAAGGGGAAGAGGAGGGACAAGAGGGACAGAGAGGAGGGACAGAGAAGAGGAACAGAGTGGGAAGGGACAGAGACAAGGGACTAAAGGGGAAGAGGATGGTCAGAGGAGAGGAGGGACAGAAGGAGGACAGGAGGAAGAGGAGGGACTAAAGGGGAAGAGGAGGGACAGAGAGGGAAGGGACAGAGACAAGGGACTAAAGAGGAGGGACAAGCGAGAAAGAGGAGGGACAGAGGAGAGAGGGGACAGAAGAGGAAGACAGGAGGAAGAGAAGGGACAGAGAGGAGGGACTAAAGGGGAAGAGGAGGGACAAGAGAGAAAGAGAGGAGGGACAGAGAAGAGGAACAGAGTGGGAAGGGATAGAGAGAAGAGACTAAAGGGAAAGAGGATGGACAGAGGAGAGGAGGGACAGAAGAGGAGGACAGGAGGAAGAGGAGGGACAGAGAGAGGAGGGACAGAGAGGGAAGGGACAGAGACAAGAGACTAAAGAGGAGGGACAAGAGAGAAGGAGAGGGAGGGACAGAGGAGAGAGGGACAGAAGAGGAAGACCGGAGGAAGAGGGAGGGAAAGAGAGGAGGGACTAAAGGGGAAGAGGAGGGACAAGAGGGACAGAGAGGAGGGACAGAGAAGAGGAACAGAGTGGGAAGGGACAGAGACAAGGGACTAAAGGGGAAGAGGATGGACAGAGGAGAGGAGGAACAGAAGAGGAGGACAGGAGGAAGAGGAGGGACAGAGAGGGAAGGGACAGAGACAAGGGACTAAAGAGGAGGGACAAGAGAGAAAGAGGAGGGAGAGAGGAGAGAGGGGACAGAAGAGAAAGACAGGAGGAAGAGGAGGGATAGAGAGGAGGGACTAAAGGGGAAGAGGGTAGGGACAGAGGAGAGATGAGAGAGGGGACAGAAGAGAGACAGGAGGAAGAGGAGGGATAGAGAGGAGGGACTAAAGGGGAAGAGGAGGGACAAGAGGAACAGAGAGGAGGGACAGAGAAGAGGAACAGAGTGGGAAGGGACAGAGAGAAGGGACTAAAGGGGAAGAGGATGGACAGAGGAGAGGAGGGACAGAAGAGGAGGACAGGAGGAACACAAGAGACAGAGAGAAGGGACTCAAGAGGAAGAGGAGAGCCAAAGGGGAAGAGAGGAAGGACAAGAGGGAAAGAAAAGAGGGAGAGAGAGAGGAGGGGGACAGAGAGGGAGGAGAGGGGCAGGGAAGAGGAGGAGTGAGAGGGAAGAGGTGAAGGACGGAGAGAAGAGGAAGAGGAGAGCCAAAGGGAAAGAGAGGAGGGGCAACAGGGAAAGAAATTGGGGGGGGGGCAGAGAGAAGGAACAGACAGGGAAGTGGGTAGGGGCAGAAAGGGACAGAGAGAAGGGGAAAAGGTGGAAGAGGGACAACACCAGAATAAAAGAGGGACAAGAGCTGAAGAGAGGAGGGACATAAAGGGAAGGACAGTGGGACAAAATGGAAAGAGAGGAGAGACGGAAAGCGAAGAGAGTGGGTCGGAAAGGTGAGAGAAAAAGGCAAAAGTGTGAGCGGAGGAGGAACAAAAAGACACAGGTCTAACAGTGTACTGCCCCTCTGTCCCACCGAATAGCTCACTAGTATCACAGTACTGCCCTTCTGTCCTGCCGAATAGCCCACTAGTATCACAGTACTGCCCTACTGCCCCACCATATAGCTCACTAGTCTATCACAGTACTGCCCTTCTGAATAGCCCTCTAGTTTATCGAGAATCCCCCATGCCCCAGGGACCACCACCTCCCGGGGCTGTGTAATTTTGTAATTGGAGGGGCCTCAAGGCCCCCACCCCCAGGCCCCAAGATCTACCACCTCCCTAGGGCCAAATTCAATTTTGTAAAAATGGGAGGGGGGCTGTGCGGCCCCCCTCCCAGGCCGCTCTCAGCCCCAGTGACTGCCATCTCCATGGGACAGGCCCTAATACAAGAAAGGAGGGGGGGCACGTGCCCCCCCTGGGGACCGCCATCCTCGGGGACAGCTCCTGCTATGTCCTGAGGTTCACACCCCCGGGACATAGCTGTTTGCTGTGGCTTGGCGGGAACTTTACCGCTCCCACCAAGCCACAGCAAACGCTCCGCTTGCGAGTGCTTAGAAATGCTCTTGCTTTCTGGAGGAGGAGCAGAATCGCTTTCAGACACAGGGGGCTGCATGTTTAGCAGCTCCCTATGTCTAAAAGCAATGCAGGCTCCCACAGGAGTGGGGGGGGGGAGCTGGTAAAGACTGCAGGGGCCTTCAGGCTTCCCTCACGGTCCCAGTGGAGTGTGGTGCCCTGGAGGAACCCACAGAAAGATGGACTGGCTCTGGGGGATGGGTTCCCCAGGGCTGAATTCGGCCCGGGAATGGGGCTAGGCAGCCTCCTCTCCCATTTGCAAATAGCCGGGCCTCGGGGATGGGGTCCCCTGGGCAGAAATCAGCCCGGGGAGGGGTGCTGTGCAGCCCCCCTCCCCTATTACAAGTAGGCCTTGCCCCGGGGGATTTCCCGGGGCAGAAATCGGTCCGGGAGGCCAGGAGGCCCCTCTTCGCTAATAAAAGCATTTTTTTTTAAAGCCCGGGGAAAGTTGCCGGAGGTCCCACCCCCTTTCTTAACCACTCTGCAAAGGGGCTTCCAAGCGCACAAAATGTTGGGGTATGAAGTCACCTTGGCTTGTGAGGGTCTTTGGGGGCCAACAACCACTCCTGTTAACTCCAGTAAGTCCCACACAGCGGGCTTGCTGAGAAGTCATCAGAGGCCACGACTCAGCAAACGCACCTCCTGGGGCACTACTGGTAGGGGAATGAAGTCCCCACGGATGTTGAGGGTCCTTGGGGGCCAAGAACCACTCCCGTTACCTCCAGTAAGTCCCACACAGCAGGATTGCTGAGAGGTCATTGGTGGCCCTGCCCCCTTTGTCCAACACTCTGCAGACATGCATCCTGGCGCACTACTGGTTGGGGGTTGAAGTCCCCTTGGGTGCTGAGGGTCTTTGGGGGCCCAGAACTCCTCCGGTTACCTCTAGTAAGTCCCATATTGCAGGATTGCTGAGAGTTGGTCCGAGGCCCAGCCCCCTTTCTCCACCACTCTGCAAACATGCCTAGTAGTTTTAAAAAACATAGAAATTCACTTAAAAACAAAGGATACAGGGACGCTATAGTTAGGAAATTGAATTAAAAAAACCTTAGCAATTCACTGAAAAAACCAAAGGTTACAGGGACGTTATAGTTAGAAATACAGCAGTTATAGTTACCTGAGATAACTATAACTCTCGTCCCTGCAGTGTACTGCTGATTACCTCACATATTACATCACTCATGGCATGGTCAGGGACATCACTGATGACATCACTGATGACATCATCCACAGAACCACGCACACTCTCATAAAGACTCTCATACACACACTCACACATCCACACAAACACTCACATATCCATTTACAGACCCATACAAGTAATCACACAACCATTCACTCCTCCATAGAGCCACTCACACACACTCACGCACTCATACAGGCACTCACACAACTAATCACTCACCCATACAGCTGTTCAGAGAACCAGTCACTTACCTATACAGCCACTCACACACCCTCTAACTCACCCATACAGCCTCTCAACAGAGGCACTCACTCCCCATACAATCACTCATACAGCCACACAACCACTAACATACCCATTCACACATCCATATGAGCACTCGCACATCTGGACACTCACCCATACATCCATTCACACAGACACTTACTCTACAATACAGCCACTCACACACCAACTCACTTAACCAAACAGCCACTCACTCACCTATACAGCCCCTTACGCACCCAATCACTCACCCATACAGCCACTGACACACCCACTCGCTCACTCATCAATAGTCACTCACACAGCCACTCACTCACCCACACAACTACTCACACACCTACTTATACACCCATACAGCCATTTGCACACTCACTCACACACCCATACAGGCACTCATAGAGCCACTCACACACTCACTCACACACCCATACAGACACTCCGACACCGTGGCCCACTCAACGACGAATACACACAGTGACACAGCCACTCACATAATATAGGCTGTAAACAGTATCACTCATTAGTAGTACAGAAAGTATACTATTTTGACTTTTGTATTACCTTGGTATATATGTTTAACCCTCAAACTTTTATAAAACACTCACACTCATTGGATGATGTCCTGAGTGATGTCATTTGAGATGTCATGAGTGATGTCATCAGCGATGTCAGTGACCATGTCATGAGTGATGTAATATGTGAGGTCAGAGGCAGTGCATTGAGGGGGCATAAGTTAATGTTCGCTCAGGAAACGATAACTGAAATCTGGGTCCAACTATAACGTCCCTGTAACCTTTGTTTTTTAGTGGAAAAAAAAAAATATATATATATATATATATATATATATATATATATATATATATATATATATATATATATATATATATTCACTGAAAAAACCATAGGTTTTAGGGAAAGTTATAGTTAGTTGGACATTTCACTCGTACAAAACCAGAGAAATTCCCCCGTTATAGTTAGTTCAGCTAACTATAACTCGCGCCCTGCAATGCACTGCTGACGTCACATATTACATCACTCATGACATGGTCAGTGACATCACTGATGACATCACTGATGACATCTCAAATGACATCACTGATGACATCATCCAGTGACTGTGTGTTTCTGTAAAGTTTAAATATGTTTAATATATAGGGAAAGGCGTATTGAAGAATGAGTGGGTGTATAAGTGTCTGAATGGATGATTTAGTAGGTGCGTGACTGACTAAGTGAGTGATTAAACGTATCTTACTGAATGCATGGGTTAGTGACTAAACTGTGTGAATGTCTGTATCCGTCTGTCTGTTGCTGTGTAAGCGGCTGCATGGGTTTGTGAATAGCTACATGAGTGTCTATATGAGTTATTGATTGGTTGTCTGAGTATCTGTATGGGTGCCTGAGTGTTTGTGTGGGTGGGGTGTGTGTGTGTGTGACTCTGTGCATAGATGTGTGAGTGGGTGATTCACTGGGTGGATGGTTTCAAGAGTGCATCTGTGATAGACTGTATGGGTGGGTAAGTGTGTGTAAGAGTGTGTTAGTGAGTGAATGTATATCTCAGTGGTACATGTGTGAGTAACTACATATGTGAAAAGCAGTATATATGTGTGTTGGAGTATATAAATAGCTATAAGCAAGAGTGAGTGATTGTGATAGTGGCTGTATGGATGAGTGTGCTTGTATCAGTGATTGTATAAGAGCGTAAGAATGTGCTAGTATTTGTATGAGTAATTGAGCTGGTGTATGTATAACTGTATAGGTGAGTAAATGGCAGTGTGATTAATTATTTGCATGACTGACTAGGTGTGTGAGTACCGCTATGGATGAGTGGCGGTGTGTGAGTTTCTATATAGGTGAATGAGTGCATATGATAGTCCTGTACTGAGTGCCCATAAGTATGAGTGACTGTACGGGTGAGTGAGTGGATGTGTGTGTAAACCTAAGAATCAGTGAGTGGGTATGTAGTTATTGGTGTTGGAGTGTTTATGGTTTTGACAATGGCAGTCTGTAATTTAGAGTGGGTGTATCAAAGGTTATATTAGGATGTGAGAAGATGCATCAATTTATCACATGGAGGATGTAATCAGTGATGTCACTGACCATGTCATGAGTGATGTAATATGTGACGTCATCAGCAGTGCATTGCGGGGGCACGAGTTATAGTTAGCTGAACTAACTATAACGGGGGAATTTCTCTGGTTTTGTACGAGTGAAATGTCCAACTAACTAGAACTTTCCCTAAAACCTATGGTTTTTTTCAGTGAATTTCTAAGGTTTTTTAAATGCTAATTTCTAACTATAACGTGCCTGAAACCTATGGTTTTTTCAGTGAATTTCAAAGGTTTTTTTAATGTTAATTTCTAACTATAACGTGCCTGAAACCTATGGTTTTTTCAGTGAATTTCAAAGGTTTTTTAAATGCTAATTTCTAACTATAACGTGCCTGAAACCTAGGGTTTTTAAAGTGAATTTCAAAGGTTTTTTAAATGCTAATTTCTAAGTATAACGTCCCTGAAACCTGTGGTTTTTTCAGTGAATTTCAAAGGTTTTTTAAATGCTAGTTTCTAACTATAACGTCCCTGAAACCTGTGGTTTTTTCAGTGAATTTCAAAGGTTTTTTAAATGCTAGTTTCTAACTATGCCTACAGAGGTAGGACATGTGAAGAAAGAAGAAAAAACGCACAGAAAGAAGCAAAAGAAATGCAGAAAGAAGCAACAGAAGTCCACAAAGACGAAGAAAAGAGCAGGAAGAAGCAAGACATGTGCAGAAAGAACTAACAGAGGAGCAGAAAGAGGCCTTGTTGCAAAATCATCCTGTGCCCACAACTTTTTCAGCCGGGTACTGGTGGTAACTGACTGACTAACCAGGCCTAGAGCCAGTGCAATGCTAAAAGACACTTAGGATACAGTGAAAACACCTAGATACACTAGGGAACACTATGCGTTGTGGTACCCCTGTGATTAGCATTACCTCCTCTGTAAGGCCCTAGTACATAATAGGGCAGGGGGATTAAAACTACCTCTAAGTCAGAGGTGCAGAAAAATGCTACTTTAACTAGTAGTCGCGTTTGCAGAGTGGTGGATAAAGGGTGCTGGGCGTCCAACCAACGCTCAGGAATTCCGCTGCATCGGACTTACAGGACTTACTGGAGGTAACAAGAGGGGTAGTTGGCCCCCCAAGGACATCCTTGGGGGCCAACTTCCCAAACTATTACCTTCAGTCAGTCCCACACAGCAGCATTGGTAAGTACTCGTACCAGGCCACGCCCACTTTGCCCACCACTCTACAAACGCGCACCCTGGCACGCTCTTGGATGGGGAATGAAGTCCCCTTCACTGCTGGGGGTCCTTTAGGGGCCAACTAGCCTACCTTTTACCTCCAGTAAGCCCCACACAGTGGGATTGGTGAGAGGTAGACAAAGGCCATGCCCCCTTTCTCCACCACTCTGCAAACACGCCCCCTGGTGCGTTGTAAGTTGGGGGATTAAGACCCCTTGAATCCTGAGGGTCCCTGGGGTCCAACTAGCCCACTAGGTACCTCCAGTAAGCGCCACAGAGCTGCGTTGCAGAGAGGTGTAAAAAGGGGCGTGGCCTGGACCACCTCTCTGCAACGCAGCCCTGTGGCGCTTACTGGTGGTACCTGGTGGGCTAGTTGGCCCTCAGGGGCCCTCAGGATTGAAGGGGAATTAATTCCCTAACTTAAAATGCGCCACAGGGCGTGTTTGCACTATGTCACCTCAGGCCCCACCCCCTCCCTTCACCACTGTGCAAACGCGCCCCGTGGCGCGTTTTAAGTTGGGGGATTAAGTCCCCTTGAATCCTGAGGGTCCCTGGGGTCCAACTAGCCCACCAGGTACCTCCAGTAAGCGCCACAGAGCTGCGTTGCAGAGAGGTGTAAAAAGGGGCGTGGCCTGGACCACCTCTCTGCAACGCAGCCCTGTGGCGCTTACTGGAGGTACCTGATGGGCTAGTTGGCCCCCAGGGACCCCCAGTATTGAAGGGGAATTAATTCCCCAATTTAAAACGCGCCACAGGGCACGTTTGCAGAGTGTTGCTGGGAGGGGGCAGGGCCTCTGGCACGATCGAGTCTTTTTTCTTTTTTTAGAAGGGGGGCTGTGTGGCCCCCTTTCTTTTCCCTTTTTTTGGGCCCTTGGGACCCCATCCCCCAGGGCCTGACCCCTTTTAAAAAAAAAAACGGGAAGGGGCCCCCTCCCGTGGCCAATTCCGGCCCCGGGGACCCCATCCCCCGGGGCATGGCCACATTTTGTTTTTTTATATTTATGGAGGGGGGCTGCGTGGCCCCCCTTCTGAGGCCTCTACTGGCCCCGGGGACCCCATCCCCCGGGGTCGGCCTTTATTTATTTATTTGTTAATTTTTTTAATTTTGGGGAGGGGGGCCTTGTGGCCCCCCTCCCGGGCCACTTCTAGCCCCGGGGACCCCATCCCCCGGGGCTGTCCCTCTCCGTTGGGGACCGTGGGGGGAGCCCCAATGCCCCTACGGTCCCACCGGCTCCCCGCGTCCTGCGGGAGCCGGCATTGCTTTTCCACATGGGGAGCTGCTGACATGCAGCTCCCCTTGTGGAAAAGCAATCTGCCGCCCTGTCATTGCAAACAGCAGTGTCCCGGGGGTGAGCACCCCGGGACACTGCAGGAGCCGGCCCTGGGGGGTGGCGGTCCCCAGGGCCATCACGGGCTCCAGGAGGGGGGCCGCGCGGCCCCCCTCCCTTCAATTGCAAAGCCCCGGGGAGGTGGTGGTCCCCGGGGCTCGGGGGAAGGCTCGAGCCCCGCCACACAGGTATATATTTTTTTTTTTAAAAGAGGCCCCGGGGGGGCCGTGTGCCCCCGCCAATAATTAATGAAAGCCCCGGGGGGTGGCGGTCCCCGGGGCTCCACACATTTCCAAATTAGCCCCGGGGGGGTGGCGGTCCCCGGGGCAGTGTGGAGGGATTGGGGCCCCCCCCACACATTTTTTTCACTGCCCCCGGGACCTGGCCCACCCGGGGGCTTCAATCCAACGAAACGCGGGAGCCCGCGCTTCGTATTTTTTTATTTTCTCGGCCGGATTTGCGCACCCTGCGCGAATTTGGCCGATTTGTTTTTTAAAAAAAATGCTTTTTTGGGCCCTGGGGGTCCTTGTGGGACCCCCTGAGCAGGCCTAGGGGGTCAGGGTGTTTCTACACTGCCCCCTTTCCTTGTTTTTAGCCTTTGTTTTTCTCTTTTCTTGTGACTCGGTTCTACTGAGTCACAAGATGGCTGCCAACACTTCCTGGTTTGGAGTGTTGACAGCCAATTAGAATAAAGCGCGTGATCGGGAGGGTGCGCGGATCCACTGTGCCTCTATATATCGAAACTTTTATTTTTGGATTGTCTCAGCAACTACTGAACGGATTTACTCCATTTAAAAAAAAGGTCTCTTTCTGAACCAAGGGCTACCTTTTGCCAAATTTGGTGTAATTCCGTTCAGCAGTTCGGGCTGTAGCCGTGTCTAAAGTTTCCTATGGGAATTAACATGGAGAAAACACGTTTTGGGACCCCCCTTTTTTCTCGGCCCCCGCTTGCCGAATCACCCCGAAACTTTCAAGACAGGAGCTGACCGGAGCGGGCTACGAGTTTTGAAAATTTCGCGAAGATTCGTCAACCGGCGCCAAAGATATTGAGAAAACAAAAAATGAGTTTCCTATGGAAACTAGGTCCTAACTATAACTATCTACTGGCGACCGCCAGTAGATAATATATATAGAGAGAGAGAGAGAGAGAGAGAGGAGAGAGAGAGGAGAGAGAGAGGAGAGAGAGGGAGGAGAGAGGGAGGAGAGAGAGAGGAGAGAGGGAGGAGAGAGAGAGAGGAGAGAGGGAGGAGAGAGAGAGAGGAGAGAGGGAGAGAGTGTGAGAGAGAGTGTGAGAGAGAGAGAGAGAGAGAGAAGCCCTGCACCAAGTTCACCTGTAACCTGTTATTAAACAGTACAAGTCTGGGCTTCAGATGTAAGGGGGGGAAGGAGGGGGCATCCCTTCTTCCTGGCAGTGGCTCACTCCAGAGCAGGGGGGTTGCAGCAGCACATCTTTAATGTACACCGACTGCTCTAAACCAACAGACCCCTGACTCAGGAAGAGGACGAGGGTCTACAGAGCACACAGCGTGCGAAGGGGCTGAGCCGTGACTCAAGCTCTTCTTTAAGGCTCATAAGCCCCAGTCTTAACAGCAGAACATGTGCATGCGACCCCCAGTGTCTCCTGGCCCCGCCCCTACCGGTCTCCTCTTGTACCCTTGTACTTCCTCTCACCCGAAGTCTCCTTTCCTCAATGTCTCCAGTCCCAAAACTTCTCCTGCCTCCAAAAGATCCTGACCCTTTCAATGTCTCCTGTCCCCGATGTCTCTTACCTCACAATGTCTCCCGCCCCCTTCTGCACCCTGCTCCTTTTGTTAATTGCCCTCACAACTACCCTCGAATGATCCAGTCAACACTGGTCTCTCCTCTGCCCTCTCCTCGGTCTTCTCAAAACTACTTCTGCCCCCCCCCCCCACTCGAACCCCCGGGTGGCCCCGCCCTCCTGTGAGAACAGATGTCTGCAGCTGCAGTTTCCACCAGATAATTTCGTATTTTTAGTCAATGCTTAAAGGCTAAAATGACCTTTAACCCAAAACCTGATATGTTTTATGTTCTAACAGATGGACCGCGCCAGAGGGGCCCTTTAACCTCTGATGGTCAAAGGCCTAATGTATACGTCATCTACAGGAGCGTCTATCGATGTATAGCTCCTCTGCAGGAGCGTACATCAATGTATAGCTCCTCTACAGGAGAGTACATCAATGTATAGCTGCTGCAGCGTCTATCAATGTATAGCTCCTCTACAGGAGCGTCCATCGATGTATAACTCCTCTACAGGACCGTCTATCAGTTTATAGCTCCTCTACAGGAGCGTACATCAATGTATAGCTCCTCTACAGGAGAGTACATCAATGTATAGCTCCTCTACAGGAGCGTACATCAATGTATAGCTCCTGTAGCAGCTATCAATGTATAGCTCCTCTACAGGAGCGTCTATCGATGTATAGCTCCTCTACAGGAGCTTATGTCAATGTATAGCTCCTCTACAGGAGCGTACATCAATGTATAGCTCCTCTACAGGAGCGTACATCAATGTATAGCTCCTCTACAGGAGCGTACATCAATGTATAGCTCCTGTAGCGTCTATCAATGTATAGCTCCTCTAAAGGAGCGTACATCAATGTATAGCTCCTCTAAAGGAGCGTACATCAATGTATAGCTCCTCTAAAGGAGCGTACATCAATGTATAGCTCCTGTAGCTTCTATCAATGTATAGCTCCTCTACAGGAGCGTACATCAATGTATAGCTCCTCTGCAGGAGCGTACATCGATGTATAGCTCCTCTACAGGAGCGTACATCAATGTATAGCTCCTCTACAGGAGCATACATCAATGTATAGCTTTTCTACAGGAGCGTACATCAATGTATAGCTCCTCTACAGGAGCGTACATCGATGTATAGCTCCTGTAGCTTCTATCAATGTATACCTCCTCTGCAAGAGCGTACATCAATGTATAGCTCCTCTGCAGGAGCGTACATCGATGTATAGCTCCTCTACAGGAGCTTACATCAATGTATAGCTCCTCTATAGGAGCGTACATCAATGTATAGCTCCTCTATAGGAGCGTTATCGCTGTAGATGTGCCTGGGAGGGAGGGAGGCCATTGCTTGAGGGATGTGTGCACACAATGTACTCACATCGCCTGTGCTATGTACACACAGTGTAAACACAGGGCCTGTGCTATATGCTTACAGTGCAATCACAGAGGCTTGTAATGTAACTTTTTACATGATGTGTACAAACGCTGTAACTGTGCTGTGTGCACACAGTGTAACCACAAGGGCCTGTACTATGTGTAACCACAGCGGTCTGTACCATCTGTAAACACAGGGGGGCGTGTACTATGTGTAACAAAAGGGACTGTGCTATGTGCACACAGTGCAACCACAGGGGCTTGTAATGTTACTTTTTACATGGTGTGTACGCACGCTATAACTGTGCTGTGTGCACAGAGTGTAACCACAAGGGCCTGTACTACGTGTAACCACAGGGGCCTGTACTACGTGTAACCACAGGGGCCTGTACTACGTGTAACCACAGGGGCCTGTACTATGTGTGACCACAGCGGTCTGTACTATCTGTAACCACAAGGGCGTGTGCTACAAGCACACAATGTAACCACAGGGGACTGTTCTATGTACACACAGTGCAAACACAGGGGCCTGTAAGGTAACTGGTTATGTGATGTGTGTACATGCTGTATCCACAGGGGCCTGTTATTACAACTTGTTACATGGTGTGTGCACACGCTATAACCACAAAGGCCTGTAATGTAGGTTGTTACGTGATGTATGCGCACGCTGTAACCACAGGGACCTGTAAGGTAACTTGTTATGGTATGTGTGCGCACGCTGTAACCACAGGGGCCTGTAAGGTAGCTTGTTACGTGATTTGTGCACATAGTGTAATCACAGGGGCCTGTAATGAAACTTGTTATGTGATGTGTGCGCACGCTGTAACCACAGGGGCCTGTAATGAAACTTGTTATGTGATGTGTGCGCACGCTGTAACCACAGGGGCCTGTAAGGTAACTTGTTATGTGATGTATGCACATGCTGTAACCACAGGGGCCTGTAATGAAGCGTGATGTGTGCGCACGTTGTAACCACAGGGGCCTGTAATGAAACTTGTTACACGATGTGTGTGCACACGCTGTAACCACAGGGGCCTGTAATGAAACTGGTTACGTGATTTGTGCACACACTGTAACCAGAGGGGCCTGTAATGTAACTTATGTGATGTGTGCGCACGCTGTAACCACAGGGGTCTGTAATGAAACTTGTTACACGATGTGTGTGCACACGCTGTAACCACAGGGGCCTGTAATGAAACTGGTTACACGATGTGTGCACACGCTGTAACCACAGGGGCCTGTAATGAAACTGGTTACGTGATTTGTGCACACGCTGTAACCACAGCGGCCTGTAATGAAACTTGTTACACGATGTGTGCACACGCTGTAACCACAGGGGCCTGTAATGAAACTTATATGATAGTGCGCACGCTGTAACCACAGGGGCCTGTAATGAAACTGGTTACGTGATTTGTACACACGCTGTAACCACAGCGGCCTGGGTTGTCATCTATCCACTGGGTCTCTTCTTCCACCTCAAAGCTGCTTCCCACCCAATGCCTCACACCTCTGGGTGTCCTGACAACCTCCACACTACCTTCCTCCAGTCCTCACGATGTTCGCGCCTCCCCTGTGCCTCCCACAATGTCCCCATTTCCACACAGGGTGGCTTTAGGGCAGTGCAACTGGTGCAGCCGCACTGGGCGCTGACCTGGGGAGGGGGGCGTTGACCTCAAAAACACGTGTGGCAGAGTTCCCCCTGCATCCAGTCAGGCAGCAATAAAAATGTCAAGATAACTCTTGTGATTAATATTCCTGCTAGAGAGAGAGCGAGAGATCAGAGTTTTGTCTGGGGGCACTTTTGACTCCCCATAAAGTAGCACAGAGGGTTAATATGCCTGCTGCAAAGAGCGGGTACCGTGCAGATCACAGATCTGTATTTTATGTGGATAGCAGAGTGGATTACTGGTTTTGTCACAGAGATCCCTTTGTCACCGCAGTTCATAAGATATAACCGTGATATAGAACAGCGACTGTCACGAAAGAGCTGCATGCAAACTGCATACAATAGGTTAGGACATTGTGTTTTTTTCCCCCAGTCTTTCATTATCTATTCCTAAAGTTGCTTGAAAGTGTTTGTTTGGTTAGATATACATTCTTGTTAGTAAAGTCAGCCTTTACTAGGGATTTAAAATAAATGAAATGTATGTGAGAGAAGGGCTGTGGAGAGATGAGGGACACGTTTGCCCGGTGGTTATGAGGCGATCCGAGGAGAAGGTCATACGAGGGGGGGATTCGGCAAAACTGATTGTCGCACCGCCTCGGGCGCCAACGGTGCTAAAGCCGGCCCTGTTTCCACAGGACCATGCCTCCACAGTGGCCACCACCATCACAGTACCTCCAGTGCTTAATTTGAGCCGTGATTTCCGGCACTCGGCACCAGCACTTAATTGTCAACACCGGCACTTATTACAGCTGCCACTTGGTGGCGCTGTTTGTATAGTTTAAAGATCAGCAGAACAGCAATTGCTTATTAATTCATTACATATTAAAAACAACTAATACCTGCTGCCCAAGCTATTTCTATAGCTTTTGGGGCCTGGAATAGTCTGAATTGTCACACTTGTAGCACTGTGCTGGTTTGTAGTTGTGTTGGGACTGTCGCTGGCAACGCCTGCTGTGGCAAGGGCGGTGTAAGCTGCGGAGGCCTCCTAACGAGACCCTGCCACTTATTCTTTCACAAATTAACCACCGAGTAGCTCCCTCCTACCTGAACCACAGTGCCGTATGCGCCACCTCTACCAAGGATCCCCCCACCCCACACACAAGATGGACGAATTAAGAACATCCCGAGCCCCTCCATCAGGCCTGAAGCCAAGACCATCAGCCAAACCTTGGATACTGGAAACAGCTCTTCAATCAGCGAACAATCAATACAGTGCGATTACCAACAATCAATACAGACAATCAATACGGTGCGATGACCAACAATCAATACAGACAATCAATACGGTGCGATGAGCAATCAATACAGTGTAATGACCAACAATCAATACGGTGCGATGACGAGCAATCAATACAGTGCAATGACCAACAATCAATACAGTGGGATGACCAACAATCAATACAGTGCGATGACGATCAATACAGTGCGATGACCAACAATCAAAACAGACCAATGACTGCAGTGTAAAGCCGCTGGGGTCCTTCCAGCCTGGAGGGGGTCTGGCAGTCTCCAGCCCCCTCCTCTGAACCCCAAGAACCACTGCTCACTGCTCCAGCAGTAAGCACTAGTGTTGCACGATTACTGGTGGGGTCTCTGGACCCCAAGACACACTGCTCACAGCGGAGTCAATAGGCGCAGAAAGCACTAGTGTTGCACCATTATTGGTGGAGCCTCTGGACCCCAAGAACCACTGCTCACAGTGGTGTCAGTAAGAGCAGAAAACACTAATGTTGCACCATTATTGGTGGAACCTCTGGACCCCAAGAACCCCTGCTCACATCGGGATCTTTAGGAGCAGAAAGCACTAGTGTTGCACCATTATTGGTGGAACCTCTGGACCCCAAGAACCCCTGCTCACATCGGGATCATTAGGAGCAGAAAGCACTAGTGTTGCACCATTATTGGTGGAACCTCTGGACCCCAAGAACCACTGCTCACATCGGGATCATTAGGAGCAGAAAGCACTAGTGTTGCACCATTATTGGTGGAACCTCCGGACCCCAAGAACCCCTGCTCACAGCGGGATCATTAGGAGCAGAAAGCACTAGTGTTGCACCATTATTGGTGGAACCTCTGGACTCCGAGAACCACTGCTCACAGCGGGATCATTAGGAGTAGAAAGCACTAGTGTTGCACCATTATTAGTGGAACCTCTGGACCCCAAGAACCCCTGCTCACACCGGGATCATTAGGAGCAGAAAGCACTAGTGTTGCACCATTATTGGTGGAACCGCTGGACCCCGAGAACCACTGCTCACACCGGGATCATTAGGAGCAGAAAGCACTAGTGTTGCACCATTATTGGTGGAACCTCTGGACCCCAAGAACCCCTGCTCACATCGGGATCATTAGGAGCAGAAAGCACTAGTGTTGCACCATTATTGGTGGAACCTCCGGACCCCAAGAACCCCTGCTCACATCGGGATCATTAGGAGCAGAAAGCACTAGTGTTGCACCATTATTGGTGGAACCTCTGGACCCAAAGAACCCCTGCTCACAGCGGGATCATTAGGAGCAGAAAGCACTAGTGTTGCACCATTATTGGTGGAACCTCTGGACCCCGAGAACCACTGCTCACAGCGGGATCATTAGGAGTAGAAAGCACTAGTATTGCACCATTATTGGTGGAACCTCTGGACCCCAAGAACCCCTGCTCACATCGGGATCATTAGGAGCAGAAAGCACTAGTGTTGCACCATTATTGGTGGAACCGCTGGACCCCGAGAACCACTGCTCACACCGGGATCATTAGGAGCAGAAAGCACTAGTGTTGCACCATTATTGGTGGAACCGCTGGACCCTGAGAACCACTGCTCACACCGGGATCATTAGGAGCAGAAAGCACTAGTGTTGCACCATTATTGGTGGAACCTCTGGACCCCAAGAACCCCTGCTCACATCGGGATCATTAGGAGCAGAAAGCACTAGTGTTGCACCATTATTGGTGGAACCTCCGGACCCCCAAGAACCCCTGCTCACATCGGGATCATTAGGAGCAGAAAGCACTAGTGTTGCACCATTATTGGTGGAACCTCTGGACCCAAAGAACCCCTGCTCACAGCGGGATCATTAGGAGCAGAAAGCACTAGTGTTGCACCATTATTGGTGGAACCTCTGGACCCCGAGAACCACTGCTCACAGCGGGATCATAAGGAGCAGAAAGCACTAGTGTTGCACTTTTAATGGTGGGACCTCTAGACCCCAAGAACCACTGCTCACAGCGGGGTCGATAGGAGCAGAAAGCACTAATGTTGCATCGTTATTGGTGGAACCTCTGGACCCCGAGAACCACTGCTCACAGCGGGATCATTAGAAGCAGAAAGCACTTTTAGTGGTGGGACCTCTAGACCCCAAGAACCACTGCTCACAGCGGGATCATTAGGAGCAGAAAGCACTAGTGTTGCACTTTTAGTGGTGGAACCACTGCTCACAGCGGGGTCGATAGGAGCAGAAAGCAGTAGTTTTGCACCATTATTGGTGGAACCTCCGGACCCCAAGAACTACTGCTCACTGCTCGGGCAGAACGCAATAGGGTTGCACAATTTAGTGGACTAGTAACAAAACTTGAGTGGAGCCCCCCTGCAAAGTACTTGGAGGGGGGCCCCCAGCCCCCTACCCTTCGGACCCAGTTAGTAGCTCTTAGCCACTGCCCGTGCACAGTGCCGGAGGGGGCCCCTCTGGGTCTTGCCCCTCCCCCCCAGCTTTGCTCACAGCGGTGTCAGTGGGAGCGGACAGCACTAGTGTTGCACGATTACTGGTGGAACCCTTACATTTCAAAAGCACAGCTCAGTACTGGGACGCATGTCCATTACTGGTGGGCTTTTTGCATTCTCAAAGCACAACTTAGTACTGAAACATGTGTCCACATGGCTGCGATGCACCATTACTGGAAGGCTCCTTACATTTCTAAAGTAGAGCTGTGTACTATGATGTACACTTCCAGGGCAGCGGCGCACTATTACTGGTGGGTCCCTTGCATTTCAATAGCACAGCTCAGTACTGGAACATGTGTCCAAAGGGCCGCAATGCACCATTACTGGTGGGTCCTTTGCATTTCTAAAGTACAGCTCAGTACTGGGCCGCGTGTCCCCAGGAGCTCTGTGCACCATTACTGGTGGGCTCTTTACATTCCCAAAGCACAGCTGAGTACTGGAACGTGTGTCCACAGGGCTCGATGCACCATTACTGGAAGGCTCCCAATATTTCTGAAGTACAGCTCAGTACTGGGACACGTGTCCCCAGGAGCTCTGTGCACTATTACTGGTGGGCTCTTTACATTCCCAAAGCACAGCTTAGTACTGGAACGTGTGTCCAAAGAGCCGCAATGCACCATTACTGGTGGGCTCCTTGCATTTCCAAAGTACAGCTCAGTACTGGGACGCATGTCCCCAGGAGCTCTGTGCACCATTACTGGTGGGTCCCTTGCATTTCTGAAGTACAGCTCAGTACTGGGACAAGTGTCCCCAGGAGCTCTGTGCACCATTACTGGTGGGCTCTTTACATTCCCAAAGCACAGCTTAGTACTGGAACGTGTGTCCAAAGGGCCGCAATGCACCATTGCTGGTGGGTCCTTTGCATTTCTAAAGTACAGCTCAGTACTGGGCCACGTGTCCCCAGGAGCTCTGTGCACCATTACTGGTGGGCTCCTTGCATTTCTAAAGCACAGCTTAGTACTGGCACGTGTGTCCAAAGGGCCGCAATGCACCATTACTGGTGGGTCCTTTGCATTTCTAAAGTACAGCTCAGTACTGGGACACGTGTCCCCAGGAGCTCTGTGCACCATTACTGGTGGGCTCTTTACATTCCCAAAGCACAGCTTAGTACTGGAACGTGTGTCCACAGGGCTCGGTGCACCATTACTGGAAGGCTCCCAATATTTCTAAAGTACAGCTCAGTACTGGGCCGCGTGTTCCCAGGAGCTCTGTGCACCATTACTGGTGGGCTCTTTACATTCCCAAAGCACAGCTTAGTACTGGAACGTGTGTCCAAAGAGCCGCAATGCACCATTACTGGTGGGCTCCTTGCATTTCCAAAGTACAGCTCAGTACTGGGACGCATGTCCCCAGGAGCTCTGTGCACCATTACTGGTGGGTCCCTTGCATTTCTAAAGTACAGGTCAGTACTGGGCCGCGTGTTCCCAGGAGCTCTGTGCACCATTACTGGTGGGCTCTTTACATTCCCAAAGCACAGCTTAGTACTGGCACGTGTGTCCAAAGGGCCGCAATGCACCATTACTGGTGGGTCCTTTGCATTTCTAAAGTACAGCTCAGTACTGGGCCGCGTGTCCCCAGGAGCTCTGTGCACCATTACTGGTGGGTCCCTTGCATTTCTGAAGTACAGCTCAGTACTGGGACACGTGTCCCCAGGAGCTCTGTGCACCATTACTGGTGGGTCCTTTGCATTTCCAAAGTACAGCTCAGTACTGGGACGCATGTCCCCAGGAGCTCTGTGCACCATTACTGGTGGGTCCCTTGCATTTCTAAAGTACAGCTCAGTACTGGGCCGCGTGTTCCCAGGAGCTCTGTGCACCATTACTGGTGGGCTCTTTACATTCCCAAAGCACAGCTTAGTACTGGAACGTGTGTCCAAAGGGCCGCAATACACCATTACTGGTGGGTCCTTTGCATTTCTAAAGTACAGCTCAGTACTGGCCCGCGTGTCCCCAGGAGCTCTGTGCACCATTAACTGGTGGGTCCCTTGCATTTCTGAAGTACAGCTCAGTACTGGGACACGTGTCCCCAGGAGCTCTGTGCACCATTACTGGTGGGTCCCTTGCATTTCTGAAGTACAGCTCTGTACTGGGACACGTGTCCCCAGGAGCTCTGTGCACCATTACTGGTGGGTCCCTTGCATTTCTGAAGTACAGCTAAGTACTGGGCCGCGTGTCCCCAGGAGCTCTGTGCACCATTACTGGTGGGCTCTTTACATTCCCAAAGCACAGCTTAGTACTGGAATGTGTGTCCAAAGGGCCGCAATGCACCATTACTGGTGGGTCCTTTGCATTTCTAAAGTACAGCTCAGTACTGGGCCCCGTGTCCCCAGGAGCTCTGTGCACCATTACTGGTGGGCTCTTTACATTCCCAAAGCACAGCTTAGTACTGGAACGTGTGTCCAAAGGGCCGCAATGCACCATTACTGGTGGGTCCTTTGCATTTCTAAAGTACAGCTCAGTACTGGGCCCCGTGTCCCCAGGAGCTCTGTGCACCATTACTGGTGGGTCCTTTGCATTTCTGAAGTACAGCTCAGTACTGGGACACATGTCCCCAGGAGCTCTGTGCACCATTACTGGTGGGCTCCTTGCATTTCTAAAGCACAGCTTAGTACTGGCACGTGTGTCCAAAGGGCCGCAATGCACCATTACTGGTGGGTCCTTTGCATTTCTAAAGTACAGCTCAGTACTGGGCCGCGTGTTCCCAGGAGCTCTGTGCACCATTACTGGTGGGTCCTTTGCATTTCTAAAGTACAGCTCAGTACTGGGCCGCGTGTCCCCAGGAGCTCTGTGCACCATTACTGGTGGGCTCCTTGCATTTCTAAAGCACAGCTTAGTACTGGCACGTGTGTCCAAAGGGCCGCAATGCACCATTACTGGTGGGACCTTTGCATTTCTAAAGTACAGCTCAGTACTGGGCCTCGTGTTCCCAGGAGCTCTGTGCACCATTACTGGTGGGTCCCTTGCATTTCTGAAGTACAGCTCAGTACTGGGACACGTGTCCCCAGGAGCTCTGTGCACCATTACTGGTGGGTCCTTTGCATTTCCAAAGTACAGCTCAGTACTGGGACGCATGTCCCCAGGAGCTCTGTGCACCATTACTGGTGGGTCCCTTGCATTTCTAAAGTACAGCTCAGTACTGGGCCGCGTGTTCCCAGGAGCTCTGTGCACCATTACTGGTGGGCTCTTTACATTCCCAAAGCACAGCTTAGTACTGGAACGTGTGTCCAAAGGGCCGCAATGCACCATTACTGGTGGGTCCTTTGCATTTCTAAAGTACAGCTCAGTACTGGGCCGCGTGTCCCCAGGAGCTCTGTGCACCATTACTGGTGGGTCCCTTGCATTTCTGAAGTACAGCTCTGTACTGGGACACGTGTCCCCAGGAGCTCTCTGCACCATTACTGGTGGGTCCCTTGCATTTCTGAAGTACAGCTCAGTACTGGGCCGCGTGTCCCCAGGAGCTCTGTGCACCATTACTGGTGGGCTCTTTACATTCCCAAAGCATAGCTTAGTACTGGAACGTGTGTCCAAAGGGCCGCAATGCACCATTACTGGTGGGTCCCTTGCATTTCTGAAGTACAGCTCAGTACTGGGACGCGTGTCCCCAGGAGCTCTGTGCACCATTACTGGTGGGCTCTTTACATTCCCAAAGCACAGCTTAGTACTGTAACGTGTGTCCAAAGGGCCGCAATGCACCATTACTGGTGGTTCCTTTGCATTTCTAAAGTACAGCTCAGTACTGGGCCCCGTGTCCCCAGGAGCTCTGTGCACCATTACTGGTGGGTCCTTTGCATTTCTGAAGTACAGCTCAGTACTGGGACACATGTCCCCAGGAGCTCTGTGCACCATTACTGGTGGGCTCCTTGCATTTCTAAAGCACAGCTTAGTACTGGCACGTGTGTCCAAAGGGCCGCAATGCACCATTACTGGTGGGTCCTTTGCATTTCTAAAGTACAGCTCAGTACTGGGCCGCGTGTTCCCAGGAGCTCTGTGCACCATTACTGGTGGGTCCTTTGCATTTCTAAAGTACAGCTCAGTACTGGGCCGCGTGTCCCCAGGAGCTCTGTGCACCATTACTGGTGGGCTCCTTGCATTTCTAAAGCACAGCTTAGTACTGGCACGTGTGTCCAAAGGGCCGCAATGCACCATTACTGGTGGGTCCTTTGCATTTCTAAAGTACAGCTCAGTACTGGGCCGCGTGTTCCCAGGAGCTCTGTGCACCATTACTGGTGGGTCCTTTGCATTTCTAAAGTACAGCTCAGTACTGGGCCGCGTGTTCCCAGGAGCTCTGTGCACCATTACTGGTGGGTCCTTTGCATTTCTGAAGTACAGCTCAGTACTGGGACACGTGTCCCCAGGAGCTCTGTGCACCATTACTGGTGGGTCCTTTGCATTTCTGAAGTACAGCTCAGTACTGGGACGCGTGTCCCCAGGAGCTCTGTGCACCATTACTGGTGGGCTCCTTGCATTTCTAAAGCACAGCTTAGTACTGGCACGTGTGTCCAAAGGGCCGCAATGCACCATTACTGGTGGGTCCTTTGCATTTCTAATGTACAGCTCAGTACTGGGCCGCGTGTTCCCAGGAGCTCTGTGCACCATTACTGGTGGGTCCTTTGCATTTCTAAAGTACAGCTCAATACTGGGCCGCGTGTCCCCAGGAGCTCTGTGCACCATTACTGGTGGGCTCCTTGCATTTCTAAAGCACAGCTTAGTACTGGCACGTGTGTCCAAAGGGCCGCAATGCACCATTACTGGTGGGTCCTTTGCATTTCTGAAGTACAGCTCAGTACTGGGACACGTGTCCCCAGGAGCTCTGTGCACCATTACTGGTGGGCTCTTTACATTCCCAAAGCACAGCTTAGTACTGGAACGTGTGTCCACAGGGCTCGATGCACCATTACTGGAAGGCTCCCAATATTTCTAAAGTACAGCTAAGTACTGGGACGTGCGTCTCCAGAGGCCCCGGGCGGGCACCATTAGAGCCATGATCCCTGCATTTCTAAAGTACAGCTCAGTACTGAGACATATCTCCCCCCCCCCCCCCAGGGAAGCGGTGCACTCTTAAAGGCAGTTCCCTACATTTCTAGAGTATAGATCAGTCCTGCGACAAGAAGGGATGCGAGTGAGAGGCCCCTTTGGGTCCTCTGTGGAGAATTTACTTCTTGGTCATGCATTCAAAAATCTTTATTCGTTCTAGTTAAAAAGCATAGATCATAAAAGTACATACATTAAAAAAAGCATTTCAAGCAATAAAATCTAATGGGGGGTAGATATCCAAAGTGTGTTTTACAAAACCTAGTTAATATCACTTCCAATTTGACAGTTCTCCAGTAAACAAGATTTATATATTTGATGTCACTAACCAATCAGGTGAACTGCAAGTTCAAGTATCACAGTTGCCAACAAAAATCCCTATTTATAAATGACTAGAAATTAGTTACAGATAAAACGACTATCACAGTCATAAAAGCCATAAAAAACATGTCATTTCTACGAACCCCTTATTTGTCACTTTTTTTTCAGTTACATGGTTTACTAAACAATGTATAGGGGCTGTTAAATAACTTATTAAAAGTCATACAATTCTCAATTATACGGATTGTCTCCTGCAAGCCCAGAGAAATAAAGCCACGGAGGAACAAACTAAGGGATCATTGAGCTTTGTCAGGAAAAACAGGGCAGCGCGGCACCGAGCAAAGTTATATCGTTTGAAAAGAGGTGGAATATATATATCTGGAAAAAGAAAAACTATCACATGGGCAGGGTGTCAAATCATTAAAGGAGTATTTCTTCGTAGGGCAGCCCAGCATCAGAGGAATTAAATTGGTGCGAAACCTCAGAAGAATAAATCTATGCTGTAAATTTCAGACTCTTTCCAAGTACGAGAACTCGCCCTCCATTGGGGGCGGGGTCAATTGGTAGAACATTACAACGGTTCCGCGTGACACCTTCCCTTTCTTCCTTAAACTGCCTTTGCTAGAAATAATGCTTCGAGTCTTTTTTGGGGAAATTTAGAACAGGAACGGATACACCTAATGAAAACAAAGTAGATTTAACATACTGCAACCAAACAATTTTCTGTATATTATCCTGACAGACAGTTTTTTATTATAGTCTGGGTTAGGTCTGCTGAGTCTCTTTTCCACATACTAGGGGCTGGTCTTATGATGTCAGTCACATAGGATGAATCTAATTCTAAATGGCAAGTATAGTTAGAAAATGAGCCAGGAAGAGAAACTACCCTCTTAAAAAAACATCCTCTAACTTTTGGAGGGAGTCTATTGAGGCCGTTCCCCGCAGCCCCGCCCATATGTTGTAGCTGAAATTGTTTTACCTCTAAAGATCTTTTTTATGGTAGCGATGGGTTTCGAGCCCAATTTCTTAATAAAGCTAGAGACCGCAACCATTGATCGCTCCATTATTAATGCCCTGCTATCCACCATGTGTGACCAATGTGGGGATCCTATGCCGCAAGGCTGCAGTGACCAGGTGAGCACACAGAACGACACACACACCGTGCTACACTGGTCCGGACCGGAAGTCCCGTGCGACTCCGGCCCCTTTATTTAAGCTCTCTCTGGCCACGCCTGGCCAGAGAGTGATACATAGTGTGGGGGTTCTTCCGGGCCAGGGTCCCGGGTGCGGACATGAACTACTAGACCGCTACAACCAAGATTGGATTTTATGGAATGATACACCTAAGTAGGGAAAGGTCTCCACTACTTCCAGTTTTCGAGTTCCAAAATGGAAAGATAGAGTTCTTTTAGAGGGGGATAGTCCTGTCACTAGAACAAAGGATTTGGACTCATTTACTTTTAGATCCAAAGGTGACATAAAACTCGCGTAGGCCTCTATGAGGCGTTGTAGCGCTACACCTGTCCTGGCTATTAGGACAGCATCATCCGCATAAGCCAGGATTGGGAGTGTTGAAGGGGGAAAGAGGGGACGTCTAGTGCGGAGCCAGTTAAAGCGGCTTCCACCCCATTTGTATAAAGTGAGAATAAGAATGGGGCAAGGACACAGCTTAGTCTAACGCCCCTCATAATTGTAAAAGATCGTGTGCATTTCCCTTTCCTTCCATATTGCACACACGCCGATGCCTGTGACTACATCTGACGAATAAGATTGATTAACTGAGGATCTATGCCCATCTCGACCATTATTTCCCATAATTTAGCATGGTTTACGCAGTCAAACGCAGCCGTTAGGTCCATAAAGGCCATGTAGGTCTGGCGGGTTTTCGCTGCGGTTTACTTAGCGATAATCAAGCTGAGGTTCAGACACTGGTCTATCGTGCTTCTACTCTTCTGGAAACCATACTGGGCTGGGATCAAGATGTTTTTGTCCCTCGCCCAGTCTTCTAACTGGTTTAGCTGAATACATCCCAGCAATTTCACACTGCTATCTAAAAGAGAGATAGGACGATAATTCTGGGGTTTAGATTTGTCTCCCTTTTTATAGATCAATCAATCAATCAGGGAATTGTAAGCGCGCTACTCACCCATGAGGGTCTCAAGGCACGGGGGAGGGGCAGCTCCGCTCAGTCAAAGAGCCAGGTCTTGAGTGCCTTCCTGAAGATGTTCAGGGAGGGGGCGCGTCTGATGTCGATCGGGAGCTCGTTCCAGGTCTTGGTTGCGATGTAGGAGAAGGCTCTTCCACCTGTTCTGGTTCTGCAGATGCGCGGGGTTTCGGCGAGGGCGAGGTCGGCGGATCGGAGGTTTCTTTTGGGTACGTGGAAGGAAATTCTTCAGTTGAGGTATTGGGGTCTGGTGTTGTGGAGGCATTTGTAGTCGTGGGTGAGTATCTTGAAGGTAACTCTTCTCGACGGGGAGCCAGTGGAGGTTCCACAGGTGTTGGGTGGTGTGTTCGTGTCGAGTGATGCCGAGGACCAGTCTGGCTGCGGCGTTCTGTATGGTCTGGAGTTTGTGGAGCAGAGACTTGTTGATCCCGGCATAGAGGGCGTTTCCGTAGTCCAGTCTGCTGGTTATGAGTGCGTGGGTGACGGTCTTGCTTGATTCGGGGGGGATCCATTTGAAGGTCTTTCGGAGGATGCGTAGGGTGTTGAAACAGCTGAAGGTGATGGCGTTGACTTGTCGGGTCATGGAGAGGGAGGAGTCGAGTACGATGCCGAGGTTTCGGGCGTGGTTCATGGGGGTGGGAGGGCTCCAGTGGGCGGTGGGCCACCAGGTGTTGTCCCATGCCGAGGGGGAGGGTCCGAGGACGAGGACCTTTGTCTTCTCAGAGTTGAGTTTCAGGCAGCTGCTGCTCATCCAGGATGCAACGTCCTTCATACATTCCTGGAAACTGAGTCTGGTGGTGAGGGGGTCCTTGGTGAGGGAGAGGATGAGCTGGGTGTTGTCGGCGTAGGATATGATGCTGAGTCCGTGCTGTCTGACGATGGTGGGGAGGGAGGCCATGTAGATGTTGAAGATTGTGGGGCTGAGCGACAATCCTTGGGGTACTCCGCAGTTAATTTATGTGGGTTCGGAGAGTAAGGGCGGCATTCTGATTCATTGGGTTCTGCCGGTGAGGAAGGAGCGGAGCCAGTAGAGGGCAGTTCCTTGTATGCCGGCTTCGCTGAGTCTGGTGGGGAGTGTGCGGTTGGAGACGGTGTCGAACGCTGCAGAGAGGTTGAGGAGGATCACGGCCGCACTGTGTCCTTGATCGAGGAGGGTGCGGATGTCGTCTGTGCCGGCGAGTAGGGCGGTCTCGGTGCTGTGGTTGCTGCGGAATCGGATTGGGAGGGGTCGAGGATGGAGTTTTCTTCGATGAATCTTGTCAGCTGGGCATTGACGGTCTTCTCTGTGACTTTGGCCGGAAAAAGGTAGGAGGGAGATGCGTCGGTAGTTCTTGAGGTCTGTGGGATCTGCTGAGGGCTTCTTGAACAGGGGCCTGACTTCTGCGCATTTCCAGTCGTCGGGAAAGATGCCGGTCTTGAAGGTGGCGTTCATGGGGCACCGTAGTTCCGGAGCGATGGCGGTGGCGGCTTGGTGGAAGATGTGCGGCGGGTAGGGGTCCGTGGGGGCTCCTGAGTGGAGGCCTTTCATGGTCGAAGTAGTGTCTTCGGTGGTGACTGGGGTCCAGGAGGAGATGGTGGGCTGGCTGGTGTTGCTGGCGAAGGAAGTTGTTTCTGAGTCGGGTGTCTGGTCGTTTAAATGGTTGTAGAGGCCCTTGATTTTCAGATGGAAGTAGGATCCGAGCTTGTTGCAGAGGTCCTGGGAGGGGGTAATGTCCGTGGTTTCGCTGGGGGGTTTGGTGAATTCCTGGATGATGCTGAAGAGTTCCTTGGAGTTGCTGGAGTTGGCGAGGATCTTGTTCTGGATGAAGGTCCTTTTGGTGGATCTGATGCATTGGTGGTATTCTGTCATGGCGTCTTTGTAGGTGTTGCGGTCTTCTGACGTTTTGCTGTTTCTCCAGTTCTTCTCGAGACGTCTGCAGGTGCGTCTGGATTCTTGGAGGTCGGTGGGGCGCTGTTTGTTGGAGTTATGTAAGGGGGCGAGCTTGTCTGCGCAGCTGGAGATCCATCTGTGGAGTTCTTTGGCTGCGAGGTTGGCGTCGGTCGAGGTGGTGGGGGCGTCGCGGTTGAGGGTGGAGTTGAGCTGCTCCTCAGTGACTTTGCTCCAGTTCCTTCGTGGAGGGCGTGGTGCAGGTTTGGGCGGCGTGGATTTGTCGACATGGAAGTGTACGCAGTGGTGGTACGTCCATGGAAGTTGTGTGGTGTGGCTGAAGTGGATTTTGTTACCTCCTGTGAAGATGGGGTCGAGGGTATGTCCTGCCTTGTGGGTAGGCGTGGTGACGAGCTGTTTCAGTCCAATGTTGGCGAGGTTGTCCAGAAGGGTGGTGGAGTTGGGGGTCGCTGGGGTTGTCGAGGTGGAAGTTCAAATCTCCGATGTGGATGTAGTCCATGGAGGCGATGGCGTGGGGTGCGATGAGGTCGGCGATGGTAGTGGTGAAAGGGGCGCGAGGTCCGGGGGGTCTGTAGGCAAGGGTGCAGTGAAGTGTGGTTCATAGGCTGGTCTGGACCTGAAAGTGAAGGTGTTCGGTGGTGGAGAAGGAGTTGCTCGTGGTGGAGGTGGAGAGTCGGAGGGAGCTCTTGTGTGCGATGGCGAGTCCTCCTCCTGGGCGGTTAGGGAGGTCCTTCCTCTGGATCTTGTATCCATCAGGGATGGCGGTGGCGATGTCGGGGGCGGAGGAGGCGTTGGTCCAGGTTTCTGTAAAGAAGGCGACGTCTGGTGAGAGGGTGTCGAGGAGGTCCCAGATCTCCATGGCATGTCTGTGCAGGGAGCGTACGTTGAGGAGGATGCACTTCAGGACTTCGGAAGTGTTGGCGTTCGGTGCGGGGGCGGTGGTTGTAGGGGTGTGGGCGGAGGTGAAAGTTAGGCGGCAGTGACAGCAGAACTGTCCGTGGGTGGTGCTCGGCATGGACAGCTCGCAGTTGTTGTTCCTTCCGGGGTTGAGTGCGAGGAGGGTGGTTGAGTCGTAGTGGTGGATGGTCGGAGATCCAGGGTTCCTGGCGCTGGTCGCGGACGGGCGTAGATGGGCTTCCCTTAGCAGCGCCTTCGACGCGCCTTCGGCGCGGCCGCACTGCGGCCGCCATTAAGTAGGGGAGGGGGGAGGGACTTGCAGCTGGGAGGCGGGAGCAGGGAATCGGCACGGGGGAGGGGCCACGGGGGAGCAGCGGCGGGAAGGGAACGGGCATGAAAAGAAAACAGAAGAGGAAAACAAGACAAAAATACGGGGGAAAACCGAATAATTAAACAGGCACAGTCAAATACAACAAGCAGGAGCACAGTCAATACAAAAAGCAAATTAGGACAAAAACAAGACCGAGCAGAAATGCGGGCACAATACAGGGCCTCGAACCCCTGGCAGAAACAGAGTGTGGCACAGTGAGGGCAGCGGCAATGACTAGTGGAGCTGCAGGGGGAGAGAGCAGTTCCCTGACCATAATCTTCGTTTTCCACGACGGTAGAGGACCCCTCCTAGATATTACATTAAATACAATAGTTAACAGTGGGGCCCACAGGTCTTGATGTTCTAGGAAAAACTCGATAGGCACCCCGTCCGGGCCTGGAGCTTTGGCACGGCTACACTTACCCAAAGCAATTCTTACTTCATCCAGGTTAAATGACAAATGGTGCATTAAGGGTTGGGGAGGCCCAGGTGGTTCACTCATAGGTATGATCTCAGACCCAAAGATGTGCTCAAAGTGAGCCATCCAGGCTTGGTCATGAAGAACCTGGGATTGGAACAAAGTGAGGTGGTTTGGTCTCAATTTAAGACCCTTTTTGTGGACCCACTATCTCAAACCTCAGAACCAGGGTGGGCTGGTTTTCTTTCAAGTGTCCTTCGCTTTCTGCCCTTGAGACACAACCTTTGTGCAAAGTGATGCTTCTGACAGCAGGGAGCACTCGAGCTGTCTCCGTGCAATGCACCCATCACATAGGCACAATGAAGAGCGAGATCTTGGCACCTGGTGCCATCAGCTTTTCCAAATCACCAATCAGAGACAGACAAAATTGCCGGCCTGACCTAGAAGGTTCCTCACCTTGAACAACAGATACTGAGTCCCACCTTTCATCCCTGCCCTCCCCCCAATGGCAGGGCTTAGGAAGAACTAATCTGCAGCTCCTTGCTAACAAGGCCTTCATGGAATGTCTGAATGTAGCCCCCTCTCCAACCTCTTCACTTCAGCCACAGGGGTGCAGGCGGTACCCTTCCACTGTCTGGGGAGGAGTCCTCCCCCACCATCGTGTCCACACTGGATTCCACTGGTTGCAGTTCTTAGTCTTACACACAACGAGCCCAGTTACGACACGGGTATCACAGACTCACTACACGCACACCGAGCACTGTTACCACACAGGTATCACAGGCTCACTACACGCACACCGAGTGCCGTTACCACTAAGGTTTCGAAGGCTCACTATTCGCACACCGAGCGCTGTTACCACACGAGTATCACAGGATCACTATACGCACTCCGAGCACTGTTACCACACAGGTATCACAGGCTCACTACACGCACACCGAGCGCTGTTACCACACGTGTATCACAGACTCACTACAAGCACACCGAGCACTGTTAACACACGGGTATCACAGGCTCACTACATGTGCTCCGAGTCCTGTTACCAAACGGGTATCACAGGCTCACTATACGCACTCCGAGCGCTGTTACCACACGTGTATCACAGGCTCACTACAAGCACACCGAGCGCGGTTACCACACGGGTCTCACAGGCTCACTACATGTGCTCCGAGTCCTGTTACCAAACTGGTATTACAGGCTCACTATACGCACTCCGAGCGCTGTTACCACACGGGTATCACAGGCTCACTACACGCACACCGAGCCCTGTTACCACACGAGTATCACGGGCTCACTATATGCACTCCGAGCGCTGTTACCACACCGGTATCACATGCTCACTATACACACTCCGAGCCCTGTTACCACACAGGTATCACAGGCTCACTATGCACACACCGAGCTCTGTTACCACACGGGTATCACAGGCTCACTACATGCACACCGAGCGCTGTTACCACACGGGTATCACAGGCTCACTACACGCACATCGAGCCCTATTACTACACAGGTATCACAGGCTCACTATATGCACTCCAAGAGCTGTTAACACACGGGTATCACAGGCTCACTATATGCACACACCGAGCCCGGTTACCACACGGGTATCACAGGCTCACTATACGCACGCCAAGCCCTGTTACCACACGGGTATCACAGGCTCACTACATGCACACCGAGCGCTGTTACCACACGGGTATCACAGGCTCACTATACGCACTCCGAGCGCTGTTATGAGACCGGTATCACAGGCTCACTATACACACTCCGAGCCCTGTTCCCACACAGGTATCACAGGCTCACTACAAGCACACCGAGCGCTGTTACCACACGGGTATCACAGGCTCACTATACGCACGAGTGCTGTTACCACACCGGTATCACAGGCTCACTACACGCACACCGAGCGCTGTTACCACACAGGTATTACAGGCTCACTACACGCACACTGAGCCCTGTTACCACACGGGTATCACAGGCTCACTACACGCACACCGAGCGCTGTTACCACACGTGTATCACAGGCTCACTACAAGCACACCGAGCCCTGTTACCACACGAGTATCACGGGCTCACTATACGCACACCGAGCACTGTTACCACACGTGTATCACAGGCTCACTACGCACACACCAAGCCCTGTTACCACACGAGTATCACAGGCTCACTATACGCACGCTGACCCCCGTTACCACACAGGTATCACAGGCTCACTATACGTACACCTAGCCCTGTTACACACACAGGTATCACAGGCTCACTACACGCATGCTGTGCCCTGTTACCACACGGCTATCATAGGCTCACTATACGCACGCTGAGCCCTGTTACCACACGGGTATCACAGGCTCACTACACGCACACCGAGCGATGTTACCACACAGGTATCACAGGCTCAATATACACACACTCGACATACTTGTGATGTTATTTGAAGGTTCTCTGTTCACTTAGTAGAAGAGCTTTACACCATAGTGGTGAGAAGTGCACACATTCACTAACAGAGATACAAAATGCCGGTTGCACTGTGAATCACAAGAGACTGTAAGCTGCCGCCTCTGCTTCACGTGTTCCAGCCAGGGCAGGGGAGAGGACACGCTTGGTACCCCCTGAGATCCTAGGAAGGACACATGCTCAGGGTCATGCCTAGGTCCAGGGCACACGCTAGATTAGCAAGATGCCAGGACCAAAATACGATTTGTGATAGGAGATTCACATGCAGGTGAGCACTCAGGGCAAAGGAACACACATGTATGCCATGCAGGGGACATTCCCACCCTAAGAGTAGATGTTGGACAGTGAAGTGGGTACAAGAGACAGTGTGTGCTGTCACGATACAATACTGCATTGATGCTGGCATGTCTCCCTAATCTGCTGGTATGTCTCGCTCTCTGCTGCTGGCACGTCTCTCTCTCTGCTGCTGGCACGTCTCTCTCTCTGCTGCTGGCACGTCTCTCTCTCTGCTGCTGGTATATCTCTAACTCTGCTGCTGGCACGTCTCTCTCTCTGCTGCTGGTATATCTCTAACTCTGCTGCTGGCACGTCTCTCTCTCTGCTGCTGGTATATCTCTAACTCTGCTGCTGGTACGTCTCTCTCTCTGCTGCATCTCTCTCCGCTTCTGGTACGTCTCTAGGTATCTCTCTGCTGCTGGCACGTCTCTCTCTCTGCTGCTGGTATATCTCTAACTCTGCTGCTGGCACGTCTCTCTCTCTGCTGCTGGTATATCTCTAACTCTGCTGCTGGTACGTCTCTCTCTCTGCTGCATCTCTCTCCGCTTCTGGTACGTCTCTAGGTATCTCTCTGCTGCTGGCACGTCTCTCTCTCTCTGCTGCTGGCACGTCTCTCTCTCTCTGCTGCTGGCACGTCTCTCTCTCTCTGCTGCTGGCACGTCTCTCTCTCTCTGCTGCTGGCACGTCCTCTCTCTGCTGCTGGCACGTCTCTCTCTCTGCTGCTGGCACGTCTCTCTCTCTGCTGCTGGCACGTCTCTCTCTCTGCTGCTGGCACGTCTCTCTCTCTGCTGCTGGCACGTCTCTCTCTCTGCTGCTGGCACGTCTCTCTCTCTGCTGCTGGCACGTCTCTCTCTCTGCTGCTGGCACGTCTCTCTCTCTGCTGCTGGCACGTCTCTCTCTCTGCTGCTGGCACGTCTCTCTCTCTGCTGCTGGCACGTCTCTCTCTCTGCTGCTGGCACGTCTCTCTCTCTGGATGCTGGCACGTCTCTCTCTCTCTGCTGCTGGCACGTCTCTCTCTCTCTGCTGCTGGCACGTCTCTCTCTCTCTCGCTGCTGGCACGTCTCTCTCTCTCTGCTGCTGGCACGTCTCTCTCTCTCTGCTGCTGGCACGTCTCTCTCTCTCCTGCTGCTGGCACGTCTCTCTCTCTCTGCTGCTGGCACGTCTCTCTCTCTCTGCTGCTGGCACGTCTCTCTCTCTCTGCTGCTGGCACGTCTCTCTCTCTCTGCTGCTGGCACGTCTCTCTCTCTCTGCTGCTGGCACGTCTCTCTCTCTCTGCTGCTGGCACGTCTCTCTCTCTCTGCTGCTGGCACGTCTCTCTCTCTCTGCTGCTGGCACGTCTCTCTCTCTCTGCTGCTGGCACGTCTCTCTCTCTCTGCTGCTGGCACGTCTCTCTCTCTCTGCTGCTGGCACGTCTCTCTCTCTCTGCTGCTGGCACGTCTCTCTCTCTCTGCTGCTGGCACGTCTCTCTCTCTCTGCTGCTGGCACGTCTCTCTCTCTCTGCTGCTGGCACGTCTCTCTCTCTCTGCTGCTGGCACGTCTCTCTCTCTCTGCTGCTGGCACGTCTCTCTCTCTGCTGCTGGCACGTCTCTCTCTCTCTGCTGCTGGCACGTCTCTCTCTCTCTGCTGCTGGCACGTCTCTCTCTCTGCTGCTGGCACGTCTCTCTCTCTGCTGCTGGCACGTCTCTCTCTCTGCTGCTGGCACGTCTCTCTCTCTGCTGCTGGCACGTCTCTCTCTCTGCTGCTGGCACGTCTCTCTCTCTGCTGCTGGCACGTCTCTCTCTCTGCTGCTGGCACGTCTCTCTCTCTGCTGCTGGCACGTCTCTCTCTCTGCTGCTGACACGTCTCTCTCTCTGCTGCTGACACGTCTCTCTCTGCTGCTGGCACGTCTCTCTCTCTGCTGCTGGCACGTCTCTCTCTCTGCTGCTGGCACGTCTCTCTCTGCTTCTGGCACGTCTCTCTCTGCTTCTGGCACGTCTCTCTCTGCTTCTGGCACGTCTCTCTCTGCTTCTGGCACGTCTCTCTCTGCTTCTGGCACGTCTCTCTGCTGCTGGTATGTCTCTCTGCTGCTGGTATATCTCTAACTCTGCTGCTGGTACATCTCTCTCTCTCTGCTGCATCTCTCTCCGCTTCTGGTACGTCTCTAGGTATCTCTCAGCTGCTGGCATGTCTCTCTCTGCTGCTGGCATGTCTCTCTCACTCAAGTCTCAGAGAGTGCAGTGCCCCAGAGCTGAAGCATCAGGTGACCCCCCCTCCCATCAAAGGCCAGATGCTGTGCCCACCTGTCCGTCTGTCTTCCGCCATGCGCCCCCCCTTCCCCCAACCCCCCAGTCTCCCGGGACAACTGATGGGCAAAACAAGCTCATTTCAGAGGAGGAGGGTGTGTTTAGTGGGTGGGGTCATGAGGCCCGTTCCGTGCTTAACTGTTATTTAAATGACGTCAACTATTTAGGGACCCCTCCCCCCCCCCCCCAACCAAGGAACCGCCCGGACTCATTCCTGACGTGCGCTTCTTTTTGGGGTATTATTTCGTTTTTAGGTCTCGCCTGGCGTAAGCAGCGCGCATGCGCTGCTCTCGCCATGCGAGGGCTTCTTGGAATCAATACGGATTCCGAAGTAGTGTTTGTGCTCCGCCTACAGTTTTGATTTGTGCGCGTCGTTTGGCATCATGAATTATGCAAAAGACAGTGTAATCATTGCACCGGAGGCATTTTAATCCCTCCTGGTTGCCACCCTGTCCGCTTTTGGCCCCGCCCACCGGGATTGGAACTTTTACTTGCGGCGGGAGACAGTGTCTCTTAATTAGCCGCTAAGCACTTTTTTTTTTGCCATTACCGCGTTTATCTTAAACAATGGCTGACGCGCCTTTCATTTCTCTGGCGCGGCTCTTTGGCATTCAGCTCCAAGCGCAAGCGAAATGCTTTCACTTTAGCGCTTACTGAAGCTGCTGAAACACTCCTCCCTACACCATCTTTTTTTCACGGCTCGTGTTTTCTTTGCTTCATTTCATCGGTAGGCACTATGTTTTTTTAATTATTTTTGTACAATGCAGCGTGTTTTGTGTGCTTTCGGAGTCGTGGCTGACCCGCGATTTCTGAATGCAGCGTTCCAGAAGAATTCCGATGTAAAAATCTTGAACATCTTCCCCATGTGTGATACGCTGTAAATTTCCATGCGCTCCTAATGTTCAGACCGCATTATTTCCGTTAGAAAATTTCGGGGCGGGCACCGATTACATTCCATGGGTTGATGATTATTTCCCAGCCCTACCACCTGAGTAAGACAATGGTCTGTCTTGATATACACACACACAAACACACACACACACGTGTATATACACACATATGTGATTCCTACAGGCTACTGTGTGAGAGCTTCTGTGAAGTCACTTTGTGGCTCGTCACTATGGTTGTATATATGCACTAATCACTCTTTAAAGGTTGATTTAGTGTTGTCATTTGTAAAAAAAATTGTTTTGTGTTTGTTAAGCTGTACTGTCTGCATGTGCGCTGCGAATGAAGCATGTGTTGGCAGGGCTGGCCCCAGATGCTCCTCGAGCCTCCTTCCCGGGTGCTGAGTCAAGACTGCTATCTCCTTTCAAGGCCCGAGGACAAAAGGGAGGGACAGCGTGTGCAGCAGCAGCTGGAAAAGCTTCCCTCCTCCCCCCTCCCCCAGAGACTCCCGAGGGAAGCCTCAAGACCTCCCAGACCCCAACCCTCAGGACAAAACTCTCACTTGTCAAAAGGGCCTGTACGGGGTGCGGTGACATCATACGGACGATACCAAGCGAGCGCGTTCATTCGCAGCACACGATCTCGCCTCGCTCCAAGCCTTCAATAATGCGCTCCTATTTATGTAGCGCTTTCCACAGCTGAGGCGAGGCATAAGGCGCTTGCTTTAAAAAAATAGCCATATTCACTACAGATGGCAGCGGCCTCTCACGCCAGAGCATGTACCTTTTGTAAGTGCCTCTGATTGGAAAAAAAGTGCTCCACAGGAATACATGGTAGGGCATGGAACCCACCCTTTACCAGAATACAGAATCGGGCTACGAAGCATATAATGCCGTCGGAGTCTCCATTATGCGAAATAAACGCTTTTATAGAAAGTCTACCCCGGAGTAAACCACGGCAAGTTCTGAAGGAAGACAACTTCTTGCGGAAAAATGTTTGCAAGTTTATTTTTTTGCAGTTTTCTTATTATATCGCGTGAACTCAACCCGAAGGTATCAGGGCGCTTTACATGAGCACCAGTTGCAGGACACATTCATTTTTTTAGGCACGGGAAGATTAATTGATTTGCCCAGAATCACAGGATGTTTGCGCCGACACCAATCTCGAACCCAGTTCTCCAACTTCAAAGTCGGCTGCTCTAGCCGTTAAGGCACATCCTCACGATTGGCAGGTACAAAATGTTTAACAGGCTTCAGCACCGACAGGTTTCACCTACCTCAACCGCTTACCCCTTCAACACAACTTCTCACACCCCTAGAGGTTACAACAAAAACCTAGAACTACAAAACCCAGAATGCAAAGCGCGGTTCGTTCAAAGTGAACAGATACTCAACAATGGAACCATCATTGTTTTATTGTAAAGCGCTCTGGCACCTTTGGGAAATGTCCACTCTATATACAATTGCACAAAAACACATAAATAAATACATGCAGGGCATATCACAGTTAGCACAAGGCTACGTTGTGGGCAGGTGCGCACAATTTTTAGCGGACAAGAAAACAGAAGCCCAAGTTGGTAAAACAAACGCATTCCAGGAAAAAAAAAAAGCATTAAAAATGCAATAGGTCTCGCCTTTTATTAAGTTAAAGCCATTTGCTTTGCTATACAATACAATTAGCAAAGCAAATGGCTTTAACTTAATCAAAGGCGAGACCTATTGCAATTTCATTGCTTGTTTATCCTCTCACGAAAAGACAGGTTTTACCAACTAATTGCAAGCCCCCCTCGCTTCCTGGGCAGGGCACTGCACACTCAGAATGCACTTTAAGAGGAGCCACCCTGAGTCCAGCCAAGGAGGAAGCCAGCCCAGTGCCATGCACAGCAGGGTGGCACAGAGCCTGCCAGGGCTGCCAACGCCTAACGTCAGCGGTGAAAATTCCATTCCAGTCTGGACACTTGCCACCACCCACCACAGTCTGGATCATACCACCTCACCCTCAGAGAGGACCATTCACCCCACCCATCACAGTCTGGATGATTCTACCTCACCCTCAGATTGGACCGTTCACCCCACCCTTCACAGTCTGGATGATTCTACCTCACCCTCAGATTGGACCGTTCACCCCACCCACCACAGTCTGGATGATTCTACCTCACCCTCAGAGAGGACCATACACCCCACCCACCACACCTGGATCATTCTACCTCAACCTCAGATTGGACTGTTCACCCCACCCATCACAGTCTGGATGATTCTACCTCACCCTCAGATTGGACCGTTCACCCCACCCTTCACATTCTGGATGATTCTACCTCACCCTCAGAGTGGACCATTCACCCCCCCACCACAGTCTGGATCATTTTACCTCACCCTCAGATTAATAATAATAATAGTGTCATTTATATTGCGCAAACAGCTACCTCAAACAGAGGTGTCCCGGTGCTGTGCAGAAATCAAGTAAGGAACTGAAACCTAAGAACTATCCCTGTCAATCAATCAATCAGTCGGCTTGTAAGGCGCAAGGCTACTCACCCGGAAGGGTCTCAAGGCGCTGGAGGGTACGGGGGTAACGCAGCAGTCTGGAGGGTCACTGAGTTCCATCAAAGAGCCAGGTCTTGAGGTCCTTTAGGAGTGATGTGGTCTGTTGGAGGTGGAGTGGAAGGGAGTTCCCTGCCTTGGCCACAAGGAGGGAGAAGGAGCGTCCTCCTGCTCTGGTTTTTTTGATCCGAGGTACCATCGCGAGGGAGAGGTGGGCCGAGCGGAGTGTGCGTTGGGGAGCGTGGAACATGAGGCAGTGGTTAAGGTTGGCATGTTTGGTGTTGTGGAGGGCCTTATGTGCGTGGGTGAGGAGCTTGAAGGTGATTCTCTTTTCGACGGGGAGCCAGGGTAGAGTCCGTAGGTGTTGGCTAATGTGGCAGTGGCGTGGAAGGTTGAGGACTAGTCTGGCAGTGGCATTCTGGACGTTCTGGAGTTTGCGGGTGAGGTTCTTGTTGATCCCGGCGTAGAGTGCGTCTAAAGAGCCAGGTCGTCAAGAGGTTCTTGTTGATCCCGGCGTAGAGTGCGTCTAAAGAGCCAGGTCGTCAAGATGTTCCTGAACTCAAGTTCTGTTTCCACCATGCGCATATATGATGGTAAGGAATTCCATAGCATGGCGGGCCTTACTGTGAAGGACCTTCCTCCCATTCGGGCTTTAGAAAAGCGAGGTACACAAAGAAGATGCTGGGCGTTTGATCTCAACACTCGTTTTGGTTGGTAAGAGCAAAGCCTATGTCTGAGGTATCTCGGACCTTTGTTGCGCATGGCACGAAAAGCTAAGGTCAAGGACTTGAACTCTTATCCGTTTTATTACCTGTAGCCAATGAAGATGCCTAATATGCAGGGAGATGTGATGGCGGAACGGCACCCGTCGGATGAGTCTCGCTGCCGCATTTTGAACCATCTGAAGTTCGTGTATTAGGTGTAATGGTAGCCCCAAGTACAGACTGTTTGCATAGTCCAGCTGGGAGGTCACAGAAGCATGAACTACTACCCTGCGGCTCTCCTCCAGCAGGAGGTGCAGGAATTTCTTTAAGCTTTCAGTTTCCCGAAACAGGAAGAAGAAACGTGACGGATTTGAGCTTCAAAGGATAGGTCAGAGTCCGATTTGATGCCCAGATTCCTTGCCGTCTTTGCTGGAATTGGAGGTGATCCATTGGCCACTGTAGTCCTGTGGGCAGGGGAGAGGCCTGGCCAAAGAATAAGACCTCCGCCTTATCCGCATTCAGCTTCAGTTTGCTATTGTTCATCCAGCAAGCGATGTCCTTTAGACACCCCGTTAATCTAGCAAATGAGTCTTTAGAGTGCTCTTTGAATGAGAACACCAGCTGGGTGTCATCTGCATAAGAGACTGCCTTCACTCCCCAGGTGGCAATGAGAGTGAAAAGTGGCACCAGGTAGGTGTTGAAGAGTAAGGGGCTTAGGGCCGAGCCTTATGGAACACCACACCGCAGAGGCTTTGGGGCGGATTGATGCAGTTGGAGAAAAACTCTTTGAGAGCGATCTGCGAGGTAGGACTGGATCCATGCAAGAACTGCTCCCCGCAATCCAAGCTGTTTGAGTCTGTCCAGAAGAATAGAGTGTGCAACCGTGTCGAAGGCCAGCGACAGATCCAAAAGGATCAACATCGCAGATGCTCCAGCGTCCACCGACATTCTTACTGACTCTGCCACCTCCACTAAAGCAGTCTCAGTGCTGAATCCTGACCGGAAACCTGACTGAGTATCATGTAAGATGTCTTGTGTATCTATGAAATTGGCGATTTGACGTTGAGACAATTTTTCAAGCATCTTTGCGGGTGCCAGTAACAATGAGATTGGACGATAGTTACCGAGCTCCGTGGGATCAGCATTCGGTTTTTTCAACAGGGGAAGTAGGAATGCATGTTTCCAAATATCTGGGAAGATGCCAGTGGATAACGACGTATTCCAGATGTGGTTTAAGACTGGGTTAATCCAAAGGGCCAAAGATCTGAAAAGCTTGGGTGGGCAGGGATCCAAGGGGGAGCCCGACTTGTATCTTAGGATTTCGGCCATCGATTCTTGCAAGGTTATAGGGTTGAACTCTGAAAAGGTACCAACGGAATTGTTAGTTTCCGATGTCTGTGGTACTGCTGATGGCTCTCCTGTAGTAAAAGAGGTGTAGACTTTCTGAATTTTCTCCTCAAAGAAGTTGGATAAGTTTGTACACAAGGAGAGGGAGGGCAGAATTTTCCCCTCAATAGCAGCTGGGTCTGTGAAGGATCTAGCAATCTTAAAAATCTCCTTACCCGAATTCTCTTCACCCTCAATGCGCTCAACAAAGTACTCCCTTCTAGCCGCCCCCATCATTTTTTGCAGCTTTTTTAGGGCTTCCTTATAGACTAGCTTAGCCTCCGGGGAGTAATCTTTCCTCTATAGTCATTCTAGTCTTTACACCCACTTTTTACGCGTCTGAGGTCTGCCGAGAACCAAGGGGCAGAGGGGGGATTCTCTCGGGGACTTGGCCGATCTCAGTGGAGCCACTGCATCAAGGGTACAGGTGATCCTTAGATTGAACGCTGCTGCATCCTCATTAGGATCCCCAGTGCTCCTCTAGCTAGGAGCATCGGGCCCATGTTATCAGCCGTAACCTTTTTTCAATTTCTACTTAGCACTGAGTGTTGATTGCCACCGAGTGGACCATTCACCCCACCCACCACAGTCTGGATGATTCTACCTCACCCTGAGTGTGGAACATTCACCCAACCCACCACAGTCTGGATCATTCTACCTCACCCTCGGAGTGGACCATTCACCCCTTCCACCACAGTCTGGTTCTACCTCACCCTCAGAGTGGACCATTCTCCCCACCCACCGCAGTTGGATCATTCTACCTCACCCTGAGTGTGGATCATTTGCCCCACCCACCATGGTCTGGATCATTCTACCTTACCCTCAGAGTGGACCATTCACCCAATCCACCACAGTCTGGATAATTCTACCTTACCCTCAGAGTAGACCATTCACCCCCCCCCACCCCCACCACAGTCTGGATGATTCTACCTCACCCCGAGTGTGGAATATTCACCCCACCCACCAGAGTCTGGATCATTCTACCTCACCCTGAGTGAGGACCATTCACCCCACCCATCACAGTTTGGGTCATTCTACCTCACCCTCAGTGTGGACCATTCACCCCTACCAAGCACACTCCGGACCTATCCCTTCAGCCTAGGCCATTCAGGATGGGGTTATCGGGCACAGTCCTTCAATGGTTCAAATCCTTCTTGGAAAACAGGACGCAAAGGTTTATAGTGAACAAAAATCTATCTCCTCCATCTCCTAATCTTTTAGGAGTATCACAAGGCTCTACTTTATCCCCAGCGCTATTCAGCCTCTATGTCGAACCCCTAACTGATTTACTACAGCAGTCGAATATCTCGTTCCATATGTACGCAGATGAGACACAGTTGTACATCAAGGTCACGTCCCTTGAATAGATCAAGTTGATGAATCATGCTCTTGAAAAGACCATCCACTGGCTAACCACCAACTACCTTAAGCTAAACTCGCAAAAAACTGAATTCCTTCTAATTTCCCCCCCAAAAAAACTCTGACATTAATGGACTGGACCAAGATGATCACTGCTTTAAACTGTACCCCGATCCTAGTGGACTCCACCAAATCACTTGGAATCACGCTGGATAAGAACCTAAA
Organism: Calotriton arnoldi; assembly: GCA_963921515.1. Classification (NCBI taxonomy): domain Eukaryota; kingdom Metazoa; phylum Chordata; class Amphibia; order Caudata; family Salamandridae; genus Calotriton; species Calotriton arnoldi. Next base: position 145,063 of record CAWUFW010011506.1, on the reverse strand, counting down.
CATGCAAACACACATCAACATGCTAGCTAAAAATGCCCGCTTTCACCTCAGCTATCTCAGAAAAATGAAACCATTCATCGAGACCCTGGACCTCAAAACTGCAGTTCAAGCGTTAGTCATCTCGAGGCTGGAATATGGATGTACAACGCTATCGGGTTTTCCCAAGATCTCCACAGCCCCTTTAAAAGCTTGCCTCCACGCAGCTGCAAGACTCTTAACAGGTTCTAGAAAATTTGACTACATCTCGCCACACCTGAAAGCACTCAACTGGCTGCCTTACGAAGCGAGAATACAGCTAAAGATGGCCTGCATCACTCATAAAGCCTTACACTACAAAACCCCCCAATACCTAGCCCAGAAACTTACGCAATCGGGTGGAAACAGACTCACTAGGAGCTCTGACAATCTGCTCCTAAAACCTTCTTGCTTCAGCAAGAAAAAAAAAATTTGATAGAGCATTCTCCGGAGCTGCACCAAGAATTTGAAACTCTCTCCCCCGAGCATCAGAAGAATCTCTTCAACGACAACATTCAAAACGGAAGCTAAAACCTTTCTGATGAGCAAATTTCTCCCTTAAATCCTTAGCATTCCCCACCCACCTGGACTCTTTAAACTTCAACTGATATCCTTTCGACTTGCCCCTTTCTTGAGTGACTCTCCCCACTTCTTCAATCACTATTTTCCTGAGGAAGTTCCACCATCGTTTACATCTCTGCTTACATCTTACCTACCCCGCTATTCTAAACTCATCTCTATGATTCCTTGTGTAGACTGCCTTGACAAATAAGATGTGTTTGTACTTAACTTGCCTTAATGCACCAAACTAAAGTACCATGTCTTCTTAGCATGTTTTTATCGTATTGTACCTATCTGTTCTTCATATATGCCTGATATCATTCTGTCTAGGACCCTACTAAACTGTCTTGAATTTGTTTTACTCTTTACTGTGACGCGCTCTGTTACTCTAAGGTGGGTCTTGTTTGCGCTATACAAAACTCTAAAAATAAAATAATAAATAAATAAAATTCACCCCAGCGTGGACCATTCACCCTGGTGTGGACCATTCACCCCCGCCACCCACACTCCGCACCTATCCCTTAAAGCCTATACCAGTCACCCCACTGTAGACTATTCACCCGTACCAAGCCAACTCTGGACCTATCCCTTCAGCCAAGGTCATTTACCGTACCCCTCAAGCCTAGACTATCCACCCCACTCCCAGCATGGACCATTCACCCTACCCACACCAGCCAGGCGATTCACTCTTACAACCAGGATCGTTCATCCCCAGAATGGGTCATTCACCCAAACATGGGCAATTCATGTACAACGTAGCCTGGACCATTCACCATAGCCCCCAGCCAAGACAATTCACCCCACTCTCAGCCTGGACCATTCACACCCAGCATGGACCACTCACCCCAGAACGGACCATTCACTCTCAGCCTGGGCCATTCACTCCCAGCCTGGGCCATTCACTCCCAGCCTGGGCCATTCACTCCCAGCCTGGGCCATTCACTCCCAGCCTGGGCCATTCACTCCCAGCCTGGGCCATTCACTCCCAGCCTGGGCCATTCACTCCCAGCCTGGGCCATTCACTCCCAGCCTGGGCCATTCACTTCCAGTCTGGGCCATTCATCCCAGCCTGGACCATTCACCTCAGCATGGACCACCACTCACCCCAGCATGGACTACTCACCCCAGTATGAACCAAACACCCCAGCATGAACCACTCACTGCCAGCATGAACCACTAACCGTACTGGCCCCCGCCCCCCAGCCTAATGTATTCGCCCCCACTGCCAGCCTGGACCATTCACTACAACATGGACCATTCACAGTTTCCCCAACCCCACCACTCACCCCAGAATTGACCACTCACTCCCAGCCTGGTCCATCCTCCCTCAGTCTGGACCATTCACTCCCAGCCTGGACCACTCACTCCCAGCCTGGACCACTCACTCCCAGCCTGGACCATCCTCCCTCAGCCTGGACCACTCACTCCCAGCCTGGACCACTCACTCCCAGCCTGGACCACTCACTCCCAGCCTGGACCATCCTCCCTCAGCCTGGACCACTCACTCCCAGCCTGGACCACTCACTCCCAGCCTGGACCACTCACTCCCAGCCTGGACCACTCACTCCCAGCCTGGACCGTCCTCCCTCAGCCTGGACCGTCCTCCCTCAGCCTGGACCGTCCTCCCTCAGCCTGGACCAGCCGAGTACCAAATGTGAACCATCCACTCTGATGCCAAGCCAGGAGCATTCACCTCGAACATGGACTAACCACGACCACGCTCCAGTGCGCTCGCCTGTACCACTCACCCCTACACCTTACCTGCATCAGTCACCCCTGCTTTTATCGTAAACACGGGTGTCCTGGGGGCTGGGGAGGGGGGCGCTATGCACCCCAAGGCTCGCAGCTAGACCGGACTCCTAACCCCTCTTTACTATGCTGATAAGATACTGAGATAAACAAGATCACACAGTGAGCGAGCTAAGAGCCGTGCGCCGGGGCCCATCCCTGTGCTGTAAACAAAGACACGAGACGCACATTTGTGCTTCCCACCCGAGGCCTGGCTGGCCTGGGAGAGGGGCTGAATGTAGAGTTAAACAGGTGAGGGTCCTGGGAGAGGGAGGGGCGGGGGGGGGGGGGTGGGCTGAATGTAGAGGTAAACAGGAGAGGGCCCCAGGTGAGGGGGGATGGGTGCTGACCAGAGGTAAACAGGAGAGGGCCCTAGGTGAAGGAGTGGAGGGGGCTGATCCAGGGGTAAACAGGAGAGGGCCCAAGGTGAGGGAGGGGGGGTGCTGAATGTAGACTTCAACGGGAGAGAGGGCCCTGGGAGAGGGAGGGGCGGGGGTGGAGGGCTGATCAAGAGGTAAACAGGAGAGGGCCCCAGGTGAAGGGAGGCTGACCAGAGGTAAAGAGAAGAGGGCCCCAGGTGAGAGTGTGGAGGGGGGCTGATCCAGAGGTAAACAGGAGAGGGCCCTAGGTGTGTGCGGGGGGGGGGGGGGTGGAAGGCTGATCGAGAGGTACACAGGAGAGGGCACCAGGTGAGGGAGGATGGGGGCTGACCAGAGGTAAACAGGAGAGGGCCCTGGGTGAGGGAGGGGGTGGGAGGGGGCTGAATGTAGACTTAAACGGGAGAGAGGGCCCTGGGAGAGGGAGGGGCGGGGAGTGAATGTAGAGTTAAACAGGAGAGGGCCCTGGGTGAGGGAGGGGCGGGGGGGGGTCTGAATGTAGACTTAAACGGGAGAGAGGGCCCTGGGAGAGGGAGGGGGGCTGAATGTAGAGCTTAACAGGAGAGGGCCCTAGGTGAGGGAGTGGCGGAGGGGGGGGCTGAGTGTAGAGGTAAACAGGAGAGGGCCCCAGGTGAGGGAGGGGAGGGGGGGCTGATGCAGAGGTAAACAGGAGAGGGCCCTATGTGTGTGTGGGGGTGGAGGGCTGATCAAGAGGTAAACAGGAGAGGGCCTCAGGTGTGGGCGGGGGGGTGGAGGGCTGATCAAGAGGTAAACAGAAGAGGGCCCCAGGTGAGGGAGGGGCGACTGAATGTAGAGGTAAAAAAGAGAGGGCCCAAGGTGAGGGAGGGGGGTTGATCCAGAGGTATACAGGAGGGGGCCTAGGTGATGGGGGGGGGCATCCAGAGGTAAACAGGAGAGGGCCCTGTGTGAGGGAGGGGGTTGATCCAGAGGTATACAGGAGAGGGCCTTAGGTGAGGGGGGGCGATCCAGAGGTAAACAAGAGAGGGCCCTGTGTGAGGGAGGGGAGGGGGTTGATCCAGAGGTAAACATGAGAGGACCCTAGGTGAGGGAGGGGGTTGATCCAGAGGTATACAGGAGAGGACCCTAGGTGAGGGAGGGGGTTGATCCAGAGGTATACAGGAGAGGGCCCTAGGTGAGGGGGGCGATCCAGAGGTAAGCAGGAGAGGGCCCTGTGTGAGGAAGGGGAGGGGGTTGATCCAGAGGTATACAGGAGAGGGCCCCAGGTGAGGGAGGGGTGGGGGCGATCCAGAGGTATACAGGAGAGGGCCCTAGGTGAGAGAGGGTGGGGGACGATCCAGAGGTATACAGGAGAGGGCCCTAGGTGAGGGAGGAGAGGGGACTTGATCCAGAGGTATACAGGAGAGGGCCCTGTGTGAGGAAGGGGAGGGGGGTTGATCTAGAGGTAAACAGGAGAGGGCCCTAGGTGAGGGAGGGGAGGGGGCTGCTGGGAAACGCGAACACGCCAGGAATGTGGAGTTTGCTCTTCCAAATCACCGAACAAACATCAGCAGGCAGGCCGGGGCTTGTTGGGGAAGAGGCAGCTATTATACTCGGGTGCCCCCAGACCGGCTGCCTGCAGCGAGGGCGCCGGGGGAGGGAGCCGATCCCCCCCCCCCCCCCACCCCTGAGGCCCTGGAAGGCGGCAGAGGCGACCCTGTGAAAAAACAAAGAGAAGAGCCTGGACCACAGCAGAGAGGACCATGTGATAAAACAAAGAGAAGGGCCTGAGTAGTAGCAGTGAAGACCATGTGATAAAACAAAGAGAAGGGCCTGGATGGTAGCAGTGAAGACCATGTGATAAAACAAAGAGAAGGGCCTGAATAGTAGCAGTGAAGACCATGTGATAAAACAAAGAGAAGGGCCTGAATAGTAGCAGTGAAGACCATGTGATAAAACAAAGAGAAGGGCCTGAATAGTAGCAGTGAAGACCATGTGATAAAAAAAAAAAGAGAGAAGCCTGGACGGCAGCAGAGAAGAGCATGTGATAAAACAAAGAGTAAGGCCTGGATAGTAGCAGTGAAGACCATGTGATAAAAAAAAGAGAGAAGCCTGGACAGCAGCAGAGAAGAGCATGTGATAAAACAAAGAGAAAGGCCTGGATAGTAGCAGTGAAGACCATGTGATAAAAAAAAAAAAGAGAGAAGCCTGGACGGCAGCAGAGAAGAGCATGTGATAAAACAAAGAGAAAGGCCTGGATAGTAGCAGTGAAGATCATGTGATAAAACAAAGAGAAGGGCCTGGACGGCCGCAGAGTGGAGCATGAGATAAAACCAAAGAGAAGGGCCTGTACGGCAGCAGAGAGGAGCATGTAATAAAACAAAGAGAAGGGCCTGGACGGCAGCAGAGAGGACTGTGTGATAAAACAAAGAGAAGGGCCTGGACACCAGCAGAGAGGAGCATGTGAAGAACCAAAGAGAAGGGCCTGGAAGGCAGCAGAGAGGAGCATGTGAAGTACCAAAGTGAAGGGCCTGGATGGTAGCAGTGAAGACCATATTGTAAAACAAAGAGAGAGGCCTGGACGGCAGCAGAGAAGACCATGTGATAAAACAAAGAGAAAGGCCTGGATAGTAGCAGTGAAGACCATGTGATAAAATAAAGAGAAGGGCCTGGACGGTAGCAGTGAAGACCATGTGATAAAACAAAGAGAGGCATGGACGGCAGCAGAGAGGAACATGTGATAAAATAAAGAGAAGGGCCTTGACGGCAGCAGAGATGACCATGTGATAAAACAAAGAGAGGGGCCTGGACAACAGCAGAGAGAACCATGTGAAAAACCAAAGAGAAGGCCCTGGACGGCAGCAGTGAGGACCATGTGAGAAAACAAAGAGAAGGGCCTGGACGGCAGCAGAGAGGACCATGTTAAAAACAAAGAGAAGGGCCTGGACGGCAGCAGAGAGGACCATGTGATAAAACAAAGAAGGGCCTGGACGGCAGCATAGGACCATGTGAAGAACCAAAGAGAAGGGTCAGGACGGCAGCAGAGAGGACCATGTGAAAAACCAAAGAGACAGGTCGGGCTTTGAACATATGGGCTGATAACTGCCTCCTCCAGGAGTGGAACCCTCACTCCACCTCTCCCCGTGTGTAAATGATCCCAGTCAGGGTCAGCAATGGATGGCGGAGCTCAGTCAGTTCTGTGCTCATGTCCTCTGCCCCCACCTGCTGAGACCCCCACAGACACCCGCTCAGCTGATGGATGTCACACTCTGATACCACATAACCCCCTGCGGAACCCACATAACCACCAGCCCACACCCAATAACTATCTGCTGAACCCCCATAACCACCAGCCCACACCCAATAACTATCTGCTGAACCCCCATAACCACCAGCCCACACCCAATAACTACCTGCTGAAGCCACATAATCACCAGCCCACACCCAATAACTACCTGCTGAAGCCACATAACCATCGGCCAACACCCCATGACCACCTGCAGCCACCCCCATAATCGTCAGTCAACACCCCATAACCACCAGCCTACACCCCAATAACCATTAGTTGACACACATTGGTTGTCACCCCGTAACCACCTGCAGACATCCCCATAACCGCCACCCAACACAACTATAACCACCTGCAGATCCCCAACTACTACTTCCTGAATTCAAATAAACAGTTGATAACCCCATAACCTACTGAAACCCTATAACAACCTGCAGACACCCCATTAACACCCATTGAGCCTATTTCACCTTTTGACACCCCATATCTTTGTGTACAGTGAAGTTGTATTAGTCTGGTGAGTGTATGCACTATTATAGTCTCACTACTCTGGAGAGTGCATGCACTAGTATAGTCTCACCACTCAGGTGAGTGCATGCACTATTATAGTCTCACCACTCTGGCGAGTGCATGCACTATTATAGTCTCACCACTCTGGCGAGTGCATGCACTATTATAGTCTCACCACTCTGGCGAGTGCATGCACTATTATAGTCTCACCACTCTGGTGAGTGCATGAACTATTATAGTCTCACTACTCTGGTGAGTGCATGCACTATTATATTCTCACTACTCTGCTGAGTGCATGCACTACTATAGTCTCACCACTCTGATGAGTGCATGCACTATTATAGTCTCACCACTCTGGTGAGTGCATGCACTATTTTCGTCTCACCCCTCTGGTGAGCGCATGAACTACTATAGTCTCACTACTATGATGGGAGCATGCACTACTATAGTCTCACCACTCTGGTGAGCGCATAAACTATTATAGTCTCACTACTATAATGGGAGCATGCACTATTATAGTCTCACCACTCTGGTGAGTGCATGCACTATTATAGTCTCACCACTCTGGTGAGTGCATGCACTATTATAGTCTCACTACTATGATGGGATCATGTACTATTATAGTCTCATCACTCTGGTGAGTGCATGCACTATTTTCGTCTCACCACTCTGGTGAGTGCATGCACTACTATAGTCTCACCACTCTGGTGAGCGCATGCACTACTATAGTCTCACTACTATGATGGGAGCATGCACTATTATAGTCTCACCACTCTGGTGAGTGCATGCACTATTATAGTCTCACCTCTCTGCTGAGTGCATGCACTATTATAGTCTCACTACTATGATGGGAGCATGCACTATTATAGTCTCACCACTCTGGTGAGTGCATGCACTATTATAGTCTCACCACTCTGGTGAGTGCATGCACTATTATAGTCGCACTACTATGATGGGAGCATGTACTATTATAGTCTCATCACTCTGATGAGTGCATGCACTACTATAGTCTCACCACTCTGGTGAGTGCATGCACTATTTTCGTCTCACCACTCTGGTGAGTGCATGCACTACTATAGTCTCACCACTCTGGTGAGCGCATGCACTACTATAGTCTCACTACTATGATGGGAGCATGCACTATTATAGTCTCACCACTCTGGTGAGTGCATGCACTATTATAGTCTCACTACTATGATGGGATCATGTACTATTATAGTCTCATCACTGATGAGTGCATGCACTACTATAGTCTCACCACTCTGGTGAGTGCATGCACTATTTTCGTCTCACCACTCTGGTGAGTGCATGCACTATTTTCGTCTCACCACTCTGGTGAGTGCATGCACTATTTTCGTCTCACCACTCTGGTGAGTGCATGCACTATTTTCGTCTCACCACTCTGGTGAGTGCATGCACTATTTTCGTCTCACCACTCTGGTGAGTGCATGCACTATTTTCGTCTCACCACTCTGGTGAATGCATGCACTATTTTCGTCTCACCACTCTGGTGAGCGCATGCACTACTATAGTCTCACTACTATGATGGGAGCATGCACTATTATAGTCTCACCACTCTGGTGAGTGCATGCACTATTATAGATTCACCACTCTGGTAAGTGCATGCACTACTATAGTCTCACCAGTCTGGTGAGTGCACACACTATTATAGTCTCACTACTCTGGTGAGTGCATGCACTATTATATTCTCACTACTCTGGTGAGTGCATGCACTACTATAGTCTCACCACTCTGGTGAGTGCATGAACTATTATAGTCTCACTACTATGATGGGAGCATGCACAATTATAGTCTCACCACTCTGGTGAGTGCATGCACCATTATAGTCTCACCACTCTGGCGAATGCATGCACTACTATAGTCTCACCACTCTGGCGAGTGCATGCACTACTATAGTCTCACCACTCCGGTGAGTGTATGAACTATTATAGTCTCACTACTATGATGGGAGCATGCACTATTATAGTCTCACCACTCTGGTGAGTGCATGCACTATTATAGTCTCACCACTCTGCTGAGTGCATGCACTTTTATAGTCTCACTACTATGATGGGAGCATGTACTATTATAGTCTCATCACTCTGATGAGTGCATGCACTATTATAGTCTCACCACTCTGGTGAGTGCATGCACTATTTTCGTCTCACCCCTCTGGTGAGCGCATAAACTATTATAGTCTCACTACTATGATGGGAGCATGCACTATTATAGTCTCACCATTCTGGTGAGTGCATGCACTATTATAGTCTCACTACTATGAAGGGAGCATGCACTATTATAGTCTCATCACTCTGGTGAGCGCATGCACTATTATAGACTCACCACTTTGGTATGTGCATGCACAATTATAGTCTCACCACTCTGGTAAGTGCATGCACAATTATAGTCTCACCACTCTGGTGAGTGCATGCACTACTATAGTCTTACCACACTATGAGCACATGCACAGTGAAGTCTCACTACTACAGAGAATGCATGCAAGTAGTTGGTATTTGTATAGTGTGAGCCTAGCCAAAGGCAGCAGAGCACTGAACAGGACCGAAGGCGAAGATTGGCGAGAGGAGTTGGCTTAACGGCTAGGGCGGTCGACCTCGAATCTGGGGAACTGGGTTCGAGTCTCGGCAATGACGCTGAACATCCTGTGATTCTGGGCAAATCACTTCATCTCCCCGTGCCTAACAAAAATGAATGTGTCCTCATGTAATGCAACTGGTGCTATGTAAAGCGCTCGGATACCCGATTCGGGTCAAGTTTGCGCTATTTAAAACTCTGTAAAATAAAATAATTTTTTGAAAGAAAAATACAGTCTGCAAGTAATAGGATAGGCGGCCGAGCTGTGGATGGTTCATGCACTGTGACGTGGTGGTCTTTAAAGAGGCAGCTGTGGTCTGTAAAGAGGCAGCTCTTCAATTCTCTCCTACATTGGATCAGCATTGGGTCGGTCCTGATGGACACAGGGATGTTGTTCCAGACCCTGGGTGCACAGATGCTGGGTGGTCCTGATGGACACACAGAAGTTGTTTCAGACCCTGGGTGCACAGATGCTGGGTCGGTCCTGATGGACACACGGATGTTGTTCCAGATCCTGGGTGCAGAGATGATGGGTTGTCCTGATGGACACATGGATGTTGTTCCAGATCCTGGGTGCACAGATGCTGGGTGGTACTGATGGACACACGGATGTTGTTTCAGATCCTGGGTGCACAGATGCTGGGTGGTCCTGATGGACACGGATGTTGTTCCAGATCCTGGGTGCACAGATGCTGGGTGGTCCTGATGGACACACGGATGTTGTTCCAGATCCTGGGTGCAGAGATGCTGGGTGGTCCTGATGGACACGGATGTTGTTCCAGATCCTGGGTGCACAGATGCTGGGTCGGTCCTGATGGACACACGGATGTTGTTCCAGACCCGGGGTGCAGAGATGCTGGGTGGTCCTGATGGACACGGATGTTGTTCCAGATCCTGGGTGCACAGATGCTGGGTGGTCCTGATGGACACATGGATGTTGTTCCAGATCCTGGGTGCACAGATGCTGGGTGGTCCTGATGGACACACGGATGTTGTTCCAGACCAGGGGTGCAGAGATGCTGGGTCGGTCCTGATGGACACACGGATGTTGTTCCAGATCCTGGGTGCACAGATGCTGGGTGGTCCTGATGGACACATGGATGTTGTTCCAGATCCTGGGTGCACAGATGCTGGGTGGTCCTGATGGACACACGGATGTTGTTCCAGACCCGGGGTGCAGAGATGCTGGGTCGGTCCTGATGGACACACGGATGTTGTTCCAGATCCTGGGTGCACAGATACTAGGGCGGCCCTGTTGGATACAGGGATGTTGTTCCAGATCCTGGGTGCACAGATGCTGGGTGGTCCTGATGGACACAGGGATGTTGTTCCAGACCCTGGGTGCAGAGATGCTGGGTGGTCCTGATAGACACGGATGTTGTTCCAGATCCTGGGTGCACAGATGCTGGGTCGGTCCTGATGGACACACGGATGTTGTTCCAGATCCTGGGTGCACAGATGCTGGGTGGTCCTGATGGACACAGGGATGTTGTTCCAGATCCTGGGTGCACAGATGCTGGGTGGTCCTGCTGGACACAGGGATGTTGTTCCAGACCCTGGGTGCAGAGATGCTGGGTCGGTCCTGATGGACACAGGGATGTTGTTCCAGACCCTGGGTGCAGAGATGCTGGGTGGTCCTGATAGACACGGATGTTGTTCCAGATCCTGGGTGCAGAGATGCTGGGTCGGTCCTGATGGACACACGGATGTTGTTCCAGATCCTGGGTGCACAGATGCTGGGTGGTCCTGATGGACACAGGGATGTTGTTCCAGACCCTGGGTGGTCCTGATGGACACAGGGATGTTGTTCCAGATCCTGGGTGCAGAGATGCTGAGTGGTCCTGATGGACACGGATGTTGTTCCAGATCCTGGGTGGTCCTGATGGACACAGGGATGTTGTTCCAGATCCTGGGTGCAGAGATGCTGGGTGGTCCTGATGGACACAGGGATGTTGTTCCAGACCCTGGGTGGTCCTGATGGACACAGGGATGTTGTTCCAGATCCTGGGTGCAGAGATGCTGGGTGGTCCTGATGGACACGGATGTTGTTCCAGATCCTGGGTGCACAGATGCTGGGTGGTCCTGATGGACACAGATGTTGTTCCAGATCCTGGGTACACAGATGCTGGGTGGTCCTGATGGACACAGGGATGTTGTTCCAGATCCTGGGTGCACAGATGCTGGACACAGGGATGTTGTTTCAGATCCTGGGTGCAGAGATGCTGGGTGGTCCTGATGGACACGGATGTTGTTCCAGATCCTGGGTGCACAGATGCTGGGTGGTCCTGATGGACACACGGAAGTTGTTCCAGATCCTGGGTGCACAGATGCTGGGTGGTCCTGATGGACACGGATGTTGTTCCAGACCCTGGGTGCACAGATGCTGGGTGGTCCTGATGGACACGGATGTTGTTCCAGACCCTGGGTGCACAGATGCTGGGTGGTCCTGATGGACACACGGATGTTGTTCCAGATCCTGGGTGCACAGATGCTGGGTGGTCCTGATGGACACTGGATGTTGTTCCAGACCCGGGGTGCAGAGATGCTGGGTGGTCCTGATGGACACACGGATGTTGTTCCAGATCCTGGGTGCACAGATGCTGGGTGGTCCTGATGGACACACGGATGTTGTTCCAGATCCTGGGTGCACAGATGCTGGGTGGTCCTGATGGACACTGGATGTTGTTCCAGACCCGGGGTGCAGAGATGCTGGGTGGTCCTGATGGACACAGGGATGTTGTTCCAGATCCTGGGTGCAGAGATGCTGGGTGGTCCGGATGGACACACGGATGTTGTTCCAGATCCTGGGTGCACAGATGCTGGGTGGTCCTGATGGACACACGGATGTTGTTCCAGATCCTGGGTGCACAGATGCTGGGTGGTCCTGATGGACACACGGATGTTGTTCCAGATCCTGGGTGCACAGATGCTGGGTGGTCCTGATGGACACACGGATGTTGTTCCAGACCCGGGGTGCAGAGATGCTGGGTCGGTCCTGATGGACACACGGATGTTGCTCCAGATCCTTTGGTGCACAGATACTAGGGCGGCCCTGTTGGACACAGGGATGTTGTTCCAGACCCTGGGTGCAGAGATGCTGGGTCGGTCCTGATGGACACAGGGATGTTGTTCCAGAGCCTGGGTGCAGAGATGCTGGGTGGTCCTGATGGACACACGGATGTTGTTCCAGATCCTGGGTGCACAGATACTAGGGCGGCCCTGTTGGATACAGGGATGTTGTTCCAGATCCTGGGTGCAGAGATGCTGGGTCGGTCCTGATGGACACACGGATGTTGTTCCAGATCCTGGGTGCACAGATTCTGGGTGGTCCTGATGGACACAGGGATGTTGTTCCAGATCCTGGGTGCAGAGATGCTGGGTGGTCCTGATGGACACGGATGTTGTTCCAGATCCTGGGTGCACAGATGCTGGACACAGGGATGTTGTTCCAGACCCTGGGTGCAGAGATGCTGGGTCAGTCCTGATGGACACAGGGATGTTGTTCCAGATCCTGGGTGCAGAGATGCTGGGTCGGTCCTGATGGACACGGATGTTGTTCCAGATCCTGGGTGCACAGATGCTGGGTGGTCCTGATGGACACACGGATGTTGTTCCAGATCCTGGGTGCACAGATGCTGGGTGGTCCTGATGGACACACAAATGTTGTTCCAGATCCTGGGTGCACAGATGCTGGGTGGTCCTGATGGACACACGGATGTTGTTCCAGACCCTGGGTGCAGAGATGCTGGGTGGTCCTGATGGACACAGGGATGTTGTTTCAGATCCTGGGTGGTCCTGATGGACACACGGATGATGTTCCAGATCCTGGGTGCACAGATGCTGGGTGGTCCTGATGGACACACGGATGTTGTTCCAGATCCTGGGTGCACAGATGCTGGGTCGGTCCTGATGGACACACGGATGTTGTTTCAGATCCTGGGTGCACAGATACTAGGGCGGCCCTGTTGGATACAGGGATGTTGTTCCAGATCCTGGGTGCACAGATGCTGGGTGGTCCTGATGGACACAGATGTTGTTCCAGACCCGGGGTGCAGAGATGCTGGGTGGTCCTGATGGACACACGGATGTTGTTCCAGATCCTGGGTGCACAGATGCTGGGTGGTCCTGATGGACACACGGATGTTGTTCCAGACCCGGGGTGCAGAGATGCTGGGTCGGTCCTGATGGACACACGGATGTTGTTCCAGATCCTGGGTGCACAGATACTAGGGCGGCCCTGTTGGATACAGGGATGTTGTTCCAGATCCTGGGTGCACAGATGCTGGGTGGTCCTGATGGACACAGGGATGTTGTTCCAGACCCGGGGTGCAGAGATGCTGGGTCGGTCCTGATGGACACAGGGATGTTGTTCCAGATCCTGGGTGCAGAGATGCTGGGTCGGTCCTGATGGACACACGGATGTTGTTCCAGATCCTGGGTGCACAGATGCTGGGTGGTCCGGATGGACACGGATGTTGTTCCAGATCCTGGGTGCACAGATGCTGGGTGGTCCTGATGGACACAGGGATGTTGTTCCAGATCCTGGGTGCAGAGATGCTGGGTGGTCCTGATGGACACGGATGTTGTTCCAGATCCTGGGTGCACAGATGATGGACACAGGGATGTTGTTCCAGACCCTGGGTGCAGAGATGCTGGGTCAGTCCTGATGGACACGGATGTTGTTCTGGATCCTGGGTGCACAGATGCTGGGTGGTCCTGATGGACACACGGATGTTGTTTCAGATCCTGGGTGCAGAGATGCTGGGTGGTCCTGATGGGCACACGGATGTTGTTCCAGACCCTGGGTGCACAGATGCTGGGTCGGCCCTGATGGACACACGGATGTTGTTCCAGACCCTGGATGCAGAGATGCTGGGTGGTCCTGATGGACACGGATGTTGTTCCAGACCCGGGGTGCAGAGATGCTGGGTGGTCCTGATGGACACAGGAATGTTGTTCCAGATCCTGGGTGCAGAGATGCTGGGTGGTCCTGATGGACACACAGATGTTGTTCCAGATCCTGGGTGCACAGATGCTGGGTGATCCTGATGGACACAGGGATGTTGTTTCAGATCCTGGGTGCACAGATGCTGGGTGGTCCTGATGGACACACGGATGTTGTTCCAGATCCTGGGTGTAGAGATGCTGGGTGGTCCTGATGGACACGGATTTTGTTCCAGATCCTGGGTGCACAGATGCTGGGTGGTCCTGATGGACACAGGGTTGTTGTTCCAGACCCTGGGTGCAGAGATGCTGGGTGGTCCTGATGGATACAGGGATGTTGTTCCAGATCCTGGGTGCACAGATGCTGGGTGGTCCTGATGGACACACGGAAGTTGTTCCAGACCCTGGGTGCACAGATGCTGGGTGGTCCTGATGGACACAGGGATGTTGTTCCAGACCCTGGGTGCAGAGATGCTGGGTGGCCCTGATGGACACACGGATGTTGTTCCAGATCCTGGGTGCACAGATGCTGGGTCGGTCCTGATGGACACCGATGTTGTTCCAGACCCGGGGTGCACAGATGCTGGGTGGTCCTGATGGACACACGGATGTTGTTCCAGACCCGGGGTGCAGAGATGCTGGGTCGGTCCTGATGGACACACGGATGTTGTTCCAGATCCTGGGTGCACAGATGCTGGGTGGTCCTGATGGACACACGGATGTTGTTCCAGATCCTGGGTGCACAGATGCTGCGGTGGTTCTGATGGACACAGGGATGTTGTTCCAGACCCTGGGTGCACAGATGGAGAAGGCGTGCTGCTGCCTTGGTTTTTTCCTTCCTTTTTGTGCCCTTCTTGTGCGGGTCTCGGTGGCTCCTGAATGATGCAGCTGTTTGTGAAGATGGTGCGGGCGGGCAAGGGGGGCCAAAGGAGTTCGCTCAGGATGGGGGTGATGTGGCCCTGGACCCTAAAGATCGCAAGTACATGGAGGTTTCACTGCGGGGGGAGGGGGGATTGCCTATGGTGAAAGTGCACAGAAGTGAAGTGTCAACGCTCTTGGCACTGTGTGCACAGGGAAGTCTCAAAATACGGAAAAATGCACGTGCAGCGATGTCTCACCACCATACAGAATGCATGAGCAGTGAGCGATGTCTCGCCTCCCTTCAGAACGCATGTGCAGTGATGTCTCGTCTCCCTTCAGAACGCATGTGCAGTGATGTCCCGCCTCCCTTCAGAACGCATGTGCAGTGATGTCCCGCCTCCCTTCGGAACGCATGTGCAGTGATGTCTCGTCTCCCTTCAGAACGCATGTGCAGTGATGTCCCGCCTCCCTTCAGAACGCATGTGCAGTGATGTCCCGCCTCCCTTCGGAACGCATGTGCAGTGATGTCTCGTCTCCCTTCAGAACGCATGTGCAGTGATGTCCCGCCTCCCTTCGGAACGCATGTGCAGTGATGTCCCGCCTCCCTTCGGAACGCATGTGCAGTGATGTCCCGCCTCCCTTCGGAACGCATGTGCAGTGATGTCCCGCCTCCCTTCGGAACGCATGTGCAGTGATGTCTCGCCTCCCTTCGGAACGCATGTGCAGTGATGTCTCGCCTCCCTTCGGAACGCATGTGCAGTGATGTCTCGCCTCCCTGTGGAACACATGTGCAGTGATGTCTCGCCTCCCTTCGGAACGCATGTGCAGTGATGTCTCGTCTCCCTTCAGAACGCATGAGCAGTGATGTCTCGCCTCCATTCAGAACGCATGTGCAGTGATGTCTCGCCACCCTTGAGCACTGGTCCTATCCCGGGATAGGCCTGGCCCCAGCACTGGTCCTATCCCGGGATAGCCCGGCCCCAACACTGGTCCTATCCCGGGATAGCCTGGGTCCAGCACTGGTCCTATCCCGGGATAGCCCTAGCCCCAACACTGGTCCTATCCCGGAATAGCCCTAGCCCCAACACTGGTCCTATCACGGAATAGCCCTAGCCCCAACACTGGTCCTACCCTGGACAGTCCTGGCCCGGCACCAGTCTTATCCCAGGATAGCCATGGCCAAGTACTGGTCCTATCCCGGGATAGTCCTGGCCCGGCACTGGTCCTATTCCGGGATAGCCCGCGCCCAGCACTGGTCCTATCCCGGGATAGCCTGGGTCCAGCACTGGTCCTATCCCGGGATAGCCCTAGCCCCAACACTGGTCCTATCCCGGAATAGCCCTAGCCCCAACACTGGTCCTATCACGGAATAGCCCTAGCCCCAACACTGGTCCTACCCTGGACAGTCCTGGCCCGGCACCAGTCTTATCCCGGGATAGCCATGGCCAAGTACTGGTCCTATCCCGGGATAGTCCTGGCCCGGCACTGGTCCTATTCCGGGATAGCCCGCGCCCAGCACTGGTCCTATCCCGGGATAGCCCGCGCCCAGCACTGGTCCTATCTCAGGATAGCCCGCACCCAGCACTGGTCCTATCCCGGGATAGTCCTGGCCCGGCACTGGTCCTATCCCGTGATAGTCTTGGCCCGGCACTGATCCTATCCCGGGATACCCTGTGCCCAGCACTGGTCCTACCCTGGGTGGACTGGGCCCAGCACTGGTCCTATCCCGGGATAGCCCACGCCCAGCACTGGTCCTATCCCGGGATAGCCTGGGTCCAGCACTGGTCCTATCCCGGGATAGCCCTAGCCCCAACACTGGTCCTATCCCGGAATAGCCCTGGCCCCAACACTGGTCCTACCTTGGACAGTCCTGGCCCGGCACCAGTCTTATCCTGGGATAGCCATGGCCAAGTACTGGTCCTATCCCGGGATAGCGATGGCCAAGTACTGGTCCTATCCCGGGATAGTCCTGGTCCGGCACTGGTCCTATTCCGGGATAGCCCGCGCCCAGCACTGGTCCTGTCCCTGGTTAGCCCGCGCCCAGCACTGGTCCTATCCCGGGATAGCCCGCACCCGGCACTGGTCCTATCCCGGGATAGTCCTGGCCCGGCACTGGTCCTATCCCGGGATAGTCCTGGCCCGGCACTGGTCCTATCCCGGGATAGTCCTGGCCCGGCACTGGTCCTATCCCGGGATAGTCCTGGCCCGGCACTGGTCCTATCCCGGGATAGTCCTGGCCCGGCACTGGTCCTATCCCGGGATAGTCCTGGCCCGGCACTGGTCCTATCCCGGGATAGCCTGTGCCCAGCACTGGTCCTACCCTGGGTAGACTGGGCCCAGCACTGGTCCTATCCCGGGATAGCCCACACCCAGCACTGGTCCTATCCCGGGAAAGCCTGGGTGCAGCACTGGTCCTATCCCGGGATAGCCCTGGCCCCAACACTGGTCCTATCCAGGGATAGCCCTGGCCCCAACACTGGTCCTATCCCGGGATAGCCCTGGCCCCAACACTGGTCCTATCCCGGGATAGCCCTGGCCCCAACACTGGTCCTATCCCGGGATAGCCCTGGCCCCAACACTGGTCCTATCCTGAGAGAGCCTTGGCCCCAACACTGGTCCTATCCTGGGATAGCCCTGGCCCCAACACTGGTCCTATCCCGGGATAGCCCTGGCCCCAACACTGGTCCTATCCTGAGAGAGCCTTGGCCCGGCACTGGTCCTATCCTAGTATAGCCCGGCCCCAGCACTGGTCTTATCCTGGGATAACCTGGACCTAGCACTGGTCCTATCCCGGGATAGCCCTGGCCCGACACCGCTCCTATCCCGGGATCGCCCTGGCCCGACACCGGTCCTATCCGGGGATCCTCCCGGCCCGGCACTAGTCCTATCCTAGTATAGCTGGCCCGAACACTGGTCCTATTCCGGGATAGCCCTGGCCCGACACCGGTCCTATCCCGGGATAGCCCTGACTTACACTGATGCTATCCGAGCTAATTTCTGTTCCGACCTTTAGAACATGATGACCGATGGTCCCAACAGTGTAACACTGAACGATGTGATCCTCTGCAAAAGATGTCATGAGTGGACCATGAATGCTTTATTTTTCTGGTGAGATAGCTCAGTGAGTTAAATCCTCAATCCTTACCAGTTTGGTAGATTTGGAAAGAGTAACAAGTCTTGTTTGCAGCTCCAGGTATAATTGCAGCGCTAGGCGCTTTATAATGGAACAAATTATTATTCGTGTCAATTCCTCACAGGATTGTAAATGCCTTGAGCTGATCGGGGGCCACCCCGAGCGTAGGGGGCCCTTAAACCACACAGGGGCAGCCAATGACTGTAATAAAGCTGGGAAAGGCCTTTCACCTGTGCTCACCCTGACCTTGGAGAACCCTGATCCTAGCTCTGACCCCCGAAATTAACCCAGACCTTGGATAGGCCTCACCCAAGCTAGGGCCGGATGTACGGTTACCCCTGAAGTTACCCCAGACCTTGGATAGGCCTAACCCAAGCTAGGGCCGGATGTACGGTTACCCCTGAAATTACCCCAGACCTCGACTATTCACGCCTAGGCTGTGATACCATCTTTGGGTCCTGTCCACCCATCTCTGTGCTGAGATACCCTGAAGTCACACAGGATCGGGGGTACTGTGGTAGCCTTGAAGTAACCCCAGATCGGAGGTACCCCAGACACCGTCAAGGGCAGGATGCAGAGAGTGGTCCTTTGACCTGTCCTTTTGACCTCTAACCTCAGGTGCACTTGACCTTCATTTCTGTCCCCACCTTCTAGAGCACTTTTGACTTCCCTCTGACCCCTTCATCAGACACCCGACTTCCTAAGCCGACCCCCACCCTTTAGGGCCGAACTGGGTTCTGGGAGCCTGATCCGACCCGGGAGGGGCCGAGGATTGAAATAACCGCCCTTTAATTTCCGGAGCTCATAAAATCATAAACTCGGCTTTGTATGAACTCCCTGGGGGAGGGGGGAGTCCTATTTCGACTCAAGGGTAGGCGGCAAATTCCCCGATTGGCAGAAGAAGAAGAGGTGAACAGGTGAGACGGGGGGGGGGGGGGTGGAGATGGGGGTCACACGACAGAGAGAGGTCAGCACACATACACATTATACTGTGTAAAATACACAGCACTTCCCTAGAGACAGGCGACTGATCCCCACTTCACCAGAGACAGGCGACTGACCCCCACTTCACCAAAGACAGGCGAATGACCCTCACTTCATCAGGGACAGGCGACTGACCCTCACTTCACCAGAGACAGGCGACTGACCCTCACTTCACCAGAGACAGGCGACTGACCCTCACTTCACCAAAGACCCTCACTTCACCAGAGACAGGCGACTGACCCTCACTTCACCAGGGACAGGCGACTGACCCTCACTTCACCAGAGACAGGCGACTGACCCTCACTTCACCAGAGACAGGCGACTGACCCTCACTTCACCAGAGACAGGCGACTGACCCTCACTTCACCAGAGACAGGCGACTGACCCTCACTTCACCAGAGACAGGCGACTGACCCTCACTTCACCAGAGACAGGCGACTGACCCTCACTTCACCAGACCAGAGACAGGCGACTGACCCTCACTTCACCAGACCAGAGACAGGCGACTGACCCTCACTTCACTCAGACCAGAGACAGGCAACTGACCCTCACTTCACCAGAGACCCTCACTTCACCAGAGACAGGCGACTGACCCTCACTTCACCAGGGACAGGCGACTGACCCTCACTTCACCAGGGACAGGCGACTGACCCTCACTTCACCAGGGACAGGCGACTGACCCTCACTTCACCAGGACAGGCGACTGACCCTCACTTCACCAGAGACAGGCGACTGACCCTCACTTCACCAGAGACAGGCGACTGACCCTCACTTCACCAGAGACAGGCGACTGACCCTCACTTCACCAGAGACAGGCGACTGACCCTCACTTCACCAGAGACAGGCGACGGACCCTCACTTCACCAGACCAGAGACAGGCGACTGACCCTCACTTCACCAGAGACCCTCACTTCACCAGAGACAGGCGACTGACCCTCACTTCACCAGGGACAGGCGACTGACCCTCACTTCACCAGACCAGAGACAGGCGACTGACTCTCACTTCACCAGAGACAGGCGACTGACCCTCACTTCACCAGAGACCCTCACTTCACCAGAGACAGGCGACTGACCCTCACTTCACCAGGGACAGGCGACTGACCCTCACTTCACCAGAGCAGACCAGAGACAGGCGACTGACCCTCAATTCACCAGACCAGAGACAGGCGACTGACCCTCACTTCACCAGACCAGAGACAGGCGACTGACCCTCACTTCACCAGAGACAGGCGACTGACCCTCACTTCACCAGACCAGAGACAAGCGACTGTCCCTCACTTCACCAGAGACAGGCGACTGACCCTCACTTCACCAGAGACAGGCGACTGACCCTCACTTCACCAGAGACAGGTGACTGACCCTCACTTCACCAGAGACAGGTGACTGACCCTCACTTCACCAGAGACAGGTGACTGACCCTCACTTCACCAGAGACAGGTGACTGACCCTCACTTCACCAGAGACAGGTGACTGACCCTCACTTCACCAGAGACCCTCACTTCACCAAAGACAGGCGACTGACCCTCACTTCACCAGCGACAGGCGACTGACCCTCACTTCACCAGCGACAGGCGACTGACCCTCACTTCACCAGCGACAGGCGACTGACCCTCACTTCACCAGAGACAGGCGACTGACCCTCACTTCACCAGGGCTAGGCGACCTACTGACTGACCCTCACTTCACCAGAGACAGGCGACTGACCCTCACTTCACCAGGGACAGGCGACTGACCCTCACTTTACCAGGGACAGGCGACTGAACCTCACTTCACCAGGGACAGGCGACTGAACCTCACTTCACCAGGGACAGGCGACTGACCCTCACTTCACCAGGGACAGGCGACTGACCCTCACTTCACCAGGGACAGGCGACTGACCCTCACTTCACCAGGGACAGGCGACTGACCCTCACTTCACCAGGGACAGGCGACTGACCCTCACTTCACCAGGGACAGGCGACTGACCCTCACTTCACCAGGGACAGGCGACTGACCCTCACTTCACCAGGGACAGGTGACTGACCCTCACTTCACCAGGGACAGGCGACTGACCCTCACTTCACCAGGGACAGGCGACTGACCCTCACTTCACCAGACCATAGACAGGCGACTGACCCTCACTTCACCAGACCAGAGACAGGCGACTGACCCTCACTTCACCAGACCAGAGACAGGCGACTGACCTCACTTCACCAGACCAGAGACAGGCGACTGACCCTCACTTCACCAGAGACCCTCACTTCACCAGAGACAGGCGACTGACCCTCACTTCACCAGAGACCCTCACTTCACCAGAGACAGGCGACTGACCCTCACTTCACCAGGACAGGCGACTGACCCTCACTTCACCAGAGACAGGCGACTGACCCTCACTTCACCAGAGACAGGCGACTGACCCTCACTTCACCAGAGACAGGCGACTGACCCTCACTTCACCAGAGACAGGCGACTGACCCTCACTTCACCAGAGACAGGCGACGGACCCTCACTTCCACCAGACCAGAGACAGGCGACTGACCCTCACTTCACCAGAGACCCTCACTTCACCAGAGACAGGCGACTGACCCTCACTTCACCAGGGACAGGCGACTGACCCTCACTTCACCAGACCAGAGACAGGCGACTGACTCTCACTTCACCAGAGACAGGCGACTGACCCTCACTTCACCAGAGACCCTCACTTCACCAGAGACAGGCGACTGACCCTCACTTCACCAGGGACAGGCGACTGACCCTCACTTCACCAGAGCAGACCAGAGACAGGCGACTGACCCTCAATTCACCAGACCAGAGACAGGCGACTGACCCTCACTTCACCAGACCAGAGACAGGCGACTGACCCTCACTTCACCAGAGACAGGCGACTGACCCTCACTTCACCAGACCAGAGACAAGCGACTGTCCCTCACTTCACCAGAGACAGGCGACTGACCCTCACTTCACCAGAGACAGGCGACTGACCCTCACTTCACCAGAGACAGGCGACTGACCCTCACTTCACCAGAGACAGGTGACTGACCCTCACTTCACCAGAGACAGGTGACTGACCCTCACTTCACCAGAGACAGGTGACTGACCCTCACTTCACCAGAGACAGGCGACTGACCCTCACTTCACCAGCGACAGGCGACTGACCCTCACTTCACCGACAGGTGACTGACCCTCACTTCACCAGCGACAGGCGACTGACCCTCACTTCACCAGAGACAGGCGACTGACCCTCACTTCACCAGGGCTAGGCGACCTACTGACTGACCCTCACTTCACCAGAGACAGGCGACTGACCCTCACTTCACCAGGGAAAGGCGACTGACCCTCACTTCACCAGGGACAGGCGACTGACCCTCACTTTACCAGGGACAGGCGACTGACCCTCACTTCACCAGGGACAGGCGACTGAACCTCACTTCACCAGGGACAGGCGACTGACCCTCACTTCACCAGGGACAGGCGACTGACCTCACTTCACCAGGGACAGGCGACTGACCCTCACTTCACCAGGGACAGGCGACTGACCCTCACTTCACCAGGGACAGGCGACTGACCCTCACTTCACCAGGGACAGGCGACTGACCCTCACTTCACCAGGGACAGGTGACTGACCCTCACTTCACCAGGGACAGGCGACTGACCCTCACTTCACCAGGGACAGGCGACTGACCCTCACTTCACCAGACCATAGACAGGCGACTGACCCTCACTTCACCAGACCAGAGACAGGCGACTGACCCTCACTTCACCAGACCAGAGACAGGCGACTGACCCTCACTTCACCAGACCAGAGACAGGCGACTGACCCTCACTTCACCAGAGACCCTCACTTCACCAGAGACAGGCGACTGACTCTCACTTCACCAGGGACAGGCGACTGACCCTCACTTCACCAGACCATAGACAGGCGACTGACCCTCACTTCACCAGACCAGAGACAGGCGACTGACCCTCACTTCACCAGACCAGAGACAGGCGACTGACCCTCACTTCACCAGAGACCCTCACTTCACCAGAGACAGGCGACTGACTCTCACTTCACCAGGGACAGGCGACTGACCCTCACTTCACCAGAGACAGGCGACTGACCCTCACTTCACCAGAGACAGGCAACTGACCCTCACTTCACCAGAGACAGGCAACTGACCCTCACTTCACCAGAGACACGCGACTGACCCTCACTTCACCAGAGACAGGCGACTGACCCTCACTTCACCAGACCAGAGACAGGCGACTGACCCTCACTTCACCAGACCAGAGACAGGCGACTGACCCTCACTTCACCAGACCAGAGACAGGCGACTGACCCTCACTTCACCAGATCAGAGACAGGCAACTGACCCTCACTTCACCAGGGACAGGCAACTGACCCTCACTTCACCAGGGACAGGCGACTGACCCTCACTTCACCAGGGACAGGCGACTGACCCTCACTTCACCAGAGACAGGCGACTGACCCTCACTTCACCAGAGACAGGTGACTGACCCTCACTTCACCAGACCAGAGACAGGCGACTAACCCTCACTTCACCAGACCAGAGACAGGCGACTGACCCTCACTTCACCAGACCAGAGACAGGCAACTGACCCTCACTTCACCAGAGACCCTCACTTCACCAGAGACCCTCACTTCACCAGAGACAGGCGACTGACTCTCACTTCACCAGGGACAGGCGACTGACCCGCACTTCACCAGGGACAGGCGACTGACCCTCACTTCACCAGAGACAGGCAACTGACCCTCACTTCACCAGAGACAGGCGACTGACCCTCACTTCACCAGAGACAGGCGACTGACCCTCACTTCACCAGATCAGAGACAGGCAACTGACCCTCACTTCACCAGAGACCCTCACTTCACCAGAGACAGGCGACTGACCCTCACTTCACCAGAGACAGGCGACTGACCCTCACTTCACCAGAGACAGGCAACTGACCCTCACTTCACCAGGGACAGGCGACTGGCCCTCACTTCACCAGGGACAGGCGACTGACCCTCAATTCACCAGGGACAGGCGACTGACCCTCACTTCACCAGCGACAGGCGACTGACCCTCACTTCACCAGCGACAGGCGACTGACCCTCACTTCACTAGAGACAGGCGACTGACCCTCACTTCACCAGACCAGAGACAGGCGACTGACCCTCACTTCACCAGACCAGAGACTGGCGACTGACCCTCACTTCACCAGGGACAGGCGACTGACCCTCACTTCACCAGAGACAGGCGACTGACCCTCACTTCACCAGAGACAGGCGACTGACCCTCACTTCACCAGAGACAGGCGACTGACCCTCACTTCACCAGAGACAGGCGACTGACCCTCACTTCACCAGAGACAGGCGACTGACCCGCACTTCACCAGAGACAGGCGACTGACCCGCACTTCACCAGAGACAGGCGACTGACCCTCACTTCACCAGAGACAGGCGACTGACCCTCACTTCACCAGAGACAGGCGACTGACCCTCACTTCACCAGAGACAGGCGACTGACCCTCACTTCACCAGAGACAGGCGACTGACCCTCACTTCACCAGAGACAGGCGACTGACCCTCACTTCACCAGAGACAGGCGACTGACCCTCACTTCACCAGACCAGAGACAGGCGACTGACCCTCACTTCACCAGACCAGAGACAGGCGACTGACCCTCACTTCACCAGACCAGAGACAGGCGACTGACCCTCACTTCACCAGACCAGAGACAGGCGACTGTCCCTCACTTCACCAGACCAGAGACAGGAGACTGTCCCTCACTTCACCAGACCAGAGACAGGTGACTGTCCCTCACTTCACCAGACCAGAGACAGGCGACTGTCCCTCACTTCACCAGACCAGAGACAGGCGACTGACCCTCACTTCACCAGACCAGAGACAGGCGACTGACCCTCACTTCACCAGACCAGAGACAGGCGACTGACCCTCACTTCACCAGATCAGAGACAGGCAACTGACCCTCACTTCACCAGAGACCCTCACTTCACCAGAGACAGGCGACTGACCCTCACTTCACCAGAGACAGGCGACTGACCCTCACTTCACCAGAGACAGGCGACTGACCCTCACTTCACCAGAGACAGGCGACTGACCCTCACTTCACCAGAGACAGGCGACTGACCCTCACTTCACCAGAGACAGGCGACTGACCCTCACTTCACCAGAGACAGGCGACTGACCCTCACTTCACCAGAGACAGGCGACTGACCCTCACTTCACCAGGGACAGGCGACTGGCCCTCACTTCACCAGGGACAGGCGACTGACCCTCACTTCACCAGGGACAGGCGACTGACCCTCACTTCACCAGGGACAGGCGACTGACCCTCACTTCACCAGGGACAGGCGACTGACCCTCACTTCACCAGCGACAGGCGACTGACCCTCACTTCACCAGCGACAGGCGACTGACCCTCACTTCACTAGAGACAGGCGACTGACCCTCACTTCACCAGACCAGAGACTGGCGACTGACCTTCACTTCACCAGAGACAGGCGACTGACCCTCACTTCACCAGGGACAGGCGACTGACCCTCATTTCACCAGGGACAGGCGACTGACCCTCATTTCACCAGGGACAGGCGACTGACCCTCACTTCACCAGGGACAGGCGACTGACCCTCACTTCACCAGGGACAGGCGACTGACCCTCACTTCACCAGGGACAGGCGACTGACCCTCACTTCACCAGGGACAGGCGACTGACCCTCACTTCACCAGGGACAGGCGACTGACCCTCACTTCACCAGGGACAGGCGACTGACCCTCACTTCACCAGGGACAGGCGACTGACCCTCACTTCACCAGAGACAGGCGACTGACCCTCACTTCACTAGAGACAGGCGACTGACCCTCACTTCACCAGGGACAGGCGACTGACCCTCACTTCACCAGGGACAGGCGACTGACCCTCACTTCACCAGGGACAGGCGACTGACCCTCACTTCACCAGGGACAGGCGACTGACCCTCACTTCACCAGGGACAGGCGACTGACCCTCACTTCACCAGGGACAGGCGACTGACCCTCACTTCACCAGAAACAGGCGACTGACCCTCACTTCACCAGGGACAGGCGACTGACCCTCACTTCACCAGAGACAGGCGACTGACCCTCACTTCACCAGAGACAGGCGACTGACCCTCACTTCACCAGAGACAGGCGACTGACCCTCACTTCACCAGAGACAGGCGACTGACCCTCACTTCACCAGAGACAGGCGACTGACCCTCACTTCACCAGAGACAGGCGACTGACCCTCACTTCACCAGAGACAGGCGACTGACCCTCACTTCACCAGAGACAGGCGACTGACCCTCACTTCACCAGAGACAGGCGACTGACCCTCACTTCACCAGAGACAGGCGACTGACCCTCACTTCACCAGAGACAGGAGACTGACCCTCACTTCACCAGACCAGAGACAGGCGACTGACCCTCACTTAACCAGAGACAGGCGACTGACCCTCACTTAACCAGAGACAGGCGACTGACCCTCACTTCACCAGAGACAGGCGACTGACCCTCACTTCACCAGAGACAGGCGACTGACCCTCACTTCACCAGAGACAGGCGACTGACCCTCACTTCACCAGAGACAGGCGACCGCCCTTCACTCCCCTAGAGACAGGAGACTGACCCACACTTTCCTAGAGATAGGCAACTGACCGCCAACCCCCAGAGACAGGACACCTGACATTCAGTCCCTAAGACAGGTGACCGACCCTCTCTTCCACGGACACGTGCGACTGAGACACCCCCCCCACCACTACTCCGAGACATGGCCTGTCCAAACACTGCCAACGCCATGGGCGGGGCATGCGCCCCGAAGCGATGCTTAAGAGCTGTACCCATCAAGTATTCATTAATTCTTCGAAAATCATTTTAATCACACAAATGCTCATGTTACTAATGTTCTTTGACAGTGGAAACACCTGTATTTAGTTTAACCCTAGCGGGCTGCATGTCGAAACCCTCTGACAGAGGAGTGTGACAAGCGTGACAGGCACTCCACAAGCGTGACATGCACTTCATTACCAGAGTATGACGTCATAAGAGGGCGAGGGCCAGGTGTACCCGAAGGGTGGCACACCAAGGCATGACCTAGTACAGTCAGGGTAAGGGCAGTGTAGTGCCGCGATGCATGAATAGACGACACCGACACGATTCTGTGGTGGGAGCTTTATTCTTCACACGTCCCACTAACTTCTTAACCCTGCTCCTTTCTGCCTCCCTGACTCCTCCTGTTCCGCCTCCCATTCTCCTCCCACCTCTAGACCTCCTGTGCTTTGTATTGTTGCTCCATATACGAGGATGTCATCACTGTAGTTTAAAGTGTTGGGAATGTGATGGATTACTTTCCTGATGGCCTCTTGAAAAATCTCAGCGGCAGATGAGACCCCAAAGCTGAGCCTTTTGTATCTGAACAGGCCTTGGTGAGTCGAGAATGTGGTGATATATCTCGATTTTTCGTGGAGTTCCAGCTGGTGATAGCCCTTGTTGAAGTCTAGTTTGTAGAATATTTGCGCACCATTGAGTGACGCAATAATGTCGCTGTGGTGAGGTCCCGGGTGTCTCTCTCTTTCAATGGCGGTGTTGGGTGCTCTCATATCCACACAGAGACGCACTTTGCCAGGCGAGCCCTTTTTTGGTACTACGACCACTGGAGAGACCCAAGGAGTGGGTCCTGATGTTCTCTCAATGATGTCAGCCCGGAGATGATCCTGCAGTTCCTCCTCTATGGACTGTTGAAGGTGAAATAGAATTTTTCTGTGATGTTGTGCTATGGGGTTCACACGTTCATTTATATGCAATCGAACTTGACAATGAGCCATCTTTCCGAGTCCGGTGAATAGTTTTGGAAACTTGTGAACTATGTCAGATTCGTCATCCACTCTATACAATATTTCTACTAGTCAAAGTCGTTCCACCGTGGGCAAGCTAAGAAGACAATCTGCTTCAGGACCGTCAATTACATGAATACGGGCTGGAATAGTCCTGTCCTTGTATGTGAGATTAGTCTGAAATTGTCCTAGACAAGGAAGAGGTTCCTTTGACATCCATGTGTATACCCGCACAGCAGCTTTATGCAGGTGTGGTTGCGGATTCATTTTATTGTATTCTGCAACTGAAATATAGTTGAGAGATGCCCCACTGTCCAAAACAAACTTGGCCATGTGTATGTCCATTTGAAGATGTAGTCGCGGGTATTTCTTCAGCCTGTCAGGATCCGCGACCATGCAGACATATTCATCACTGTCTTGTGATATTGGTGACAGCGACCTCGATTCACAAGAGTGTGATCGACGTGATTTATATGTGTCATGAGAATGACGGCTGGACCTTGAAGAGCTAGTGGAAGAATCTCTGCGGTCCCACACTGCTTTGACATGATGGCGAGTGTTGGATTGTCTGGATTGTCTGTAAGTGTCTCTGTGGGTGTCTTTGCGCGGTGTTCCGCAGACGTTCTCAAAGTGATTGTCCCTGCCACACTTCCTACATTTTTGACCTAGTGCAGGGCAAGTCTCCGTGTGAGGGAAGTCCTATCCACAGCGATAACATTAAAGTTGGCGCTCCTGTCGTTTGTCACTCCGACTGGTGCTGCGACGACGACTTGTATGGTGAGACTGAACTTTGGTTCTAGATGATCGTTGCTTTGCAGGGGAAGACCTGTTGGTGTTGCGAGATTGGAGCCGGAATGCCTGTTCTCGTTTTTCGCCTCTTCCAGCTTCCATTCGCTTTGCATGTTCTTCCGCCTGATCATGTACTCGCGTCATTTCTTCAATCTCATCCTGGGAGTAACTTTTCTTTAATAGACGTCTGCGTAACGACTCAGACTGGCATCCTTCTATGATTTGCAGGCGAAGGGCGTCTTCCGTCGTGAAAGAGTCAAATTCACAGTAGCGGGCCAAGCGTCGAAGTCGCGTGATGAATGTACTCATGGGCTCCTCTTTTTCTTGAGATGCCAGATTGAATGTGTATCTTTCATAATCAATGTTCCGTTTGTGAAGAAATTTTCTGTTTAGGGCGTCACGCACATTTGCATAGGATGAAGCAGCAGCAGCCGGAAGTTCCTTTATAATCTGACCAACATCTTTCCCGATTAGATTGTGTAGTGCAATCAGTTGCTGATCCTCCTCAGTCACATGTGAACCTTTCATGAAGTCTTCAAAATCTTCTAGCCAATCCTGCCAGCGAAGGCCTATGCCTCCCCCCGATATGAGGACTAGGGGTTCCGGCGGGCGCAGAAAAGGGACTCCGAGCATGCCAAGTCTGTGGCCTCCAGTTCGAGACGTGGATGTAGGGGACTCCGGCCTGGTGCTGGCGCCAGCTGAGGCATGACGCTGTCTTGACGTTGGGGACCCAGACATGGTATATGGATGTGCAAAATATAGTTGAGCAAATGATTTGTATTGCAGTGTCTAAACACAAAGTCTCACAGAGCCTGTCACTTGGCGCAGATGCAGTAATGTTGATGCTATCAGCACTTATGGTATGGTGCAGGCTCAGCAGCAAGGAGCCTAGGAATGTAGCAGTCCCAACAGCAAATTGACGTATAATTACCACCACTAGCATTAATGGTGATCAAGTATAGGCAACAGAAAAAACGTGTGGTCCACTCCTCACGTTGATATTAGTCTGTAATGTTATTGAAATACATATTGAAGCTCATTTACAGTGTTTGAGGTGATTCCCAGCACTTGCCTGACTTCAAAATGGCCACCAGGCAATCCTCACAGGGGATTGGTTGAAGCGCCTGACCTCAAGATGGCCGCCAGTGAAATCTCGCTCCTCGCGAGAGTACAGGCCAGAATCAGACGGTCAGCAGCGCGGGAACAGGCAGGCACTGGTACCTTCGGGCATGAAGAAAACAGTCACCGGGTCCAGAACGAGACCCCACATGCCTCCGACGACGCTTGCAGGCATCAGCAGCAACACGGGCACTCGCAGCCCGGATCCTGTGCGACCGGGGTGGGCTCCCGGGTCGCGACTCGGAGAGTGCACGACAGGAGGCACACGCGACCGGGGTGGGCTCCCAGGTCGCGGCACAGCCCCACAGCTCCGAGGCAGCTGAAGGGACAGCAGACACAGCAGGGGCACAACGCGACCGGGGTGGGCTCCCAGGTCACGGCACAGCAGCTCCAAGGCAGCGGGGCGCTTGACGGGACACTCCTGCACCAGGTAAGGCAGCTAAGGTCTACGACCACCCTCGTCGCCAGTTGTAGTGTCGCGATGCATGAATAGACGACACCGACACGATTCTGTGGTGGGAGCTTTATTCTTCACACGTCCCACTACCTTCTTAACCCTGCTCCTTTCTGCCTCCCTGACCCCTCCTGTTCCGCCTCCCATTCTCCTCCCACCTCTAGACCTCCTGTGCTGGTCCTAGTGCCTAGCACGTCGTACAACATTACAGGCAGGAAGGCAGTCTTTGGTCTAAGTGGGAAGGACATTATGCCATTGTGCCAATGATGTTGCCTTTGCAACCCCTGGCCTCAGGGGTGCCAAAGACAATGCTCAGAACTGAAGATAAAACATTGCTGTGATCTGCCCCGTTTCCTTTCTGTAGCTTAAGCTGGGACTGCGGCTTTCAGCTTGTTTCACTGTAAAAGAAACACAAACACATACGAGCGTAGTCTCGGGGCCGCCCTTGCTCCAGTAGCGCCCTGGGCGGAAACAAGTTATAGGATGAGGCAGCAGCCCCTTTCACAGGTCAGTCCCTGGCACCCCACATCAAACGAGCAACTTGCCTCAGAACACACATCTCCGCACCTCCCCCACTCACCTGAATCACCCACAACGTAGCTCCCTCCACCAGGCTGGTCCCAAGTTGTTTGCTGAACTGGGGAGGGGGTGTTGACGTGTGTGGCAGGGGATGAGAGATGAACGGGGGGGCGGCGCGGGGGGAGGGCAAAAACAGCAACCAGGACACGCTAGAATTGATTAGAAGCGCTTTAAACGGAATCACTGGAGCCAAGGAATGTGCATTAACAACGCCGCCTCACAAGTGACGCTAATCACAGTGCGTTAACAACGCTGCCTCACAAGTGACGCTGATCAATGTGCATTAACAATGCTGCCTCACAAGTGACGCTCATCAATGTGCATTAACAACGCTATCTCACAAGTGACGCTGATCAATGTGCATTAACAACGCTACCTCACAAGTGACGCTGATCAATGTGCGTTAACAACGCTCCCTCACAAGTGACGCTCATCAATGTGCATTAACAACGCTATCTCACAAGTGACGCTGATCAATGTGCATTAACAACGCTACCTCACAAGTGACGCTGATCAATGTGCATTAACAACGCCGCCTTACAAGTGACGCTAATCACAGTGCGTTAACAACGCTGCCTTACAAGTGACGCTAATCACAGTGCGTTAACGCTGCCTTACAAGTGACGCTAATCACAGTGCGTTAACGCTGCCTCACAAGTGACGCTGATCACAGCGTGTTAACAACGCTGCCTCACAAGTGACGCAGATCACTGTGCATTAACAACGCTGCCTTACAAGTGACGCCAATCACAGTGCGTTAACAACGCTGCCTTACAAGTGACGCTAATCACAGTGCGTTAACGCTGCCTCACAAGTGACGCAGATCACTGTGCATTAACAACGCTACCTCACAAGTGACACTGATCAATGTGCATTAACAACGCTGCCTTACAAGTGACGCTGATCAATGTACATTAACAACGCTGCCTTACAAGTGTCGCTAATCACTGTGCATTAACAACGCTGCCTTACAAGTGACGCTAATCACAGTGCGTTAACAACGCTGCCTCACAAGTGACACTGATCAATGTGCATTAACAACGCTGCCTTACAAGTGACGCTGATCAATGTGCGTTAACAACGCTGCCTCACAAGTGACGCTGATCAATGTGCGTTAACAACGCTGCCTCACAAGTGACGCTGATCAGTGTGCATTAACAACGCTACCTCACAAGTGACGCTGATCAATGTGCATTAACAACGCTGCCTTACAAGTGACGCTGATCAATGTGCATTAACAACGCTGCCTCACAAGTGACGCTGATCAGTGTGCATTAACAACGCTACCTCACAAGTGACGCTGATCAATGTGCATTAACAACACTGCCTCACAAGTGACGCTGATCAATGTGCATTAACAATGCTGCCTTACAAGTGACGCTAATCACAGTGCGTTAATAACGCTGCCTTACAAGTGACGCTATTCACAGTGCGTTAACGCTGCCTCACAAGTGACGCTGATCAGTGTGCATTAACAACGCTACCTCACAAGTGACGCTGATCAATGTGCATTAACGCTGCCTCACAAGTGACGCTGATCAATGTGCATTAACAACGCTACCTCACAAGTGACGCTGATCAATGTGCATTAACAACGCTGCCTTACAAGTGATGCTAATCACAGTGCGTTAACAACGCTGCCTCACAAGTGACGCTAATCAGTGCGTTAACAACGCTGCCTCACAAGTGACGCTAATCACAGTGCGTTAACAACGCTGCCTCACAAGTGACGCTGATCAATGTGCATTAACGCTGCCTCACAAGTGACGCTGATCAATGTGCATTAACAACGCTACCTCACAAGTGACGCTGATCAATGTGCGTTAACAACGCTGCCTCACAAGACGCTGATCAATGTGCATTAACAACGCTGCCTTACAAGTGACGCTGATCACAGTGCATTAACAACGCCGCCTTACAAGTGACGCTGATCACAGTGCATTAACAACGCTGCCTTATGTGACACTAATCAAAGAGCATTAACGCTACCTCACAAGTGACACTAATCAACGTGCATTAACAACGCTACTTCACAAGTGACGCTGATCAATGTGCATTAACGCTGCCTTACAAGTGACACTGATCACAGTGCATTAACAACGCTGCCTTACAAGTGATGCTGATCAAAGTGCATTAACAATGCTGCCTTACAAGTGACGCTGATCACAGTGCATTAACAACGCCGCCTTACAAGTGACGCTGATCACAGTGCATTAACAACGCCGCCTTACAAGTGACGCTGATCACAGTCCATTAACAACGCTGCTTTATGTGACACTAATCAAAGAGCATTAACAACGCTACCTCACAAGTGACACTAATCAACGGGCATTAACAATGCTGCCTTACAAGTGACGCTGATCACAGTGCATTAACAACGCTGCTTATGTGACACTAATCAAAGAGCATTAACAACGCTACCTCACAAGTGACACTAATTAATGTGTTTTAATAACGCTACCTCACAAGTGACGCTGATCACAGTGCATTAACAACGCCGACTATTAAAAGTGACGCTGATCACAGTGCATTAACAACGCTGCCTTATGTGACACTAATCAATGTGCATTAATAACGCTACCTCACAAGTGACGCTGATCAATGTGCATTAACGCTACCTCACAAGTGACGCTGATCAAAGTGCGTAAACAATGCCACCTTACAAGTGACGCTAATTAAAGAGCATTAGCAACGCTACCTTACAAGTGACGCTAATCAAAGTGTATTAACAAACCTGCCTCACAAGTGACGCTAATCAAAGTGTATTAACAAACCTGCCTCACAAGTGACGCTAATCAAAGTGTATTAACAAACCTGCCTCACAAGTGACGCTAATCAAAGTGCGTTAACAAACCTGCCTCACAAGTGATGCTAATCAAAGTGCGTTAACAACGCTGACTTACAAGTGATGCTAGTCAAAGTGTATTGACAATGCCGAGTAGCAATTAATGTTAATAAAATTGTTCACATTGATCTACATGAGGAAATACGGGTGGCAAAACACTATTTTTTTGTTAATCTTTTTCTGTTTCAGTAATTTCCCAATACGTTTTATGTTTGAGTTAAACATTATGGAAATATTAAAATTGCGAATGTTTTAATTCTAAATAATTTGGCTTCACAGTGTTGTTTTCTGTTTGTGGCACTAAATTCATCTCTTCTAACAATTATATATATTTTTCTGCAAGAAAAAAGAGAAATGTGTAATGTGCAAATCAATGATATGAGGCTATGTAAAATGCAGGTGCAATATAAAATAGACATTAACTTCAACAATGTAATCCATGACGTGAATGTCCTTAAGTGACCGTAAGGCAGGGAGGAGCTCGAGCCCAGGCGAGCCTGGCAGGAGTGACCACCTATGGATGTCACGTGGCGTGTGCGCGGGGTCGTGGGGAGGTGTGACATAAGTCCGGTCCCAATGGGCTTCACTCCTACCCCACTGTATTTCTATCCGAGTGCAGCTCCCGCCTGAGTGCATTTCTCCTAATGAGACAGAGTGCAGCTCCTGCCTGAGTGCATTCATCCTAATGACACCGAGTGCAGCTCCTGCCTGAGTGCATTTCTCCTAATGGCACTGAGTGCAGCTCCCGCCTGAGTGCATTTCTTCTAATGACACAGAGTGCAGCTCCTGCCTGAGTGCTTTTCTCCTAATGAGACAGAGTGCAGCATGCGCCTGAGTGCACTTCTCCTAATGACACAGAGTGCAGCTCCTGCCTGAGTGCATTCATCCTAATGACACCGAGTGCAGCTCCCGCCTGAGTGCATTTCTCCTAATGGCACGGAGTACAGCTCCCGCCTGAGTGCATTTCTCCTAATGACGCCGAGTGCAGCTCCCGCTGAGCGCATTTCTGCTCATGACACCAAGTGCAGCTCCCGCCTGAGTGCATTTCTCCTAATGACGCCGAGTGCAGCTCCCGCCTGAGCGCATTTCTGCTCATGACACCGAGTGCAGCTCCTGCCTGAGTGCATTTCTCCTAATGGCACTGAGTGCAGCTCCCGCCTGAGTGCATTTCTCCTAATGACGCCGAGTGCAGCTCCCGCCCGAGTGCATTTCTCCTGACACAGAGTGCAGCTCCCGCCTGAGTGCATTTCTCCTAATGGCACTGAGTGCAGCTCCCGCCTGAGCGCATTTCTGCTCATGACACCAAGTGCAGCTCCCGCCTGAGTGCATTTCTCCTAATGACACCGAGTGCAGCACACGCGCCCAGCTACATTAAAGACCGTTTGATGCCTTATGTGCCTGGTCGTTGTCTTCGTTCATCAGAAGCACACCTGTTGGCCTGTCCACGCTTTAACAGAACAACCTTAGGGGGACGTGCCTTCTTGGTTGTGATTCCCCAGCTTTGGAATAAGCTCCCAGAGAGTCGGCGTGGGGAGGCGACTCTCCTCCCATTCAGGAAGAAATTAAAGACCATTCTGTTTAGTGAGGCGTTTGGATAAGCTTACCCCAAGTTTTGCTCTATTTGCAAGTATCATGGCACTCCCGGGTTTATGGTTTGTAGCGCTTAGAGACCGTTGGTGATTTGGCGCTTTACAAATATAAGTTAACATAACATGAAGCACGTGCCTGAGTGCATCGCTCCTAACGACACAGAGTGCAGCACACGCCTGAGTCCGTGCTGCCTAATGACAGAGTGCAGCACGCGCCCAAGTGCATTTCTCCCAATGACTTCATGTGCAGCACGCACCTGAGTGCATTTTTAATAATGACCCATGGTGCAGCACGCGCTTGAGTGCATTTCTCATATTGACACAGAGTGCAGCACGCACCAGAGCATCTTTCTCCTAATGACACCATGTGCAGCACGCACCTGAGTGTATTTCTCGTAATGACACCGAGTGCAGCACGTGCTTTTGTGCATTTCTCCTAATGACACCGAGTGCAGCTCCCGCCTGAGTGCATTTCTCCTAATGACACTGTGTGCAGTTCCCGCCTGAGTGCATTTCTCCTAATGACACTGTGTGCAGTTCCCGCCTGAGCGCATTTCTCCTAATGACACCGAGTGTAGCATGCACCTGAGTGCACTTCTCCTTATGACACCGAGTGTAGCTCCCGCCTGAGTGCACTTCTCCTGACACCGAGTGCAGCTCCCGCCTGAGTGCATCTCTCCTAATGACGCCGAGTGCAGCACACGCACGAATGCATTTCTCCTAATGACACCGAGTGCAGCACGCCCCTGATTACATTTCTCTTAATGACACCGAGTGCAGCTCCCGCCTGAGTGCATTTCTCCTGACACCGAGTGCAGCTCCCGCCTGAGTGCATCTCTCCTAATGACGCCGAGTGCAGCACACGCACGAATGCATTTCTCCTAATGACACCGAGTGCAGCACGCCCCTGATTACATTTCTCTTAATGACACCGAGTGCAGCACGCACCTGAGTGCATTTCTCCTAATGACACCGAGTGCAGCACGCACCTGAGTGCATTTCTCCTAATGTCACTGAGTGCAGCACGCACCTGAGTGCATTTCTCCTAATGTCACTGAGTGCAGCACGCACCTGAGTGCATTTCTCCTTAGACACTGAGTGCAGCTCCCGCCTGAGTGCATTTCTCCTAATGACACAGAGTGCAGCACACGCGCCCAGCTACATTAAAGACCGTTTGATGCCTTATGTGCCTGGTCGTTGTCTTTGTTCATCAAAAGCACACCTGTTGGCCTGTCCACGCTTTAACAGAACAACCTTAGGGGGACGTGCCTTCTCGGTTGTGATTCCCCAGCTTTGGAATAAGCTCCCAGAGAGTCGGCGTGGGGAGGTGACTCTCCTCCCATTCAAGAAGAAATTAAAGACCATTCTGTTTAGTGAGGCGTTTGGATAAGCTTACCCCAAGTTTTGCTCTATTTGCAAGTATCATGGCACTCCCGGGTTTATGGTTTGTAGCGCTTAGAGACCATTGGTGATTTGGCGCTTTACAAATATAAGTTAACATAACATGAAGCACATGCCTAAGTGCATCTCTCCTAACGACACAGAGTGCAGCACATGCCTGAATGCGTGCTGCCCACTGACAGCGTGCAGCATGTGCCTGAGTGCATTTTTCCCAATGACACAGAGTGCAGCCCACACCTGAGTGCATTTCTCCTAATGACACCGAGTGCAGCACGCACCTGAGTGCATTTCTCCTAATGTCACTGAGTGCAGCACGCACCTGAGTGCATTTCTCCTTAGACACTGAGTGCAGCTCCCGCCTGAGTACATTTCTCCTAATGACGCCAAGTGAAGCACATGCCTGAGTGCATCTCCTAACGACAGAGTGCAGCACACGCCTGAGTGCGTGCTCCCTAATGACAGCGTGCAGCATGCGCCTGAATGCATTTCTACTGACACCGAGTGCAGCATGCGCCCGTGTGTATTTCTCCTAATTACACCGAGTGCAGCACACGCCTGAGTGCATCTCTCCTAATGAGACAGAGTTCAGCACGCGCCCAAGTGCATTTCTCCTAATGACACCGAGTGCAGCTCCCGCCTGAGTGCATTTCTCCTAATGACACTGTGTGCAGTTCCCGCCTGAGCGCATTTCTCCTAATGACACCGAGTGTAGCATGCACCTGAGTGCACTTCTCCTTATGACACCGAGTGTAGCTCCCGCCTGAGCGCACTTCTCCTAATGACACCGAGTGCAGCTCCCGCCTGAGTGCACTTCTCCTGACACAGAGTGCAGCTCCCGCCTGAGTGCATCTCTCCTAATGACGCAGAGTGCAGCACACGCACGAATGCATTTCTGCTAATGACACCGAGTGCAGCACGCCCCTGATTGCATTTCTCTTAAGGACACAGAGTGCAGCTCCCGCCTGAGTGCATTTCTCCTAATGACACCGAGTGCAGCACGCACCTGAGTGCATTTCTCCTAATGTCACTGAGTGCAGCACGCACCTGAGTGCATTTCTCCTTAGACACTGAGTGCAGCTCCCGCCTGAGTGCATTTCTCCTAAAGACACTGAGTGAAGCTCCCGCCTGAGTACATTTCTCCTAATGACGCCAAGTGAAGCACATGCCTGAGTGCATCTCCTAACGACAGAGTGCAGCACACGCCTGAGTGCGTGCTCCCTAATGACAGCGTGCAGCATGCGCCTGAATGCATTTCTACTGACACCGAGTGCAGCATGCGCCCGTGTGTATTTCTCCTAATTACACCGAGTGCAGCACGCACCTGAGTGCATTTCTCCTAATGTCACTGAGTGCAGCACGCACCTGAGTGCATTTCTCCTAATGACACCGAGTGCAGCACGCACCTGAGTGCATTTCTCCTAATGTCACTGAGTGCAGCACGTACCTGAGTGCATTTCTCCTTAGACACCGAGTGCAGCTCCCGCCTGAGTGCATTTCTCCTAATGACACCAAGTGCAGCATGCACCCGAGTGCATTTCTCCTAATGACGCCAAGTGAAGCACATGCCTGAGTGCATCTCTCCTGACGCCAAGTGAAGCACGTACCTGAGTGCATCTCTCCTAATGACGCCAAGTGAAGCACATGCCTGAGTGCATCTCTCCTAATGACACCAAGTGAAGCACATGCCTGAGTGCATTTCTCCTAATGACACAGAGTGCAGCTCCCGCCTGAGTGCATTTCTCCTAATGACACCGAGTGCAGCACACGCGCCCAGCTACATTAAAGACCGTTTGATGCCTTATGTGCCTGGTCGTTGTCTTCGTTCATCAAAAGCACACCTGTTGGCCTGTCCACGCTTTAACAGAACAACCTTAGGGGGACGTGCCTTCTCGGTTGTGATTCCCCAGCTTTGGAATAAGCTCCCAGAGAGTCGGCGTGGGGAGGCGACTCTCCTCCCATTCAGGAAGAAATTAAAGACCATTCTGTTTAGTGAGGCGTTTGGATAAGCTTACCCCAAGTTTTGCTCTATTTGCAAGTATCATGGCACTCCCGGGTTTATGGTTTGTAGCGCTTAGAGACCGTTGGTGATTTGGCGCTTTACAAATATAAGTTAACATAACATGAAGCACATGCCTAAGTGCATCTCTCCTAACGACACAGAGTGAAGCACATGCCTGAATGCGTGCTGCCTATTGACAGCGTGCAGCATGTGCCTGAGTGCATTTCTCCCAATGACACCGAGTGCAGCCCACACCTGAGTGTATTTCTCCTGACACCGAGTGCAGCACGCACCTGAGTGCATTTCTCCTAATGTCACTGAGTGCAGCACGCACCTGAGTGCATTTCTCCTTAGACACGGAGTGCAGCTCCCGCCTGAGTGCATTTCTCCTAAAGACACTGAGTGAAGCTCCCGCCTGAGTACATTTCTCCTAATGACGCCAAGTGAAGCACATGCCTGAGTGCATCTCCTAACGACAGAGTGCAGCACACGCCTGAGTGCGTGCTCCCTAATGACAGCGTGCAGCATGCGCCTGAATGCATTTCTCCTGACACCGAGTGCAGCATGCGCCCGTGTGTATTTCTCCTAATTACACCGAGTGCAGCACACGCCTGAGTGCATCTCTCCTAATGAGAGAGTTCAGCACGCGCTCAAGTGCATTTCTCCTAATGACAAAGTGCAGCACGCGCCTGACAGGATTTCTCCTAATGACACCAAGTGCAGCATGCACCCGAGTGCATTTCTCCTAATGACGCCGAGAGCCGCCTGAGTGCATTTCTCCTCATGACACCGAGTGCAGCTCCCGCCTGAGTGCATTTCTACTAATGACACCGAGTGCAGCTCCCGCCTGAGTGCATTTCTACTAATGACACCGAGTGCAGCTCCCGCCTGAGGGCATTTCTCCTAATGACACCGAGTGCAGCTCCTGCCTGAGTGCATTTCTCGTAATGACACCAAGTGCAGCTCCCGCCGGAGTGCATTTCTCCTAATGACACAGAGTGCAGCACACGCCTGAGTGCATCTCTCCTAATATGACAGTTCAGCACGAGCCCAAGTGAATTTCTCCTGACACCCAGTGCAGCTCCCGCCTGAGTGCATTTCTCCTAATGACGCTGAGTGCAGCTCCCGCCTGAGTGCATCTCTCCTAATGACGCCGAGTGCAGCACACGCCCGAATGCATTTCTCCTAATGACTTCAAGTGCAGCACGTACCTGAGTGCATTTCTGCTTATGACACTGGGTTCAGCACACACCCGAGTGCATTTCTACTAATGACACCGAGTGCAGCATGCACCTGAGTGCATTTCTCCTTAGACACCGAGTGCAGCTCCCGCCTGAGTGCATTTCTCCTATAGACACAGTGAAGCTCCCGCCTGAGTGCATTTCTCCTAATGACGCCAAGTGAAGCACATGCCTGAGTGCATCTCTCCTAACGACATAGAGTGCAGCACACGCTTGAATGCGTGCTGCCTGACAGCATGCAGCATGCGCCTGAGTGCATTTCTCCTGACACCGAGTGCAGCATGCGCCTGTGTGTATTTCTCCTAAAGACACCGAGTGCAGCACGCACCTAAGTGCATTTCTCCTAATGACACCAAGTGCAGCACACGCCTGAGTGCACTTCTCCTAATGACACCAAGTGCAGCACACTCCTGAGTGCACTTCTCCTAATGACACCAAGTGCAGCACACGCCTGAGTGCACTTCTCCTAATGACAGTACGTGGCTGAGTGCATTTCTCCTAAAAACACGAGTGCAGCTCCTGCCTGAGTGCATTTCTCCTAAAGACACAGAGTTAAGCTCCCGCCTCAGTGCATTTCTCCTAATGATGCCTAGTGAAGCATATACCTGAGTGCATCTCTCCTAACGACACAGAGTGCAGCACACGCCTGAATGCGTGCTGCCTAATGACAGCATGCAGCATGTGCCCGAGTGCATTTCTCCTAATGACACCGAGGGCAGCACGCACCTGAGTGCATTTCTCCTAATGACACCGAGTGCAGCACACACCTTGTTAAAAGCAAAACAATAATCATGAACATTACCTGCGCCATCTGGTCTGGTGGAATTCTATGTGCACATAAGTTGCAGTCATTTTAATCTATCACAGCCATTTTGTACTCTGTTGGTCACCTTTGTTTCACCCTGCCCTTACTAGCATCCCTCTGACCCTCTGACCGACCTGGTACTGTGCTGGGGGCTATAAACTCTATTGCCACAACAAACCTCAGCGCCACTTGCTGCCACAAACTCGTTTTTCCTCTCATCCCTGTTTTCAGACAAGCCTTTGGACGCTCTACCCCTCACTACACCTAGTTACACAAACAGGTTCCAAACACCAAAGACTCTTGCAAAATGATTTATTGCACTGCAAACAGCAAGACTTGTTATTACCAACAATGGGACCTGTTTTTATCAACAGAACGGACTCTTAGATCTGACCGGTCTCACATGTTTTAGACCCTGAAGCAAGGTCCAGCTGCAAGATAAGATTGTCTGTTTGACCTGGGTGGGAAGAGAATTACTGTTGGGCTTGTGTGACAACCTGCCCGGGGTGGGGACCCCAAGCTTTTGTAACCATGTTGATCAAACAAATGCATTGTGTCAAACCTGTATAAAAGGAAGAGCCAAGGGAGTTGTCAGCAGAACACTTCCCTCAGACATCCCGGTGTCTCAGTTGACGTGATCTCCTCATGAGAAATAAACCATTTTCTTCTCTTCCAGTTTCCAGCGCTTGCCTCATCATTTTTGATAGCGAACCCAAAGTGAATTAGAGGTGGAACCCTGCACCGGGCAGCATTGAGGGTCTTAGAAGACT
Organism: Calotriton arnoldi; assembly: GCA_963921515.1. Lineage (NCBI taxonomy): Eukaryota > Metazoa > Chordata > Amphibia > Caudata > Salamandridae > Calotriton > Calotriton arnoldi. Next base: position 103,625 of record CAWUFW010011506.1, on the reverse strand, counting down.
CGCTGCCTTTCACAAATTGGCGCCCAAGCGTAGGGGCCCATCAGCGACGCGTGGGTCCGGTAGAGAGGTCCTAACGACGGAGTGAACAACTAAACGATTGGGGTATACCTGCCTGAGAAGACCCTTGTCTGGCTGCCGATCGACTGAACTTCACCGGTTCCGAACGGACCTCTCTCGAGTGACCTGCGGTCCTGACTGGGACCTTAGAGGAACGCCGCATTGATTGTTGGAGTGAGAGGACAACCAGGCGCTGGAAGGGGAAGACGAAGAACTGTCCATACGGTCCGGGTAAGGTCGTGAAAAAACGACTTAAATTGATTGACTGATTGAATAGTTTGATTGAAATACTAGTATTCCTTTTTTGATATTGAGTTATTTGCGACATTTCCCTGCTTGCAAACAACAAAGAATAGGAATATTCTCTCTCTTTGCAGGCAGCGAAGGACAGGTAGTGCAGACTTTTTGTCTAAATTGATTGATTGAGATATTCATTTTGACCGATAAATACGTCATGCCTGTTTTCTCTAGATTGTTTGATTGTAATTGTTTTGGACCAGACCGTTCGTTAGAGGTCAGTCAGCCAGCACCGCCGGAAGGCAACCCTAACAAGGACATGTACGTAAAGTATGGATTAGCCTACGTAGCTTATAGCAAACTATGGCATAAATACACTAGGAAGGACCGGGTAAATCAGTGGCCACTGACGGGATCTTTCGATCCCGCTAAAATAGAAACGTTAGAATTAGCTCTCCACAAAAAGAAAACTAGACCAGCCATGTTTGACAGTTTTGGCTTATGGCGAAAAGAGGCAGCTCAAAGAAAGAAAAGGGACGAAGCTAGACAAGATAAAGAAACGCGAAAATCAGCTTACCAAGCCTGTAAAAGATTAGAAGAAAAACTAAAAGAAAAGGAAATCGATAAAAAGGAACAGGAATCAAAAATATCAGATCAATGCCCTGTTAGAACGCCCTCGACTCTTTACCCCAAGTTACCAGCAAAACAAAGGGTAGATGATGATTTATTGTTAGGTCCCCCAATCATATACATGCCACCCCCTTACACCCCTACTCATCCCGTAGTACAACGACAGGACCACCAAAGTATAGCCAGAGATGGCACGATCGCCTCAGTCTCCACCGCCTCTGCTCCCACCGAGTCACCCACACCAAATGCCTCATCAAAGGATACAGTAGTAGAGGTAGGATCAAAAGAAACAGGAGCGCCCAGGGTCCCGCGATTAAGTAAAAATGAGCGAGCAGGCATTGATAAAATAGTTAAAACCCTCATAGATAGGAAAGAAACAGAAGAATACGTAACTGACATATGCGACTCCTATGTTGAAAACCGCAAACGATACTTTATTGTACGTCTCTGTTACCACACCCTTACTGCATATGAAGAGAAGTACCAAGATGTAGGGCCCGAGCGACTAGTGGCTCTCTACAGGAAGGTAGACACCGGAGATGAAGGCGACAACGATGTTACAGAACTCTTTTCATCCACACTGGAGGTATTCCGTCACCTCGTGGAACAAGGACGGATAGATAAGGACAGGACATCTAAGATAGCAGGACCCCGGTGGAAAAACCAGATAGCATGATGCCGATAAAAGAAGCTGCCCCTTATTGGGTACCTCCTAGAGGACAAGGGACTCATGACGATATGAACCATCAAGATGCTAGAGGAAGGGTGGTCTACAATTGGGTGTATCAACCATGGGACAGACAGTACATTTTGACGTTCCGTAAATCTTTACCGGATTTACGAAAGAACCCCACCGCCTTTTACACAGAGCTAGGTACCGCTCTGGGATCAACAATAATGACACTTGCCGACATAGACTTGTTCTTCGGGTTATGTTTGCCAGCAGATGTGTGGAAACGGATTAGGAAAATAGACCATACCGAACTGCTTGGTCATACCTGGGAACAACTTAACACACTAGATAAACAGCGGAACCCTGGTCAAATACCGGTTAAAGCAATATTGGACCTCCCTGACAAAATAGTGCAGAAAGTGAAAACGCTGATCCCAGAGAAAAAGATAGACTGGTCCATAGTAACCGCGTGCCGCCAGAAACCACAAGAGGATGTCTCAGAGTATTTCTCCAGATTTGAAACGGTGTTCTCCGATTACAGTGGACAAGACATGTCCACCGCAACCGGACACCACTTATTTGTGCAGAACTATGTCAAAGGACTACTGCCAGATGTATCCCAGAAATTTCAAGCCAGCGAAAGTAGTTGGGCAGCATCTAAACAGGCGGCCATTCTCCAAATGGCCCAGTACTATGAGCATCAGAAAAACGAAAATGACAGGGCTACAGAAAGGAAAAAGAAGGACTTGAAGGAGAGGGTAATGGTAGCACAACTCCAGGGGGCGAATACAGGAAGGGAGCAATATAGGGGAGGATACCAGCAAAATACCCCTAGAGTACAGCCACCTAGAAACAATTCATCGACATCATATGTCGGACGCCAAGACCTAGGACAGGATCAATGTGCATTTTGCAAAGAATATGGACACTGGAAAACCCAATGCCCGGCTTTGTTAGGAGCTGGTAGGGGCAGAGGGGCGAGGGAAATAGCAAGTGGACAGAGAGGAAGAGGACGTGGGAGAGGGTACACGAGTGAAGCAAGCGAGGAAAGGCCAGGAAGAGTGAACACATTTGACCATCCCAAACAGAATCAGTACCAACAGACAGATTATGACAATGCGTACGACTTTGCATAGGACAGCCAGAGGCAAGGGAGGGATCCAGTCGAGCTCTATGTTGATCAGCAAGGCCCATATGTTACCGCTGAGGTCCTGGGCACAAAGTCGCCATTTCTGGTAGACACGGGAGCAACACGTAGTGCACTATCCAAACGACTGATTCCAAGGGCACCCTTGTCAGGCTCACATGTGACCTCAATAGGATTTGACGGTACGCCCTCCACCAACCCTTTGTCCCGACCGATCCCTTTTAACCTTGACAACAATAGCGTTGAAACAACATTCCTCCTCTCTTCCAACACCCCAGACGCCATTATGGGTCTCGACCTTTTGAAACACTTCCATGCGACTATCAGATGCTCACCAGACGGAGTGCGTGTCGTCCTGTATGACAACCCCCAGCGCCATAGAGAGAACCCTAATCAGCACATGTTTCCCATCTCCGAGGCTGACGCATCCCTACTGGACACTTTGCCATCACACTTATGGGCTAGGGCTGATTCAGACGTAGGACGAATGATGATTGACCCAGTACACGTAACAATACGACAGGACGCAACCCTACCGAAAGTACCGCAGTACAAAATATCGCCAGAGGGTGAGAAGGCACTGACAGAGATCATACACTCTTTGGTAGAGGCAGGGGTGGTAGAGGAAGTAGTGAGCAACGTTTGTAATAGTCCCATACTACCGATTGTAAAGAGACAGGGAGAGGGAGACGGAAAAGCCTACCGCTTCATCATTGACCTGCGGGAGATAAACAAAATCGTAGTGCCACAATACCCAGTAGTTTCCGACATCACGACAATTTTGACCTTAATCCCCTCCACTGCCACCACCTTCACTGTAATTGACCTCAAAAACGCATTCTTTTCCATACCTATACACAAGGACAGCCGCTATCTATTTGGATTCACCCTAAACTCCCGTTCGTACAGATTTTGCAGAGCACCTCAGGGGTACACTGAGAGCCCAAGCATCTATAGCCAGGCGCTTAAAAGACAGTTGGACGCCATACAATTGCCAGATGGAGTGGCACTAATACAATATGTAGACGACATCCTTCTAGCAGCGGACACCATACCAATAGCCGTCACAGCCACCATCAAACTACTCCATTTTCTTGCTGAGAATGGTCACAAGGTCTCCCGAAAGAAATTGCAGTTCTGTAAATCACAAGTGACCTATTTGGGTCACCTTTTATCCAAAGAAGGGAGGAAACTCACGCCTGACAGGATCCAGACAATTCTAGACACCCCTGTCCCCAAAGATCAGAAACAAGTCCGCTCTTTGATAGGTCTCACCTCATTTTGCCGACAGTGGTTACCGAACTTTAGCCTCATTGTCAAACCCCTTCTCTCCCTCCTAGCTAAAGACATCCCCTCACCTCTCCCCTGGACCCCCGAATGCCAGTCAGCCTTTAAAGAACTACGCAATGCCCTTTGTTCAGCACCTGTCCTAGGAACCCCGGATTACTCCAAACCATTCTTCCTCTACACGCACGAGAGGGAAGGATGTGCATTGTCTGTCCTAACACAATCAATTGGTCAAAAACAACGCCCTTGTGCATATTTCTCTGCCACCCTCGATCCAGTAGCCAGAGCACTGCCAGCGTGCCTGCGCGCTGTGGCAGCTGCAGCAGTATCGATACGCCAGAGCGAAGGAATAGTACTCTCCAATCCAGTCACTGTTTTAGTACCCCATGCAGTCGACACACTACTAAACCAGACCAAAACCCAACACTTGACTAGCGCCCGACTGACAGGATATGAGTTGACCCTGCTAGCACCGCACATTACCCTAAAGCGATGCACCACCCTCAATCCAGCCACACTGTTACCCCTACCCGAAAATGATCCTAGCGTGACTCCACTACACGACTGTGTGACACTAACCGATGAACAAACAAAGAGTAGAATAGATCTCAGAGACACCGCCTTTCTAGAACCAGATGGAGAACTATGGGTGGATGGTTCGTGCATCAAACTCCCCGACGGCACCACCTCAGCTGCATACGCTGTCACCACAGCCCGAACCGTTCTGGAAACAGCCCGTATTCCCCAACGTTCAGCCCAGGCTGCAGAACTCATTGCCCTCACACGAGCATGTATCTTAGCGACTGACACGACAGTTAACATATACACCGACAGCCAATATGCCTTCGGGGTGGTTCACCATTTTGGGATCTTATGGAAAGAAAGAGGGTTCCTGACTTCACACGGTACACCCATCCTGCATGGAGATTTAGTCTCCGCCTTGACGCAAGCAGTCCTCCTCCCCAAGAAGTTAGCAGTGATAAAATGCCAAGCACATAGGAAAGTGACTGATCTCATTGGACAGGGAAATGCACTAGCAGACGTTACTGCCCGAGCCACGGCAGGAGACAGAACTACGACACGAATGTATGTGACCAGGTCACAAGCTGAACGATGGACTGACGCTAGGACCACTGTAAGGGACATACAGACTACAGGCACACAAGACGAATTGACCGAGTGGGAAAAGGTGGGACTAAAAGACGAGGAAGATTGCTGGAGAACTAAAGACGGAAATAAATGGCTGTTACCCAATGCCTACCTCATCCCCATATTGACCATGGCACATTTACCAGCACACATAGGCTCCACCCCCATGATTGAACTAATCACCAGAGTATGGCATAACGTCAAGATAGCAGAATCTGCAAAACGCCTAGTACAACAATGTATAGTCTGCCTACAACACAACCCAGGGAAGGGGACAGTAGTACCACGGGGAGGGTTTGGAGTCCCTGACCACCCCTTTGAAATCCTTCAAATGGATTACATTCAACTAGAGAGATGCCTTGGTCTAAAATATGTCCTGGTGGTTGTGTGCGCTTTTAGCAAATGGGTGGAGGCCTATCCCACCCGCGACAATACCGCCTTAGCCACTGCAAAAGTATTGCTGAAAGAATTCTTCCCCCGATACGGCCTTTGCAGAATTTTATGGAGCGACAACGGCCCCCACTTCGTAGCCGAGGTGATACAGAACATACTGAGAGGGTTGGGGGTAAAACAAAAGTTCCATGCCGTCTTCCACCCCCAATCAGCGGGCCTGGTAGAGAGACACAATGCAACGTTGAAACTAAAACTAGCCAAAATAGTTGCCACGACCGGGTTGAAATGGCCCGACGCCCTCCCATTGGCATTGTTATCGATGCGCTCCACCCCAACCAAACACCGACTGACCCCGTATGAGGTGGTCTTCGGCAGGCCTATGAGCATTTGGGCGGCACCAAGACCCACCTCCATTAACGATGTCCCGAACATATTAATGTCGGATTACTTGCATAAATTGACAAACGAGCTAACAATTATCCACCAACAGGTGCAGCAAGCCTTGCCGGACGTATCCAGGGGCCCGGGACATGAAATAAAGCCAGGCGACCATATATTAATTCGCAACTTCCAAAGAACGAAGAATCTGGAGCCTAGGTGGACGGGCCCCTGGCAAGTCCTGATCACCACCCGAACTGCCCTCCGAGTGCAAGGAAGACGAAACTGGCTGCATGCCCATCACTGCAAACGAGTCCCTCCAACCCTGGCAACCTGTGAAGGGGTGGAGGTGCAAGAGGAAGTACTCGCGAGAGACCGACCAGCTCTGAGTTGCTACCCACAAGAAGACACCCTCGAACTATCAGAATTTCCCGACCCCACGGTGCCATCCAGGAAAGGGTACAACCTAAGATCGACGAAAGGAGGGAGCTCCAACGACCAGGCCACTAACTGAGTCAAGGTCTCAGATCGGTAGCACAGTCAAACAACGCTACCAGGAAAGCGCCAGACAAAAGTCTGTGGTCCTAACAGTTGTTGAGCTCCTCGAAGATGATGGAAGAAACTGAACACCTGCAAAACCACCGCAAAGACACCAAGACTGCTAACCTGCACAGCACAAAGACAATTGCACTTGTAGCCGCATTTCTCACCTGTCTCCTGCTAATGGTCGCACTCTGGATCATTGAAGAGAATGCACCTGCATACAGAACATTGTCACCCACCATGCAACCAACCACCAAGAAAGAACACTACCTGGTATCACTACCGCCACATCTCCGAGAACGACGCAAAGAATTCTGGAATAATTCTTTCGTGCAGATGTTGCACCAACACAATCTTGCCACCAATGCTACCAACTGTTGGGTCTGTGGGCTGTTACCACATGCCACTGAACATTCCATCCCTTTCATCCCTTCGCCCTTTTCTATTCACGGATCTTGCCTTGCCTGGATGATGCTCCTACAAGAAAGTTACAAAGACAATGCCACTTCCGACGGAACAATCGCCCAGTTCTACAACGAGTTCTGGCGAAACAAAACAGGAACGACAGCCGCCCCCTTCTGCCCTCACACCTTCAATGCGACATTCCAGATTGATGTCCCCGCCAAAGAACGAGTGGAAATGCAAGTGTTCAATAATCCTAACAGAGCCACATTTTCCTACCTGAAGAAAAGAACTGCTGCAACACTGACTGTGGCCCTATCTGTGGTGAACGTCTCTGGCCTTGTATGCATTGAAGGCCGTGGGACTAAGAATGTGGGTCACAGCACCTGTAGCATTGTAAGGACTTTGAACACTGCCAACCCCCCAGCGCTTGTTGCATCACCCAATATGTACTTTGTTTGTGGAACCAAAGCCTACACCTGGCTCCCAAGAAACTGGGGGGCACATGCTACATCGCCTTTGTTTTGCCACCAACCTACACAGCCCCTGCAGAGCATCATCGAGAAAAGCGTTCTAAAGACATTGATCAAGCAGACTCTGCCTCATCACAGTTCCTCGACGCAGCAAAAGGGCTCGTCCCGCTATGGGGTCCGATGGCAAACAGCCGAGCCATCAGACATCTGTCCCAAGCGGTAGAGACCGCCCTGAACGTCACTGCTGGCATCCTCACCAACAACACTGCTGAGCTCCAAGCGGTCCGTCTGGTTACCCTGCAAAATCGCATGGTCCTGGACGTGGTACTAGCGGACCGTGGAGGAGCATGCCGCATCATCGGTGCCAGCTGCTGTGTATACATTCCTGATAATTCACCTTCTGTCTATGAAGCAATCGAACATCTCCATAGACTATCTTCAGAAATTCATCAAGGATCAGAGACTTGGACAGTTGGAAGTTGGCTTTGGGGCATCTTGAAGGAGTGGGGTTGGAAAATATCAATGATTCTCTTGGTCCCAGTATTGACAATATGTGGTTGTTGTTTGGGTATACACTGTATACCACCTTTGTGTTCTCTTTGCATAACTACCTTGCACCCTAAGACTATGGACACTCAGCTAACAAAAATGAGAGTAATATATGATCAAGAGATACGGGACATTATGGAGCTCGAAATAGACTGACAAGCTGGCTAGTTATGTTCAAAGGGGCCACTGTTAAAAGCAAAACAATAATCATGAACATTACCTGCGCCATCTTGTCTGGTGGAATTCTATGTGCACATAAGTTGCAGTCATTTTAATCTATCACAGCCATTTTGTACTCTGTTGGTCACCTTTGTTTCACCCTGCCCTTACTAGCATCCCTCTCTGACCGACCTGGTATGTGTGCTGGGGGCTATAAACTCTATTGCCACAACAAACCTCAGCGCCACTTGCTGCCACAAACTCGTTTTTCCTCTCATCCCTGTTTTCAGACAAGCCTTTGGACGCTCTACCCTTCACTACACCTAGTTACACAAACAGGTTCCAAACACCAAAAAGACTCTTGCAAAATGATTTATTGCACTGCAAACAGCAAGACTTGTTATTACCAACAATGGGACCTGTTTTTATCAACAGAACGGACTCTTAGATCTGACCGGTCTCACATGTTTTAGACCCTGAAGCAAGGTCCAGCTGCAAGATAAGATTGTCTGTTTGACCTGGGTGGGAAGAGAATTACTGTTGGGCTTGTGTGACAACCTGCCCGGGGCGGGGACCCCAAGCTTTTGTAACCATGTTGATCAAACAAATGCATTGTGTCAAACCTGTATAAAAGGAAGAGCCAAGGGAGTTGTCAGCAGAACACTTCCCTCAGACATCCCGGTGTCTCAGTTGACGTGATCTCCTCATGAGAAATAAACCATTTTCTTCTCTTCCAGTTTCCAGCGCTTGCCTCATTATTTTGATAGCGAACCCAAAGTGAATTAGAGGTGGAACCCTGCACCGGGCAGCATTGAGGGTCTGAGAAGACTCGCTGCCTTTCACAACCTGAGTCATTTCTCCTAATGACACCGAGTGCAGCACGCACCTGAGTGCATTTCTCCTAATGTCACCGAGTGCAGCACGCACCTGAGTGCATTTCTCCTAATGTCACTGAGTGCAGCACGTACCTGAGTGCATTTCTCCTTAGACACTGAGTGCAGCTCCCGCCTGAGTGCATTTCTCCTAAAGACACTGAGTGAAGCTCCCGCCTGAGTGCATTTCTCCTAATGACGCCAAGTGAAGCACGTGCCTGATTGCATCTCTCCTAACGATACAGAGTGCAGCACACGCCTGAGTGCGTGCTGCCTAATGACAGCGTGCAGCATGCGCCTGAATGCATTTCTCCTAATGACACAGAGTGCGGCATATGCCCGTGTGTATTTCTCCTAATTACACCGAGTGCAGCACACGCCTGAGTGCATTTCTCCTAATGATACCTAGTCCAGCACGTGCTTGTGTGCATTTCTCCAAAAGAATGGGTTTCAAACACAGAGTACAGAGAGGCTTCTGATTTGGGGGTTGAAGTGATGTAAACCTTGAGCTTCAAATGAAAGATGCCTCTCCGCAGGAGTCCGAGCACACAGATCAGCCCACCATCAGGCATGAGAAGTGCTCTTCTTTGACGTTTTGACATGTCCAATGACATTTGAAGCCACCTCTGAGGAGACGTCATACACTTGGGGGGCGGGATGAGAGAGGAGGAGTACATTTGATAATTGTGCCACTGAGTTAGAGTATGAGTTGATGTTTCAGAGGCTCCTCCCCACCAGTCTTGGCCTGCTCCACTGATACGACTCCTTACCCTCCACGAGGTAGAGCTAAGCTCCAGTATCGACTTCCCAGAGGTGACTCCACCCAGCCAAGGTTAGCACACCTTTACCGCACAGCTGCTTACCAGCCACAACCATAGGAGGTAACCAGACAGGCTAACCCTAACATCTTAAACCAACCACGTTCACTCGTGGTCTGGGCTTCTCATGGGCCTAGGGCCCAATGCTCTCTTGTCTTCCCAATAAACTTTAACAGTACCTTATTGACTGGATGGAAGTAGAAGCTTCAACGGGTTTCCATAGAAAGCAATTTCCGACTTTTGTCATTTTACTCCGAGTTAATGTTTCCACTTTGAATGCATTTGGCTACCTTGTTTACTTTTGATACATAAACTTGGCTAGACCTCAAGTTAATTCACTGAGTAACAAACTATGGCATTCACTCCCAACAAAGATGCAGGCCACTGTAAGTCATCTGGAATTTAGAAGAATGTAGAAAATATGGCTATTACTCACTTGAAGGTCGGGGAATAAAACAGAGTAAGGATCCCAATCATGAAGAAGTAGCACTTAGTGTAACACCAACAAGCTAGAACAGTGATACTCAAAGTACAGCCTGAGGCCACTTGCAGCCCTCATAACAGGGTATGCCCAGACGTGGGTCCCTTGCTCACTTTGCCACTGGATTCAAGATAGCCTGGCTGATGAGGGTTTTGAACCCGAAACCGGTCCTAGGGTGCTTGTTTCCGGTCCAGGGTAGACATGGCTTGGCAGTTCGGGCTGGACTGTTCCCATGAGGCACAGGGTCAGACTGATTTGCATATGGCCATGTCTGAACTGGGGTGGTGGAGTGAGCTAAAGAATGATGATGGATTAAACCCAGATCAGTTGACTGGGGGTGAGTGTTTGATTTGCTCAGGCGCTCCGTCCATCATCCCCTTTGGTATCCCCCTGGTAAACAGCAGCACTGGGGTGATGTTTACTTGACTGAGAACTAACATTTCGATATATGTTAAACAAACAGCAAGCATTTATTTACATGTTAACTGAAGTAAAGTAAACAAAAGCAAAAACATGTCCTGAACCACTTATCTTTAGGGACACCTTCATTTTTAAAGGCATCTTAAGAAAAACATGTAAAAATATGATAATCAAAAAAAGTGTATTTCATCAACATGCAGAAGCTTTACACCTTAGTACATCAGATTATATCACTGCATTGAGAGGCATTTATTAAAAGTGATAGTTTTCAAACATGAACTTAGAAACATTCATGCCTTACAACAATGCCATCATTGAATAGAGAGCCGTTTAATTTATATATATTAATGGAGAAATATTATACTTTAGTAAATCAAACACAAGGTTCTGTTGGAGGCACATCCTAAATGCATGTGTTTCAAGGTCCTCTAGAATGTGATAATGAAGGAAAAGGAGGCAAAGTGAAATAACAGAGTTGCCAAAGATCACACAGTTTGGTGAAGTGGGGAAACCAGGACTGACCCAGGCCTTCTGGTTTTACATTGGGAATATTCAGTCAGTAGATGGGCATCGCTTTCCCTCTCTCCTTTTACTTCAAATGTAAATACTTTGTGTTTAATTCTTAGCATAAGACATGCCGCTGCCCACTGGAACAGGCACAGATTTGAAAATACATCATTCACAACCAGAATATTTTGGCCAAGTGCTAAAGCCAGGATGAAACCTCAAGTCTCCCTGGTTTAAACGTCCCCACTGTCCCATTCCTAGCAGTAGGGGTTGGGTGTTTGCATCTGCTTACCTCGGGGATGTGCACACTTTGTTAGGGGGGGGGGGGTTGAAAGGTTTTTTACACCGCTCGCTACCTTTGTACATTCACTTGTCAAAGACTGCTATAGTGAACAAAGAAGGCTTAACTCCGTTCTGGTCGAGGGAGAGTGGCCCAGATACTGCGTACCACAGTATTGTCAAATCTACGACTTCTAGGCACTAGTGACTTGACTCAGAGAGCAGTATGGAATGAAACACTCAGAAGATCTCTACAACTCACTATTCACACCATTTACAAAGTGCATTGCTTCTCCTATTCAGGCCCGGTTCTAGCGGGTGGGTCGGGTGGGCCAGGCCCACCCAAACATGAGCCTGGCCCACCCAAACAGGAGCCTTGGCCCTCGCAGTGAGGGCTTGAAGGCAGGCGCGCAAAGCACACGTCGTGTGTGTCAGCCCGGCCGAGACAGCTTCCCGGGCGCGCACACAGACAGACACACAGACAGTTTTAGAGATTATCGCAGCCGCACCCGAGTACTTCACAGGTCTTTAAAAGACCATTTCCATGTTAACGAGGCTTTGTTTATTTTTTCACCCCTTCATCTCCACATGGCAAAGGCGACAATGTTCTGCTGCGTGGATATTTCTTTTTCTATGCAGCGCAGGAGAAAAGAAGTTTGTTTATTCCTATCCACCTTTCCTGACCCCTGCAGCTGCTTATCACATCAGGCTGTGACTAATGGAGTAGGTAAGAGAATGTGTTAGTATTTGTTTTTCTTTTTAAAATCTGCACAGGCCCAGCAGGACACACACGTCGTGAGTGCTTCATTTAAACAGTTGTATCATTATCATGGCCGATGCAGGACAACAATAAGACAATCCAAATGCCCAGATAACGCTGGTGATTAAAGATCTTGCTGGAGAGCAATCATTTGTCTGTTAGTAGTTTTTAAATGCAGATGAACTGTATTTTATGTGGAAGCTCAGTGGGTTACTGCCTTTGTCACAGAGATCCTTGTGTTACTTGCAGTTCAGAAGTTACAATCCTAACATAGGACAGTGACCAATGAACTGTCATCAAAGAGCTGCATACAAACATGAATGGTATAGTTAGAAGTTTGCTTTCTCTTTTGTGATATAGTTAGAAATTCCCCAGCCTTTCATTATTCTAATGTTGCTAAAATGAGTATGTTTGGGCAGATATACATTTTTATCAGTAAAGCTGACCCCCATGGAATACTCTTTAAATCCTAAGGTTGCGTTTCCCCAGACCAAACCCTCTTAAAATATACTGCCCACCAGTATGGATGACATGTGATTCATACACCTTGTAATCCTCATTGGCTTATGTGACATTCCCTATAGACTGATTTACATACTTGTATGATTCATTGTCTCTGTATAATGTGTGCGTGGTGTAAAGTACTGACACACACTACTCTGATATGAGAAGTGCTGTACAACAAATGAAATGCATATGAGAGAGGGGCTACGTAAAGATGAGGGGCACTGTTGGAGGGTGGCAGTGAGGGAATCCGAGGAGGAGGTCAATAGGGGGAGGGGCTATGGAGCGATGAGGGGCACTGTTGGAGGGTGGCAGTGAGGGAGTCTGAGGAGGAGGTCATGAGGGGGATGGGCTACAAAGAGATGAGGGGCACTAGTGGAGGGTGGCAGTGAGGGAATCCGAGGAGGAGGTCATGAGGGGGATGGGCTACAGAGAGATGAGGGGCACTTGTGGAGGGTGGCAGTGAGGGAATCAGAGGAGGAGGTCAATAGGGGGGGCCATGGAGGGATGAGGGGCACTGGTGGAGGGTGGTAGTGAGGGAGTCTGAGGAGGAGGTCATGAGGGGGATGGGCTATGGAGCGATGAGGGGCACTGTTGGAGGGTGGCAGTGAGGGAATCCGAGGAGGAGGTCAATAGGGGGAGGGGCTATGGAGCAATGAGGGGCACTGTTGGAGGGTGGCAGTGAGGGAATCCGAGGAGGAGGTCAATAGGGGGAGGGGCTATGGAGCGATGAGGGGCACTGTTGGAGGGTGGCAGTGAGGGAGTCTGAGGAGGAGGTCAATAGGGGGAGGGGCTATGGAGCGATGAGGGGCACTGTTGGAGGGTGGCAGTGAGGGAGTCTGAGGAGGAGGGGCTACAAAGAGATGAGGGGCACTAGTGGAGGGTGGCAGTGAGGGAATCCGAGGAGGAGGTCAATAGGGGAGGGGCTATGGAGCGATGAGGGGCACTGTTGGAGGGTGGCAGTGAGGGAATCAGAGGAAGAGGTCATGGGGTGGAGGGGGGAGCTAGGGAGAGATGAGGGGCACTGCTGGAGGGTGGCAGTGAGGGAGTCTGAGGAGGAGGTCATGAGGTGGAGGGGGAGCTAGGGAGAGATGAGGGGCACTGGTGGAGGGTGGTAGTGAGGGAGTCTGAGGAGGAGGTCATGAGGGGGAGGGGCTACAGAGAGATGAGGGGCACTGGTGGAGGGTGGCAGTGAGGGAATCCGAGGAGGAGGTCATGGGGTGGAGGGGAGAGCTAGGGAGAGATGAGGGGCACTGGTGGAGGGTGGTAGTGAGGGAGTCTGAGGAGGAGGTCATGAGGGGGAGGGGCTACAGAGAGATGAGGGGCACTGGTGGAGGGTGGCAGTGAGGGAATCCGAGGAGGAGGTCATGGGGTGGAGGGGGAGCTAGGGAGAGATGAGGGGCACTGGTGGAGGGTGGTAGTGAGGAGTCTGAGGAGGAGGTCATGAGGGGGATGGGCTACAGAGAGATGAGGGGCACTGGTGGAGGGTGGCAGTGAGGGAATCCGAGGAGGAGGTCAATAGGGGGGGCATGGAGGGATGAGGGGCACTGTTGGAGGGTGGCAGTGAGGGAATCAGAGGAAGAGGTCATGGGGTGGATGGGGGAGCTAGGGAGAGATGAGGGGCACTGCTGGAGGGTGACAGTGAGGGAGTCTGAGGAGGAGGTCATGAGGGGGATGGGCTACAGAGAGATGAGGGGCACTGGTGGAGGGTGGCAGTGAGGGAATCCGAGGAGGAGGTCAATAGGGGGGGCCATGGAGGGATGAGGGGCACTGGTGGAGGGTGGTAGTGAGGGAGTCTGAGGAGGAGGTCATGAGGGGGATGGGCTCCAGAGAGATGAGGGGCACTGGTGGAGGGTGGCAGTGAGGGAATCCGAGGAGGAGGTCAATAGGGGGGCCATGGAGGGATGAGGGGCACTGTTGGAGGGTGGCAGTGAGGGAATCAGAGGAAGAGGTCATGGGGTGGAGGGGGAGCTAGGGAGAGATGAGGGGCACTGCTGGAGGGTGGCAGTGAGGGAGACTGAGGAGGAGGTCATGAAGGGGATGGGCTACAGAGAGATGAGGGGCACTGGTGGAGGGTGGCAGTGAGGGAATCCGAGGAGATCAATAGGGGGGCCATGGAGGGATGAGGGGCACTGGTGGAGGGTGGTAGTGAGGGAGTCTGAGGAGGAGGTCATGAGGGGGATGGGCTACAGAGAGATGAGGGGCACTGGTGGAGGGTGGCAGTGAGGGAATCCGAGGAGGAGGTCAATAGGGGGGGCCATGGAGGGATGAGGGGCACTGTTGGAGGGTGGCAGTGAGGGAATCAGAGGAAGAGGTCATGGGGTGGAGGGGGGAGCTAGGGAGAGATGAGGGGCACTGCTGGAGGGTGGTAGTGAGGGAGTCTGAGGAGGAGGTCATGAGGGGGATGGGCTACAGAGAGATGAGGGGCACTGGTGGAGGGTGGCAGTGAGGGAATCCGAGGAGGAGGTCAATAGGGGGGGCCATGGAGGGATGAGGGGCACTGGTGGAGGGTGGTAGTGAGGGAGTCTGAGGAGGAGGTCAATAGGGGGGCCATGGAGGGATGAGGGGCACTGGTGGAGGGTGGTAGTGAGGGAGTCTGAGGAGGAGGTCATGAGGGGGATGGGCTACAGATAGATGAGGGGCACTGGTGGAAGGTGGTAGTAAAGGTTATTTACGGAGAAAGAGGTTATTGGTGCGGCGCCAAAAAAGACTTTCGCATCAGCGCTGAAGCCGGCCCTGTCATGGCCTTTCTGTTTTTCTTTATTTAATTAGCAGTCGGGTCATAAGGGCGACTGTGGAACATACTTTAAAGTGCGTGCTAATTATATTTACCGCTATATTCAATGTTTTAAGTTTGAAGGTGATTTTACTAATGTTTTTACCGGGAAAAATGAAAGTGGAGCCCGATGGTGCCTGATATGGGGCTGGGGCCCAAGGTCAGCTGTGAGAAGGTGCACTGGACAGGAGTAGTGGATAATCAAGCCTGTAAGGGAGTGCGCTGCAGAGTCCGGGGTCAGGTGGAGGTAGTAATGAAGAGGGATTCTCCCTGAAGGCTCGCACAGAGGGAGCCTGAGTAGTGTCACTTGCCTGATACTCCCACCTCAGAAACCTCCTCTTCCCATCAAAGGAACATTACATAGAAAAAGCACTTTTTGAGAGTGATATTTAGAAAGAGATTTGGAAAAGAGTGCGTTTTACTGGGCCTTGTAAGACTAAGAAGAGATAAAGGATGGCTCAGAAGCAGGCCTGGCTAGACATATATGCGACAAATCGAGCCCGCAGTGGCCCACCCAAATGCACCCTTGGCCCACCCAAATAAAAATTCCTGGAGCCGGGCCTGCTCCTATGTCCAACTTACATCCACCCCTCCCCCACCCTGCTGACGTCAATGCGGCCTCAGTCAGTCCACAGAACATAATTGATGGCCCCTGGCAAAATGTTTGAAGGTAGCCATGAGCTAAGAGGATCCCAATCTCCCGACAGTGACCTAAAAATGTACTTTGTCCCATAACACCACATCTAGCAGATGGAATACCAGGTCCTGAGGAAGCTGCGGCGCTGTCAGTACTCACAACAACTGCAGGACTCACCTCTGGAATTAACAAGAGATACCCAGGGATTGAAGTGTCTTGTACATGTGCTCCGTGGCGGACACACACGTCAGCCGTCACCTAACTGTGCATCACTTTCACAGGAGGATCCTTTCACGCCCCCGAGAGCCGCCTCTGTCAGCTGGATTCATTGCAATATTTGCAGCAGCTCCGATCACCTCCTGCCACAGTGACTATCACAACTATGACTTGTGAGATAAGCACCGCACCCCGACATTTCCTCCAGGTAACTTTCGACTGGCCAATCTTGCTGAAATGGACCCTACTGCGGAAGCATTGCTGCAACAGTTACCCTGTTTCGGAGCAAAACGCATCAACATGTGTGCGTTACATCCCATTTTCAGGCAATAACCACCACTGTACAATATCACTTAAATTAATCACACCAGTTCCTGAGTCACTGTAATCAGTGCCTACGTGTGTTAAGTCCCTCTACATCCACTGGTCCCTGGCACTGAAGGAACTCAGCCCTTCAGCTTGTGTTACCATCACCTTCCTCTGTTCGTGTGGGGCCACCATCACCTTCCTCTGTTCGTGTGGGGCCACCATCACCTTCCTCTGTTCGTGTGGGGCCACCATCACCTTCCTCTGTTCGTGTGGGGCCACCATCACCTTCCTCTGTTCGTGTGGGGCCACCATCACCTTCCTCTGTTCGTGTGGGGCCACCATCACCTTCCTCTGTTATCGTGGGGCCACCATCACCTTCCTCTGTTCGTGTGGGGCCACCATCACCTTCCTCTGTTATCGTGGGGCCACCATCCCCTTCCTCTGTTCATGTGGGGCCACCATCCCCTTCCTCTGCTATCGTGGGGCCACCATCACCTTCCTCTGTTGATGTGGGGCCACCATCACCTTCCTCTGTTCACGTGAGACACCCTCATCTCCTGTGCCTTACACACATGACACCCTCCTCTCCTGTGCCTTACACACATGAAACGCCCTCCTCTCCTGTGCCTTACACACATGAGACACCCTCCTCTCCTGTGCCTTACACACGTGAGACACCCTCCTCTCCTGTGCCTTACACACGTGAGACACCCTCCTCTCCTGTGCCTTACACACGTGAGACACCCTCCTCTCCTGTGCGACACCCTCCTCTCCTGTGCCTTACACACGTGAGACACCCTCCTCTCCTGTGCCTTACACACGTGAGACACCCTCCTCTCCTGTGCCTTACACACGTGAGACACCCTCCTGTCCTGTGCCTTCACACGAGACACCCTCCTATGTTCAGAGTCAAATGAGACACCCACCCGTCCCCTCCAGCATGAGACCACACTAGAAAGCCCCTCATCCTTGAGGTTTGGGGCTCTTTGGGGTCACTCAGGGAGGAGGGGCGACTCCCTCTCGAGTCTCTCATTCAATGAGAGATACAGATTATACGAGCGAAATTAAAAAATGTGACCAGAAACAGGTCCCGGGGCTTAGAGTCGAAGGTGGGGGGGCCGCCCCCCCCATGCAACCGCCCCCAGAAACAGGTCCCGGGGCTCAGAGTCGAAGGGGGGGCCGCCCCCCCCCAGTACTAGCCTCACAGACTTACTGTGCGGGACTCATTTCCAGCACTGAGACTCTGTGAAATGGGGGCGGGGGGGGGGGCTGAGACTCGCTATGGGAAGGGAGGTGGCAGAGGAGGGGGTCCCGGATCTCTGCTGGGGGTCTCTCTAGGATTGACAAGGGGCGCTCCCTTGGAGGACCCTCTTGCACGGAGGGGTCCTATGGAAGTCCACCCCCCCCCCCCCCCCCGATGGCAGTGTCTCTTGGCCGCGAGTCTCTATTGGGGGGGCCTCTGCCTGAGGTGTCAGAACCTCTGGGGGGGCTCTAGTCTATATTAGGGGGTTCTCAGAGGTGTCACACCCTCTTGGGGGGGGGCTCTGGTCTTTATTAAGGGATATCTCTGAGGTGTCACACCCTCTTGGGGGGGGGCTCTGGTCTTTATTAAGGGATATCTCTGAGGTGTCAGACCCTCTTGGGGGCTTTAGTCTATATTAAGGGGGCTCTCAGAGGTGTGAGACCCTCTTGCATGGCGGCTACAGTGTCTCTGTGGGACGGGGCTATAGTTTCTATTTGTAGGGGTCCCTTTTCGGTGGGTGGGGGGGTCTATCCTGTATCTGGGTGCGGGGGGGGGTCTGTCCTGTATTTTGGTGCCGGGGGGAGGGGGGTCTATCCTGTATCTGGGTGCGGGGTCTATCCTGTATCTTGGTGCCGGGGGGGGTCTATCCTGTATCTGGGTGCGGGGGGGGGAGGGGGTCTATCCTGTATCTGGGTGCGGGGGGGAGGGGGTCTATCCTGTATCTGGGTGCTCTCCCATTGAAGGGGCTGCCGCTCCAGCACGAGGCTCTAAATCTCTTTACATGGGGGTGCGGGGGGGGAGGGGGGGGACAGGGAGTGTGGTAAGATTCAATCCTTGGGGGTCTCACTGAGATGTCAGGCACTCTTCCATGGGAAGGGGGGGCAGGTGGTGAGGTTAAACTCACTCCTTAGGGACGCTCACTGAGGTTGCCTGGGAGAGGGAGTGTAGCTAGATTCACTCCTTGAGGGTCTCTCACTCAGTTCAGGTGTCCGACTGTCTTGCATGTGGGGGGTTAGGCAGTGTGGTAAGATTCAATCCTTGGGGGTCTCTCACTGAGATGTCAGGCACTCTTCCATGGGAAGGGGGGGGGCAGGTGGTGAGGTTAAACTCACTCCTTAGGGACGCTCACTGAGGTTGCCTGGGAGAGGGAGTGTAGCTAGATTCACTCCTTGAGGGTCTCTCACTCAGTTCAGGTGTCCGACTGTCTTGCATGTGTGGGGGTTAGGCAGTGTGGTTAGATTCAATCCTTGGGGGTCTCTCACTGAGATGTCAGGCACTCTTCCATGGGGAGGGGGGGCAGGTGGTGAGGTTAAACTCACTCCTTAGGGACGCTCACTGAGGTTGCCTGGGAGAGGGAGTGTAGCTAGATTCACTCCTTGAGGGTCTCTCACTCAGTTCAGGTGTCCGACTGTCTTGCATGTGGGGGTTTAGGCAGTGTGGTAAGATTCAATCCTTGGGGGTCTCTCACTGAGATGTCAGGCACTCTTCCATGGGGGGTGGGGGCGGGCAGGGAGTGTGTTTAGATTCACTCCTTGGGGCTCTCTCACTCGGGTGCCAGACTATCTTGCATGGAGGGGGTAGGCAGTATGGTATTATACAGAAAAGTTGTGCTCTTACCTGAGAGGCCAAGAAGTGCCAGGAGCAGTGAGTCCAACATCCCGGGTCCGATGGAGAGCAGGTCCGGGGTGGGATCCGGGAGCGGGGGTGCTGCTGGGGGGTCAGGGGCACCGGGGTACGGGTTCTCTCGGGGGTACGGAGCTCTGGGTCCCTGGGGGGGCTCTGGAGGGGCGCAGTGCAGGTGCCTCGCCCTCAGTCCTGGGAGCTCCGGCAGCGGGAGAATCCTTGGGAATCTGGAGGAGAGAGACTGGGACAGACCCAGCATGAGGGAGGGGGGCGGCCCCTGGGGGAGGAGCCTGATGGATGGGGGATGGAGCAAGCCCCCCTGGGGGAGGAGCCTGATGGACGAGCGACATCGACTGCCCCCTGGGGGAGAAGCCTGATGGACAGGAGTTGGAGCATGCCCCCCTGGGGGAGGAGCATGGAGGATGGGGGCGGGATACTGCCCCCTGGGGGAGGAGCCTGAGGAAGAGAGATGGAGCATGCCCCCCTGGGGGAGGAGCCTGGAGGATGGGGGCGGGATACAGCCCTCTCGGGGAGGAGCTTGAAGGACAGGGCTGGGTACTGCCCCCTGGGGGAGGAGCTTGAAGGATGGGGGCTGGATACAGCCCTCTGCGGGAGGAGCTTGAAGGACAGGGCTGGGTACTGCCCCCTGGGGGAGGAGCTTGAAGGACAGGGCTGGATACTGCCCCCTGGGGGAGGAGCCTGAGGAAAGGAGATGGAGCAAGCCCCCCTGGCGGAGGAGCCTGAGGGACGGGCGACATAGACTGCCCCCTGAGGGAGGAGCCAGGAACCCCCTTCACAAGAGACTGCCCCCCTGGGGGAGGAGCCCTTGTGCTGGATACTGCCACAGACAGCCCAGTGCACAAGAGACCGCCCACTACAGGACGTAGCCTGACAGCCTCGGGGCTGGAGACGGCCCCCCAGGGGAGGAGCCAAGCGTCCCTGTGAAGAAGAGACGCCCCCCCCAGGGGAGGAGTCCGAAAGCCTCTAGACATGTGGGAGCCCCGCCCCCTCTCCCTCCCCCTGAGACGAGATCCACAGCCAGTGGTGCCCCTTGGGTCAGAAGACCGAGACACCCCTCCCCGTCCCCATGACCTCCGTCGGACCCTAAGGTGATGGCTCAAGGGGTCTGCCTGGGGGCAATGAATAGGGCACATCACTCGCCCAGAGTGGCAACCTCGGGACAACAAAGAGAGAGCCCAAGGACTAGAGACATCCACCTTACAAGAGACACCGCACGCCAAGGAGCGCCATTTATTTTATTTTATTTTATTTTATGCGTTTTTATATAGCGCGGACTTTACCCGAGGGTGTCAGAGCGCTTCACAATAGGAACAGTAACATTACATGAGGAGAAGGATACAAGTGAGCATAATACAAAAGCAAACATTACATGAGGAGAAAGTGACAATTGTGCAAATAACAAAAACAAACAAAATACAAAAAGAGGTATACGTTACAAAAGGAAACAGTGACAGGTGTGCATGATACATAAGATACAAAATACAAATAGAGGTATAATACTGCAATAAGTGACAGTCACTCAGAACACACTGGGAAGGCACTTCTATAGGCTTGGAGTACAGAATTTCCTATAGTGGAAGAACTTCCTTGAGGGAGTAGAGAGGGCGTGAATTAGGTTTGGAAGTGTCTTTGGAGAAGGAGAAATTTGAGGTCAGTTTTGAAGGACCAGGAAGAGGTGGTGGTCCGGAGCTGAGGTGGAAGTGAGTTCCAGATTCTCACTGCGTTGCCTGAGAAGGATTGGGCCATCGAACTTTCCTTTTTGAAAGTGGAAGGTTCAAGCAATAAATTTTCCGCATTACGTGATGGTCTAGAGCCTCCAGAGAGTTTCAGTTTATTCGCCAAGTAGCGAGTTAGGAGGAATGCAAGGCTTTGTGGGTGATACAGGCAGTCTTGTAGATAGATCTTGCCTCGATCGGAAGCCAACGGAGGGAGGATAAAATGGGTGTGATGTGGTCGCTTCTTTTGGTCCCATATATGAAACGAGCTGCTGAATGGAGAACAGATTTAAGGGGGGACAGGTGGGATTTGGGGAGGCCAGTAAGAAGAGAATTGCAGTAGTCCAATCTAGAGAGAACCAGCGATTGGACCAGGGTTTTTCGGTCTTGCTCTTGGAAGAAGCGTCGAATCCCCCAGAGAAAGCGCAGTTGGTATTGAGCAGACTTTGCAATGGAATTGATGTGGGAGAGTAGATTGAGTTTTCTGTCGAGTATGACACCAAGGGATTTTGCGCTGTCGACAATGATAGGTTTATTGTTAAGTAGATTCATCTGATCCATCCATGATTGAACCGGAGGAGGAGAGATGAGGAGGAGAGGAGGAGGAATTCAGTTTTGGAGGGATTCAGAATCAATTGATGAGTTAGCATCCAGTTTTGAATGGAGTCGAGAGTAGAGTTTAGGATGGAGAGATCGTGTGTGGTGGACACCTTGAGGTTGATTTGAGTGTCGTCCGCATAGAGATGATAGAGGATCCCAGATTTACTTAGGAGATTTCCCAATGGTTCCAAATAGAGGTTGAACAAAGTGGGTGCAAGTATAGAGCCTTGAGGAACACCTTGACCTACCGCCAAAGGAGATGAAAGACTGTTCGCTATTTTGATCATTTGGGATCTATCAGAGAGGAAGGAAGCAAACCATTTAAGCAATGTGCCTTCCACGCCCATTCTCTGTTGAAGAGTGTTGAGGAGAGTGTTGTGATTGACAGTGTCAAAGGCTGCAGAAAGGTCAAGGAGAATTAGAAGACAAGACTCCCCTGAATCGAGTATCCGCACCGCGTCATCAATCACTTGCAGCAGGGCTGTTTCAGTGCTGCAGTTTTGAATGAAGACAGACTGGAAGTTGTCAAGAAGATCATTGTCCTTGATATGACGGGAAAGTTGTTTCGCTACACATCTTTCTGTGATTTTCGCAAGGAAAGGGAGGTTGGTGATGGGGCGGAAGTTGTTGAGGTCGTTCGCATCAGCGGTGGGTTTTTTAAGAAGAGGGGTAACCTGCCCAGTTTTGAAGGAAACAGGAAGGGAGCCTTGACAGAGGGAGAGGTTAACCAGAGTGGTCCAATAGGAAAGAGAATGGGTGTAGAAGTCGATTGCAATGGCACTAGGGATGGGGTCAAGAGAATGGTTGGAGGGCTTTGTTTCGAGGATGCATTTGAGGAGGGCATCTTCAGAGATGGAGTGAAAGTTCTGCCAAATGGCTAAGGATTTGCGCTCCTCTGGAGGGGTAGGATGAATGACCTGATCCACAAGTGATTTCACTTTTTCGTCAAAGAATAAAGCGAAGTCCGCTGCTTTCTTTGAAGCTTTCTTTTCCATGAAGCCGCTCCAGGAAAAGGGGCTCACATCAGAAAAGAGGCGCCCCAAGGACGTGTGTCACAGCTCCTTGCAAGACAAGCCAGGCCCCCGTGCCCGACTTCTACACCTAAAATAAACCAAGCATTGAGTCTGCTCACTCTCAGACAAGCAGTTTCTAGGGTAATCCACGGTTAATGCACCAGCTCGCTTTGATGACACGTTTCGGCATGCTTTGCTGCTCTCTACAGCGCTTCTGCAGGCTCGCCTTGAGGATGTAGCGCTTTCTTCACGTTTACCAGTGAAGGCTTCCCTCTGGTACTGCAGTGCCTTGGAGGTGGGCAGTGATGGAGGTGGGCAGTGCAGGAGGGAGCGTCTCTTCGTCTCTTTTTCCCCAAAGTCACACTGTTTCCAGAGTCTCTGAGTGTCACCTGTCTCGGGCGGTCTGTGTTGTCAGTCGATAGTCACTCGGGCTGTTTGTGCTTAGAGATTTTCACCACAATGTTATGTTATGTTATTGAGATTTGTAAAGCGCGCAAATACCCGGAGGTGTCTTGGCGCTACGGACATGAGGATTTCAGCGAGGTAAAGTTTCTTCCCAGCAATCTGTATGGCTGTATGTATGCATGATTGTGGGATTTCTATAGCCGGGTCTGGTGGCTTAGTGGATTGATGCGCCCACTGTAGGGGCCTGTGTTTGACCTCATGGTCACAGTTTCCAATCCTGGCGGGCCCACTCAGCCTCTCATCCTTCTGAGGTGGATAAAATGAGTACTGTTGGGTAACAATAAACACCTGTTATTCAGCGCCAAGAGGCCCTTGTGGGTGAACGTACGGACCTCTGTACCAGCTGAAAGAACATTCTAGAAGTGACCCTCTAGCTTGTGTTGAGAAGGGTGTGTTTTGCCTCAATTGTTGCACAAGGGGTTAACAACTCTGGAAAAAGAAAAATCTCCTGGAAAAGAGACCTCTTTTAGGAAAGATATTGACAAGACTCTGCAGATCTGGCACAGAGTCTGTATGGTTGGTAAAGGGTTACACCTGCAAGGAATGGGAAAATATGTATCTGGGAAATGACACATCCGGGAGAGGCACGAATGGGGACACAGCACCACACACAGAGTGCAGCATTTATGGGAAACATCAGATATCAGTACACACAAAAGGGAGGGGTGAGGGTAACGGACTCACCTACTCCAAACCCCCAGTCAATACTTCGTGGTGGCATGTGTTGTGTGTCTTAATACTGCCCTCACTCACACAATTGTGTGACATGCTTCATCATAGGGCTGCTTACAAAACACCCCGGCGCAGCCAACGCCAGGGGTGGAGCAATAGGGTGGGGGAAGAGAATACAACACAAAAAAGAGAAACAATAATATGTCAAAAGTGACTGGGAACGCCGGAAGTGAAAGTGCAGTGTATTGTAGATTAAAACTAGCTCGGAGGTGACGCTGTGCCTATAACCTTATTCCTGGATCCTCCAGCCAGGATTAAAAACGTGAAGGATGGTGGTGATTGGGAGATATAATGTGCTCCTCTTACCCCTCCTTACTGCCAAGTTGTCGACATGTTTCGGCCGTGTGTCTGTGCCCCTTGATTGGGGTCACGCCGGCCTTCTTCAGGACTCTGCCGGTCCCAGTGTAATTGTGTAACTCTCTCACCTCTGGTCAAGATAAGAGGGTGTCAAGAACCCTAGTTCTGTATCCAAGGGATTACCTCAAAGATAATCGTAGAATTTACTAGAAGGAACAGGGGGACAAGAAAACATAACAAACAAGCATTGGCATGGCCAATAGGTCTCGCCTTTGGGAGGTGTAAGTAGTTTTGCTGTATAGGAGTAGTCCACAAGTAATAATTAGCAAATTGTCCTGTAAAAAGAAATATGAGTTGAAGGCCTATTAAAGGGAGTTTGTTTCGGCTTGTACTAATATGCATTAACAACAGTAATAAAAATGTACATTTATTTTTGTATTCAAAAAGCAAATATACCTTTCTAATACACACACTATTAAATACTATGGTGTAATTTGTAAATGTTTGCAATAGGCAGATGGAATCAAGTTTGGTGATAATGTGTAATTATATTTTAATATGGCAAATTGTTTTTTATAAGAACACGTAGGGCAAGGCTATTTGCTTTATGAAGGGGGTGCATGCGAAGGAAAGAAGAGGGCAGAGAAAGGGGCCCATTACGTAGAGGGGAGAGAAGAAGCGGACTGTTTTTTTTTTAAAAAACGGACAGGCTGAAAGGAAATAGGAAGAGAGGGTGTCTCACGGCGTGGAGACAGGGGGTGCATGCGAAGGAAATAAGAGGGCAGAGAAAGGGGCCCATTATGTAAAGGGGAGAGAAGAAGCGGACTGTTTTTTAAAAAAAACGGACAGGCTGAAAGGAAATAGGAAGAGAGGGTGTCTCACGGCGTGGAGACAGGGGGTACATGCGAAGGAAAGAAGAGGGCAGAGAAAGGGGCCCATTACGTAGAGGGGAGAGAAGAAGCAGACTGTTTTAAATAAAAAAAATAGACAGGCTGAAAGGAAATAGGAAGAGAGGTGTCTCACGGCGTGGAGACAGGGGGTGCATGCGAATGAAAGAAGAGGGCAGAGAAAGGGGCCCATTACGTAGAGGGGTGAGAAGAAGCGGACTGTTTAAAAAAAAAAACGGACAGGCTGAAAGGAAAAAGGAAGAGAGGGTGTCTCACGGCGTGGAGACAGGGGGTGCATGCGAAGGAAAGAAGAGGGCAGAGAAAGGGGCCCATTACGTAGAGGGAGAGAAGAAGCAGACTGTTTTTTTTTTTTAAACGGACAGGCTGAAAGGAAATAGGAAGAGAGGGTGTCTCACGGCGTGGAGACAGGGGTGCATGCGAAGGAAAGAAGAGGGCAGAGAAAGGGGCCCATTACGTACAGGGGAGAGAAGAAGCGGACTGTTTAAAAAAAAACCAGACAGGCTGAAAGGAAATAGGAAGAGAGGGTGTCTCACGGCGTGGAGACAGGGGGTGCATGCGAAGGAAAGAAGAGGGCAGAGAAAGGGGCCCATTATGTAGAGGGGAGAGAAGAAGCAGACTGTTTTAAATAAAAAAAATAGACAGGCTGAAAGGAAATAGGAAGAGAGGGTGTCTCACGGCGTGGAGACAGGGGGTGCATGCGAATGAAAGAAGAGGGCAGAGAAAGGGGCCCATTACGTAGAGGGGTGAGAAGAAGCGGACTGTTTAAAAAAAAAACGGACAGGCTGAAAGGAAAAAGGAAGAGAGGGTGTCTCACGGCGTGGAGACAGGGGGTGCATGCGAAGGAAAAAAGAGGGCAGACAAAGGGGCCCATTACGTAGAGGGGAGAGAAAAAGCGGACTGTTTAAAAAAAAAAAATGGACAGGCTGGAAGGAATTAGGAACAGAGGGTGTGTCACGGCGTGGAGACAGGGGGTGCATGCGAAGGAAAGAAGAGGGCAGAGAAAGGGGCCCATTACGTAGAGGGCAGAGAAGAAGCGGACTGTTTTATAAAAAAAACAGACAGGCTGAAAGGAAATAGGAAGAGAGGGTGCCTCACGGCGTGGAGACTGGGGGTGCATGCGAAGGAAAGAAGAGGGCAGAGAAAGGGGCCCATTACGTAGAGAGGAGAGAAGAAGCGGACTGTTTTAAAAAAAAAAACCAGACAGGCTGAAAGGAAATAAGAAGAGAGAGTGCCTCACGGCGTGGAGACTGGGGGTGTATGCGAAGGATAGAAGAGGGCAGAGAAAGGGGCCCATTACGTAGAGGGTAGAGAAGAAGCGGACTGTTTTAAAAAAAAAAACAGACAGGCTGAAAGGAAATAAGAAGAGAGGGTGCCTCACAGCGTGGAGACAGGGGGTGCATGCGAAGGAAAGAAGAGGGCAGATAAAGGGGCCCATTACGTTTAGGGGAGAGAAGAAGCGAACTGTTTAAAAAAAAAAAACGGACAGGCTGAAAGGAAATAGGAACAGAGGGTGTCTCACGGCGTGGAGACAGGGGGTGCATGCGCAGCAAAGAAGAGGGCAGAGAAAGGGGCCCATTACGTATAGGGGAGAGAAGAAGCGAACTGTTTTAAAAAAAAAAAACGGACAGGCTGAAAGGAAATAGGAACAGAGGGTGTCTCACGGCGTGGAGACAGGGGGTGCATGCAAAGGAAAGAAGAGGGCAGAGAAAGGGGCCTATTACGTAGAGTGGAGAGAAGAAGCGGACTGTTTTACAACAAAAAAACAGACAGGTTGAAAGGAAATAGGAAGAGATGGTGTCTCACGGCGTGGAGACAAGGGTGCATGCGAAGGAAAGAAGAGGGCAGAGAAAGGGGCCCATTATGTAGAGGGGAGAGAAGAAGCAGACTGTGGTAAAAAAAAAAACAGACAGGCTGAAAGGAAATAGGAAGAGAGGGTGCCTCAAGGCATGGAGACAGGGGGTGCATTCGAAGGAAAGAAGAGGGCAGAGAAAGGGGCCCATTACGTAGAGAGGAGAGAAGAAGCGGACTGTTTTTTTTTTTTAAACGGACAGGCTGAAAGGAAATAGGAAGAGAGGGTGCCTCACGGCGTGGAGACAGGGGATGCATGCGAAGGATAGAAGAGGGCAGAGAAAGGGGCCCATTACGTGGAGGGGAGAGACAAAGCGGACTGTTTTAAAAAAAAAATCAGACAGGCTGAAAGGAAATAGGAAGAGAGGGTGCCTCACGGCGTGCATGCGAAGAATAGAAGAGGGCAGACAAAGGGGCCCATTACATAGACGGGAGAGAAGAAGCGGACTGTTGTAAAAAAAAAAAACGGACAGGCTGAAAGGAAATAGGAACAGAGGGTGTCTCACGGCGTGGAGACAATTGGTGCATGCGCAGGAAAGAAGAGGGCAGAGAAAGGGGCCCATTACGTATAGGGGAGAGAAGAAGCAAACTGTTTTTTAAAAAAAACGGACAGGCTGAAAGGAAATAGGAAGAGAGGGTGCCTCACGGCGTGGAGACAGGGGGTGCATGCGAAGGAAAGAAGAGGGCAGAGAAAGGGGCCCATTACGTAGAGGGGAGAGAAGAAGCGGACTGTTTAAAAAAAAAAAAAAAAAACAGACAGGCTGAAAGGAAATAGGAAGAGAGGGTGTTTCACGGCGTGGAGACAGGGGGTGCATGCGAATGAAAGAAGAGGGCAGAGAAAGGGGCCCATTACGTAGAGGGGAGAGAAGAAGCGGACTGTTTTAAAAAAAAAAAACGGACAGGCTGAAAGGAAATAGGAAGAGAGGGTGTCTCACGGCGTGTAGACAGGGGGTGCATGCGAAGAAAAGAAGAGGGCAGAGAAATGGGCCCATTACGTAGAGGGGAGAGAAGAAGCGGAGTGCTTAAAAAAAAAACGGACAGGCTGAAAGGAAATAGGAAGAGAGGGTGTCTCACGGCGTGGAGACAGGGGGTGCATGCGAAGGAAATAAGAGGGCAGAGAAAGGGGCTTATTACGTAAAAGGGAGAGAAGAAGCGGACAGTTAAAAAAAAAAAAACGGACAGGCTGAAAGGAAATAGGAACAGAGGGTGTCTCACGGCGTGGAGACAGGGGGTGCATGCGCAGCAAAGAAGAGGGCAGAGAAAGGGGCCCATTACGTTTAGGGAGAGAAGAAGCGAACTGTTTAAAAAAAAAAAAAACGGACAGGCTGAAAGGAAATAGGAACAGAGGGTGTCTCACGGCGTGGAGACAGGGGGTGCATGCGCAGCAAAGAAGAGGGCAGAGAAAGGGGCCCATTACGTATAGGGGAGAGAAGAAGCAAACTGTTTTAAAAAAAAAAACAGACAGGCTGAAAGGAAATAGGAACAGAGGGTGTCTCACGGCGTGGAGACAGGGGGTTCATGCAAAGGAAAGCAGAGGGCAGAGAAAGGGGCCTATTACGTAGAGTGGAGAGAAGAAGCGGACTGTTTTACAACAAAAAAACGGACAGGTTGAAAGGAAATAGGAAGAGATGGTGTCTCACGGCGTGGAGACAAGGGTGCATGCGAAGGAAAGAAGAGTGCAGAGAAAGGGGCCCATTATGTAGAGGGGAGAGAAGAAGCAGACTGTTTAAAAAAAAAAACCAGACAGGCTGAAGGAAATAGGAAGAGAGGGTGCCTCAGGGGGTGCATGCGAAGGAAAGAAGAGGGCAGAGAAAGGGGCCCATTACGTAGAGAGGAGAGAAGAAGCGGACTGTTTTTTTTTTTTTAAACGGACAGGCTGAAAGGAAATAGGAAGAGAGGGTGCCTCATGGCCTGGAGACAGGGGGTGCATGCGAAGGATAGAAGAGGGCAGAGAAAGGGGCCCATTACCTAGAGGGGAGAGAAGAAGCGGACTGTTTTGAAAAAAAACCAGACAGGCTGAAAGGAAATAGGAAGAGAGGGTGCCTCACGGCGTGGAGACAGGGGGTGCATGCGAAGGATAGAAGAGGACAGACAAAGGGGCCCATTACGTGGAGGGGAGAGAAGGAGCGGACTGTTTAAAAAAAAAAACGGACAGGCTGAAAGGAAATAGGAAGAGAGGGTGCCTCACGCCGTGGAGACAGGAGGTGCATGCGAAGGATAGAAGAGGGCAGAGAAAGGGGCCCATTACCTAGAGGGGAGAGACGAAGCGGACTGTTTTAAAAAAAAAATCAGACAGGCTGATAGGAAATAGTAAGAGAGGGTGACTCACGCCGTGGAGACAGGGGGTGCATGCGAAGGATAGAAGAGGGCAGACAAAGGGGCCCATTATGTAGAGGGGAGAGAAGAAGCGGACTGTTTTTTAAAAAGGACAGGCTGAAAGGAAATAGGAACAGAGGGTGTCTCACGGCATGGAGACAATTGGTGCATGCGAAAGAAAGAAGAGGGCAGAGAAAGGGGCCCATTACGTATAGGGGAGAGAAGAAGCAAACTGTTTAAAAAAAAAAAAAAAACAGACAGGCTGAAAGGAAATAGGAACAGAGGGTATCTCACGGCGTGGAGACAGGGGGTGCATGCGAAGGAAAGAAGAGGGCAGAGAAAGGGGCCTATTACGTAGAGGGAGAGAAGAAGCGGACTGTTTTACAACAACAAAACGGACAGGCTGAAAGGAAATAGGAAGAGATGGTGTCTCACGGCGTGGAGACAAGGGTGCATGCGAAGGAAAGAAGAGGGCAGAGAAAGGGGCCCATTATGTAGAGGGGAGAGAAGAAGCAGACTGTTTAAAAAAAAAAAAAACAGACAGGCTGAAAGGAAATAGGAAGAGAGGGTGCCTCACGGCGTGGAGACAGGGGGTGCATGCGAAGGAAAGAAGAGGGCAGAGAAAGGGGCCCATTACGTAGAGAGGAGAGAAGAATCGGACTGTTTTCTTTTTAAAAAAACGGACAGGCTGAAAGGAAATAGGAAGAGAGGGTGTCTCACGGCGTGGAGACAGGGGGTGCATGCGAATGAAAGAAGAGGGCAGAGAAAGGGGCCCATTACGTAGAGGGGTGAGAAGAAGCGGACTGTTTAAAAAAAAAAAACGGACAGGCTGAAAGGAAAAAGGAAGAGAGGGTGTCTCACGGCGTGGAGACAGGGGGAGCATGCGAAGGAAAAAAGAGGGCAGACAAAGGGGCCCATTACGTAGAGGGGAGAGAAAAAGCGGACTGTTTAAAAAAAAAAAATGGACAGGCTGGAAGGAATTAGGAACAGAGGGTGTGTCACGGCGTGGAGACAGGGGGTGCATGCGAAGGAAAGAAGAGGGCAGAGAAAGGGGCCCATTACGTAGAGGGCAGAGAAGAAGCGGACTGTTTTATAAAAAAAACAGACAGGCTGAAAGGAAATAGGAAGAGAGGGTGCCTTACGGCGTGGAGACTGGGGGTGCATGCGAAGGAAAGAAGAGGGCAGAGAAAGGGGCCCATTATGTAGAGAGGAGAGAAGAAGCGGACTGTTTTTAAAAAAAAAAACAGACAGGCTGAAAGGAAATAAGAAGAGAGAGTGCCTCACGGCGTGGAGACAGGGGGTGTATGCGAAGGATAGAAGAGGGCAGAGAAAGGGGCCCATTACGTAGAGGGTAGAGAAGAAGCGGACTGTTTTAAAAAAAAAAAACAGACAGGCTGAAAGGAAATAAGAAGAGAGGGTGCCTCACAGCGTGGAGACAGGGGGTGCATGCGAAGGAAAGAAGAGGGCAGAGAAAGGGGCCCATTACGTATAGGGGAGAGAAGAAGCGAACTGTTTAAAAAAAAAAAAACGGACAGGCTGAAAGGAAATAGGAACAGAGGGTGTCTCACGTCGTGGAGACAGGGGGTGCATGCGAAGCAAAGAAGAGGGCAGATAAAGGGGCCCATTACGTATAGGGGAGAGAAGAAGCGAACTGTTTAAAAAAAAAACGGACAGGCTGAAAGGAAATAGGAACAGAGGGTGTCTCACGGCGTGGAGACAGGGGGTGCATGCAAAGGAAAGAAGAGGGCAGAGAAAGGGGCCTATTACGTAGAGTGGAGAGAAGAAGCGGACTGTTTTACAACAAAAAAACGGACAGGTTGAAAGGAAATAGGAAGAGATGGTGTCTCACGGCGTGGAGACAAGGGTGCATGCGAAGGAAAGAAGAGGGCAGAGAAAGGGGCCCATTATGTAGAGGGGAGAGAAGAAGCAGACTGTGTAAAAAAAAAAAAACAGACAGGCTGAAAGGAAATAGGAAGAGAGGGTGCCTCAAGGCATGGAGACAGGGGTGCATTCGAAGGAAAGAAAGAGGGCAGAGAAAGGGGCCCATTACGTAGAGAGGAGAGAAGAAGCGGACTGTTTTTTTTTTTTAAACGGACAGGCTGAAAGGAAATAGGAAGAGAGGGTGCCTCACGGCGTGGAGACAGGGGATGCATGCGAAGGATAGAAGAGGGCAGAGAAAGGGGCCCATTACGTGGAGGGGAGAGACAATGCGGACTGTTTTAAAAAAAAAATCAGACAGGCTGAAAGGAAATAGGAAGAGAGGGTGCCTCACGGCGTGCATGCGAAGGATAGAAGAGGGCAGACAAAGGGGCCCATTACGTAGACGGGGAGAGAAGAAGCGGACTGTTTAAAAAAAAAAAACGGACAGGCTGAAAGGAAATAGGAACAGAGGGTGTCTCACGGCGTGGAGACAATTGGTGCATGCGAAAGAAAGAAGAGGGCAGAGAAAGGGGCCCATTACGTATAGGGGAGAGAAGAAGCAAACTGTTTTTTAAAAAAAAACCGGACAGGCTGAAAGGAAATAGGAAGAGAGGGTGTCTCACGGCGTGGAGACGGGGGTGCATGCGAATGAAAGAAGAGGGCAGAGAAAGGGGCCCATTATGTAGAGGGGAGAGAAGAAGCGGACTGTTTAAAAAAAAAAAAAACCAGACAGGCTGAAAGGAAATAGGAAGAGAGGGTGTTTCACGGCGTGGAGACAGGGGGTGCATGCGAATGAAAGAAGAGGGCAGAGAAAGGGGCCCATTACGTAGAGGGGAGAGAAGAAGCGGACTGTTTTAAAAAAAAAAAAACGGACAGGCTGAAAGGAAATAGGAAGAGAGGGTGTCTCACGCCGTGGAGACAGGGGGTGCATGCGAAGAAAAGAAGAGGGCAGAGAAATGGGCCCATTACGTAGAGGGGAGAGAAGAAGCGGAGTGCTTAAAAAAAAAACTGGACAGGCTGAAAGGAAATAGGAAGAGAGGGTGTCTCACGGCGTGGAGACAGGGGGTGCATGCGAAGGAAATAAGAGGGCAGAGAAAGAGGCTTATTACGTAAAAGGGAGAGAAGAAGCGGACAGTTAAAAAAAAAAAACGGACAGGCTGAAAGAAAATAGGAACAGAGGGTGTCTCACGGCGTGGAGACAGGGGGTGCATGCGCAGCAAAGAAGAGGGCAGAGAAAGGGGCCCATTACGTTTAGGGGAGAGAAGAAGCGAACTGTTTAAAAAAAAAAAAACGGACAGGCTGAAAGGAAATAGGAACAGAGGGTGTCTCACGGCGTGGAGACAGGGGTGCATGCGCAGCAAAGAAGAGGGCAGAGAAAGGGGCCCATTACGTATAGGGGAGAGAAGAAGCAAACTGTTTTAAAAAAAAAAACGGACAGGCTGAAAGGAAATAGGAACAGAGGGTGTCTCACGGCGTGGAGACAGGGGGTGCATGCAAAGGAAAGCAGAGGGCAGAGAAAGGGGCCTATTAAGTAGAGTGGAGAGAAGAAGCGGACTGTTTTACAACAAAAAAACGGACAGGTTGAAAGGAAATAGGAAGAGATGGTGTCTCAAGGCGTGGAGACAAGGGTGCATGCGAAGGAAAGAAGAGGGCAGAGAAAGGGGCCCATTATGTAGAGGGGAGAGAAGAAGCAGACTGTTTAAAAAAAAAAAAACCAGACAGGCTGAAGGAAATAGGAAGAGAGGGTGCCTCAAGGCGTGGAGACAGGGGTGCATGCGAAGGAAAGAAGAGGGCAGAGAAAGGGGCCCATTACGTAGAGAGGAGAGAAGAAGCGGACTGGTTTTTTTTTTAAAAACGGACAGGCTGAAAGGAAATAGGAAGAGAGGGTGCCTCATGGCGTGGAGACAGGGGGTGCATGCGAAGGATAGAAGAGGGCAGAGAAAGGGGCCCATTACCTAGAGGGGAGAGAAGAAGCGGACTGTTTTGAAAAAAATACAGACAGGCTGAAAGGAAATAGGAAGAGAGGGTGCCTCACGGCGTGGAGACAGGGGGTGCATGCGAAGGATAGAAGAGGACAGACAAAGGGGCCCATTACGTGGAGGGGAGAGAAGGAGCGGACTGTTTAAAAAAAAAACCGGACAGGCTGAAAGGAAATAGGAAGAGAGGGTGCCTCACGCCATGGAGACAGGAGGTGCATGCGAAGGATAGAAGAGGGCAGAGAAAGGGGCCCATTACCTAGAGGGGAGAGACGAAGCGGACTGTTTTAAAAAAAAAATCAGACAGGCTGATAGGAAATAGTAAGAGAGGGTGACTCACGCCGTGGAGACAGGGGGTGCATGCGAAGGATAGAAGAGGGCAGACAAAGGGGCCCATTACGTAGACGGGAGAGAAGAAGCGGACAGTTTTTAAAAAAAAACGGACAGGCTGAAAGGAAATAGGAACAGAGGGTGTCTCAAGGCGTGGAGACAATTGGTGCATGCGAAGGAAAGAAGAGGGCAGAGAAAGGGGCCCATTACGTATAGGGGAGAGAAGAAGCAAACTGTTTAAAAAAAAAAAAAAAACAGACAGGCTGAAAGGAAATAGGAACAGAGGGTATCTCACGGCGTGGAGACAGGGGGTGCATGCGAAGGAAAGAAGAGGGCAGAGAAAGGGGCCTATTACGTAGAGGGGAGAGAAGAAGCGGACTGTTTTACAACAACAAAACGGACAGGCTGAAAAGAAATAGGAAGAGATGGTGTCTCACGGCGTGGAGACAAGGGTGCATGCGAAGGAAAGAAGAGGGCAGAGAAAGGGGCCCATTATGTAGAGGGGAGAGAAGAAGCAGACTGTTTAAAAAAATAAAAAACAGACAGGCTGAAAGGAAATAGGAAGAGAGGGTGTCTCGCGGCGTGGAGACAGGGGTGCATGCGAAGGAAAGAAGAGGGCAGAGAAAGGGGCCCATTACGTAGAGAGGAGAGAAGAATCGGACTGTTTTCTTTTTAAAAAAATGGACAGGCTGAAATGAAATAGGAAGAGAGGGTGCCTCACGGCGTGGAGACAGGGGGTGCATGCGAAGGATAGAAGAGGGCAGAGAAAGGGGCCCATTACCTAGAGGGAAGAGAAGAAGCGGACTGTTTTGAAAAAAAAGCAGACAGGCTGAAAGGAAATAGGAAGAGAGGGTGCCTCACGGCGTGGAGACAGGGGGTGCATGCGAAGGATAGAAGAGGGCAGACAAAGGGGCCCATTTCGTGGAGGGGAGAGAAGGAGCGGACTGTTTAAAAAAAAAACCGGACAGGCTGAAAGGAAATAGGAACAGAGGGTGTCTCACGGCGTGGAGACAGGGGGTGCATGCGAAGGAAAAAAGAGGGCAGAGGAAGGGGCCTATTACGTAGAGGGGAGAGAAGAAGCGGACTGTTTTAAAAAAAAAAACGGACAGGCTGAAAGGAAATAGGAACAGAGGGTGTCTCACGGCGTGGAGACAGGGGGTGCATGCGACAGCAAAGAAGAGGGCAGAGAAAGGGGCCCATTACGTAGAGGGGAGAGAAGAAGCGGACTGTTTTAAAAAAAAAAACAGACAGGCTGAAAGGAAATAGGAACAGAGGGTGTCTGACGGCGTGGAGACAGGGGGTGCATGCGAAGGAAAGAAGAGGGCAGAGAAAGGGGCCTATTACGTAGAGGGAGAGAAGAAGCGGACTGTTTTACAAAAAAAAACGGACAGGCTGAAAGGAAATAGGAAGAGAGGGTGTCTCACGGCGTGGAGACAAGGGTGCATGCGAAGGAAAGAAGAGGGCAGAGAAAGGGGCCCATTATGTAGAGGGGAGAGAAGAAGCAGACTGTTTAAAAAAAAAAACAGACAGGCTGAAAGGAAATAGGAAGAGAGGGTGCCTCACGGCGTAGAGACAGGGGGTGCATGCGAAGGAAAGAAGAGGGCAGAGAAAGGGGCCCATTACGTAGAGAGGAGAGAAGAAGCGGACTGTTTTTTTTAAAAAAACGGACAGGCTGAAAGGAAATAGGAAGAGAGGGTGCCTCATGGCGTGGAGACAGGGGGTGCATGCGAAGGATAGAAGAGGGCAGAGAAAGGGGCCCATTACGTAGAGGGGAGAGAAGAAGCGGACTGTTTTTTAAAAAAAACAGACAGGCTGAAAGGAAAAAGGAAGAGAGGGTGCCTCACGGCGTGGAGACAGGGGGTGCATGCGAAGGATAGAAGAGGGCAGACAAAGGGGCCCATTATGTAGAGGGGACAGAAGAAGCGGACTGTTTTTTAAAAAAGAACGGACAGGCTGAAAGGAAATAGGAAGAGAGGGTGCCTCACGGCGTGTAGACAGGGGGTGCATGCGAAGAAAAGAAGAGGGCAGAGAAATGGGCCCATTACGTAGAGGGGAGAGAAGAAGCGGAGTGCTTAAAAAAAAAACGGACAGGCTGAAAGGAAATAGGAAGAGAGGGTGTCTCACGGCGTGGAGACAGGGGGTGCATGCGAAGGAAAGAAGAGGGCAGAGAAAGGGGCCTATTACGTAGAAGGGAGAGAAGAAGCGGACTGTTTAAAAAAAAAAACGGACAGGCTGAAAGGAAATAGGAACAGAGGGTGTCTCACGGCGTGGAGACAGGGGTGCATGCGCAGGAAAGAAGAGGGCAGAGAAAGGGGCCCATTACGTATAGGGGAGAGAAGAAGCGGACTGTTTTAAAAAAAAAAACAGACAGGCTGAAAGGAAATAGGAAGAGAGGGTGCCTCACGGCGTGGAGACAGGGGGTGCATGCGAAGGAAAGAAGAGGGCAGAGAAAGGGGCCTATTACGTAGAGGGGAGAGAAGAAGCGGACTGTTTTAAAACAAAAAAACGGACAGGCTGAAAGGAAATAGGAAGAGAGGGTGCCTCACGGCGTGGAGACAGGGGGTGCATGCGAAGGATAGAAGAGGACAGACAAAGGGGCCCATTACGTGGAGGGGAGAGAAGGAGCGGACTGTTTAAAAAAAAAAATGGACAGGCTGAAAGGAAATTGGAAGAGAGGGTGCCTCACGCCGTGGAGACAGGAGGTGCATGCGAAGGATAGAAGAGGGCAGAGAAAGGGGCCCATTACCTAGAGGGGAGAGACGAAGCGGACTGTTTTAAAAAAAAAATCAGACAGGCTGATAGGAAATAGTAAGAGAGGGTGACTCACGCCGTGGAGACAGGGGGTGCATGCGAAGGATAGAAGAGGGCAGACAAAGGGGCCCATTACGTAGACGGGAGAGAAGAAGCGGACTGTTTTAAAAAAAAACGGACAGGCTGAAAGGAAATAGGAACAGAGGGTGCCTCACGGCGTGGAGACAGGTGGTGCATGCGAAGGAAAGAAGAGGGCAGAGAAAGGGGCCCATTACGTATAGGGGAGAGAAGAAGCAAACTGTTTAAAAAAAAAAAAACAGACAGGCTGAAAGGAAATAGGAACAGAGGGTATCTCACGGCGTGGAGACAGGGGGTGCATGCGAAGGAAAGAAGAGGGCAGAGAAAGGGGCCCATTACGTAGAGGGGAGAGAAGAAGCGGACTGTTTTACAACAACAAAACGGACAGGCTGAAAGGAAATAGGAAGAGATGGTGTCTCACGGCGTGGAGACAAGGGTGCATGCAAAGGAAAGAAGAGGGCAGAGAAAGGGGCCCATTATGTAGAGGGGAGAGAAGAAGCAGACTGTTTAAAAAAAAAAAACAGACAGGCTGAAAGGAAATAGGAAGAGAGGGTGCCTCACGGCGTGGAGACAGGGGGTGCATGCGAAGGAAAGAAGAGGGCAGAGAAAGGGGCCCATTACGTAGAGAGGAGAGAAGAAGCGGACTGTTTTTTTTAAAAAAACGGACAGGCTGAAAGGAAATAGCAAGAGAGGGTGCCTCACGGCGTGGAGACAGGGGGTGCATGCGAAGGAAAGAAGAGGGCAGAGAAAGGGGCCCATTACCTAGAGGGGAGAGAAGAAGCGGACTGTTTTGAAAAAAAAACAGACAGGCTGAAAGGCAATAGGAAGAGAGGGTGCCTCACGGCGTGGAGACAGGGGGTGCATGCGAAGGGTAGAAGAGGGCAGACAAAGGGGCCCATTATGTAGAGGGGAGAGAAGAAGCGGACTGTTTTTTAAAAAAAACAGACAGGCTGAAAGGAAATAGGAAGAGAGGGTGCCTCACGGCGTGGAGACAAGGGGTGCATGCGAAGGAAAGAAGAGGGAAGAGAAAGGGGCCCATTACGTAGAGGGGAGGGAAGAAGCGGACTGTTTAAAAAAAAAACGGACAGGCTGAAAGGAAATAGGAAGAGAGGGTGTCTCACGGCGTGGAGACAGGGGGTGCATGCGAAGAAAAGAAGAGGGCAGAGAAAGGGGCCCATTACGTAGAGGGGAGAGAAGAAGCGGACTGTTTAAAAAAAAAAAACGGACAGGCTGAAAGGAAATAGGAACAGAGGGTGTCTCACGGCGTGGAGACAGGGGGTGCATGCGCAGCAAAGAAGAGGGCAGAGAAAGGGGCCCATTACGTATAGGGGAGAGAAGAAGCGAACTGTTTTAAAAAAAAAAAAAACAGACAGGCTGAAAGGAAATAGGAACAGAGGGTGTCTCACGGCGTGGAGACAGGGGGTGCATGCGAAGGAAAGAAGAGGGCAGAGAAAGGGGCCTATTACGTAGAGGGGAGAGAAGAAGCGGACTGTTTTACAACAAAAAAACGGACAGGCTGAAAGGAAATAGGAAGAGATGGTGTCTCACGGCGTGGAGACAAGGGGTGCATGCGAAGGAAAGAAGAGGGCAGAGAAAGGGGCCCATTATGTAGAGGGGAGAGAAGAAGCAGACTGTTTAAAAAAAAAAAACAGACAGGCTGAAAGGAAATAGGAAGAGAGGGTGCCTCACGGCGTGGAGACAGGGGGTGCATGCGAAGGAAAGAAGAGGGCAGAGAAAGGGGCCCATTACGTAGAGAGGAGAGAAGAAGCGGACTGTTTTTTTTAAAAAAACGGACAGGCTGAAAGGAAATAGGAAGAGAGGGTGCCTCACGGCGTGGAGACAGGGGGTGCATGCGAAGGATAGAAGAGGGCAGACAAAGGGGCCCATTACGTAGAGGGGAGAGAAGAAGCGGACTGTTTTTTAATAAAGAACGGACAGGCTGAAAGGAAATAGGAAGAGAGGGTGCCTCACGGCGTGGAGACAGGGGGTGCATGCGAAGGAAAGAAGAGGGCAGAGAAAGGGGCCCATTACGTAGAGGGGAGAGAAGAAGCGGACTGTTTTTAAAAAAAAAACAGACAGGCTGAAAGGAAAAAGGAAGAGAGGGTGCCTCACGGCGTGGAGACAGGGGGTGCATGCGAAGGATAGAAGAGGGCAGAGAAAGGGGCCCATTACGTAGAGGGGAGAGAAGAAGCGGACTGTTTTAAAAAAAAAACGGACAGGCTGAAAGGAAATAGGAAGAGAGGGTGTCTCACGGCGTGGAGACAGGGGGTGCATGCGAAGGAAAGAAGAGGGCAGAGAAAGGGGCCCATTACGTAGAGGGGAGAGAAGAAGCGGACTGTTTTTTAAAAAAAACGGACAGGCTGAAAGGAAATAGGAAGAGAGGGTGCCTCACGGCGTGGAGACAGGGGGTGCATGCGAAGCAAAGAAGAGGGCAGAGAAAGGGGCCCATTACAAAAAAAACGGATACAGGCTGAAAGGAAATAGGAAGAGAGGGTGTCTCACGGCGTGGAGACAGGGGGTGCATGCGAAGGAAAGAAGAGGGCAGAGAAAGGGGCCCATTACGTAGAGGGGAGAGAAGAAGCGGACTGTTTAAAAAAATAAAACGACAGGCTGAAAGGAAATAGGAAGAGAGGGTGTCTCACGGCGTGGAGACAGGGGGTGCATGCGAAGAAAGAAGAGGGCAGAGAAAGGGGCCCATTACGTAGAGGGGAGAGAAGAAGCGGACTGTTTTTAAAAAAAAAACGGACAGGCTGAAAGGAAATAGGAAGAGAGGGTGTCTCACGGCGTGGAGACAGGGGGTGCATGCGAAGGAAAGAAGAGGGCAGAGAAAGGGGCCCATTACGTAGAGGGGAGAGAAGAAGCGGACTGTTTAAAAAAAAAACGGACAGGCTGAAAGGAAATAGGAAGAGAGGGTGCCTCACGGCGTGGAGACAGGGGATGCATGCGAAGGATAGAAGAGGGCAGACAAAGGGGCCCATTACGTGGAGGGTAGAGAAGAAGCGGACTGTTTTTAAAAAAAAAACCAGACAGGCTGAAAGGAAATAAGAAGAGAGGGTGCCTCACGGCGTGGAGACAGGGGATGCATGCGAAGGATAGAAGAGGGCAGACAAAGGGGCCCATTACGTGGAGGGTAGAGAAGAAGCGGACTGTTTTAAAAAAAAAAAAAACGGACAGGCTGAAAGGAAATAGGAAGAGAGGGTGTCTCACGGCGTGGAGACAGAGGGTGCATGCGAAGAAAAGAAGAGGGTAGAGAAATGGGCCCATTACGTAAAGGGGAGAGAAGAAGCGGACTGTTTAAAAAAAAAAAAAAAACGGACAGGCTGAAAGGAAATAGGAACAGAGGGTGTCTCACGGCGTGGAGACAGGGGGTGCATGCGAAGGAAAGAAGAGGGCAGAGAAAGGGGCCCATTACGTAGAGGGGAGAGAAGAAGCGGACTGTTTTAAAAAAAAAACGGACAGGCTGAAAGGAAATGGGAAGAGAGGGTGTCTCACGGCGTGGAGACAGGGGTGCATGCAAAGGAAAGAAGAGGGCAGAGAAAGGGGCCCATTATGTAGAGGGGAGAGAAGAAGCAGACTGTTTTAAAAAAAAAACAGACAGGCTGAAAGGAAATAGGAAGAGAGGGTGTCTCACTGCGTAGAGACCTGGGTGCATGCGAATGAAAGAAGAGGGCAGAGAAAGGGGCCCATTACAAAAAAAAAACGGATAGGCTGAGAGGAAATAGGAAGAGAGGGTGTCTCACGGCATGGAGACAGGGGGTGCATGCGAAGAAAAGAAGAGGGCAGAGAAATGGGCCCATTACGTAGAGGGGAGAGAAGAAGCGGAGTGCTTAAAAAAAAAAACGGACAGGCTGAAAGGAAATAGGAAGAGAGGGTGCCTCACGGCGTGGAGACAGGGGGTGCATGCGAAGAAAAGAAGAGGGCAGAGAAAGGGGCCCATTACGTAGAGGGGAGAGAAGAAGCGGACTGTTTAAAAAAAAAAAACGGACAGGCTGAAAGGAAATAGGAACAGAGGGTGTCTCACGGCGTGGAGACAGGGGGTGCATGTGAAGGAAAGTAGAGGGCAGAGAAAGGGGCCCATTACGTATAGGGGAGAAAAGAAGCGAACTGTTTTAAAAAAAAAAAACAGACAGGCTGAAAGGAAATAGGAACAGAGGGTGTCTCACGGCGTGGAGACAGGGGGTGCATGCGAAGGAAAAAAGAGGGCAGAGAAAGGGGCCTATTACGTAGAGGGGAGAGAAGAAGCGGACTGTTTTACAACAACAAAACGGACAGGCTGAAAGGAAATAGGAAGAGATGGTGTCTCACGGCGTGGAGACAAGGGTGCATGCGAAGGAAAGAAGAGGGCAGAGAAAGGGGCCCATTATGTAGAGGGGAGAGAAGAAGCAGACTGTTTAAAAAAAAAAAAACAGACAGGCTGAAAGGAAATAGGAAGAGAGGGTGCCTCACGGCGTGGAGACAGGGGGTGCATGCGAAGGAAAGAAGAGGGCAGAGAAAGGGGCCCATTACGTAGAGAGGAGAGAAGAAGCGGACTGTTTTTTTTTAAAAAAACGGACAGGCTGAAATGAAATAGGAAGAGAGGGTGCCTCACGGCGTGGAGACAGGGGGTGCATGCGAAGGATAGAAGAGGGCAGAGAAAGGGGCCCATTACCTAGAGGGGAGAGAAGAAGCGGACTGTTTTGAAAAAAAACCAGACAGGCTGAAAGGAAATAGGAAGAGAGGGTGCCTCACGGCGTGGAGACAGGGGGTGCATGCGAAGGATAGAAGAGGGCAGACAAAGGGGCCCATTACGTAGAGGGGAGAGAAGAAGCGGACTGTTTTTTAAAAAAAAACAGACAGGCTGAAAGGAAATAGGAAGAGAGGGTGCCTCACGGCGTGGAGACAGGGGTGCATGCGAAGGAAAGAAGAGGGCAGAGAAAGGGGCCCATTACGTAGAGGGGAGAGAAGAAGTGGACTGTTTAAAAAAATAAAACGACAGGCTGAAAGGAAATAGGAACAGAGGGTGTCTCACGGCGTGGAGACAGGGGGTGCATGCGAAGGAAAAAAGAGGGCAGAGAAAGGGGCCTATTACGTAGAGGGGAGAGAAGAAGCGGACTGTTTTAAAAAAAAAAAACGGACAGGCTGAAAGGAAATAGGAAGAGAGGGTGTCTCACGGCGTGGAGACAGGGGGTGCATGCGAAGAAAGAAGAGGGCAGAGAAAGGGGCCCATTACGTAGAGGGGAGAGAAGAAGCGGACTGTTTTAAAAAAAAAAAAACAGACAGGCTGAAAGGAAATAGGAACAGAGGGTGTCTCACGGCGTGGAGACAGGGGGTGCATGCGAAGGAAAAAAGAGGGCAGAGAAAGGGGCCCATTACGTAGAGGGAGAGAAGAAGCGGACTGTTTTACAACAAAAAACGGACAGGCTGAAAGGAAATAGGAAGAGAGGGTGTCTCACGGCGTGGAGACAAGGGGTGCATGCGAAGGAAAGAAGAGGGCAGAGAAAGGGGCCCATTACGTAGAGGGAGAGAAGAAGCGGACTGTTTTAAAAAAAAAACAGACAGGCTGAAAGGAAATAGGAAGAGAGGGTGCCTCACGGCGTGGAGACAGGGGGTGCATGCGAAGGAAAGAAGAGGGCAGAGAAAGGGGCCCATTACGTAGAGGGAGAGAAGAAGCGGACTGTTTTTTAAAAAAAAACGGACCGGCTGAAAGGCAATAGGAAGAAAGGGTGCCTCACTGCGTGGAGACAGGGGGTGCATGCGAAGGATAGAAGAGGGCAGACAAAGGGGCCCATTATGTAGAGGGGACAGAAGAAGCGGACTGTTTTTTAATAAAGAACGGACAGGCTGAAAGGAAATAGGAAGAGAGGGTGCCTCACGGCGTGGAGACTGGGGGTGCATGCGAAGGAAAGAAGAGGGCAGAGAAAGGGGCCCATTACCTAGAGGGGAGAGAAGAAGCGGACTGTTTTAAAAAAAAAATCAGACAGGCTGAAAGGAAATAGGAAGAGAGGGTGCCTCACGGCGTGGAGACAGGGGTGCATGCGAAGGAATAGAAGAGGGCAGAGAAAGGGGCCCATTACGTAGAGGGGAGAGAAGAAGCGGACTGTTGTAAAAAAAAAACGGACAGGCTGAAAGGAAATAGGAAGAGAGGGTGTCTCACGGCGTGGAGACAGGGGGTGCATGCGAAGGAAAGAAGAGGGCAGAGAAAGGGGCCCATTACGTAGAGGGGAGAGAAGAAGCGGACTGTTTTTTAAAAAAACGGACAGGCTGAAAGGAAATAGGAAGAGAGGGTGCCTCACGGCGTGGAGACAGGGGTGCATGCGAAGCGAAAGAAGAGGGCAGAGAAAGGGGCCCATTACGTAGAGGAGAGAAGAACGGACTGTTTAAAAAAAAACGGACAGGCTGAAAGGAAATAGGAAGAGAGGGTGTCTCACGGCATGGAGACAGGGGGTGCATGCGAAGGAAAGAAGAGGGCAGAGAAAGGGGCCCATTACGTAGAGGGGAGAGAAGAAGCGGACTGTTTAAAAAAAAAAAAAACGGACAGGCTGAAAGGAAATAGGAAGAGAGGGTGCCTCACGGCGTGGAGACAGGGGTGCATGCGAAGGAAAGAAGAGGGCAGAGAAAGGGGCCCATTACGTAGAGGGAGAGAAGAAGCGGACTGTTTTAAAAAAAAACGGACAGGCTGAAAGGAAATAGGAAGAGAGGGTGTCTCACGGCGTGGAGACAGGGGGTGCATGCGAAGGAAAGAAGAGGGCAGAGAAAGGGGCCCATTACGTAGAGGGGAGAGAAGAAGCGGACTGTTTTAAAAAAAAAAACGGACAGGCTGAAAGGAAATAGGAAGAGAGGGTGCCTCACGGCGTGGAGACAGGGGATGCATGCGAAGGATAGAAGAGGGCAGAGAAAGGGGCCCATTACGTAGAGGGGAGAGAAGAAGCGGACTGTTTTAAAAAAAAAACAGACAGGCTGAAAGGAAATAGGAAGAGAGGGTGCCTCACGGCGTGGAGACAGGGGGTGCATGCGAAGCAAAGAAGAGGGCAGAGAAAGGGGCCCATTACGTAGAGGGGAGAGAAGAAGCGGACTGTTTAAAAAAAAAAACGGACAGGCTGAAAGGAAATAGGAAGAGAGGGTGCCTCACGGCGTGGAGACAAGGGGTGCATGCGAAGGAAAGAAGAGGGCAGAGAAAGGGGCCCATTACGTAGAGGGGAGAGAAGAAGCGGACTGTTTAAAAAAAAAAACGGACAGGCTGAAAGGAAATGGGAAGAGAGGGTGTCTCACGGCGTGGAGACAGGGGTGCATGTGAAGGAAAGAAGAGGGCAGAGAAAGGGGCCCATTACGTAGAGGGGAGAGAAGAAGCGGACTGTTTTATTAAAAAACGGACAGGCTGAAAGGAAATAGGAAGAGAGGGTGTCTCACGGCGTGGAGACAGGGGTGCATGCGAAGGAAAGAAGAGGGCAGAGAAAGGGGCCCATTACGTAGAGGGGAGAGAAGAAGCGGACTGTTTTAAAAAAAAACAGACAGGCTGAAAGGAAATAGGAAGAGAGGGTGTCTCACGTGCGTAGAGACAGGGGGTGCATGCGAAGCAAAGAAGAGGGCAGAGAAAGGGGCCCATTACAAAAAAAACGGATAGGCTGAAAGGAAATAGGAAGAGAGGGTGTCTCACGGCATGGAGACAGGGGGTGCATGCGAAGGAAAGAAGAGGGCAGAGAAAGGGGCCCATT
Organism: Calotriton arnoldi; assembly: GCA_963921515.1. Classification (NCBI taxonomy): domain Eukaryota; kingdom Metazoa; phylum Chordata; class Amphibia; order Caudata; family Salamandridae; genus Calotriton; species Calotriton arnoldi. Next base: position 59,442 of record CAWUFW010011506.1, on the reverse strand, counting down.
ACGTAGAGGGGAGAGAAGAAGCGGACTGTTTAAAAAAAAAAAAAACGGACAGGCTGAAAGGAAATAGGAAGAGAGGGTGTCTCACGGCGTGGAGACAGGGGGTGCATGCGAAGAAAAGAAGAGGGCAGAGAAATGGGCCCATTACGTAGAGGGGAGAGAAGAAGCGGACTGTTTAAAAAAAAAACGGACAGGCTGAAAGGAAATAGGAAGAGAGGGTGTCTCACGGCGTGGAGACAGGGGGTGCATGCGAAGGAAAGAAGAGGGCAGAGAAAGGGGCCCATTACGTAGAGGGGAGAGAAGAAGGGGACTGTTTTAAAAAAAAAACAGACAGCCTGAAAGGAAATAGGAAGAGAGGGTGTCTCACGGCATGGAGACGGGGGGTGCATGCGAAGGAAAGAAGAGGGCAGACAAAGGGGCCCATTACGTAGAGGGGAGAGAAGAAGTGGACTGTTTTACAAAAAAAAAACGGACAGGCTGAAAGGAAATAGGAAGAGAGGGTGTCTCACGGCGTGGAGACAAGGGGTGCATGCGAAGGAAAGAAGAGGGCAGAGAAAGGGGCCCATTACGTAGAGGGGAGAGAAGAAGCGGACTGTTTTAAAAAAAAAAAACAGACAGGCTGAAAGGAAATAGGAAGAGAGGGTGCCTCACGGCGTGGAGACAGGGGGTGCATGCGAAGGAAAGAAGAGGGCAGAGAAAGGGGCCCATTACGTAGAGAGGAGAGAAGAAGCGGACTGTTTTTTTAAAAAAACGGACAGGCTGAAAGGAAATAGGAAGAGAGGGTGCCTCACGGCGTGGAGACAGGGGTGCATGCGAAGGATAGAAGAGGGCAGAGAAAGGGGCCCATTACGTAGAGGGGAGAGAAGAAGCGGACTGTTTTTTAATAAAGAACGGACAGGCTGAAAGGAAATAGGAAGAGAGGGTGCCTCACGGCGTGGAGACAGGGGTGCATGCGAAGGAAAGAAGAGGGCAGAGAAAGGGGCCCATTACGTAGAGGGGAGAGAAGAAGCGGACTGTTTTAAAAAAAAATCAGACAGGCTGAAAGGAAATAGGAAGAGAGGGTGCCTCACGGCGTGGAGACAGGGGTGCATGCGAAGGATAGAAGAGGGCAGAGAAAGGGGCCCATTACGTAGAGGGGAGAGAAGAAGCGGACTGTTTTAAAAAAAAAACGGACAGGCTGAAAGGAAATAGGAAGAGAGGGTGTCTCACGGCGTGGAGACAAGGGGTGCATGCGAAGGAAAGAAGAGGGCAGAGAAAGGGGCCCATTACGTAGAGGGGAGAGAAGAAGCAGACTGTTTTTAAAAAAAACGGACAGGCTGAAAGGAAATAGGAAGAGAGGGTGCCTCACGGCGTGGAGACAGGGGTGCATGCGAAGGAAAGAAGAGGGCAGAGAAAGGGGCCCATTACGTAGAGGGGAGAGAAGAAGCGGACTGTTTTAAAAAAAAAACCAGACAGGCTGAAAGGAAATAGGAAGAGAGGGTGTCTCACGGCATGGAGACGGGGGGGTGCATGCGAAGGAAAAAAGAGGGCAGAGAAAGGGGCCCATTACGTAGAGGGGAGAGAAGAAGCGGACTGTTTTTAAAAAAAAACGGACAGGCTGAAAGGAAATAGGAAGAGAGGGTGTCTCACGGCGTGGAGACAGGGGGTGCATGCGAAAGAAAGAAGAGGGCAGAGAAAGGAGCCCATTACGTAGAAGGGAGAGAAGAAGCGGACAGTTTTAAAAAAAAAAACGGACCGGCTGAAAGGCAATAGGAAGAAAGGGTGCCTCACGGCGTGGAGACAGGGGGTGCATGCGAAGGATAGAAGAGGGCAGACAAAGGGGCCCATTATGTAGAGGGGAGAGAAGAAGCGGACTGTTTTAAAAAAAACCAGACAGGCTGAAAGGAAATAGGAAGAGAGGGTGCCTCACGGCGTGGAGACAGGGGTGCATGCGAAGGATAGAAGAGGGCAGACAAAGGGGCCCATTATGTAGAGGGGAGAGAAGAAGCGGACTGTTTTAAAAAAAAAACAAACGGACAGGCTGAAAGGAAATAGGAACAGAGGGTGTCTCACGGCGTGGAGACAATTGGTGCATGCGAAAGAAAGAAGAGGGCAGAGAAAGGGGCCCATTACGTATAGGGGAGAGAAGAAGCGGACTGTTTTACAAAAAAAAAACGGACAGGCTGAAAGGAAATAGGAACAGAGGGTGTCTCACGTCGTGGAGACAGGGGGTGCATGCGAAGGAAAGAAGAGGGCAGAGAAAAGGGCCTATTACGTAGAGGGGAGAGAAGAAGCGGACTGTTTTACAAAAAAAACGGACAGGCTGAAAGGAAATAGGAAGAGAGGGTGTCTCACGGCGTGGAGACAGGGGTGCATGCGAAGGAAAGAAGAGGGCAGAGAAAGGGGCCCATTATGTAGAGGGAGAGAAGAAGCGGACTGTTTTATAAAAAAACAGACAGGCTGAAAGGAAATAGGAAGAGAGGGTGCCTCACGGCGTAGAGACAGGGGGTGCATGCGAATGAAAGAAGAGGGCAGAGAAAGGGGCCCATTACGTAGAGAGAAGAAGCGGACTGTTTTAAAAAAACGGACAGGCTGAAAGGAAATAGGAAGAGAGGGTGTCTCACGGCATGGAGACAGGGGGTGCATGCGAAGGAAAGAAGAGGACAGAGAAAGGGGCCCTTTACGTATAGGGGAGAGAAGAAGCGGACTGTTTTAAAAAAAAACGGACATGCTGAAAGGAAATAGGAAGAGAGGGTGTCTCACGGCGTGGAGACAGGGGGTGCATGCGAAGGAAAGAAGAGGGCAGAGAAAGGGGCCCATTACGTAGAGGGGAGAGAAGAAGCGGACTGTTTTAAAAAAAAACGGACAGGCTGAAAGGAAATAGGAAGAGAGGGTGTCTCACGGCGTGGAGACAGGGGGTGCATGCGAAGGAAAGAAGAGGGCAGAGAAAGGGGCCCATTACGTAGAGGGGAGAGAAGAAGCGGACTGTTTTTAAAAAAAAACGGACAGGCTGAAAGGAAATAGGAAGAGAGGGTGTCTCACGGCGTGGAGACAGGGGGTGCATGCGAAGGAAAGAAGAGGGCAGAGAAAGGGGCCCATTACGTAGAGGGGAGAGAAGAAGCGGACTGTTTTAAAAAAAAAACGGACAGGCTGAAAGGAAATAGGAAGAGAGGGTGCCTCACGGCGTGGAGACAGGGGGTGCATGCGAAGGAAAGAAGAGGGCAGAGAAAGGGGCCCATTACGTAGAGGGAGAGAAGAAGCGGACTGTTTTTAAAAAAAACGGACAGGCTGAAAGGAAATAGGAAGAGAGGGTGCCTCACGGCGTGGAGACAGGGGGTGCATGCGAAGGAAAGAAGAGGGCAGAGAAAGGGGCCCATTACCTAGAGGGGAGAGAAGAAGCGGAATGTTTTTAAAAAAAACAGACAGGCTGAAAGGAAATAGGAAGAGAGGGTGCCTCACGGCGTGGAGACAGGGGGTGCATGCGAAGGATAGAAGAGGGCAGACAAAGGGGCCCATTATGTAGAGGGGAGAGAAGAAGCGGACTGTTTTAAAAAAAAAAACGGACAGGCTGAAAGGAAATAGGAAGAGAGGGTGCCTCACGGCGTGGAGACAGGGGGTGCATGCGAAGGAAAGAAGAGGGCAGAGAAAGGGGCCCATTACGTAGAGGGGAGAGAAGAAGCGGACTGTTTAAAAAAAAAAACGGACAGGCTGAAAGGAAATAGGAAGAGAGGGTGTCTCACGGCGTGGAGACAGGGGGTGCATGCGAAGGAAAGAAGAGGGCAGAGAAAGGGGCCCATTACGTAGAGGGGAGAGAAGAAGCGGACTGTTTTAAAAAAAAACGGACAGGCTGAAAGGAAATAGGAAGAGAGGGTGCCTCACGGCGTGGAGACAGGGGGTGCATGCGAAGGAAAGAAGAGGGCAGAGAAAGGGGCCCATTACGTAGAGGGGAGAGAAGAAGCGGACTGTTTTATAAAAAAAACGGACAGGCTGAAAGGAAATAGGAAGAGAGGGTGTCTCACGGCGTGGAGACAGGGGTGCATGCGAAGGAAAGAAGAGGGCAGAGAAAGGGGCCCATTACGTAGAGGGAGAGAAGAAGCGGACTGTTTTAAAAAAAAAAACAGACAGGCTGAAAGGAAATAGGAAGAGAGGGTGCCTCACGGCGTGGAGACAGGGGGTGCATGCGAAGGAAAGAAGAGGGCAGAGAAAGGGGCACATTACTTAGAGGGGAGAGAAGAAGCGGACTGTTTTAAAAAAAAACAGACATGCTGAAAGGAAATAGGAAGAGAGGATGTCTCACGGCGTGGAGTCAGGGGGTGCATGCAAAGGAAAGAAGAGGGCAGAGAAAGGGGCCCATTACGTAGAGGGAGAGAAGAAGCGGACTGTTTTAAAAAAAAACGGACAGGCTGAAAGGAAATAGGAAGAGAGGGTGTCTCACGGCGTGGAGACAGGGGTGCATGCGAAGGAAAGAAGAGGGCAGAGAAAGGGGCCCATTACGTAGAGGGGAGAGAAGAAGCGGACTGTTTTATAAAAAAAAACGGACAGGCTGAAAGGAAATAGGAAGAGAGGGTGCCTCACGGCGTGGAGACAGGGGGTGCATGCGAAAGAAAGAAGAGGGCAGAGAAAGGGGCCCATTACGTAGAGGGGAGAGAAGAAGCGGACAGTTTTTTAAAAAAAAACGGACCGGCTGAAAGGCAATAGGAAGAAAGGGTGCCTCACGGCGTGGAGACAGGGGGTGCATGCGAAGGATAGAAGAGGGCAGACAAAGGGGCCCATTACGTAGAGGGAGAGAAGAAGCGGACTGTTTTAAAAAAAACGGACAGGCTGAAAGGAAATAGGAAGAGAGGGTGCCTCACGGCGTGGAGACAGGGGTGCATGCGAAGGAAAGAAGAGGGCAGAGAAAGGGGCCCATTACGTAGAGGGGAGAGAAGAAGCGGACTGCTTAAAAAAAAACCGGACAGGCTGAAAGGAAATAGGAAGAGAGGGTGTCTCACGGCGTGGAGACAGGGGGTGCATGTCAAGGATAGAAGAGGGCAGAGAAAGGGGCCCATTACGTAGAGGGGAGAGAAGAAGAGGACTGTTTTTTTTAAAAAAAACGGACAGGCTGAAAGGAAATAGGAAGAGAGGGTGTCTCACGGCGTGGAGACAGGGGGTGCATGCGAAGGAAAGAAGAGGGCAGAGAAAGGGGCCCATTACGTAGAGGGGAGAGAAGAAGCGGACTGTTTTAAAAAAAAACGGACAGGCTGAAAGGAAATAGGAAGAGAGGGTGTCTCACGGCGTGGAGACAGGGGGTGCATGCGAAGGAAAGAAGAGGGCAGAGAAAGGGGCCCATTACGTAGAGGGAGAGAAGAAGCGGACTGTTTTAAAAAAAACGGACAGGCTGAAAGGAAATAGGAAGAGAGGGTGTCTCACGGCGTGGAGACAGGGGGTGCATGCGAAGGAAAGAAGAGGGCAGAGAAAGGGGCCCATTACGTAGAGGGGAGAGAAGAAGCGGACTGTTTTAAAAAAAAACGGACAGGCTGAAAGGAAATAGGAAGAGAGGGTGCCTCACGGCGTGGAGACAGGGGGTGCATGCGAAGGAAAGAAGAGGGCAGAGAAAGGGGCCCATTACGTAGAGGGGAGAGAAGAAGCGGACTGTTTTTAAAAAAAAACGGACAGGCTGAAAGGAAATAGGAAGAGAGGGTGTCTCACGGCGTGGAGACAGGGGGTGCATGCGAAGGAAAGAAGAGGGCAGAGAAAGGGGCCCATTACGTAGAGGGGAGAGAAGAAGCGGACTGTTTTAAAAAAAAACGGACAGGCTGAAAGGAAATAGGAAGAGAGGGTGTCTCACGGCGTGGAGACAGGGGTGCATGCGAAGGAAAGAAGAGGGCAGAGAAAGGGGCCCATTACGTAGAGGGGAGAGAAGAAGCGGACTGTTTTAAAAAAAAAACGGACAGGCTGAAAGGAAATAGGAAGAGAGGGTGTCTCACGGCGTGGAGACAGGGGGTGCATGCGAAGGAAAGAAGAGGGCAGAGAAAGGGGCCCATTACGTAGAGGGAGAGAAGAAGCGGACTGTTTTAAAAAAAACGGACAGGCTGAAAGGAAATAGGAAGAGAGGGTGTCTCACGGCGTGGAGACAGGGGTGCATGCGAAGGAAAGAAGAGGGCAGAGAAAGGGGCCCATTACGTAGAGGGGAGAGAAGAAGCGGACTGTTTTAAAAAAAAAACGGACAGGCTGAAAGGAAATAGGAAGAGAGGGGTGTCTCACGGCGTGGAGACAGGGGGTGCATGCGAAGGAAAGAAGAGGGCAGAGAAAGGGGCCCATTACGTAGAGGGGAGAGAAGAAGCGGACTGTTTTTAAAAAAAAACGGACAGGCTGAAAGGAAATAGGAAGAGAGGGTGCCTCACGGCGTGGAGACAGGGGTGCATGCGAAGGAAAGAAGAGGGCAGAGAAAGGGGCCCATTACGTAGAGGGAGAGAAGAAGCGGACTGTTTTAAAAAAAAAACGGACAGGCTGAAAGGAAATAGGAAGAGAGGGTGTCTCACGGCGTGGAGACAGGGGGTGCATGCGAAGGAAAGAAGAGGGCAGAGAAAGGGGCCCATTACGTAGAGGGGAGAGAAGAAGCGGACTGTTTTTAAAAAAAAACGGACAGGCTGAAAGGAAATAGGAAGAGAGGGTGCCTCACGGCGTGGAGACAGGGGGTGCATGCGAAGGAAAGAAGAGGGCAGAGAAAGGGGCCCATTACGTAGAGGGGAGAGAAGAAGCGGACTGTTTTAAAAAAAAACGGACAGGCTGAAAGGAAATAGGAAGAGAGGGTGCCTCACGGCGTGGAGACAGGGGTGCATGCGAAGGAAAGAAGAGGGCAGAGAAAGGGGCCCATTACGTAGAGGGGAGAGAAGAAGCGGACTGTTTTTAAAAAAAAACGGACAGGCTGAAAGGAAATAGGAAGAGAGGGTGTCTCACGGCGTGGAGACAGGGGGTGCATGCGAAGGAAAGAAGAGGGCAGAGAAAGGGGCCCATTACGTAGAGGGAGAGAAGAAGCGGACTGTTTTAAAAAAAAACGGACAGGCTGAAAGGAAATAGGAAGAGAGGGTGTCTCACGGCGTGGAGACAGGGGTGCATGCGAAGGAAAGAAGAGGGCAGAGAAAGGGGCCCATTACGTAGAGGGAGAGAAGAAGCAGACTGTTTTAAAAAAAAAACGGACAGGCTGAAAGGAAATAGGAAGAGAGGGTGTCTCACGGCGTGGAGACAGGGGGTGCATGCGAAGGAAAGAAGAGGGCAGAGAAAGGGGCCCATTACGTAGAGGGGAGAGAAGAAGCGGACTGTTTTTTTAAAAAAACGGACAGGCTGAAAGGAAATAGGAAGAGAGGGTGTCTCACGCCATGGAGACAGGGGGTGCATGCGAAGGAAAGAACAGGGCAGAGAAAGGGGCCCATTACGTAGAGGGAAGAGAAGAAGTGGACTGTTTTTTTAAAAAAAACGGACAGGCTGAAAGGAAATAGGAAGAGAGGGTGTCTCACGGCGTGGAGACAGGGGGTGCATGCGAAGGAAAGAAGAGGGCAGAGAAAGGGGCCCATTACGTAGAGGGGAGAGAAGAAGCGGACTGTTTTATAAAAAAAACGGACAGGCTGAAAGGAAATAGGAAGAGAGGGTGTCTCACGGCGTGGAGACAGGGGGTGCATGCGAAGCAAAGAAGAGGGCAGAGAAAGGGGCCCATTACGTAGAGGGGAGAGAAGAAGCGGACTGTTTTTAAAAAAAAACGGACAGGCTGAAAGGAAATAGGAAGAGAGGGTGTCTCACGGCGTGGAGACAGGGGGTGCATGCAAAGGTAAGAAGAGGGCAGAGAAAGGGGCCCATTACGTAGAGGGGAGAGAAGAAGCGGAATGTTTAAAAAAAAAAAACGGACAGGCTGAAAGGAAATAGGAAGAGAGGGTGCCTCACGGCGTGGAGACAGGGGGTGCATGCGAAGGAAAGAAGAGGGCAGAGAAAGGGGCCCATTACGTAGAGGGGAGAGAAGAAGCGGACTGTTTTAAAAAAAAACGGACAGGCTGAAAGGAAATAGGAAGAGAGGGTGTCTCACGGCGTGGAGACAGGGGGTGCATGCGAAGGAAAGAAGAGGGCAGAGAAAGGGGCCCATTACGTAGAGGGAGAGAAGAAGCGGACTGTTTTTAAAAAAAACGGACAGGCTGAAAGGAAATAGGAAGAGAGGGTGTCTCACGGCGTGGAGACAGGGGTGCATGCGAAGGAAAGAAGAGGGCAGAGAAAGGGGCCCATTACGTAGAGGGAGAGAAGAAGCGGACTGTTTTTAAAAAAAACGGACAGGCTGAAAGGAAATAGGAAGAGAGGGTGTCTCACGGCGTGGAGACAGGGGGTGCATGCGAAGGAAAGAAGAGGGCAGAGAAAGGGGCCCATTACGTAGAGGGGAGAGAAGAAGCGGACTGTTTTTAAAAAAAAACGGACAGGCTGAAAGGAAATAGGAAGAGAGGGTGTCTCACGGCGTGGAGACAGGGGTGCATGCGAAGGAAAGAAGAGGGCAGAGAAAGGGGCCCATTACGTAGAGGGGAGAGAAGAAGCGGACTGTTTTTAAAAAAAAACGGACAGGCTGAAAGGAAATAGGAAGAGAGGGTGTCTCACGGCGTGGAGACAGGGGGTGCATGCGAAGGAAAGAAGAGGGCAGAGAAAGGGGCCCATTACGTAGAGGGGAGAGAAGAAGCGGACTGTTTTAAAAAAAAAACGGACAGGCTGAAAGGAAATAGGAAGAGAGGGTGTCTCACGGCGTGGAGACAGGGGGTGCATGCGAAGGAAAGAAGAGGGCAGAGAAAGGGGCCCATTACGTAGAGGGAGAGAAGAAGCGGACTGTTTTAAAAAAAAAACGGACAGGCTGAAAGGAAATAGGAAGAGAGGGTGTCTCACGGCGTGGAGACAGGGGGTGCATGCGAAGGAAAGAAGAGGGCAGAGAAAGGGGCCCATTACGTAGAGGGGAGAGAAGAAGCGGACTGTTTTTAAAAAAAAACGGACAGGCTGAAAGGAAATAGGAAGAGAGGGTGTCTCACGGCGTGGAGACAGGGGGTGCATGCGAAGGAAAGAAGAGGGCAGAGAAAGGGGCCCATTACGTAGAGGGGAGAGAAGAAGCGGACTGTTTTTAAAAAAAACGGACAGGCTGAAAGGAAATAGGAAGAGAGGGTGTCTCACGGCGTGGAGACAGGGGGTGCATGCGAAGGAAAGAAGAGGGCAGAGAAAGGGGCCCATTACGTAGAGGGGAGAGAAGAAGCGGACTGTTTTTAAAAAAAAACGGACAGGCTGAAAGGAAATAGGAAGAGAGGGTGTCTCACGGCGTGGAGACAGGGGGTGCATGCGAAGGAAAGAAGAGGGCAGAGAAAGGGGCCCATTACGTAGAGGGGAGAGAAGAAGCGGACTGTTTTTAAAAAAAAACGGACAGGCTGAAAGGAAATAGGAAGAGAGGGTGTCTCACGGCGTGGAGACAGGGGGTGCATGCGAAGGAAAGAAGAGGGCAGAGAAAGGGGCCCATTACGTAGAGGGGAGAGAAGAAGCGGACTGTTTTTTAAAAAAAACGGACAGGCTGAAAGGAAATAGGAAGAGAGGGTGTCTCACGGCGTGGAGACAGGGGGTGCATGCGAAGGAAAGAAGAGGGCAGAGAAAGGGGCCCATTACGTAGAGGGAGAGAAGAAGCGGACTGTTTTATAAAAAAAAACGGACAGGCTGAAAGGAAATAGGAAGAGAGGGTGCCTCACGGCGTGGAGACAGGGGGTGCATGCGAAGGAAAGAAGAGGGCAGAGAAAGGGGCCCATTACGTAGAGGGGAGAGAAGAAGCGGACTGTTTTTAAAAAAAACGGACAGGCTGAAAGGAAATAGGAAGAGAGGGTGTCTCACGGCGTGGAGACAGGGGGTGCATGCGAAGGAAAGAAGAGGGCAGAGAAAGGGGCCCATTACGTAGAGGGAGAGAAGAAGCGGACTGTTTTTAAAAAAAAAACGGACAGGCTGAAAGGAAATAGGAAGAGAGGGTGTCTCACGGCGTGGAGACAGGGGTGCATGCGAAGGAAAGAAGAGGGCAGAGAAAGGGGCCCATTACGTAGAGGGGAGAGAAGAAGCGGACTGTTTTAAAAAAAAAACGGACAGGCTGAAAGGAAATAGGAAGAGAGGGTGTCTCACGGCGTGGAGACAGGGGGTGCATGCGAAAGAAAGAAGAGGGCAGAGAAAGGAGCCCATTACGTAGAAGGGAGAGAAGAAGCGGACAATGTTTTTTAAAAAAACGGACCGGCTGAAAGGCAATAGGAAGAGAGGGTGCCTCACGGCGTGGAGACAGGGGGTGCATGCGAAAGATAGAGGAGGGCAGAGAAAGGGGCCCATTACGTAGAGGGGAGAGAAGAAGCGGACTGTTTTAAAAAAAAACGGACAGGCTGAAAGGAAATAGGAAGAGAGGGTGTCTCACGGCGTGGAGACAGGGGGTGCATGCGAAGGAAAGAAGAGGGCAGAGAAAGGGGCCCATTACGTAGAGGGGAGAGAAGAAGCGGACTGTTTTAAAAAAAAACGGACAGGCTGAAAGGAAATAGGAAGAGAGGGTGTCTCACGGCGTGGAGACAGGGGGTGCATGCGAAGGAAAGAAGAGGGCAGAGAAAGGGGCCCATTACGTAGAGGGGAGAGAAGAAGCGGACTGTTTTATAAAAAAAACGGACAGGCTGAAAGGAAATAGGAAGAGAGGGTGTCTCACGGCGTGGAGACAGGGGGTGCATGCGAAGGAAAGAAGAGGGCAGAGAAAGGGGCCCATTACGTAGAGGGAGAGAAGAAGCGGACTGTTTTAAAAAAAAAACAGACAGGCTGAAAGGAAATAGGAAGAGAGGGTGTCTCACGGCGTGGAGACAGGGGTGCATGCGAAGGAAAGAAGAGGGCAGAGAAAGGGGCCCATTACGTAGAGGGGAGAGAAGAAGCGGACTGTTTTAAAAAAAAACGGACAGGCTGAAAGGAAATAGGAAGAGAGGGTGTCTCACGGCGTGGAGACAGGGGGTGCATGCGAAGGAAAGAAGAGGGCAGAGAAAGGGGCCCATTACGTAGAGGGGAGAGAAGAAGCGGACTGTTTTTAAAAAAAAACGGACAGGCTGAAAGGAAATAGGAAGAGAGGGTGCCTCACGGCGTGGAGACAGGGGGTGCATGCGAAGGAAAGAAGAGGGCAGAGAAAGGGGCCCATTACGTAGAGGGGAGAGAAGAAGCGGACTGTTTTAAAAAAAAAACGGACAGGCTGAAAGGAAATTGGAAGAGAGGGTGTCTCACGGCGTGGAGACAGGGGGTGCATGCGAAGGAAAGAAGAGGGCAGAGAAAGGGGCCCATTACGTAGAGGGGAGAGAAGAAGCGGACTGTTTTTTTAAAAAAAACGGACAGGCTGAAAGGAAATAGGAAGAGAGGGTGTCTCACGGCGTGGAGACAGGGGGTGCATGCGAAGGAAAGAAGAGGGCAGAGAAAGGGGCCCATTACGTAGAGGGGAGAGAAGAAGCGGACTGTTTAAAAAAAAAAACGGACAGGCTGAAAGGAAATAGGAAGAGAGGGTGCCTCACGGCGTGGAGACAGGGGGTGCATGCGAAGGAAAGAAGAGGGCAGAGAAAGGGGCCCATTACGTAGAGGGGAGAGAAGAAGCGGACTGTTTTTAAAAAAAAACGGACAGGCTGAAAGGAAATAGGAAGAGAGGGTGTCTCACGGCGTGGAGACAGGGGGTGCATGCGAAGGAAAGAAGAGGGCAGAGAAAGGGGCCCATTACGTAGAGGGGAGAGAAGAAGCGGACTGTTTTTATAAAAAAACAGACAGGCTGAAAGGAAATAGGAAGAGAGGGTGTCTCACGGCGTGGAGACAGGGGGTGCATGCGAAGGAAAGAAGAGGGCAGAGAAAGGGGCCCATTACGTAGAGGGGAGAGAAGAAGCGGACTGTTTTATAAAAAAAACGGACAGGCTGAAAGGAAATAGGAAGAGAGGGTGCCTCACGGCGTGGAGACAGGGGTGCATGCGAAGGAAAGAAGAGGGCAGAGAAAGGGGCCCATTACGTAGAGGGGAGAGAAGAAGCGGACTGTTTTAAAAAAAAAACGGACAGGCTGAAAGGAAATAGGAAGAGAGGGTGTCTCACGGCGTGGAGACAGGGGGTGCATGCGAAGGAAAGAAGAGGGCAGAGAAAGGGGCCCATTACGTAGAGGGGAGAGAAGAAGCGGACTGTTTTTAAAAAAAAACGGACAGGCTGAAAGGAAATAGGAAGAGAGGGTGTCTCACGGCGTGGAGACAGGGGGTGCATGCGAAGGAAAGAAGAGGGCAGAGAAAGGGGCCCATTACGTAGAGGGGAGAGAAGAAGCGGACTGTTTTTAAAAAAAAACGGACAGGCTGAAAGGAAATAGGAAGAGAGGGTGTCTCACGGCGTGGAGACAGGGGGTGCATGCGAAGGAAAGAAGAGGGCAGAGAAAGGGGCCCATTACGTAGAGGGGAGAGAAGAAGCGGACTGTTTTAAAAAAAAACGGACAGGCTGAAAGGAAATAGGAAGAGAGGGTGTCTCACGGCGTGGAGACAGGGGGTGCATGCGAAGGAAAGAAGAGGGCAGAGAAAGGGGCCCATTACGTAGAGGGGAGAGAAGAAGCGGACTGTTTTAAAAAAAAACGGACAGGCTGAAAGGAAATAGGAAGAGAGGGTGTCTCACGGCGTGGAGACAGGGGGTGCATGCGAAGGAAAGAAGAGGGCAGAGAAAGGGGCCCATTACGTAGAGGGAGAGAAGAAGCGGACTGTTTAAAAAAAAAACAGACAGGCTGAAAGGAAATAGGAAGAGAGGGTGTCTCACGGCGTGGAGACAGGGGGTGCATGCAAAGGAAAGAAGAGGGCAGAGAAAGGGGCCCATTACGTAGAGGGGAGAGAAGAAGCAGTCTGTTTTTTAAAAAAAATGGACAGGCTGAAAGGAAATAGGAAGAGAGGGTGTCTCGCGGTGTGGAGACAGGGGGTGCATGCGAAGGAAAGAAGAGGGCAGAGAAGAGGGCCCATTATGTAGAGGGGAGAGAAAAAGCGGACTGTTTTTTTAAGAAAACGGACAGGCTGAAAGGAAATAGGAAGAGAGGGTGTCTCACGGCGTGGAGACAGGGGGTGCATGCGAAGGTAAGAAGAGGGCAGAGAAAGGGGCCCATTACCTAGAGGGGAGAGAAGAAGCGGACTGTTTTTTTAAAAAAAACGGACAGGCTGAAAGGAAATAGGAAGAGAGGGTGCCTCACGGTGTGGAGACAGGGGGTGCATGCGAAGGATAGAAAAGGGCAGAGAAAGGGTCCAATTACGTAGAGGGGAGAGATGAAGCGGACTGTTTTAAAAAGAAAAACGGACAGGCTGAAAGGAGATAGGAAGAGAGGGTACCTCACGGCATGGAGACAGGGGGTGCATGCGAAGGAAAGAAGAGGGCAGAGAAAGGGGCCCATTACGTAGAGGGGAGAGAAGAAGCGGACTGTTTTAAAAAAAAAAAAACGGACAGGCTGAAAGGAAATAGGAAGAGAGGGTGTCTCACGGCGTGGAGACAGGGGGTGCATGCGAAGGAAAGAAGAGGCAGAGAAAGGGGACCATTACGTAGAGGGGAGAGAAGAAGCGGACTGTTTTAAAAAAAAAAAACGGACAGGCTGAAAGGAAATAGGAAGAGAGGGTGTCTCACGGCGTGGAGAAAGGGGGTGCATGCAAAGGAAAGAAGAGGGCAGAGAAAGTGGCCCGTTACGTAGAGGGGAGTTAAGAAGCGGACTGTTTTTAAAAAAAAAACAGACAGGCTGAAAGGAAATAGGAAGAGAGGGTGTCTCACGGCGTGGAGACAGGGGGTGCATGCGAAGGAAAGAAGAGGGCAGAGAAAGGGGCACATTACTTAGAGGGGAGAGAAGAAGCGGACTGTTTTAAAAAAAACTCAGATAGGCTGAAAGGAAATAGGAAGAGAGGGTGTCTCGCGGTGTGGGGACAGGGGGTGCATGCGAAGGAAAGAAGAGGGCAGAGAAAGGGGCCCATTATGTAGAGGGGAGAGAAAAAGCGGACTGTTTTTTTAAGAAAACGGACAGGCTGAAAGGAAATAGGAAGAGAGGGTGTCTCACGGCGTGGAGACAGGGGGTGCATGCGAAGGAAAGAAGAGGGCAGAGAAAGGGGCACATTACTTAGAGGGGAGAGAAGAAGCGGACTGTTTTAAAAAAAAAACAGACAGGCTGAAAGGAAATAGGAAGAGAGGGTGTCTCACGGCGTGGAGACAGGGGGTGCATGCAAAGGAAAGAAGAGGGCAGAGAAAGGGGCCCATTACGTAGAGGGGAGAGAAGAAGCAGTCTGTTTTTTTTTAAAAAATGGACAGGCTGAAAGGCAATAGGAAGAGAGGGTGTCTCGCGGTGTGGAGACAGGGGGTGCATGCGAAGGAAAGAAGAGGGCAGAGAAAGGGGCCCATTATGTAGAGGGGAGAGAAAAAGCGGACTGTTTTTTTAAGAAAACGGACAGGCTGAAAGGAAATAGGAAGAGAGGCTGTCTCACGGCGTGGAGACAGGGGGTGCATGCGAAGGAAAGAAGAGGGCAGAGAAAGGGGCCCATTACGTAGAGGGGAGAGAAGAAGCGGACTGTTTTTTAAAAAAAACAGACAGGCTGAAAGGAAAAAGGAAGAGAGGGTGTCTCACGGAGTGGAGACAGGGGGTGCATGCGAAGGAAAGAAGAGGGTAGAGAAAGGGGCCCATTACGTAGAGGGGAGAGAAGAAGCGGACTGTTTTTTTTTTTAAAAACGGACAGGCTGAAAAGAAATAGGAAGAGAGGGTGTCTTACAGAGTGGAGACAGGGGGTGCATGCGAAGGAAAGAAGAGGGCAGAGAAAGGGGCCAATTACGTAGAGGGGAGAGAAGAAGCGGACTGTTTAAAAAAAAAACGGACAGGCTGAAAGGAAATAGGAAGAGAGGGTGTCTCACAGCATGGAGACAGGGGGTGCATGCGAAGGAAAGAAGAGGGCAGAGAAAGGGGCCCATTACGTAGAGGGGAGAGAAGAAGTGTGACATCTTTGTGTGTTCCATTTAGAACGTTACGCTGTATTCACAGAAGAATGTGAGGCTGTTTTGAGCGTGGTGATTTGAAAAGCTGTTGGTGGCTGAGGTGAAATAAACGGACCTCTTCAAGTTCATCTGCCTAAGTCATTTATTTAACTAATGTGGAGAACACCACATTAATTTGGCAACGAGGGTGGCAGTGTGGCTCTCACCTCAACATCCAGTGAAGATTGGTCTGCTCCAGCGCTTCCCCTTGGTCGGTTTCACTTCGTGTTGCTCCTCCTGCGGCTGTGTAACTCGATTAAGAGAAGAGTAATTATCTTCTCCAGCGGCTGATTTAGGAGACGTGTCCTGCCTCTAACGGATATCGGGTGAGGAGTGAAGAAGGGGGGGGGGTGCTGCTGGGGTGTGAGCATTATAAGTGTTTTACCAACCCTCCTGTGCCGCGATGGATCACCGGCACCTACAACTGTGAGAATTTTCCACCCTGGTGAGCTAATGCGTCTATCTAAGTCCATTGGCTGTGACTGTGAGTTTTTTCTTATTTACTTTATTTGATGCGCATTGGCACTCTGATGTGTCTGCGCCACGGCAGTTGAACCGCTACTGTTATTTGAATTCATACACACAGCGCGTGCAGCTTTACCTTTGGTCCGCGCTCCTGCGATGCCTCTTCATTTTCTCCTGTGACGTTTCTTCTCAGTGTCACTGTAGCTGCTCGGCAATCCTTGGAGCACCCTTCTGCTGTGAGCTACCCTTCCTTACGTCATTCTACGTGCCGCCATTTTGCGCTTCCACCGGAACTCTGCACTGCTCCAACTCTGTCTCCGGTACTTTACCCTTCAGCACTTTTCTGCCAACCACTGCCAACCAATTTTTGTAAAAAAATTTTAAGCTATTGACAACGTCGTCATTTCGTCCTCAGCTGCACATCAAGCACTACCATTCCTTTGCTTACTGCTTATGCTGAGGTGTTTTCCAGCTTGCGACCGGCACTTCAATTTTATCTTCACTCTTCTTGCCAGTTGGTTAGACCACAATTTTTATCGTCAAAGCACCGTGAGTACAGCTTTTGAAGTTTTATTGACTACGTAACAGCGCCATCTAGCGGTAATCCATCTCCACTGCACCTCTACAAGGATAATAAAGTCCACTCGTTTTTGACACTATAAATACACTTTTTACAGTGTTTTACCTTACATGAACTTTCCTTCAAATGTCACCCGTTTCGCAAGGTACTGTTCCATTTTGCTTTAATTCGTCAGCTGCATACTACGATGACTACGGTGACCACTTGATTTGTTTTATCTTTTTATTTTCTTGGAACCTTGCTTAAAGTTTAAAACGTCTATAATTTTTCATGTGAACCACATTGTCAACTTGCACTTCCTTGTATTCATGCATTTCATGCTGACATTCATTTGTCACATATTGTTAGTGCTAGCGCAGTGACGTGTAGGTTGTTATAAGCTTTTTGACACAACTTTTGGTCATCAGAGAGTTTTTTTTTTCTTTTCTCAACATCTGATTGTAAGGGGGGTTCCTACACAGCTGTGTTTTGGAAGTGATACAAGTGTTTATTGTGTACCTAAGAATGCAGAATGTAACACAACCGCCTTTTTTCCTTACCAGTCCAGGTGAACCCACGATTAAGTGGCAAAAATGGAAAAAGATTTTTGGGAATTACGCACGTGTTTGTGGGACGAACTTAAGTGCAGAAAGGAAACATTCTCTACTTTTGCACTGCTTAGGGGGTGAAGGACAAGAAGTTCTTGAACATTTGCCAGAACTCAGCTCTAGTGACCAAAGATCCTTGAATGAATATGAAATGTGCATTCTTCAATTAGATAGGCATTATCTTCCTCGTCTGAGCACTATAATGGAACGTTACCACTTTGTGCTACGTGAGCAGAAAAAGGATGAATCTGTTGAAGAGTTTGTCACGGCTTTGAGGAAACTTGCAGCGTCTTGCAAATTTGGAGGGGCTGTAGAGGAAAGGATCAGGGATCAGTTTGTTTTGAGATGTGCTCATGACAAAATCAGGGAAGAATTATGGTTAAAGACGAACCTCCTTAGATGAGGTTCTCGCTATAGCTAAGCGAGTTGAACATATGATGAAGTGTGTTCGTGAATTGAGTGTTGCAAAAGAAAAGTCTTGTGCTTCAAGTTCCAACATTGAAGAAGTAGTATGTATCGTAAAAAACAAGGCACCTGTTGTCAGTGAAGGTGACAAATATTCTCGGGGTTGTGAGGGTTCTTCTTATTCTTCTTCTTCTTCTTCTGCTTCTTCTGCTGACAACAGATTCATTTTTTTTAGGTGTGGCAGAGCGGGTCATAGAGCTAATGCTCCGTTCTGTCCTGCTCTTCACATTAATTGTAGTGCTTGTGGCAGAAAAGGACACTATGCAAAATGGTGCATGAACAAGGGTAAAAGAAGGGAACAACCTCAAGCACAGGTTAGAGATCATCCACAGGTAAAGGAGATTATGTATCAGGTTGATGTGGAGAAAGCCAGTCATCCTTCTCATGTGGTCAAAATGTATCAGGTGGATGTAGAGAAAGCCTCTCATCCTTCCCATGTAGTCAAAATTCATGGGGTTGAGCTTGAGCTGAAGTTTGATTCTTGCTCGCATCTTACCATGATTGATAAAGATACTTTTGATCGGTATTTTAAAGACAAGTGTACCCTAATGAAAGGTGATGTTTCTCCTGTGGGGTATGGTGGTGTGCCAATAGTCCTGTTGGGGTATTTCTTTTCCTGCATTGAATTAGGTGAATGCACCATCTCTGGGAAGGTTTACATGGCTAAGTGTGGGGATGCACTGTTGGGGTGGACTCACCAACGTTTGCTTGGCGTTATTCTCAATCCAAACACTGAACCACAAGTAGTAGTCCAGACTGTAGAAGATTCTTGGTCTACTTTGGCTGAGCAGTTTGCTGATGTTTTTGAAGACAAATTAGGATGTCTTAAAGGTTACAAACATCACATAAGACTGAAGGAGGGTGCAATTCCTGTTGTTGCTAAAGTCAGAAGGGTACCTTTGAATGAACAAGCTGGTGTCCAAAAGGAGATTGAGCGTTTAGGTGACTTGGGCATCATAGTGCCTGTTGAAGCGACAGAGTGGTTGGCTCCCATAGTTGTCGCCAAGAAGGCCAGTGGTGAGCTGCGCCTTTGTATTGACTTGCTCTCCCTCAACAAAGAAGTTATTGTGGATAGGTTCCCACTGCCCAACATAGATGAGTTGGTTGGTACTCTGGTAGGTGCTAAGTTTTTCACAACTTTGGATCTTGCGTCCGCCTACCATCAGGTGGAGTTGGATGAGGTTTCTCAGGAATTGACAGCATTTGTCACTCCTATGGGAACCTATAAATTTTGTCGGATGCCTTTCGGTTTGGTTTCCGCTGCTTCCGTTTGTCAACGGATCATGTCCAATGTTCTTAAAGGTGTTTCTGGGGTGAAGTGCTATCAAGATGACTTGCTGATCTATGGTAGCACTAAAGCCGAACATTATTCTAGAGTGTGTTCTGTCTTGGATTGTCTGAGAAAGGCTGGCTTAACACTAAAAAGGAGAAGTGCAGGTTTGCGGTGGACGAAGTTAACTATCTTGGGCACTGCATTACAGGTTGTGGTGTTTTTCCTAAGAAAGACTTGGTTGAGTCTATTGATAATGTCAGTGAGCCCTCTAATAAGGAGGAGTTACTTTCCTTTTTAGGAATGGTTGAGTTTTACAGTAAGTTCATTCCGGGATATGCTGATAAGACTCATGCGCTCAGGAAACTTACTGCGAAAAGTGCTGTGTTTGTTTGGAGTTGTGAGTGTGCCAATGAGTTTGTTGCCATCAAGCATGATCTAAAGGAAGCACCTTCTCTTCAATCTTTTGTTCCGGGAGATGAGACCCTGATTCTTACTGATGCCAGTGCAAAGGGCCTAGGTGCTGTGCTACTACAGAAGAGTTGTGGTGTTGAGAGACTTATTGCCTGTGCGTCCAGATGTTTAAGAGGTTCAGAGCTAAACTATTCGGTAATTGAAAAGGAGTCTCTTGCCATTTTTTGGGCACTAAGGAAGTTCAGGAATTTGATTTGGGGAACCAAGGTGAAGGTATTGTCAGATCATAAACCCCTTAAAGAAGTGTTTTCAAAGAAAGGTTTGGATTCCGTTTCTTCGAGAATCAGAAAATGGATCATTTCTCTACAAGAGTTTGATTTTAGTGTGGATTATATTCCAGGTGTTATCAACAAGTCGGCTGATTGTCTCTCTAGATTGGTGGATGTTACCAGTTCCGATGAGAAGGATGTTGATCTGGTCAATGATGTGGTTAATGTTTGTGAAATTACTGTTGGTGCTGTCGATGAGTTAGAGTGGAAAACAGAAGTTGGGAAAGATCAGGAAATCTCGGAAGTTATAGATTTACTTTCATTAGGAAAAACCAAACATCTGGTGAAGCCCTGGTCTTTGATTTGTGATGAGTTGGCTGTTGTTGATGGATTACTTGTGAGAGGCACCAAACTTGTTCCTCCTGTGGGTGTGCGTGGCAAACTTTTATCTCTTGATCACTCTGGTCACTTAGGCATTGTTAAGACCAAGGAATATTTGAGGATGCTTTACTGGTGGCCTGCCATGGACAGAGAGATTGAAAAGATGGTTCGAGACTGTTTGGACTGTTGTTCCAGTGATAAGATTCTCAAAACTAGACAAATGCCCATGGTCTGCAGAAAGCTACCTAAATATCCTTGGGATGAGTTAGCTATCGACATAGTTGGTCCTTTGCATGGGGTGTCTGATACACCTTATTTGGTAGTCCTTCTGGATCTTTATTCTAGATGGATTGAAGTGTGCTCGCTCAGAGATATTTCATCTTTGAGTGTCATAAAGTTTTTAGAAGAGGTTTTCAAGAAGGAGAGTTATCCTAATTCCTTACTCTCAGATAATGGGACTCAGTTTTGTTCTTCGGAATTTCAGGCTTATCAGAGAGATTGTGGGATTACTCACAAACGCAGTGCAGTTTATCATCCCGAAACCAACCGGGCTGTTGAAAGAGTCAACAAAACTCTTAAAGAGAGTATTCAGTTGGCAAGGGCGAGCAATTTAAACTGGAAACAGGTTTTGCAAGATAGAATCTCTGCCTATTGTATGTCTCCTCACTCCACCACCGGTAGGTCTCCTTTTGAGCTGTTTAGAGGTAGGGCACCAAACTCAAAACTATGTCCTGGGTGGATGTCCTTCAATAAGGGTTTGAAAGACAATTGCATTGGTGGTTGGAGGGATAGAGAACTTGAGAAACAGGTGGAAAGAAAACGTTATTTTGATGACAAAAAATCTGTGCAATACAACAGCTTGAGTGTTGGCGAATTTGTAAAAATTAGAGCACCTGTGGGATATCAATCTTGGTCTAAGTTTTCAAAAATGAGAAGAATTGTTAAAATTTTCAGAAATGCCGTCAAAACTGAGGATGGTAGGATTTGGAATAAGAGTCGTGTGGTCTCTGTCAATTCTCATCCCAGTTTGGGTGGGATACCTTCCAGTTCGTTGAACACGGATGACAAGTCTTCTTCATCCAACTCGCACTCTTTGCCTGATAATATCAGAGAGAGGAGTGCGAGATTGTGCAGTTTACCATTTCATATGAAGGACTATGTCATGTGAGCTGTTCTCTATCAATATTTATTCTTTCATTTTGTTTTGTTGTTTGTCTTTTGTAAGGAGAGAAGATGTGTGACATCTTCGTGTGTTCCATTTAGAACGTTACGCTGTATTCTAAGGAAGAATGTGAGGCTGTTTTGAGCGTGGTGAGTTGATTTGAAAAGCTGTTGGTGGCTGAGGTGAAATAAACGGACCTCTTCAAGTTCATCTGCCTAAGTCATTTATTTAACTAATGTGGAGAACACCACAAGAAGCGGACTGTTTTTTAAAAAAAATGGACAGGCTGAAAGGAAATAGGAAGAGAGAGTGTCTCACGGTGTGGAGACAGGGGGTGCATGCGAAGGAAAGAAGAGGGCAGAGAAAGGGGTCCATTACATAGAGGGGAGAGAAGAAGCGGACTGTTTTAAAAAAAAAACAGACATGCTGAATCGAAATAGGAAGAGAGGGTACCTCACGGCGGGGAGACAGGGGGTGCAAGCGAAGGTAAGAAGAGGGCAGAGAAAGGGGCCCATTACGTAGAGGGGAGAGAAGAAGCAGACTGTTTTAAAAAGAAAAATGGACAGGCTGAAAGGAGATAGGAAGAGAGGGTGTCTCACAGTGTGGAGACAGGGGGTGCATGCGAAGGAAAGAAGAGGGCAGAGAAAGGGGCCCATTACGTAGAGGGGAGAGAAGAAGCGGACTGTTTTTTTAAAAAAATGGACAGGCTGAAAGGAAATAGGAAGAGAGGGTGTCTCACGGCGTGGAGACAGGGGGTGCATGCAAAGGAAAGAAGAGGGCAGAGAAAGGGGCCCATTACGTAGAGGGAGAGAAGAAGCGGACTGTTTTTTTTAAAAACGGACAGGCTCAAAAGAAATAGGAAGAGAGGGTGTCTCATGGCGTGGAGACAGGGGGTGCATGCGAAGGAAAGAAGAGGGCAGAGAAAGGGGCCCATTACGTAGAGGGGAGAGAAGAAGCAGACTGTTTTAAAAAATAGACAGGCTGAAAGGAGATAGGAAGAGAGGGTGTCTCACAGTGTGGAGACAGGGGGTGCATGCGAAGGAAAGAAGAGGGCAGAGAAAGGGGCCCATTACGTAGAGGGGAGAGAAGAAGCGGACTGTTTTTTTAAAAAAAATGGACAGGC
This sequence comes from Calotriton arnoldi, assembly GCA_963921515.1. Classification (NCBI taxonomy): domain Eukaryota; kingdom Metazoa; phylum Chordata; class Amphibia; order Caudata; family Salamandridae; genus Calotriton; species Calotriton arnoldi. The sequence goes on along the minus strand of CAWUFW010011506.1, from coordinate 37,723 downwards.
TGAAAGGAAATAGGAAGAGAGGGTGTCTCACGGCGTGGAGACAGGGGGTGCATGCAAAGGAAAGAAGAGGGCAGAGAAAGGGGCCCATTACGTAGAGGGGAGAGAAGAAGCGGACTGTTTTTTTTTTAAAACGGACAGGCTCAAAAGAAATAGGAAGAGAGGGTGTCTCATGGCGTGGAGACAGGGGGTGCATGCGAAGGAAAGAAGAGGGCAGAGAAAGGGGCCCATTACGTAGAGGGGAGAGAAGAAGCGGACTGTTTTTTTTTTTTTTTAAACGGACAGGCTGAAAGGAAATAGGAAGAGAGGGTGTCTCACAGCGTGGAGACAGGGGGTGCATGCGAAGGAAAGAAGAGGGCAGAGAAAGGGGCCCATTACGTAGAGGGGAGAGAAGAAGCCGACTGTTTTTTAAAAAAAACAGACAGGCTGAAAGGAAATAGGAAGAGAGGGTGCCTCAGTCACGGCATGGAGACAGGGAGTGCATGCGAAGGTTAGAAGAAGGCAGAAAAAGGGTACAATTACGTAGCGGGGAGAGAAGAAGCAGACTGTTTTAAAAAAAAAACGGACAGGCTGAAAGGAAATAGGAAGAGAGGGTGCCTAACGGCGTGGAGGCAGGGGGTGCATGCGAAGGAAAGAAGAGGGCAGAGAAAGGGGCCCATTACCTAGAGGGGAGAGAAGAAGCGGACTGTTTTTAAAAAAAAAAAATGGAGAGGCTGAAAGGAAATAGGAAGAGAGGGTGCCTCATGGCGTGGAGAAAGGGGGTGCATGCGAAGAAAAGAAGAGAGCAGAGAAAGGGGCCCATTACGTAGAGGGGAGAGAAGAAGCGGACTGTTTAAAAAAAAAAAAAAGGATAGGCTGAAAGGAAATAGGAAGAGAGGGTGCCTCACGGCGTGGAGACAGGGGGTGCATGCGAAGGATAGAAGAGGGCAGAGAAAGGGGCCCATTACGTAGAGGGGAGAGAAGAAGCGGACTGTTTTTTTAAAAAAACGGACAGGCTGAAAGGAAATAGGAAGAGAGTGTGTCTCACGGCGTGGTGACACGGGGTGCATGAGAAGGAAAGAATAGGTCAGAGAAAGGGGCCCATTACGTCGAGGGGAGAGAAGAAGCGGACTGTTTTTAAAAAAAAACAGACACGCTGAAAGGAATTAGGAAGAGAGGGTGTCTCACGGCGTGGAAACAGGGGGTGCATGCGAAGGAAAGAAGAGGGCAGAGAAAGGGGCCCATTACGTAGAGGGGATATAGGAAGCGGACTGTTTAAAAAAAAAAATGGACAGGCTGAAAGGAAATAGGAAGAGCGGGTGTCTCACCGCGTGGAGACAGGGGGTGCATGCAAAGGAAAGAAAAGGGCAGAGAAAGGGGCCCATTACGTAGAGGGGAGAGAAGAAGCGGACTATTTTAAAAAAAACGGACAGGCTGAAAGGAAATAGGAAGAGAGGGTGTCTCACGGCGTGGAGTCAGGGGGTGCATGCGAAGGAAAGAAGAGGGCAGAGAAAGGGGCCCATTACGTAGAGGGGAGAGAAGAAGCGGACTGTTTTTTAAAAAACAGACAGGCTGAAAGGAAATAGGAAGAGAGGGTGTCTCATGGCGTGGAGACAGGGGTGCATGCGAAGGAAAGAAGAGGGCGGAGAAAGGGGCCCATTACGTAGAGGGGAGAGAAGAAGCAGACTGTTTTAAAAAGAAAAAAGGACAGGCTGAAAGGAAATAGGAAGAGAGGGTGCCTCACGGCATGGAGACAGGGGGTGCATTCGAAGGAAAGAAGAGGGCAGAGAAAGGGGCCAATTACGTAGAGGGGAGAGAAGAAGTGGACTGTTTTAAAAAAAAACGGACAGGCTGAAAGGAAATAGGAAGAGAGGGTGTCTCAAGGCGTGGAGACAGGGGGTGCATGCGAAGGAAAGAAGAGGGCAGAGAAAGGGGCCCATTACGTAGAGGGAGAGAAGAAGCGGACTGTTTTAAAAAAAACGGACAGGCTGAAAGGAAATAGGAAGAGAGGGTGTCTCATGGCATGGAGACAGGGGGTGCATGCAAAGGAAAGAAGAGGGCAGAGAAAGGGGCCCATTACGTAGAGGGAAGAGAAGAAGTGGAATGTTTTAAAAAAAAAAAGACAGGCTGAAAGGAAATAGGAAGAAAGGGTGTCTCACGGCGTGGAGACAGGGGGTGCATGCGAAGGAAAGAAGAGGGCAGAGAAAAGGGTCCATTATGTAGAGAGGAGAGAAGCAGCGGACTATTTTTTTTTTTTAAAACGGACAGGCTGAAAGGAAATAGGAAGAGAGGGTGTCTCACGGCTTGGAGACAGGGGGTGCATGCGAAGGAAAGAAGAGGGCAGAGAAAGGGGCCCATTACGTAGAGGGGAGAGAAGAAGCGGACTGTTTTTTAAAAAAAAACGGACAGGCTGAAAGGAAATAGGAAGAGAGGGTGCCTCGTGGCGTGGAGACAGGGGGTGCATGCGAAGGATAGAAGAGGGCAGAGAAAGGGGCCAATTACGTTGAGGGGAGAGAAGAAGCAGACTGTTTTTTTAAAAAAACAGACAGGCTGAATGGAAATAGGAAGAGAGGGTGCCTCACGGCATGGAGACAGGGGGTGCATGCGAAGGATAGAAGAGGGCAGAGAAAGGGGCCCATTACATAGATGGGAGAGAAGAAGCGGACTGTTTTAAAATAAAAAACGGACAGGCTGAAAGGAAATAGGAAGAGAGGGTGCCTCATGGCATGGAGACAGGGGGTGCATGCGAAGGAAAGAAGAGGGCAGAGAAAGGGGCCCATTACGTAGAGGGGAGAGAAGAAGCGGACTGTTTTAAAATAAAAAACGGACAGGGTGAAAGGAAATAGGAAGAGAGGGTGTCTCACGGCTTGGAGACAGGGGGTGCATGCGAAGAAAAGAAGAGGGCAGAGAAAGGGGCCCATTACGTAGAGGGGAGAGAAGAAGCGGACTGTTTTAAAAAGAAAAAAGGACAGGCTGAAAGGAAATAGGAAGAGAGGGTGCCTCACGGCGTGGAGACAGGGGGTGCATGCGAAGGAAAGAAGAGGGCAGAGAAAGGGGCCCATTACGTAGAGGGGAGAGAAGAAGCGGACTGTTTTTAAAAAAAACGGACAGCCTGAAAGGAAATAGGAAGAGAGGGTGTCTCACGGCATGGAGACGGGGGGTGCATGCGAAGGAAAGAAGAGGGCAGACAAAGGGGCCCATTACGTAGAGGGAAGAGAAGAAGTGGACTGTTTTAAAAAAAAAAAGACAGGCTGAAAGGAAATAGGAAGAGAGGGTGTCTCACGGCGTGGAGACAGCGGGTGCATGCGAAGGAAAGAAGAGGGCAGAGAAAAGGGTCCATTACGTAGAGAGAGAGAAGCAGCGGACTGTTTTTTTTTAAAAACGGACAGGCTGTTAGGAAATAGGAAGAGAGGGTGTCTCACGGTTTGGAGACAGGGGGTGCATGTGAAGGAAAGAAGAGGGCAGAGAAAGGGGCCCATTACGTAGAGGGGAGAGAAGAAGCGGACTTTTTTTTTTTTTAAACGGACAGGCTGAAAGGAAATAGGAAGAGAGGGTGTCTCACTGTGTGGAGACATGGGGTGCATGCGAAGGATAGAAGAGGGCAGAGAAAGGGGCCCATTACATAGATGGGAGAGAAGAAGCGGACTGTTTTAAAATAAAAAACGGACAGGCTGAAAGGAAATAGGAAGAGCGGGTGTCTCACCGCGTGGAGACAGGGGGTGCATGCAAAGGAAAGAAGAGGGCAGAGAAAGGGGCCCATTACGTAGAGGGGAGAGAAGAAGCGGACTGTTTTAATAAAAAAAAACAGACAGGCTGAAAGGAAATAGGAAGAGAGGGTGTCTCACGGCGTGGAGACAGGGGGTGCATGCGAAGGAAAGAAGAGGGCAGAGAAAGGGGCCCATTACGTAGAGGGGAGAGAAGAAGTGGACTGTTTTTTAAAAAAAAACAGACAGGCTGAAAGGAAATAGGAAGAGAGGGTGTCTCATGGCATGGAGACAGGGGGTGCATGCGAAGGAAAGAAGAGGGCGGAGAAAGGGGCCCATTACGTAGAGGGGAGAGAAGAAGCAGACTGTTTTAAAAAGAAAAAAGGACAGGCTGAAAGGAAATAGGAAGAGAGGGTGCCTCACGGCATGGAGACAGGGGGTGCATTCGAAGGAAAGAAGAGGGCAGAGAAAGGGGCCAATTACGTAGAGGGGAGAGAAAAAGCGGACTGTTTTTTAAAAAAACGGACAGGCTGAAAGGAAATAGGAAGAGAGGGTGCCTCATGGCGTGGAGACAGGGGGTGCATGCGAAGGAAAGAAGAGGGCAGAGAAAGGGGCACATTACGTAGAGGGGAGAGAAGAAGCGGACTGTTTAAAAAAAAAAACGGACAGGCTGAAAGGAAATAGGAAGAGAGGGTGTCTCATGGCATGGAGACAGGGGGTGCATGCGAAGGAAAGAAGAGGGCAGAGAAAGGGGCCCATTACGTAGAGGGAAGAGAAGAAGTCGACTGTTTAAAAAAAAAAAAAAAGACAGGCTGAAAGGAAATAGGAAGAGAGGGTGTCTCACGGCGTGGAGACAGGGGGTGCATGCGAAGGATAGAAGAGGGCAGAGAAAAGGGTCCATTACGTAGGGAGGAGAGAAGCAGCGGACTGTTTTGTTTTTTTTAAACGGACAGGCTGAAAGGAAATAGGAAGAGAGGGTGTCTCACGGCTTGGAGACAGGGGGTGCATGCGAAGGAAAGAAGAGGGCAGAGAAAGGGGCCCATTACGTAGAGGGGAGAGAAGAAGCGGACTGTTTTTTAAAAAAAAACGGACAGGCTGAAAGGAAATAGGAAGAGAGGGTGCCTCGTGGCGTGGAGACAGGGGGTGCATGCGAAGGATAGAAGAGGGCAGAGAAAGGGGCCAATTACGTTGAGGGGAGAGAAGAAGCAGACTGTTTTAAAAAGAAAACAGACAGGCTGAATGGAAATAGGAAGAGAGGGTGCCTCACGGCATGGAGACAGGGGGTGCATGCGAAGGATAGAAGAGGGCAGAGAAAGGGGCCCATTACGTAGATGGGAGAGAAGAAGCGGACTGTTTTAAAATAAAAAACGGACAGGCTGAAAGGAAATAGGAAGAGAGGGTGCCTCACGGGGTGGAGACAGGGGGTGCATGCGGAGGAAAGAAGAGGGCAGAGAAAGGGGCCCATTACCTAGAGGGGAGAGAAGAAGGGGACTGGTTTTTTTTTTTTTAAACGGACAGGCTGAAAGGAAATAGGAAGAGAGGGTGCCTCACGGCATGGAGACAGGGGGTGCATGCGAAGGAAAGAAGAGGGCAGAGAAAGGGGCCCATTACGTAGAGGGGAGAGAAGAAGCGGACTGTTTTAAAATAAAAAATGGACAGGCTGAAAGGAAATAGGAAGAGAGGGTGCCGCACGGGGTGGAGACAAGGGGTGCATGCGGGGGAAAGAAGAGGGCAGAGAAAGGGGCCCATTACCTAGAGGGGAGAGAAGAAGGGGACTGTTTTTTTTTTTAAAAACAGACAGGCTGAAAGGAAATAGGAAGAGAGGGTGCCTCACGGCGTGGAGACAGATGATGCATGCGAAGGAAAGAAGAGGGCAGAGAAAGGGGCCCATTACGTAGAGGGGAGAGAAGAAGCGGACTGTTTTTGTTTTTAAAAAACGGACAGGCTGAAAGGAAATAGGAAGAGAGGGTGTCTCACGGTGTGGAGACAGATGGTGCATGCGTAGGAAAGAAGAGGGCAGAGAAAGGGGCCCATTACGTAGAGGGGAGAGAAGAAGCGGACTGTTTTTTAAAAATAAACGGACAGGCTGAAAGGAAATAGGAAGAGAGGGTGTCTCACGGCGTGGAGACATGGGGTGCATGCGAAGGAAAGAAGAGGTCAGAGAAAGGGGCCCATTACGTCGAGGGGAGAGAAGAAACGGACTGTTTTTTAAAACAAAATGGACAGGCTGAAAGGAAATAGGAAGAGAGGGTGTCTCACGGAGTGGAGACAGGGGGTGCATGCGAAGGAAAGAAGAGGTCAGAGAAAGGGGCCCATTACGTAGAGGGGAGAGAAGAAGCGGAAACAGACAGGCTGAAAGGAAATAGGAAGAGAGGGTGTCTCATGGCGTGGAGACAGGGGGTGCATGCGAAAGAAAGAAGAGGTCAGAGAAAGGGGCCCATTACATAGAGCGGAGAGAAGAAGCAGAGGTCACAAGTTTGTAAGATAAGGGAAAGCTGAGAAAAAAGAAAGCCTGGGTCAATTAGTAACATGATCCAAGAATGCAAAGAATTCAGCTGGCACCCTGGGTTCGCTCCCGAGACCCAAAGGCCATGGGAGTGAACGTTTACAGAAAAGGTGGGACATGCACCCGTCTTTGGCCATTTGCGTGCTTTCATTATTGAAAGCCACAGGCAAAGGCCAATAAAATGTGACAACCACACGCACGAGCTTTAAGAAAGTGTGGAGTGTTTCCAAGATGCCCTCTCCTAGGGCAGCGCATGCGCGCTGCGCTAGGCTCGACATAAAAAAAGAGTGATAATGATGCAATGAATAGTAAGTAATCGGCGGGCTAAAAGCCCCTTTCCTTCAGAGGTGTGTATAATATTGTTAGAAATGGGATCTCTAGTTGGCAAGGGCTTGCACCTTTGTCCAAGTAGGGACCCTTCTTCCTAGTCAGGGTAAGGGTTGTTACACTCGTGAAGTAACCCCTGCTCACCCTCGTGGTAGCTTGACACGAGCAGTCAGGCTTAATTCAGAGGCAGTGTGTAAAGCATTTGCACATAACCAACAGTAATACAGTGTAAGCACTACAAACGGACACCACACCAGTTTAGAAAAATAACCAATATTTTATATACTCAAGACAAGACCAATTACGACAAAAATCCACAATACTATACTTTACGAATGAATACTTGATACGTTAACTTCTTCTTTGCAGGAATAGCACAAAAGCAAAGTTCGTACGAGTCGGTAGCTCCGTCCGAGCCTACCGTGATGCTGAAAACCCCAGAGTCTAACAGTTCCAGCCGACCGCGTCGATACGGGCCAGCAGAGTCATGAACAGACTCGGTTACAGTACCTTTCTCGTTGTGGCTGGTACGGAGTGTACGAGCCGGTCGGCGTTCGTCGCGGTTGCGGTGCAAGACGGAGCGATGCAAGGTGCGGTGTCCCTCGATGCGGTGCAGGCAGCGGCTCGATGAGCGTCATGTAGACGGAGTCGGTGAGTCCAAGGCGTGCGATGCAGGGTGAGACGATGCTCGATGCGGTGCTGACAGGTTGCGATGCAGGCGACCTAGCCGGAGTGCGGGAGCTGGCGTCGGACAGCGGTGTGAGTCGGAGCGGTGCGTCGCAGACGTGCGAGCGGTGCCCCAAGTGCGGTGCGGTCTCGACTCTTGAGCCAGTTGCAGCGACAGTGTCGGTCTGGTCCGGCTGGCCCAGTGAAGCGATGCGATGCAAACTGCGGTGCCCACAGGTCACGGTGCAAGCAGCGGCTCGATGTTGGCGGCGTCGGACGTCACCCACGGTGAGACCAGGGTTGCGATGCGAAGCGGGGCGATGCGGTCTGCGGTGCAAACAGGTCACCGGCCAGGGATGGATTCGGTTGACGGAGTCGGTTGCAGTTCCCTTCCTCTGTGGCGACTGAAACAGCGTTCCAGAAACGGTACCCAGAGGCTTGTGAAGTCTTTGTAGTCCCTGAGACTTCTTAACAGGAGGCCAGCTCGGTTCCTGGCCCTTGGAGATACTCAGCACAAGTTTGTAGAAAGTTCAGTCCAGTCCTTTCACTGCCCAAGGCAGAAGCAGCAGCTGCAGGCCAACCCAACAAAGCAACAACACAGCAAAGGGGCAGTACTCCTCCTGGCAGCTCTTCCAGCTCTTCGTCTTGGCAGGTTCCTTGATTCCAGCGAGATCTAAATTCATGGGGTCAGGGCCCCAATATTTATATCTCAAATTCCTTTGTTCTCTGAAGGCAGAGAGGCCTTTGCCTAGTCCAAACCAGTTCTGGAGCACTTTGTTGACAAGTCTCCATCCCTTCTTTCAGTGAGTAGGCCAGGGACATCAGACGCACCACAGGAGGTGGAGCCAGCATTGTGGAGGGAAGGCACTGTCCTATTCAGGGCCCAGGTGCGACCCCTCCCACCCATCTACATGTAGATCTTGCTATTCAGCCCTGCGCTGACTCACCCTGTCTCCTGGCATCCCCCAGCCCCTGTCACTCACACTCCAGACAAGGAATACACAACCTCGCAGAGGCAGGCTTGGATGGTTAGACAAGAAAATACCCACTTTCTAAAAGTGGTATTTTCAAACACAGAATGTTAAAACCAACTTCACTAAAAGATGCATTTTATCATTCTGAGTCCAGGCATACTAAACTCGAATTTCTACCATGTTCCCGGGGTCAGTTAGGATTATAAGCTGTAATAATCAAAACTGCCCGTTCTGGCCTAGGGGGAACAGGTAGCCTTGCAATAGTGAAAAACTAACTAGGCTGTAATTCACTATCAGGACATGCCGCACACACCCGGGCATGTCCTACCTTTCGCATACAACGCACCCTGCCCACAGGGGTACCTTGGGCCTACCTTAGGGGTGACTAACATGTAACAAAGGGAAGGTTTAGGGACTTGCAAGTGTGTGCACTTGCCAAGTCGACATGGCAGCCCCAGGCTGCGCACAGGCTCTGCGATGGCAGGCCCGAGTTACACTTTATGGGCTGTTTGCGTGGGTGGCACAATCCAGTGCTGCAGCCCACCAACAGCATTTGGTCTATAGGCCCTGGCACTCGCAGTGCACTTTACAAGGGACTGACACATAAACCAAATAGGCCAATCATGGAAACACCAATCCATAACACATTTTATACAGGAGCACTTGCACTTTCCCACTGGACAGCAGTAAGGAAAGTGCGCAGAATCATTACACCAGCAAAAACAGAGTCCAAACCGGGAGGTCAGAAAGCAAAAAGTCAGGGGAAACACGCCAAAAGATGCCAAGTCTAACACATGTCCCCTCCAGCTGAAAGTAGGGAGAACTACCCAACCCCATTGGAGTTCTCCTCACTAAGGCGGAAGAACCTGGACAGACCATCTGCGTTGGCGTGTTCTGTACCAGGACGGTGTTCCACCGTAAAGTCCATTCCCTGTAGGGAGATGGACCACCTCAGCAGTTTTGGATTCTCACCCCTCATTTGCATCAACCATATGAGGGGCCTGTGGTCTGTCTGAACCCGGAAGTGAGTCCCAAACAGGTATGGTCTCAACTTCTTCAGTGCCCAGACCACAGCAAAAGCTTCCCTTTCTATGGCACTCCACCTCTGTTCCCTGGGAAGTAGTCTCCTGCTAAGGAGGACTACAGGCTGATCCAGGCCCTCTTCGTTCAGTTGTGAGAGCACCACTCCCACACCATGCTCTGAAGCGTCAGTCTGCACGACAAATTCTTTGGAGAAGTCAGGTGCCTTGAGCACGGGCGCCGTGCACATGGCTGCCTTCAGGGCATCAAAAGCTTTCTGGCAGGACTCAGTCCAGATCACTTTCCTGGGCTGCCTCTTAGAGGTCAGCTCTGTTAAGGGGGCAACGATGGTGCCATAGCCCTTAACAAATCTCCTATAGTAGCCGGTGAGACCTAAGAAGGCTCTCACCTCTGTCTGGGTCTTGGGGGGTTCCCAAGCCAGAATGGGGTCAATCTTGGGTTGTAGGGGCGCCACCTGGCCGCTTCCTACCTGGTGTCCCAAGTACACCACAGAACCCTGCCCGATCTGGCACTTACTGGCCTTGATCGTGAGGCCTGCACCTTGCAGAGCCCTCAACACTTTCTCAAGGTGCTGTAAATGTTCTTCCCAGCTGGAACTGAACACAGCAATGTCATCCAGGTAGGCGGCACTGAAATCCTCCAGCCCAGCCAACACCTGATTGACCAACCTCTGAAAGGTGGCAGGGGCATTCTTCAACCCAAAGGGCATCACCCGGAATTGGTAATGACCTTCTGGGGTTGAGAACGCTGATCTCTCCTTGGCCCCATCGGTTAAGGCAATCTGCCAGTACCCAGACGTTAAATCAAACGTGCTGAGGAACCGGGCAGCTCCCAACTGATCAATGAGCTCATCAGCTCTGGGGATGGGGTGCGCATCAGTCCTGGTGACGGCATTGAGCCCACGGTAGTCCACACAAAACCGGAGTTCTGGAGTGGCACCGGGCGCCGCAGCCTTTGGGACCAAGACCACTGGGCTGGCCCAAGGACTGTGGGAGGGCTCAATCACCCCTAACGCCAACATCTTAGAGACCTCCTCCTTGATGCTGGCTCTGACCCGGTCAGTCAACCTGTAAATTTTGTGCTTCACAGGATGGCTGTCACCGGTGTCCACGTCATGGGTACACCAGTGAGTGACACCGGGGTCAGAGAGAACAGTGGGGCGAACTGTCCCAACAACTGGCGACAGTCCCCCTGCTGCTCCTGAGTCAGAGTAGGGGAGAGGATCATACCCTCTACTGACCCATCATGCTCCTTGGTAGACAGGAGGTCAGGGAGAGGCTCGCTCTCCTCTTCCACCCCATCATCTGTCGCCAAGAGCATACTCACTTCGGACCTCTCAAAGTGGGGCTTGAGGCGGTTCACGTGAAGGACCCTCAAAGGGTTCCTTGGAGCCTGCAAATCCACCAGGTAGGTGACGTCACTTTTGCGCTCCTTTACCTCGTATGGCCCAGTCCACTTGTCCTGCAAGGCACAAGGTGCCACTGGGGCCATGACCCACACTTTCTGCCCAGGTTGAAATTTGACCACAGTGGCGTTCTGGTCATACCATCTCTTCATTTCTTCCTGGCTGGCTTCTAGGTTCGCCTGAGCGAGTTTCCTGAAGCGGGCAGTTTGGTTTCTAAAGGCCAGCATGTAGCTAAATACATCCTGGGGAGTTTTCCTGGGAGCCGCCTCCCAGCCTTCTTTTACCAAACTCAGAGGTTCTCTGACAGGGTGGCCATACAGGAGCTCAAAGGGGCTGTACCCAAGAGACTTCTGAGGCACCTCCCTGTATGCAAAGAGTAGGCATGGCAAGAGGACGTCCCACTTACGCCTCATGGGTTCTGTTAGACCCTTGATCATGCCTTTCAAGGTCTGGTTGAATCTCTCCACCAGACCGTTTCCTTGTGGGTGGTAAGGAGTGGTGAACTTGTAGGTTACACCACACTCCTTCCACAGGGATGTCATATACTTCGATATGAAATTGGTCCCCCTATCAGAAACCACCTCTCTGGGGAATCCCACACGGGAAAAGATCCCCATTAACGCCCGGCCCACCACTGGCGCCGTCGTTGTCCTGAGAGGGATTGCCTCCGGGTACCGGGTGGCATGGTCCACCAAGACCAGGATGTACCTGTTGCCCATGGCTGTCTTGGGATCCAGTGGCCCCACAATATCCATCCCTACCCTTTCAAAGGGTGTTCCAACAACAGGGAAAGGTTGGAGAGGAGCTTTGACCTTCCTCCCACTCTTACCACTTGCCTGGCAAGTTTGGCAAGACCTACAGTGTGCATCTGACTGTCTTCGCATTTGGGGCCAAAAGAAGTGGGTGACAAGCCTGTCAAAGGTCTTGTCCTGCCCCAAATGTCCTGCCAAAGGCACGTCATGAGCCAGACCCAGTAGGAAGGTCCTGAAGCGCTGGGGTACCACCAGCACACGGGCTGACCCAGGCTCAGCAACCTTAGGCTCACTGTATAGGAGACCACTCTCCCAGTAGATCAGATGTGACCCGGACTGATTACCAGCTGCCTGGTCTGCGGCCTGCCGCCGCAGACCCTCCAGAGTAGGGCACTCGTTCTGCTCCCTGCAGAACTCCTCCCTGGTGGGACCCCCTTCTTGCTGCCAATGGGTCAGCTCCGAGATATCTCCCAGTTCGGCTACTTGCTCCCCTGTAGGCACTGGGGCGTCCCCCTCGAGGTCCGCCTCCTCCCGGTCCGTGGGAACTTCGGGGGCCGGTTTCCCGTGCCCCCTGCCCTTTCTCTTGGCAGGGACTTGGGCCACTGTTTCAGGCTCCAAGTCCTCTTGATCACCCTTTCTGGCTGCCATTGACCGAGTAGACACGCATGCCCACTCTGGCAACCCAAGCATCTCCAAGTGAGACCTGAGCTCAACCTCCTTCCATGAGGACTGCTCCAGGTCGTTTCCTAGCAGACAATCTACAGGCATGGTAGGGCTCACAACCACCCTCAAGGGACCTGAGACCCCCCCATTCAAAGGGAACCTGCGCCACCATACATTGGCGCTCTGAGTTGTCTACAGCAACTACTTGGTGGAATGCTCCTGGGACTACTTGCTTCTCAGACACCAGGTGACACCGGACTGAGGTCACACTGGCTCCAGTATCTCTGAGAGCCTCTACCCTGTTCCCATTAATGGTCACCCAGGTGCTATATTTCTTCGTGTTAGGGGGCACCTGGTTTCCTGGGACCATCTCACTGTCCCCTAGTGAGACAAGGGTCATTTCTGCGGGATCCCCACCCTCCTGTGGGCACCCCTCCTCCCCAAGCGCTACACTAGCCAACACTTTGGACTGTCCACCGGTGGGTGGCTGTGTCCCCTTTGGGCACTTGGGGTCCCCCTTAAAGTGACCTACATGGTCACATGCATAACACTTGCGGGGCCGGTCTCAACAGGCTTCCCTGTAGAGACCCCTTTCTTCTTATCACCGGGGGCTGGGAACCTTTACCCTGGGTACTAGTTTGGGGCCCTTTAGAGAACTCCTGTGCTTTACCCTTGTCCCCCCCACCTTTCTGCTGGGGACCCTGCCCACCTTTGGCTGAGTCTCCCCAAACGCTTTCTTGTGGACCCTGGTACTCACCCAGCGGTCCGCTTCCATAGCAAGCTTCCTGGGGTCAGTTAGCTTACTATCTACTAGGTGCTGGCGCAGATCTGCAAAACATAGACTAGACAAGTGCTCCCATGCAATCAAGTTGTAGAGCCCCTGAAAATCTGTTACGTTACTGCCCTTCACCCAACCATCCAGAGACCTGCAGAACACATCCACACATTCCAACCAAGTGTTGGCATCAGACTTCTTACTGGACCTGAACTGATCCCTGTACTTTTCAGGAGTAAGACCATACTTCGTGAGAAGGGCATCCTTCATGTCAGCATAGGTGAGGTGATACCCCTTACCCAAAGCTATCAGAGCATCCCTTGCTTCTTCCGGGAAAAGTGGCCACAATCCTGCTCCCCAATTCTCCTCAGGGACCCCATTCATGTGTATGGCTGCCTCATAACCCTGAAACCACCTTTGTATGTCATCCCCCTTCTTGAACTCCTTGCCTACGTTCTTGGGAATGTGCACAATCCTGTCTGCCTTTCTGGACGAATTGCTGCCACCATCTGAGCCTGACTTACTCCTAAGTTCTAGCTCCTTCAGTTCTCTCTCATGCTCTAAGAGCATCTTCCTCTCCTCTATGGCCAATCGCTTCTCCTCCCGCTCACTCTCCAGCCTGAGCTTCTGCAGCTCAAACTGCCTTGCCTCCCGCCTGTCCTCCAGCTCCTCTGGGGACAGACTGCTGCTGCCTGATCTGGCGGGTTCCCCCTACCCAAAAGCACATCCACCCTGGAAATAGGCTCCTCCACCTCCTCACTGAGATCACCAGGCTGCCCATTGGCATGTCTGGCTGCTACCCAGGCCCTCAGCGCCTTCTGTAGCTCCTCCTTCCTTGTGAGGCCTTTAATTTGGACTTTCAGGTTTTTACAAATCGCTCGTAGCTCCTTTACGGCGTAGGATTCCAACCTGTCCTCCTCAAAGATAACTTCCAGAGATGCAACGGATGATGCAATTGATTCAGGCATGACAAAAGTCGTGAGTTGAAAACTGGCGAGATCAAAAATAGGCCAAAAGAAAAAGAACCAGTATGTGGTACGTAATGGTCTGCGATATGGTAGTAGTGCACACCAATCACTGTAAGTCAAGTGCAAACACAAGTCCTATCCTCACCACTGACAACCAATGTTAGAAATGGGATCTCTAGTTGGCAAGGGCTTGCACCTTTGTCCAAGTAGGGACCCTTCTTCCTAGTCAGGGTAAGGGTTGTTACACTCATGAAGTAACCCCTGCTCACCCTCGTGGTAGCTTGGCACGAGCAGTCAGGCTTAATTCAGAGGCAGTGTGTAAAGCATTTGCACATAACCAACAGTAATACAGTGTAAGCACTACAAACGGACACCACACCAGTTTAGAAAAATAACCAATATTTTATATACTCAAGACAAGACCAATTACGACAAAAATCCACAATACTATACTTTACGAATGAATACTTGATACGTTAACTTCTTCTTTGCAGGAATAGCACAAAAACAAAGTTCGTACGAGTCGGTAGCTCCGTCCGAGCCTACCGTGATGCTGAAAACCCCAGAGTCTAACAGTTCCAGCCGACCGCGTCGATACGGGCCAGCAGAGTAATGAACAGACTCGGTTACAGTACCTTTCTCGTTGTGGCTGGTACGGAGTGTACGAGCCGGTCGGCGTTCGTCGCGGTTGCGGTGCAAGACGGAGCGATGCAAGGTGCGGTGTCCCTCGATGCGGTGCAGGCAGCGGCTCGATGAGCGTCATGTAGACGGAGTCGGTGAGTCCAAGGCGTGCGATGCAGGGTGAGACGATGCTCGATGCGGTGCTGACAGGTTGCGATGCAGGCGACCTAGCCAGAGTGCGGGAGCTGGCGTCGGACAGCGGTGCGAGTCGGAGCGGTGCGTCGCAGACGTGCGAGCGGTGCCCCAAGTGCGGTGCGGTCTCGACTCTTGAGCCAGTTGCAGCGACAGTGTCGGTCTGGTCCGGCTGGCCCAGTGAAGCGATGCGATGCGAACTGCGGTGCCCACAGGTCACGGTGCAAGCAGCGGCTCGATGTTGGCGGCGGTCGGACGTCACCCACGGTGAGACCAGGGTTGCGATGCGAAGCGGGGCGATGCGGTCTGCGGTGCAAACAGGTCACCGGCCAGGGATGGATTCGGTTGACGGAGTCGGTTGCAGTTCCCTTCCTCTGTGGCGACTGAAACAGCGTTCCAGAAACGGTACCCAGAGGCTTGTGAAGTCTTTGTAGTCCCTGAGACTTCTTAACAGGAGGCCAGCTCGGTTCCTGGCCCTTGGAGATACTCAGCACAAGTTTGTAGAAAGTTCAGTCCAGTCCTTTCACTGCCCAAGGCAGAAGCAGCAGCTGCAGGCCAACCCAACAAAGCAACAACACAGCAAAGGGGCAGTACTCCTCCTGGCAGCTCTTCCAGCTCTTCGTCTTGGCAGGTTCCTTGATTCCAGCGAGATCTAAATTCATGGGGTCAGGGCCCCAATATTTATATCCCAAATTCCTTTGTTCTCTGAAGGCAGAGAGGCCTTTGCCTAGTCCAAACCAGTTCTGGAGCACTTTGTTGACAAGTCTCCGTCCCTTCTTTCAGTGAGTAGGCCAGGGACATCAGACGCACCACAGGAGGTGGAGCCAGCATTGTGGAGGGAAGGCACTGTCCTATTCAGGGCCCAGGTGCGACCCCTCCCACCCATCTACATGTAGATCTTGCTATTCAGCCCTGCGTTGACTCACCCTGTCTCCTGGCATCCCCCAGCCCCTGTCACTCACACTCCAGACAAGGAATACACAACCTCGCAGAGGCAGGCTTGGATGGTTAGACAAGAAAATACCCACTTTCTAAAAGTGGTATTTTCAAACACAGAATGTTAAAACCAACTTCACTAAAAGATGCATTTTATCATTCTGAGTCCAGGCATACTAAACTCGAATTTCTACCATGTTCCCGGGGTCAGTTAGGATTATAAGCTGTAATAATCAAAACTGCCCGTTCTGGCCTAGGGGGAACAGGTAGCCTTGCAATAGTGAAAAACGAACTAGGCTGTAATTCACTATCAGGACATGCCGCACACACCCGGGCATGTCCTACCTTTCGCATACAACGCACCCTGCCCACAGGGGTACCTTGGGCCTACCTTAGGGGTGACTAACATGTAGCAAAGGGAAGGTTTAGGGACTTGCAAGTGTGTGCACTTGCCAAGTCGACATGGCAGCCCCAGGCTGCGCACAGGCTCTGCGATGGCAGGCCCGAGTAACACTTTACGGGCTGTTTGCGTGGGTGGCACAATCCAGTGCTGCAGCCCACCAACAGCATTTGGTCTATAGGCCCTGGCACTCGCAGTGCACTTTACAAGGGACTGACACATAAACCAAATAGGCCAATCATGGAAACACCAATCCATAACACATTTTATACAGGAGCACTTGCACTTTCCCACTGGACAGCAGTGAGGAAAGTGCGCAGAATCATTACACCAGCAAAAACAGAGTCCAAACCGAGAGGTCAGAAAGCAAAAAGTCAGGGGAAACACGCCAAAAGATGCCAAGTCTAACAAATATATATATATGATTTTTACATATGTGTGTGTGTATGTATGTGTGTATATATACACACATGTGTATGAATGTATGTGTGTATATATATATATTATCTACTGGCGGTCGCCAGTAGATAGTTATAGTTAGGACCTATTTTCCATAGGAAATTCACAACATTCTATTTGAAATAACTTTGGCGCCGGTTGACGAATCTTCGCGAAATTTTCAAAACTCGTGGGGCGCTCCGGTCAGCTCCTATCTTGAAAGTTTCGGGGTGATTCGGCAAGCGGGGGCCGAGAAAAAAGGGGGGTCCCAAAACGTGTTTTCTCCATGTTAATTCCCATAGGAAATTTTAGACACGGCTACAGCCCGAATTGCTGAACGGAATTACACCAAATTTGGCAAAAAGGTAGCGCTTGGTTCAGAAAGCAACCTTTTTTTTTAAATGGTGTAAATCCGTTCAGTAGTTGCGGATAAATTCAAAAAATAAGAGTCAAAAAATCAATTTCCCATAGGAAACTTTATGCAAGGCTACAGCTCGAACTGCCGAACGGAATTACACCAAATTTGGCAAAGAGGTAGTTCTTGGTTCAGAAAGAACCCTTTTTGTTAAATGGTGTAAATCCGTTCAGTAGTTCCTGAGAAAATCAAAAGTAAAAACACATATATATCTGGGCGGAGCCTAACCACACATGTCATCGTGAGATCTGATTGGCTGTCAGCACTTCATCCTGGAATTGCTGGCAGCCATCTTGGGACCAATATAAATGATAGTACCCCATTGAAATGCATTGTAGTGAATCGAAGATTTAGAGGGTTACCAAAAGGAGAACTATAAAGGGTGATAACAGACTTTAGTTACATTAGAATTCATTTGTTGATGGTACCATACTAATTTCAGGAATTGTGGTGTGTTCTAAGGTTATTTTACCCTGTGAAAAACCTTCTGCTGGGATATCATGAATCATGTTTGAGAGAAAACTATTTTCACATGCTTGTCCCATACAGTTTTGGAAGGTGCTCCAGAAGCTAAAATGAGAGCATATTTTCTGTAAATTCACATTATCTTTCTCAGTCATGTGAGAATGAAGTCTGACATTCTCAGTAAAACATGTACATTCAACAAGGGCAGAGACTGTCAGTTGATTCCTTTGTGTTCTACTGCAGCTTCCCAGAGTGTTCTAAAGAACAACTAGAGTGCTAACAGCCTTACTTATGACAAAAGTATGGCACACCTGAAGCCATCTTGATTGGAATAAACTGGTAACACTTAAAACATTTAAATTAAAAAGGAACAAAATGATGGGGTTCATTTTGTCATAGAAATTATGGTTAGTGCTGTAGAAAGAAAAATTAGGACATGTTTCAAGTGTGATCTCAAATATCTTCCTGTTATATTTCAACAGGAGCAGCCTGTCAGTTGATGCCTTTGTGTTCTACTGCAGTTTCCCAGAGTGTTCTAAAGAACAACTAGAGCGCTAACAGTCTTACTTATGACAACATTATGGCACACCTGAAGCCATCTTGATTGGAATAAACTGGTAACTCTTAAAACATTTAATTTAAAAAGGAACAAAATGAGGGGGTTCATTTTGTCATAGAAATTATGGTTAGTGCTGTAGAAAGAAAAATTAGGACATGTTTTAAGTGAGATCTCAAATATCTTCCTGTTATATTTCAACAGGAGCAGCCTGTCAGTTGATGCCTTTGTGTTCTACTGCAGCTTCCCAGAGTGTTCTAAAGAACAACTAGAGCGCTAACAGTCTTACTTATGACAAAAGTATGGCACACCTGAAGCCATCTTGATTGGAATAAACTGGTAACACTTAAAACATTTAATTTAAAAAGGAACAAAATGAGGGGGTTCATTTTGCCATAGAAATTATGGTTAGTGCTGTAGAAAGAAAAATTAGGACATGTTTAAGTGAGATCTCAAATATCTTCCTGTTATATTTCAACAGGAGCAGCCTGTCAGTTGATGCCTTTGTGTTCTACTGCAGCTTCCCAGAGTGTTCTAAAGAACAACTAGAGTGCTAACAGCCTTACTTATGACAAAAGTATGGCACACCTGAAGCCATCTTGATTGGAATAAACTGGTAACACTTAAAACATTTAATTTAAAAAGGAACAAAATGAGGGGGTTCATTTTGCCATAGAAATTATGGTTAGTGCTGCAGAAAGAAAATTTAGGGCATGTTTTAAGTGAGATCTCAAATCCTCTTCTATTTCATTAGAAAATTCTGACATGCAGACTGAAACAATCACTTTCAATACCAGCAGTAGACTTCCAGTTAACTCCCTGGTGAGCAGTAGCTTTACTACAGTGATCTAATGAACAACTAGAGTGCTAACATTCTGAATTTATGGCAAATGTGTGACACATCTGAATGCCTTCTTGATGGAATCAAAGTAAAAAACTGAAAGCATTTCCTACTGAGGAGACTGCAGTAAATGACGAAATTAGGAAACTTCATAACAAATAAGTCTCCCAAGATGGCCACCAGAGAAAAAAGAGCCCAAATGTAGCACAAATATCACCCAGATGTAGCCCACATATAGCCCAATGACAGAAGTGTGCAAAACACTTTTTATTTTTAGTTTTTCTGCAGTTTTATATAGTGCAAACTGGTCAGGTATTGGAGCGTTACATCTTACTTGGACCCCTTATTGCGTATTTTGCACGAAGTACATGAGATTGATCTTGCGAAACATTGACCTTTACGATTCTGTTAACTTGAAGTTGCTCTGAACCGGGCTTTGTAACACCCGTTTTTACCTACTGGTTTTAATTAATTCTCACTGTATTGTATTAGGAAAGAGGATTTACTGTTTTTTTGTACACTTTTATGATCTATGTTTCTAAATCAGATCAAATAAAGTTTAATGAATTCTATGGCAGGACGGAGGCGAGGATTATGCATATCTTTCCTCACTTTATTTGCATAGCAGTTCAAAGAAAACGTAACACAACAATCATTAAACAAAAGACTACACAACCCATGAACCATTAGGGGGTAGTCTCCAAGGCAACTATAGTCCAATCATATCACAATCCATCGTATATAATATCGTGACCTCCCTTCCGCTTCCTCTTTCTTCACTGCTCGTCAGTTAAGTGCAATCCTTACATTCTTGGCTTAATCTGACGTTGTTGCTGTTTGTATAGTGGTCTCTTGTGCACGTTATTAGCATTATTGCCTTGGTATTGTTTCATATTCCCTGCGCAGCAGGCTCTTGCCCGAGCGCGTTCTCCCCCTCGCAGTTTCTCCTGCTGTGTGCTCTGCGCGCGGTGAGATCCTGTCAGGCGCGTCTCGTCCGAGCGAGGTAGCTCCGTCGAGCGCTCCCGCTGGTCTTTACGCGCGTTTGGGAATCCGGTCACTCCTTTAGTGTCCGCTTGATTCCCGACCAACCCTCGCCTAATTTTGACACCGCTACGCGGTGATTTCCCCACACGGCCACGTTAGTGACCAGCGCCACCTGGTGGTGGTAATTGGTATTGCGCCTCAGTCTATTCTTATAACAGCTTCGGGGAAAGCCCAGCTGTTGGAGCACCGGCGAGGGGGCTGCCTTAAGGATTTTAAGGGCATTTGTTCTGTGCTCACACCCTCTGCGATCATGTCTTCTCCAGAAGACCATTTTTACTCCTCCTACCAGGAAGTGGAGGAGGAATGGCCCCGCAACTACTCCCTCCAGCAGTGGACCAAGCCCTCTCTCTGGCTATTTCTAGGGCGCTGGCTCCTCTTAGGGATCAGGTTGATAAGCTGGCGAAAAGCATCCCTGAGGTGTTCAGTGACCCAAATCTGGTGGTGGCGGGTCCCAGTAGCTCCCAGATGGGGAATAAAAGGGCCGTTAAGCATAACGCGGGGCACTTGGAAGGATTTGATAAACTTACGGAGACCTTCCTCAAGAGTGCGCGAACGCTAAAACATGCACCCTGCCGGGAGGAGGAGGGGCCCGGAGAAAATTGCGACACTGTCACCACTATTGTAGACCCCGATGGCGGGTTTCCCTTAGAGGGAGAGGGTGTATCGGAGAACGATTTCTCCTCCGATGAGGATAAGGACTCGGGGCGTCCCTGGCGTCCAGAGTCCCACTCCTCTCAGTCCCCGTTTGGGGACGGGGTCCACTCGGACATGTTCGAGCCTACCCAAATTTACCATCCTAGGTCAGCGGAGTGGGGACCTGATGCCAAAGTGGCAGAGTATGTGGTGGGGAAAATCCATCAACCCCTTGAAAGGGAGGTCAGGAATAGGATGAGGGGAGAATGCCCCAGGCCCTCACTGAAGGGGAAGGTGGCACACACGCCTGAAATTGAAGAGAAACTATGTACCTTTTTCTCCAAGTATATGAGGGATCCCAAGAAAGGAATTGATAGGTCTTGGACGTGGTAGGGTCCTTGACCCAAATTATTCAATTGACGGAGTGTTCCAAAGAGTCAGGATCCCCTTTGTCCACGGATATTGTGGCTGGTTGGGCGCACTACCCTAAACCCTAAAACACTACCCCCTCCACTACCCAAACACCACTGCACTACCCTAAACCCTAAAACACTACCCCCAGCACGACACCCTACACTACCCAAACATAACTGCACTACCCTAAACCCTAAAACACTACCACCAGCACGACTCCCTACACTACCACTGCACTACCCTAAACCCTAAATCTACCCACAGCACAACCCCCTACACTACACAAACATAACTGCACTACCCTAAACCCTAAAACACTACCCCCAGCACGACCCCCTACACTACCCAAACACCACTGCACTACCCTAAACCCTAAAACACTACCACCAGCATGACCCCCTACACTACTGCACTACCCTAAACCCTAAAACACTACCCCCAGCATGACCCCTACACTACCCAAACACCACTGCACTACCCTAAACCCTAAAACACTACCCCCAGCATGACCCCCTACACCACCCAAACACCACTGCACTACCCTAAACCCTAGAAAAGAAACCCCCACCCCATGCCCAATCCCCTTACCTCTCACTCCTCGTGGTTCCTCTCTCCTCGTGGTTCCTGCTTCACGTTGTCTCTGAGGGGCGGTGCACGTCGTTGTGAGGAAACGGAACATTCTCTGTTTCCTTACAACGACATGGATCGTCTACATGTTTTTTAGAACGCATGGTCATTTACCATACATACCTTTACAACAAAATTCGTTGTACAGGCATGCGTGGTAAATGACAATGCGTTCTAAAAAAATGCGTAGTAATGACTTCGTGATGTACAACGCATGCGTGGTAATGCATGCGTTGTAATGGTATCGCAAAGTAAAAAAGTCGTTGTAACAGCTGTTTACCGATCGAAGCTGGCCCCTGTTCTTCAGTGAGACGTTTATTTGATTAATTAGGAGGAAGGAATGTGTTTTTTTACCGAAAAGTGCATTCCCGGCTGTTGTATTGTGAAAGTGTCCGCGTGGCCTGGTTTCACTTCCGGTGAGAGAGTGGAAGAGTCTGTTTGGATGTAAAGGAGCTCTGTTGTTGGACGGGGCCGGCGCGACATGTCATCAGAAAACATAGCTAATGGAAAGCGTCCTCCCTGAAGTGTGGAGCAGTGCCATGAGAGGTCAACGAGTGTGCGTCCCACCGCAGTATGACCGTACCGCGTGACCCATGTGCCGCCTCCAGGGTACGGGAGGCAGAAGCGGCATCGCAGGTCCTCTTGAAGACCGTTGTAGCACTAATTCTACATTTTGGTACTAGGGCATTTTAACTTCGTTGTTCCTGCCAGATACAAAGAGAAGATCCTGTGTTATTCAGTGCCCTCGTTACCTTTTTTGTGGGTTGTGGTGCTTGTCACTTCGCTGCCCCACCGGTGCACACGACTGGGCACCCCACCTCGTGTGCCATCTGCAGGGCCTCTGCCCTCGGATCACTGGTTTCGGTTTCTGGAGTGGCAACATAAACAGTTGCTCCCAAAGGACTAGCCTGAACACTTAGGTGAATATCCCCTGCACCAGCATTCCACGGAAATTCTTTCCTAGCTCTCCCACGTCAACGAGGACGTCATAATAGCACGGCTCCGCTCGCGACACCGTATGACGTCATTGGAGCCATAAGAGGACCTCGTCGGCGTGCTGACGTCAGTTCCACCCATTTTTTCCGTGCCACCGAAGCAAACAGGGGACCGAGACATTTTCACATGTATACATAGTATAATAAATATATATATATTCACTGAAAAAACCATAGGTTTCAGGCACATTATAGTTAGAAATTAGCATTTAAAAAACCTTAGAAATTCACTGAAAAAACCATAGGTTTCAGGCACGTTATAGTTAGAAATTAGCATTTAAAAAACCTTAGAAATTCACTGAAAAAACCATAGGTTTGAGGGGCGTTATAGTTAGTTGGACATTTCACTCGTACAAAACAATAGAAATTCACCCGTTATAGTTAGTTCAGCTAACTATAACTCGCGTGCCCGCAATGCACTGCTGATGACATCACATATTACATCACTCATGGCATGGTCAGTGACATCACTCATGACATCACTGATTATAGTTATAGTTAGGACCTTGTTTCTATTCAAAAAGCGTTTTTTCTTTTCCCAATAACTTTGGCGCCGGTTTACAAATCATTGCGAAATTTTCAAAACTAGTGGGGCGCTCCGGTCAGCTCCTGTTTTGAAAGTTTCGGGATGATTCGGCAAGCGGGGGCTGAGAAAAAAGGGGGGTCCCAAAACGTGTTTTCTCCATGCTAATAGCCCTTGTTTCAGAAAGAACTCTTTTTCTTAAATGGTGTAAATCCGTTCAGTAGTTGCTGAGAAAATCAAAAATAAAAGTTTCGATATTTAGAGGCGCAGTGGATCCGCGCACCCTCCCGACCACGAGCTTGGCTGTCAACACTCCAAACCAGGAAGTGTTGGCAGCCATCTTGTGACTCGGTAGAAGAGGGATTCAAAAGAAAACAGGGAAACTAAGGTGAAAAAAAAAGAAAAGGGGGCAGAGTAGAAACACCCTGACCCCCTAGGCCTGCTTAGGGAGTCCCACAAGGACCCCCAGGGCCAAAAAAAGCATGTTTTTTCTTAAAAACAGCGGAATGCACGCTGAGTGCGTGGATCCGGATGAAATTTTTTTAAAAAAGAAGCAAGGGCTTCCTCGCTTCATTATTTTTAACCCCCCGGGTGGGCCAGGTCCCGGGGGGATTTCAAAATCGAAAGCGGGGGCCCGCGATGGCCCCCGCAGCCTTATGGACTGCCACCTCCCCGGGGCTCTGTTTTTTAAATAAAAAAACTTGTGTGGGGGGCTCGAGCCCCCCCACATGCCCCGGGGACCACCACCTCCCCAGGGGCTTTGCAAAAGTTGTGAGGGGGGCCCCTCTCCAGGAGCCTTTGATGGCCCTGGGGACCGCCACCCCCCAGGGCCGGCTCCTGCAGTGTCCCAGGGTGCCCACCCCCGGGACACTGCTGTTTGCTATGGTAGGGCTGGAGCACGTCTCCCGCCCCTGTCAGAGCAAACTTCTGCTTTGGATTTTGGAAGAGAGGCAGGGAAACCTGCTCTCTCTTTCAAAATCCAAAGCAGAATTGCTTTTCTACACGGGGAGCTGCATGTCACCAGCTCCCCATGTGGAAAAGCAATGCCGGCTCCCGGAGGATGCGGGGAGCCGGCGGGACCGTGGGGGCATTGGGGCTCCCCCCACGGTCCCCATCGAAGTGCATAGGCCCCGGGGGATGGAGTCCCCGGGGCGAATATAAATTACTGGTAGGAGCCGGAGTTTTTTTTCGAAAAATTTGGAGTCGCGACCCTAGCGCGGCGCTCAGCGTGGCCCCCTGGTATGAACGCGAGGGGTTCGCGACTCCCAGCACGGCCCCCTGGTGTGAACGCGAGGGGTGCGCGACTCCAAATGTCTTTTTAAAAATTAAAAAAGAAAATAATATAAATATATTAAAATAAAAACATAAAACAAAATAATTATACTATATTTCAGTTTTAATTTTTTTTATTTTATTTTTTTACAATTTTCAGAAAAGTATATAATATTGTTTAATAAATAATATATTTACAAATAAACAGTTAAAAAAATCTAGAAATTCAGTACAAAAAACATAGGTATAACTACTATTATACTTAAAAATTACCATTTAAAAAACCTTAGAAATTCACTGAAAAAACCATAGGTTTCAGGGACGTTATAGCTAGAAATTAGCATTTAAAAAACCTTTGAAATTCACTGAAAAAACCATAGGTTTCAGGGGCGTTATAGTTAGAAATTAGCATTTAAAAAACCTTAGAAATTCACTGAAAAACCATAGGTTTCAGGGGTGTTATAGTTAGCTGGACATTTCACTCATACAAAACCATAGAAATTCCTCCGTTATAGTTAGTTCTGGTAACTATAACTCGCGCGCCCGCAATGCACTGCTGATGATGTCACATATTACATCATTCATGACATGGTCAGTGACATCACTGATGACATCTCAAATGACATCACTGATGACATCACTGATGACATCATCCACGTGACATTTCCCCGGGGCTAGAAATGGCCCGGGAGGGGGGCCACGCGGCCCCCCTCCCCAAAAACAAAAAAAAATTATATAAATAAAGGCTGGACCCGGGGGATGGGGTCCCCGGGGCCAATAGAGGCCTCAGGAGGGGGGCCACGCAGACCCCATCCTTAAAAAAATAAATAAATGTGGCAATGCCCCGGGGATGGGGTCCCCGGGGCCGGAATTGGCCATGGGAGGGGGGCCCACGCGGCCCTCTTCCCGTTCAAATTTTTAATTTTTTTTTAAAAAGTGGTCAGGCCCTGGGGGATTGGGTCCCCAGGGCCCAAAAAAAGGAAAAAGAAGGGGGGCCACACAGTCCCCCTTCTAAAAAAAAAGAAATTTAAAAAAAGACCGGCATCGTGCCGAGGCCCCGCCCCCTCCCAGCAACACTCTGCAAACGCGCCCTGTGGCACGTTTTAAGTTGGGGAATTAATTCCCCTTCAATACGGGGGGTCCCTGGGGGCCAACTTGCCCACCAGGTACCTCCAGTATGTGCCACAGGGCTGCCTTGCAGAGAGGTGGTTCGAGGCCCCGCCCCTTTGAACACCTCTCTGCAACGCAGTTCTGTGGCGCTTACTGGAGGTACCTGGTGGGCTAGTTGGACCCCAGGGACCCTCAGGATTCAAGGGGACTTAATCCCCCATCTTAAAACACGCCACGGGGCGCGTTTGCACAGTGGTGAAGGGAGGGGGCGGGCCTGATATGGCAAGTGTGCAAATGGGCCCCCTGGCGCGTTGTAACTTGGGGGATTAAGTCCCCTTGAATCCTGAGGGTCCCTCGGGGCCAACTAGCCCACCAGGTACCTTCAGTTTGCACCACAGAGCTGCGTTGCAGAGAGGAGTAAAAAGGGGCATGGCCTCAGACCACCTCTCTGCAACGCAGCTCTGTGGCGCAAATTGAAGGTACATGGTGGGCTAGTTGGCCCCCAGGGACCCTCAGGATTGAAGAGGAATTAATTCCCCAACTTACAACGCGCCAGGGGGCGCGTTTGCACAGTGGTGCAGGGAGGGGACGGGGCCTGATATGGCAAGTGTGCAAATGAGCCCCTAGCGCGTAGTAACTTGGGGATTAAGTCCCTTCAATCCTGAGGGTCCCTGGGGACAACTAGCCCACCAGGTACCTTCAGTTTGCGCCACAGAGCTGCGTTGCAGAGAGGTGTAAAAAGGGGCGTGGCCTCAGACCACCTCTCTGCAACGCAGCTCTGTGGTGCAAATTGAAGGTACATGGTGGGCTAGTTGGCCCCCAGGGACCCTCAGGATTGGAGGGGACTTAATCCCCCAACGTAGAACGCACCAGCCGGCGCGTTTGCAGAGTGCTGCAAGGAGGGGTGGGGCCTGATATAACAAGTTAGCAATTCTGCTGTGTGGGATTTACTGGAGGTAATAAAGGGGTAGTTGGCCACCAAGGTTGACGTTGGGGGCTAACTATCCCTCCTGTTACATCCGCTAAATCCCACACAGTGGGATTGCTAAAAGGTGTTTGAAGGCCACGCTCACCTTTCTCCACCACTCTGCAAACGCGACTGCTATGTTATAGATAGAAATTAGCATTTAAAAACCTTTGAAATTCACTGAAAAAACCATAGGTTTCAGGCACGTTATAGTTAGAAATTAGCATTTAAAAAACCTTAGAAATTCACTGAAAAAACCATAGGTTTCATGGATGTTATAGTTAGTTGGACATTTCACACGTATAAAACCATAGAAATTCCCCCGTTATAGTTAGTTCAGCTAACTATAACTCGCGCCCCCGCAATGCACTGCTGATGACGTCACATATTACATCATTCATGACATGGTCAGTGACATCACTGATGACATCACTGATGACATTTCAAATGACATCACTGATGACATCACTGATGACATCATCCAGTGACTGTGTGTTTCTGTAAAGTTTAAATATGTTTTATATATATGCCAAGGTGTATTGAAGAATGAGTGGGTGTATAAGTGTCTGGATGAAGGATTTAGTAGGTGTGTGACTGACTGTATAAGTGAGTGATTAAATGTGTCTTACTGAATACATGCGTTTGTGACTAAACTGTCTGAATGTGTGCATCAGTATGTCTGTTGATGTGTAAGCTGCTGCATGTGTTGGTCAGTAGCTACATGAGTGTCTATATGGGTTATTGATTGGTTGCCTGAGTATTTGTATGGGAGACTGAGTGTGTGTGTGGGTGGGTGGGAGGTATGTGATTCTGTGCATAGATGTGTGAGTGGTTGATTCACTGGATGTATGGGTTCAAGATTGCATGTGGAAACAGCTGTATGGGCGGGTGAGTGTGTGTATGGGTGTGTTGGTGAGAGATTGGATGTCTCAGTGGTACATGTCCAAGTAACTACATATGTAAAAGGCAGTGTATGTGAGAGTTGGAGTATATAAATGACTATATGTGAGAGTCAGTGATTGTGAGAGTGGCTGTATGGATGAGTGTGTACTTGTCTCAGTGATTGTATAAGAGAGTAAGTATGTGTTAGCATATGTTTGAAAAAGTGAGGTGGGACACAGAGCTTAGAATCCGTTGACTGACTATACGTATGGCCTAGAGGGGTTCCATCAAAGGGCAACTTATGCAATGATATAAATTTGAGACTTCTGAGCCCAGATCAAGATCCCCCTGTTCTACATGATGTAGAGTTGTGTAAGAACTATCAACAAGACTTGTTAACACCTTCAATGAATGTTGATAATAATAGATTGAATTCCCTAAATAGAACTTCAGACAGGTTTTCTCTTGATTTAGTTCCAAAATCGTTAAAGTTACTGTCCTGGAATGTTGCGGGGCTGCGCCATAAACTTCCTGATCCCGACTGGCAGGCCTATGTTAACACCTTTGACCTGTGTTTATTTCAGGAAACATGGGCGGTCGAGCCCTTACATAAACTAGGATATAGAACTTTCTATATAGGGGCCATTCCATCAAAGAAAGGTAGACCATCGGGGGGGTTGATTATCTGGGTTAAAATCATTTTAAACACTATCATAGAGATAGTGAACTCTAGCTCTAAGGACATATTAGCACTAAAGTTAAGATCTTCCAAGGGAACATTGACACATTTATTTAACATATATCTAAGACCAAGAGGGTGCACAAATGAAGCACCGGGTATCCACCAACTTGAGGAAGTGCTTGACAGTATTGAGCCACATGGAGCAGTTCTTGTGGGCGGCGATTTTAATTGCTGCTACGAACCGATGATTGGAATGGACACAATCTTCCATGAGGAAGACGAGGCTAGGGGAATTCCTCTGCTTGCAATAACTAAGAAGGTGGCATGCTCTATGTCTGCAACACAAGTGTTGCAGTTTACTATAGAAAGAGGGTTAAGAGCATGCAATGGGCGGTTTCCTTCTGATATTGAGCGCTCAAATACTTTCACTAGAGGAAATGCCACCTCCTGCATAGACTACATGATGGTAAGCACAGCACACAGGAACCAAATTCAAGACTTTAGGGTTGATAAAAGATGTGAAAGTGATCATTTCTCATTATGCCTAGACTTAGAGGGGAGCTGGCTTGCTAAGCATTCACAGAATCTAACAAGTGGAAGAGAAGAAGTTAGGTTTCCAATAGTAAGCAATAACCGGAGAAGTGTTAAATGGCCAACAATATTAGATCAGGTTGAGCCTCTCACTAATATATATAATAATTTTAGTGAGTTACTAATGGACTATGTAGAATCAAGTCCGGGATCTAGACAGTTCACCCAAATCCATTAAAAAATGTCTGAGATCATAAAAACACAATTAACTAAGATCTCGAAGAACAATGATAAACCAAGGTTGAGACCTGAAGCCTTGAATTTATGGTTTAATAAGAAATGTGCTAATGCCAATTGCAGACTTCGTGCTGCTTTAAAATCTAAAGATGTAATCCAGATTAGATTTGAAAGATCTAATTATAAAAAAGTAAGAATGAATGCCACGAGGGACTGGGAGGATGCTAGCTGGAGTGACCTCATTGTAGCTGCAAAAGCTAGAGATCAATCCAAATTTTGGAGCCTATTAGCACAAGGAAACAAAGCGAATAAGGTGACTACTGACCATTTTCTGGATCCCGGTACATGGTGCAAACACTTTTCCACGTTGTATGCTGCACCAGTTGTATTAGACTCTGACCTAGAAGCTCTCACTGAGGTATCCTCGACAGTAGTATATACTACATACCTTGAATTTAGTTTGGAGGACACCAGGATAGCTATAGATAGTTTAAAGTCAGCAAAGCGCCTGGCCCAGACAAAATTCCTGGGGACCTTCTGAAACATGCACCAAATGTTTGGGCTCCATATATGAACCAATTATGCAATGCAATAGCTAGAGGAGAGCCTATCCCGGAAACCTGGAAGGGGGCTGAGATCGTCCCTATTTACAAAAAGGGTAGTAGGGACGACCCAGCGAACTACAGGCCTATAAGCTTGATAGACATTACACAAAAGGTCTATGCTAAACAAATTCTGGCCAAGTTGAATGCTTGGATAGAAGAAAACAATATTCTTTCACCCTGCCAGGTTGGATTTCGAGAGAGAATAAATACAATCGACCAAGTATTCCGACTTTTGAGTATAGCTTGGAAGTACACCAAGATAAACCACGGACATTTATATGTTGCCTTCATTGATTTGAAGGCAGCTTTTGACTCTATTCCTAGAGATCTTTTATGGAAATCATTACGGAGCCAGGGAGTCCCAGAGAAGATCTTAGATCAGATTATCAGACTCCATGACGGCAACTTTGCAAAGGTGCGCTGGGGCCAAGGAGGGGAGCTGATGGAGGAAATTCCCATTAAGAGAGGTGTGCGCCAGGGCTGCGTCCTGGCGCCAACTCTGTTTTTATTATATGTAAATGATATGGTAACACACTTGTATTCAGCCCCACATGACGCCCCCAAGCTTGGAGGTACACATATTTGTGCCCTTACCTTTGCAGATGACACAATATTGCTGTCACAAACACCAAGGTGTCTCCAAAACTTACTTGATAGCCTAGACAACTACTGCAAGACAAAGGGTCTTGAGATAAATCCCAATAAAACCAAGTATATGGCTATCAACCCTCATAAAAACTTCCAGAGAAGACTAGTATTGAATGGGGTTCTCTTGGAATGTGTTTCCAGCTTTGTATATCTAGGTGTTACAATCGATTCAAAACTTACCTGGAAATCGCAAATAAAAAAGTCAAGTATAATCCTAATGCAGAACTCCATTCCCATAGCGAAGAAACAACATGCCACCTTATCAAAGGCCATTACTCCCGCACTAGAAGTATACAAAGCTAGAGCCCAATCGGCAACACTCTATGGATCTGAGTTATGGGGAGGAGAAAATCTCCAGCCCCTTACCATTGGGGAAAACAAAATCATTAGAATGTTTACTCGGCTGCCCAAAAACACCCCGATGATCCCTCTTACACATGATATTGGGCTGAAAAGACTGGGACATCTAGCAGTATGGAGGTTACTGGCCTATTGGATTAGGATATGGACAACTGAGGAATTAGAGATCTATAGGCAGACTTTGAGAGAGTTATTGCATCTAGATGAATTTGTTACCTTTCCCTGGTTGGTCCATATCCGTAAATGGCTCACCGACTTGGGGATGAGCCGCTATTGGGTAACTCCGAGTTTGATGACTATGGACTCGAAGAGAGAGATTAGGTCTATATACTGGGAATTTACACTGCACAAAGTCACTTTAAATCCTGAGTTGGGGAGATTGACTACCCAATTCTTGTCTTTTAAATTGATTCAGAGTTTTGAGCCCTTTCTCGATGAGATTTATCCGCAATTGGCTAAGTCACTTTACATGAAATTTAGGTATGGAACATTACAAGTTAATGGTTTTACAGCTAAATGGTCAAATTCTCGGGTGACGCCCAATGACCCTAAATGCTCACTGTGCACACTAAGGGGCCGATTCTGATGCGGGTTGGAAAAGCTTCCCGACCGAATCGGTTGGGAAATGGTGTCCGACCCACTCGGATCGGGAAAATCCAACCGGCGGAGTAGGATGCATCCGGATGCTTCCAGATACGATTTGGTTGAACTCCCATTGACTTCAATGGGAACATTTGTTCCTAACCGCATCAGAATTGGGCCCTCGGTTGGGAAGACACGTTCCCGATCCGATTTGGAAGGAGCAAATGCCGTTAGGAGGCCTTCCTAACCGCAACAGAATCAGGCCCTCGGTCGGGAAGCTTTTCCAACCAGCATCAGAATCGGGCCCTAGGTGTTAATGAGGACATTGTACATGTCCTATTCTTCTGCGCAGCTTACACTACTCCTAGATGCAAGTGGATTAAGCCATTGTGCAGAAGTTTGAACATCAGGAGCTATTTGGAGTCGTTTAGAATATTACAATCGGACAGCAGCCAACTTATTGTATTTGGTGTTAGCAAATTTTTGTTGGCTACCAGCCACATAAGACATAGAAAAGGGCTAAAATTTTTAAACATTTTAAAAAGTTTTATAAAATATTGACTTTTAGAATTTAATATGTGTTTTAATTAGTTACGATTTTAGATTGAACCATTGGTTAACTCAGGACCAAGTGAAATTTAAATGGGTGCTGCGTGCGACAATAGAATAGTTATCCTTATACTGTATCGGCATGAATTTTAAGTAATTTTGTTGTAGATGGGGTGACGATTAAAAGGAGAAAGACTAAAATGTATATATATTTTACCCTTATCCTTCTGCAATTGACACCTTTTAACACTTGTAAGAATCATGAAATTATTAATATGGATAAAGATTTGTTTTGTATACTTTGATGATTCTTGAATCGAATAAAGTTTTTTGACTGACTGAGGTGGTGTGTGTATAACTGTATAGCTGAGGAAATGGGAGGGTGATTGATTCTTTGCATGACTGACTAGGTGTGTGAGTAACTCCATGGGTGAGTGGCGGTGTGTGAGTGTCTGTATAGGTGTATCAGTGCATATGATAGTGTTGTATTGATGAGTGACTGTATGTATAAGTGATTGTATGGGTAAATGAGTGGATGTGTGTGTAGACCTAGGAATCAGTGAGTGTGTATGTAGTAACTGGTATTGGTGTGTCGATGGTTTCGAAAATGGTATCTGTATTTTACAGTGGGTGTATCAAAGGTTATATTAGCGTGTGAGGAGGTGCATCAGATTTTCACGTGGATGATGTCATCAGTGATGTCATTTGAGATGTCATCAGTGATGTCATCAGTGATGTCACTGACCATGTCATGAATGATGTAATATGTGACGTCATCAGCAGTGCATTGCGGGGGCGCGAGTTATACTTAGCTGAACTAACTATAACGGGGGAATTTCTATGGTTTTATACGAGTGAAATGTCCAACTAACTATAACATCCCTGAAACCTATGTTTTTTTCAGTGAATATATATATATATATATATATATATTACCTACTGGCGGTTGCCAGTAGGAAGTTATAGTTAGGACCATGTTTCCATAGGAAAAGCATTTTTTGATGTGCTTATAACTTTGGCGTTGTTTGACGAATCTTTACGAAATTTTCCAAAAAGTTCCTCTTTTCAGGTCAGCTCCTATCCTAAATGTTTGGGGGATTCGTCAAGGGGGGCTAAGAAAAAGGGGGTCCCAAAACGTGTTTTCTCCATGCAATTTCCATAGGAAACTTTAGACAAGGCTACAGGTCAAACTGCTGAACGGAATTACGCCAAATTCGGCACAGAGAAAGGTCTTGATCCAAAAAGCACGCTTTTGTTTAAATCGGGTAAATCCGTTCAGTAGTTTTAGAGAAATATCAAATTTTCCAGATATCGATATTTAAGAATTCTGACATCTGATTGGCTGAAGCGTTACGAGCTTGCGGCTCATTGACTGCGAACTGTTGAAACTAGGAAGTGTTGGCAGCCATTTTGTGATTCAGTCCGTCAGCTCACAACTCTCCCTCTGCAAGGCATCAGGTCCGTAGTTCTACCTCTGCGAGGCAACACTGAAAATATACTGCAGCTCTGTCTGTTCGAGATACCCCTTTCACGGTCCCTCTCCCCACATCACCAGCTCGCGGCTATGCCTTTAGAAGCCAGTCCGTCGGCTCGCAGCTCTGCGACTGCGAGCTGTGAGCCATTTTGTCACTCAGTCCATCAGCTCGCATCTCTTCCTCTAAAAGGCATCGCATCCGTAATTCTACCTCTGCGAGGCAATACTGAAAATATCCCGCAGGTCTGTCTGTGCGAGATACTCCTTTTACGCTCCCTCTCCCCACATCATCAGCTCGTGGCTATGCCTTTAGAAGGCAGTCCGTCGGGCCCGCAGCTCTACCTCTGTGAGCCATCTCGTTAGCTTGTAGCTCTGTCTGTGCTTGTTGTATTCTCCTTAGGGTGTCCATAACAGGCTTTCCAAATATCATGTCCTTATATAGGCACAATTCGCCCTGCCCTTATATAGGCATAGAATCCCAGGCCTTATTTAGGCATTAAACCATGCACTCCAAATACAGGCATGGTCTCTGACATCCGTCCACCCTAACGTCACAACGAGTTCATGAAGAACAGACCCTTAGGCTGCGGGAGTTTCCCTAGCCCAGGACTATTGATTTCTTCAAGGCCTCATATATTATGCATGAACCATTATTCCTTAGGGGTTCATCCATGACGTCTTTCGCTACCCAACTCACGTCAATGCTAACATTCCTAAGGTACTCTCAAGTATAAATATACCTTCCCTAGCCCTTGTAAACTAGAGGAGACCTCGACTTCAGAGGAGCCCGTATCCCGGCCTGGACGCACTGAGAAGACGCTGCCATTCCCTGCACGCAGAGAGCCCAGCTTCCAGCTTCCAGTGATCTGACTTCCCTTGCGGGGGTGTTGGAGTTCGAGTCTGGCAAAGAGATTCCAACCTCTCTCATTCTTCAGGTATGGAGCTGATAAGAACCTAGAGGGACTCTTGGCATACTAGGCATACTAGACTTAACATACTCTTAGTATACCATAGTAAGGAATACTTCACCTACTTCATACCTTGTCCTACACCTAGGTTAGGTTAGGTACACTGGGGTAGAACTAGCTTAGCACCGCATCGTATGAGTACTTGCATTTTTAGTCTGTGTTATTTATGTAACAGCATTTGTACTATAAAATAATGCTATCGCAGTATTATTTATTTCTACTGCTCACCCTGTACATTATTTATCTTGCATACTGTCTTGTGATCGTAACAGCACATTATACTTACACCAGAAACAAGACTGTTCAATAAATCTTTTATTGAAAACGCCCGTCTATTATTTCTGTGTAACTCTGAGGAAAACTAAGCATGCACGACTGAGCTGAGTGAAATAGTTATCTAGTGTTTCCACGACTCTGGGTTCGTTCTGATTCTAAAAGGAAAACATATTGGTCATGTTTTGCGGCTGCCAGAAACTACTCCCTTCTTG
The DNA here is from genome assembly GCA_963921515.1 of Calotriton arnoldi. Taxonomy (NCBI): domain Eukaryota; kingdom Metazoa; phylum Chordata; class Amphibia; order Caudata; family Salamandridae; genus Calotriton; species Calotriton arnoldi. Next base: position 3,511 of record CAWUFW010011506.1, on the reverse strand, counting down.
TTGTCAAGGAGTTTCTAGTGGCCTCTGAGCTAGCTGGCACAAGTAATTAAGTTTAATATACTCGATAGGGACATACCGACCTTAGTCCTATGTCAAACCTATAGGATATATTATTCCAATGCGCAGAGCCTATTAGGGAAATAGGAGCTACACTACATGCTAGGAGGCCCGTCGGCCCGTTTTTCTCCCTCTGTGAGTTAGCCCGTCGGGTTGCAGCTCGAAGGGCTCGCAGCTGTATCTCTGCGAGTCAGCCCGTTAACTGATAGCTGTGTGTCTGCTAGCAGGCCTGTTGGCCCGTTGGTCTCCCTCTACGAGTCCGGCCAAAGCTCTCCCTCTGCGAGCCAGTACGGTGCTGTGCTTTTGCGAGCCAACGGCTCGTAGGTCTCCCTCTGCGAGCTGAGCCCACGGGCCGCAGCTCTTCCTCTGCGAGCCTGCCCGACGGCCCACATGTGACACTCTGCGAGCCGAAATTGGGAATATAAGGCGGCTGTAAAAAGAGCCCTTGTGTTTATTAGTTGGAGCTACATGTAAGTGCGAATGCACAGCTTCAAGTTAATCAGGAAAACTCGGTTTCCCTTATCTGTGAAGTGTACTCCATCACTTCTGTAGATATCAGCCATATAAAAACGTATGTTGTTGTTGTAAATCGACCCCATTCTATGGTCTCTGAGGTATGCAGACACAGCTTTGTTGACATTCTTCCTAGATTTTTCAATCTTATGACAAAATTGGTTTGACCATTTCCACTTCTGTCTTTGGCATATATTGGAATATACAAAGACAGTTTGAGGCAAAAGTAACATCAATTGTCCAAAGGTGTCTTTCATAAGCATTTCCAAACCTACCCCAGTCAATGTGCCTAGGTCGTTTCCACCACAATGCACAATCATGAGATCAGCGTGTTGGAGATGCAAACAGGTTTTAACCAAAGGGAGCAATTGGTGCAACTTCAATCCTCTCTGTGCAAACCATTTAATGTGCACATTTTGTAAACCTAGGTCTAAGTCAATACGTCTCTGTTCTGCATACCTCTTGCACCAGAAAACATAGCTATGTCCTACAATCCACACTAGCATTTTGAAGGTATGGCTACAACATATGGATAAATGTCTGTAGCTCATGCAGTCTGTTCCTAGAATAAGAGATATGTTTAAACATGGGGAACTACTTTTTTTACATACAAAACGTTAACCGATTGGGAGATGAAATGTATTGTGTCCTAAAAAGTAGGGTGTATATTAGTTTTGATGAAAAGCATCTTTGTGATTGGTTAATAAAAAGCAGTTTATACGTGGAGTACATATTATAGGATGAAATTTGCTCAGCTCAACCACACCTGCTAATTGTATTTGGAAGGTGCAGTTCAAACTTGAAAGAATGGTGAACTTTTGACCTCCACGTGCCGTTAAATGTTGAAAAAATGTTGCAAAAAGAAATATCGGTAGGTTTAAAAAAATGATGAACTTTTAACCTGCACGTGTTGTAGAATGTTCTAGAAAGTGGTGATACAATACGTTGAACTTTTCACCTGTATGTGTCCTTAAAAAAACTGTTTATATGGAAAGTTCAAAAATAACCAATAAAGAGAGGTTTTGCAATCTAAAAAAATAAGGAACTATTTTGATTTGTTCTTTATATGTATTTATGTGTGGAGCAACAGGGAAATTCTGCCATTACTGGTTCCATTCTTGATGAAAGCGGTGCATTAGATGTACTGTGTGACAAGAAAAGAATTGCATGCGTTTGTGACATTTGAAATCTGCATACCAACTATGAAGGTAAATTAGAAATTAAGAAGATGTGTTATGTGTTTTGTAGAAGTGGTTAAGTATTTGAGACGATATTTGTAACTTTCAAAGTGAATGACAACAGATGCAATGGAGCCAACGATCATGCAGCTCGGACACCCAACACTGCTCCGACATCCCCCGCCACCAGCCCCTTGTCCGCCATCCCCCCTCACCTCCCCCCACACAAACAAATGTGACAGCAACCTTAGGAAATCTGGAACGTAACAAATTGGCTGATGTCGCACAATTATAGTAAAGAAGATGAATGTGAGGTTGGACAAATAAGAATCTCAGTCATCTATGGATTTACATATAAAACATTTTAACAAAACAACAAAATAAAAGTAGGTACAGGTATGGCGTGTCATCCCTCGACAATTTGTGAATCACAGCCTGCAAGACAAAAAGAAAGATAAGATTGTGCGTCATGCGTCCATGAAAGGAGAGAGAGAGAAAGAGTGAGAGAGAGGAAGAGACGGAGAAAGAAAGAGTGAGAGAGAGGAAGCCAGAGAAAGAGTGAGAGAGAGAGGAAGAGAGAGAAAGAGAGAAAGAGTGAGATACAAGGAAGAGAGAGAGAAAGAGAGAAACAGTGAGAGAGAGGTAGAGAGAGAAAGAGTGAGACAGAGAGGAAGAGAGAGAGAAAGAAAGAAAGAAAGAAAGAAAGAAAGAAAGAAAGAAAGAAAGAAAGAAAGAAAGAAAGAAAGAATGAGAGAGAGAGGAAAAGACATAGAAAGAGAGAAAAAAAGAGTGTGAGAGAGAGAAAGGAAGAGATAGAGAGTGAGAGAGAGAGAAAGAGTGTGAGTGACAGAAAGGAAGAGATGGAGAGGGAGAGTGAGTGTTGACACTGTGGAGAAAATCCTCACAGCTCACCTTTCTGCCACCGGTGTGTCTCCAACCACGTGCCGGGACATAGTGCAGTCTTGAAGTTTAGTCATCTGAAACATAGTATAGAATCAGTAATGGCAGAGTACATACAACTGCACACGCCTAATTCTCTGTTTTGCCCCTGCGCACGCAGGCTGCTGCACCCCATCGACTCCCGCCGCCCAAAGGTGTCTGCCCGCCTCTGCGCACCCAGGCTTCTGTGCACCATCCACTCCCACTGCCCAGAGGTGTCTGCCCGCTGCTGTGCACCCAGGCTGGTGCACCCCATCCAGTCCCACTGCCCAGAGGTAACTGCCTGTTCCTGCGCACCCAGACTGCTGCATCCCATCCACTCCCAATGCCTAGAGGTGTCTGCCCGCTCCTGTGCACCCAGGCTGCTGCACCCCATCCACTTCCACTGGTCGGAGGTGTCTGCCCGCTCTTGTGCACGCAGGGTGCTGCACACTATCCACTCCCACCGCCCAGAGGTGACTGCTCGCTGCTGCGGAAACAAGCCTCTCTGCTCACCTTCCGCCACTGGTGTGTGTCTAAGAGGGTCCACCACGTGCCGAAGCAACCTCCTGAGGCGTTGCGTACACGCGGTCAAGCCGAGCTCACAATTCAAAGTGGGTTTTGATTGTAGGATGCCCACGCATCATCGCAGGCTGCACACGTGCTCAGCTCTGGTGGCACTAACTCAGTGGAACTGAAGTCATCGCCTCGTGGCGGGAGGTCTGTGTCGGGGGGTCATCAATATGTGAATCACAGCCTGCTAGACAAAAAGCAAGATGAAATTGTGCGTCATGCGTCCATCAAAGGAGAGAGAGAGAGAAAGAGTGACAGAGAGGAAGAGAGAG